>OY757545.1:11380134-11547634 GCA_963584105.1 Alviniconcha strummeri
AGATCAAATGAACCTGAATCCCCCTAAGACAGCGTGTGGCTGCTCATGTGGCGGAGTAATAATTAATAATTCATTAAAAAAAAAAAGATTTTTTTTTTTATAACGGTGACACAATGCTCGCACCCTACGGAATGCGTTTGTCAACGTACTAGTGCATATACTGGGTGACCCCAAGAGTGCGGTTCAGCTGGGGAACGCTGCACTGACAACAACAACAACAACAATACAAGCTCTTCAATAGTGCGCAAAGATTAACCTCATCAGGTGGGTCTTAAAAGCCTTTTTATGCTGTCTGCGGGTCGCCCTAAGTATAAGCCCCACATTTACCGCAGGAACAGCTCAGATATTGCTGCTGTCCTTCATTGCCGTTTACATCATCGACTTGTTCATCATTTAAGATGTGTCAATGATGAAGGCCTAGAATTTATCACAAACAAAACAGCAACCTACGCTTGGACGGAGAGAGAGAGAGAGGCTTGGACTGAGAGACTGAGCGAGAGAGGCTTGGACTGAGAGAGAGAGAGAGAGAGAGAGAGAGAGAGAGAGAGAGAGAGAGAGAGAGAGAGAGAGAGAGAGAGAGAGAGAGAGAGAGAGAGAGGCTTAGACTAGAGGGGGAGGGCGGGTGATAGGAGAGACTTGCACGAGAGAGAGAGATTAAACAGCCACATCACATAAAACGCCACTGTCGATTTCCCCCCTGACGTAAGCACCGTCCGCGTGCACAAAGACTTGCATGTTCACGTGCAGCTTGCCCAAGCCGAGCACTGGCCTACATTTACAACGTAGACGGAGCAACTGCAGCCGCCACCAAATTAATCGGTCCCTGATCAATAGCCTCCAAAAGCAGCAGGGCCTTCTTTCTTTGTTCAGTCACCTCACCGAAACAATTCCGACAGAGCAAATGTTTGGACAAAACAGCAATATTTGGTTCGTTATTTCCCCAGGGGGCTGCCGCGCGTTGTAAGGACTCGGCGAACGGTTCACGGTTAATAAAGTCCATAAGCAACGAACGCAAGCAGGAATAAAAACCCTGTGGGTTTTGTGTTGCTATGCCCGCTGTGAAGTAATGGCATGTTTGTTTGATATTCAGTACCATAAGGATCCTCCCCCCTAATGCCTTAATTGTCACGCGTCCCATTTTAGAGAGTATGAGGTGTAGTGTAAGCAAAACAAGACTGAGAAGAAAAGTGCGATCCGTGCGCTCATGTATGTGTATGTGTACGCGCACGAGCGATTTATAGTTACACGATCTTCATGATGACAACATTAAAAAAAAAAAAAAAAAGTAAATCCTCATAAAGAGTAATCAATTCATCAGCCTACAAACACAGTCAACAGAAACTCAGCTGGCCTAACTGCTTCAAAATGACGCAGCCGCCAAGATTCACAAAAGAATGCCGTCAGTATAGGCAATACAGCACAAAGATGACACACGTCTCCTTTGTACGGGTGGGGGGGGGGGGGGGTGAGGGGGGTGCTTATGCGCGTGTACATGTATGTATGTGATTTTATTTGCCGTTATTATGCTTCTAGAAATTTAACTAAGTTGCCTTCTTTTGTAGTACGTTCTGGACGGTGTACCGACATTTGCAGCAAGCAAACTGCTCAGAGTGCATTCCACGTCCTCCAGTCTCTGGGCTTGCCGTGGTGCAGTATGCTTATCTTCTTCACCAGCTTCCCCTGCACGTGGTAACAAGCACATTGCGAAACGCGTAATCGAATCAGCTGATGGCATACAGGATGCATCAAATGAACGTTAGAAGGCATGTCAGTGGATAGCATAATGGGTGCATCAGTTGAGAAGACATGTAGGTGGATAGCATAACTGTTGCATGAACGTTAGAAGACATGGATGAGTCAAATGAACGTTAGAAGACATGTTAGTGGATAGCACAACGGATGAGTCAAATAAACCACCACACAAGGGAGTTAATTAGCGCTCGAAACACGTAACATGTACAATTAATTAACGCTAATTAACTCCCCTGTGTGTTGATTCTGCACGAGCGCTCTGGGCCTCATTCTGTTTCAGATTTGAATCAAATGAACGTTAGAAGACATCCAAGTAGATCAAATGAACCTGAAAAGACATGTACGTGGATAGCGTAATGGGCGCATCAATTGAACGTTCGAAGGCATATCAATGGATACATAACGGATGCATCAAATGAACGTTAGAAGACATATAAGTGGAAAAGCATAACGGACGCACCAAATGAGCGTTAGAAGACATTAAGTGGAAAGCATAACGGATGCATCAAATGAATGTTAGAAGACGATGTCATTGGACAGCACGACTGATGCAAAAACTGAATGTTAGAAGACATGTCAGTGGATAGCATGACGGATGCAAAAATTGAGTTAGAAGACATGTACGTAGGGTAAGTGTGGTACGAGTGGTAACAAGCGCCCCGTGTAACTAACGGGCTCAAATCGGCTGACAGCATAATATATGCATGAAATGAATGTTAGAAGTTATACGGAATGAAGATGAAAATGAAATGAAAGAAGAAAAAGAAATGTGTAAGTTCCCCCCAGCCCCCCTCTAAATTTGCTGTCATTTATCGATTTTAGCTATACTAGAGAAGCAAACTGGCGTACGTTACCAATAACAACAGACTATACACGGAAATCAACGGTTTCCTTTCTATTTATTGCTGTGTTTTTTTCTTGTTTTTTTTTCTTTTTCTTCAGCACTTCGAAAGCAAACTGGCGTACGTTACCAATCACAACAGACTGTACACGGAAATCAACAGTTTCTTTTCTCTTTGTTTCTGACGTTTTCCAGCACTTCGGTATAATACTTCATCAGTTCTTGTTTGGTGGCCTGAACGAATTCGCTGTTTGTTGTTTTTTAATATCCCCACCCCCCCCAAAATATATTGTGCTCTTCACATTGACAATATTATATATGCAAATTAAAATAATACTGACACAGAGAATGCTAATGAGTATGTTCACATATTCTGCACCGAGATAACAGAAAAAAAAACATACAAGCTACAACAGCATTTTGCATTCATATTACATGAGAAAGTTCAGAGAAAGCAGCTGTTGGGTACAACGATACCATCACTTCCATGTGTGTAGCAGTTTGGAAATTTGCCACTGAATTAAAACTCCACAACTGCTGAAAAATCATCTCCTAGAGTGGCCAGCCCTGCCCAGAATTGGCTGTACTGTGTGTATAAATAAATGGAAAGTTTGAAGATTTTGCTGTCAAAATTGAAGTGCTAGCCTGAGACACCATTAGTATACCCCCCCCCCCCCCACCCCACCCTTGTTTTGCAGTATCTCTTTTCTTGTTACACACAAATATTCAGTCAACAATGTTACAAAAACACTGAAAAGTAAACACTACAACAATGTTACACAAACACTAGACAGTTATACAATACAAACTGAAACACAGGACGCAAAGTGAACTGACATCTTCACTTTATTATCAACATGAAATGAAAGCGCCACAACTCAAATGCCACAGAGCAAAACCCAACCACAGAAACTCTCTCGGAAAAACGATGAGACTGACAATCATTGGGTCCTCCATTATGGAAGAAGCTCTAACATGGACAGTAACATAAGGTAAACCTTTAAGTGGTTACAAACAGTAGCCTTGAAATGGGCAATTTCTCTTGCATTTCTCTACTGTAAGCCGGCAGCTTATTACCAAAACACCGACACTGATGATGTGTTTTTCTAATGCATGTTCTAACCTGTTCAGAGATATTATGGAAAATAATTTACCTTTGACATCAACCATACAAAGTTCAACTCCTTTTTCCTTTGTCGTGAGTTGCCCTTATCAGCTTCATCGCAGCACACAATACTCACGAGTAATATCATTTATTGATTGTAGCTAAAAGCACACTGGCATTCCCTGCCAATCATCACAAACAGATTATACATGTAACCATCAATTTATTTAAGTACCATATAACTAACAGATGGCAATAACATTGATTTCAACTGTAAGTAGAGCTGTAGTGTGATTAATCTGAATGAATGATTTCAGGGGTGGTAATAAGTTATATTAAAAAGCAAAAACAAACAAACAAAAATTGTGTGTATATGCATGATGATTCACAAGTCAGTGACTCACAGAGGTGTTGTTGAGAAGTTTATACAGAAAATGTATTTACATCATTCCTATCTGCGTAAGTTTGTAAAAGCAAAACAGCAACTTCACAATTGGGTACTTTCATAAACTTCTCTCAAGATATCCACCACAACAAGAAAACTTTCTTTCCTCATCACATTGCAAACGGAAAATATCCAATGTACTTCTACACTCACATGAAAAATGTGGGCTTTTGTAATGATCAGTATCAATGCAGTGTGTGCATGGCTGTGGCAAGAATCTTTTTGCCAGGATTTTTCACCAATGTTCAATTTAGCATTACATAATTATACTTACTATACTTTGTCCCTTTCTGCCACTTTTGGTGACCCTGACCTGTTTCGGGGTCACAGTGTAGTCAACAGTTTAAAAGCTGTATCACATCAAGTTCACACAAGGGCAGTAACTGATGTATTTCCGGACTCATCAAAAACATCACAGCTGGCATTTCTTCCAAACTCTGTGCTTGTGATCTCTTATTTCTACCTGTTCATATTTTTTATATTGACTTTTTCTTTTTATTCCATGGTCACTGGGTAGTCCGTGAACCTGTGTTGGTATATTTTCTCAGAAAGTATTTTTTATGAGTGGGACATTAATAAGGTCTGGCCTTGAGCTGTTTTTCTGGCTTTGGTAAGCATTTACGGGGGGGAAACAATTTTGCTATGGTTTTCCTTTCAAGACTATATTAATTTATACCTTTCAAACTTTTCAAGAGTTTCACTGAACTGAGAAGTCACAGCAACAGCAGAGATGAAACTGAAGATATTTTCTTATTTCCAAAAATGATCATAATGGGCTGAAACAACTTCAGTGTTTATTCATAGCAACATGCTTCCCATCATGACAAACTTAAAGTTCACATTTTTGGGGGCATTAAGTAAAGACACCTTTTAAAACTATATGTAGATGACAACCTATATCAAGTTTTACATGTTCACACCGGGATCAACCACTTTCACTCTTCTCAATGACTAAAAAACAAAAAACAAAAACAAAAAAACAAAAACCGGCTTTCTAGTTTTGAACATACACCAACTTCATGTCTGCTCTTCGTATTGTTTCCAGTTCTGTTTCTGTGGTGACTTTTCCTAATGCACACAACCGGCAACATATAAATATTTATTGTTATTATCAAGAAAATTTAGCTCCAACAATACTCATGGCTTCATGCTGTAACACTGAAAGAGAAGGGGGGAAAATGAGTTAAACTGGTGCAATCACTGACTCAGCAAGGTAGTGATGACAGTGTTGCAGAGGCATTCCTGGTGAGAGAAAAAAAACCCTCTTCCAATACCACTTTCCCCCCTAAAACCTGTACCTTCACAATGCCATGTCAGTGAACCCCTAACAAAAGACAGAGCCACTTTGACTTCAGTCTTGGTTAATATTAACCCTTTCACTGCCAGCCCACACTGCATCATATGAAAATAACCAACAGAAAAGCAAAATTTCAAATCCTTCAGCCTTTTTCTTCACATTAGCATGTGGAAGTGTTTGAATGAAAATGCACAGTACTGAAAGTAGATTTGTTAGGACTTAAAAACATTCTGTTTGTGTGCGCACTTTTCAGCCTGGAAGTTTTACATGCTGGGGCAGTGAAGGTGTTAAAAGATGGAATCCACTGGACTGCTGGTGTCATTCACAGTACTACTTTAGTTACCAGTACTCCAGACTATTTGTCAGCCTGTGACTATCGTGTACGAACAAAGAAAACAAGTGTTGGTCATGTTGTTGTTTTTAATGAAAGGCATGATGTGTACACTCTCACAATATTAAAGAAAGTGGACAGTAGCCTAACTCCTTTCTTATTCGTGGAAAGCCGCCATTATCGTCATTTGTGAAACATGTGTTTAGTGCACTCAACAAAGATTTAATCTAAAGCTACAGCACACTTTGCAATGCAAAACAAACAAGCAATAATAGAAACTATGCAGATGACCTGGCTGGGGGAGGGAGGTTGGAGGGGTGGGTGGGTACACATTCACCATGTTCAGAGCTAGCTTATCTAGTTACAGAACTTTTGTTTCTTATTCTTAGTAACTCATTAAAACCCAATGTGAAAGCTCCATCTGTTATCAGACCTGTCATAGTCATGCCATCAAACAGTCTCCATCAACCACCACCATACAATGCAGCAGGATTTTACAGTCCTTTGCACTACCAAAGAAATCTCATTAAATTTTTCCGTTGTTTTGAAGACCATCAAGCTTGAAATTTATACAACAACAAACTGTTTAAGAAAAGTGTGCAAATGTAAACAGTTTAATATGCTACAGCGACACTTCTGTCACGAACAAATCCATGAGGAGAGCACTTGTACACAGCTGACCCACCAACATAAAACAAACTTGTACATCAGTAAAAATGAAATGAATAAAAGCATGACTACTTGCTCATCCCACTGTACCACATGCACTTTAGGATTTGGGAGTACTTAAGTCTGACAAAAATAGTCACATATGCAATTAGATTATTCACAATCATTAACATAGCCTGTTATTTGTCAGTATTAACAAATAGTACACTGTGTAGGCATGCTTCAGGAAAACTATGACAGAAGATGTTAAAACAGAGATTTCTTCTGCCTTTGCAATGGACAGGGAGAAACCTGATGTTTTCAAAACAAAATGTAGGTATGTATGAATTGTGTAAATTCCTTGAAGTACCTTGTGAAGAGTATGTGCATGAAACTGTAAACGAGTGATCAAAACAAAACAAAAACTTAAAAAAAATTGGATTCATTAAATGTATATATTGTAAAAATGTAACAAATATTGTGTTTGGCAATATTTAGGAGTGGACTCTGGGCAATGTTGTGGGAAGAAATTCAATCAAAGTAGGCAAAAAGCACTGAAAATAAAGCACTGAAGCTGGAGATATTGGTCACATTATACTACAGTACAAAAATAGATTGTATAGAATCATGAACACCTAAGGAGACAGTGCCATATATCACGATAACAGAATTTTAAAACTTACAAGATGTGAACCAACAGTGGTGCAATTTTTATCTCTCTCTTTCTCTCAGACACACACATACACACGTTTTGAAATCACAATCAAGTTACAGCCATTCATAAGACATTTTGAACCTCTTACACATAAACCAAAAGTACAGTAATCAATTGTGAAGTTTAGCCCCCAAAAATGACTCACTTTTTACCCCAAAACAAAATGTAGAATTCCTGATAGGCTGTGACACATACTTGGCAAAGGGAACACGCGGCTGACATTTCATGTCTAAAGAACTTCACTTGTAGAAAAATCCAGCCAACATTCCAAGGACTGTTGTGTAACAAAATAAATGAGTCTTTATAGACTTATAGTCCTTGATAAGGATCACTAAAATCTGGAATAATTATTGAAGCATAAATATGTCAATTGAAAAAAAAAAGTTGAATAACCAAAGTTAAATGACAAAGATGGGACAAATTCGTTTCACAAAGGCACAAGAATGTAAACACTTGATATGTTTTTTTTTTCTTTTTTAACAATGTTAACAGTAGCATGTAAGTGCATTGACATGGCACTTTTGGTAGGCATGGAATGATCCTGCTATACTGGAAAAGAGTCATGTTTTTTCATTTGTGAATGGGACCGATTGTAATTCTAACAGCCACAACTGAGAGAGACATTGTCCATACTGAAATGAAACAAGCATGGAAACTGTAAGATGTGGAGTAGCATAGTACATGCTAGTAGGAATGGGTCATGGCAACTGAATTTTCCTTCAAAGCATAATGAAGTATTAAAAAGAAATAATTCAAACACATTTTCTTTTGAAACTGGACCATTTACTTAGAGCATTAACAATGTAATGACCTGAAACTTTGGTGGCTGTATGCCAAATACTACTAGTACACATCTGACAAGTGCTTCAATCCAGTACCAGACCTATGTGGCAGAATGTCTGATAACAAAATCACTGCAGATTATGGGCTTGACGCTGGCAAGGGATGCAACTCTGCTGCACCCATGCTTTCAATTTCAATACATTTCACCTGAATTGATCCAAAGGTTCTAAGGAATTGTACTTCACAAATATAAATGTACTATGACAGAAAATCACTTCTTAGATAAGTGGCTTGCCATAATTCACAAATATACTTCACAACTGTAGCAACAAATACTACTTAAAATTCAAAGTAAAAATCAGAAAGTAGGCAATAAAAAAATGCAGAGTATATACACAAACAATATTTACTTGAAACTGTGAGGCCTATTTTCATAATATTTCTTGTATTACGTTGACTTTTTCTGATCTAAAATGCAACATCCTCCATCTCACACAGAGTTACAGTGATCCTGACTAGGTACAGTTTTCACAAAACAGATCAATGGCAACGTTCACAACAAAAGCAAGCTAGAATGCTGTACAGTCATGTTCATGACCAACAAAGAAAAAGACAATTTTACTTTCGTCTGTCCTTCCAAAATATTATCTTGAAATAACTAAAGGTACAAAAAGAGAAAAGCATCTATTTCAAAAGATGCATTTTTAAATTAATGCTTATTTGAATTTTTGCTTTAAAAAAAGAAAAGAAAAAAAAGCTGTTTTCAAATGTAGGGAATGAGTGTATCTAACTGATGATGACAAATAAGCTAAGAATACTGTTTTCAAGTGCAATGGATACCTCATCAAACTGCAAAATAATACGAGTACACAAAAACTGTCGCTAACAACAGTTTGCTATTTAAGATAGCATTTTGAAAATGCGTGGCTAAATAAAGGTGTCCTCACCCCCACCCACCCCTTTCCATCCAAGCTTTACCCATAGCTGATACATGTTGAAAATTAATCTGGCATCAAGTGTAGTACCACACCATCACACTTACATTAGCAGCATACAAGTGACACTTTAGGAAAAACAGCAATACCATCCATATTAAAAAATCTTATTTAAAATGTATCACATGCCTCTTGAGCTAGCCTGATTGTGCAATTACTATTAGTATTATAATTACAAGAAGTACAGGAATGGACATCTGTTCATGTGCATTTGCTTTTAAAGTGAAGAAGTCTACAGTTAAACTCAAAGGATATTTTCATTGTCCTTTTGTGGCAATTCAATACAACAAGTCTACAGGAATGTTATGATTCTTAATTTTAAACTGCAAGTCAAAACACTCATCTTATCCCTACTTAATGCAGGATACAGAAATGGAGCAATTCCGGTTTTCACCTGAACATCATTCACGGAATAGGAATGGTGAAATGAACGGTTTGACAGACAAAAAGCCACAGCTCATTACTGAAACCTGGAATGTAGAATGTATCACAATAACAATGGCTGATCAAACTCACTTACAACAATAATAAATATGCAGAAGCAGAGATATAAAACAAAACAAACTTATCATCACATGATGCTAAAAACAACCTATCCAACAATAGTGTGTGGTTCTGGTTTGGCATTTGCTTGCATCAATAAAGTTTGTTGAAAAACAACAATCCAATAACACAACTGACAAAAAGAACACAATGCTGACAACACGAGAAAGAAATCACAACTCCTGTAATTTCAACCATACCAACGTAGCTTGCTAAAAACTGTATGATTAAATGAAGTGATGTAATGAAAGTACACTTACTTTACAATGCCATATAAGGGGTTGGGGGTAGGGGGGGTGGAGGGTGGGGGGTGGCAAGGAAGGGGATTTGCATTAGACAAAAGATAAAAGTAAACTATTCACCATTTACAAATAGAGGCCACACAGTCGGACACAATTTTACAAATACCCAAAAGAGTTGTTTCACATCAACTACACAAGGGCAACGATTTGTGACATTCAAAAACTTAAAAAAGCCCATAGTTTAACTGTTAACACTATATGAAAAAAACATTTTAGAAATTACATCTTTGTTTTATCTGAAGTCTTGCTGCACACATGCACAACTAGCTCACAACTAGCACGCAGAGTTTTCATTCTGACAGTAAGCAAAACTGCTGCCCACCTCTGCTGACAGCTTGGTCTGCTTTGAGAAAATGCAACTATAAGATGCTATCTCTTGCTTATACTCAGGTGAAACAAGCAACACGCTTTCACACAGAAACATCGGGAATTATCACAAGACATATGTTTGTCACAATCAACAGAATGAGTGATGCGGTGGGGAAATAGAATGGTGTGTAATAAGCAATGTAGTTTTTGGTTTCCCCTTTTCCAGGTCTGATATTGTTGTGCAAAACATGAGGGTTCTCTATTTCCATCATTATTTTGAATACTGTGGGTATCTGAATAGTTGTCTTGACATTAGACCAAAGTTTAAATGTTTATCATTCAGATCATGTCATGGGAATGAACCCCATGTTGGCAAAACACCACATTTTATGCCTGTTTCAAGTAGCTACAGCAATTCATCTATCCAGAATATTCTTTTATCCAGTGTCAAGACAGCAATTCAAATGCAAAACACAAAATTCAAAACCATGAAGTTGAAAGGAAAGTAATCTGATCTGCACAGTATCTGTCTTGAAATCCATGGTGATGATCTGAGTTAACAAATCTTGGTGCAGTTGCAAAACAGACCATACAAATACAGAAGTGAAATCTATACGGTGTTAAAACTGCTCGCTGAATTCCTGTACTTTGTTTAGACGGCCACTCTTGGCATCACTGATGGCACCCCACAGGTCGAAGATGAAGTCATCTGTAAAGCCAAAGTCCTTCAGGTCTGAGTCGTCCATCCCAACAGTGAAATCATGAGGGTTTTCTGCCTTGCTTCCAATCTCCCAGATAGTTTGGGCTGCACACAGAACCCAGTCAGTATGACAACCAAATTCAACCAACAGCACAGAGGTCTGCTGCCATGTGCAGCAAAATACCCCCTGATGTATGCCAAGTCATATTGTTATCATCAGTATAAATATGCCCATTTTGTTTACACTTGCCAACTTGGTCCGGTTTTTAGTAACAGTACATGTATAATATTTTTAATATATATAATAAGTTTGATAGGCGATAACGGTAGACTACAATATTTAAGATTCTGTTTGTCTGAAATGTATCTTAGTGTGGGTTTTTTGTCATGTTTGTATAGTGCAGTGAGTTTAACTCTGGTTAGAGAACACTTTGTAAGAATTATTTTTTATTATTATAACACACTTCGTTTGGTTGCATGCATAGAGACTGGTGGTACAGAAATTATCGGAGAGACAAATATTCAACAAAGTTTTGAACTTTTGCTATGGCCTTGACCTTGAACACAGCAATTTAGTCTTTTCAATGGACACTTATAACAAGGATTTTCCAGGACAAGCCATCCCCCAAAAAGTGCTAGGCTGGCTTTTAATGCAGTCAACATAATAGGTCCTATCATTTTCATGGTGAAACAGACTTCATCTGGCAAGATTCTAAACTTAAGGTACAGACATTTCCAAGATTTTCCAAATGTTGAAGGGAGCAATTCTCCATAATATGTGTGCAAGAAGAATGCCAAACCACTGAAATGCTTGTTGAATTGGGTAACTGCTTGCAGTTGCTTCCCTTACATCATCTGCTTTGCAGAGTTCTATGACAACAAATATTCTAAATCACCAACACATTTGCACAATTGGTTTGTGTGTAGTTAATGTTGTTTGTTTGTTGTTGTTGTTTGGGGGAGGAGGTTGGAGGGGGGAGGACATAGGACTTATCTAGATGAAATATAACTAAGTACAGTTGAACTTTTTAAACAATTCTACATTACTGACAGTCCACGAAGAATTCTAGTTCTGAGCCTGCTCAATCACTGACCCCCCTCCCCCCAACTTCATCTGAAAGTACGCATGAAAACAAACTGAGAAGAAACAATCACCAGTGCCATGAGCACCACAAACAACATACAGAGTTCTGTGTCATTGATCCCCATGAAAGACTCCAGTAGTCCATTGATCTTGTCCACAGCAACGTTCACTACATCATCAGGCTGCAACACAAAAGCAATATATATATCTAGTCTACAGGCTGAAAATGTTTAGTGTACGCTTATTTGGAAACAGCATGCAATACAAGCAACAGACATACACAACAAGTTTGGTTCCCCTTAAGTTTTCACTAACGTGAACTGTACAAGTATACACTTTCGAGATGACGATAAACAAAATGATTGCATTAGTGTTAAAATACTAAGAAAGTGCCCAAAAAAAGAAGTACATCTTAGTGATTTACCAACAGAGTACTCAAGTTTATTTCAAGGTATTAGTGGAATCCCTCTTTCAGGACCACTCCAAAAACTAAAAAGTGGTCAAGTTAGGAGGTGGGGGGTTGTGGGGGTAGGGTGTGTGGGGGGGGGTCCTTTGTGACCGGTTCACTTTTTGGAAAAATACTGATAAAAACTGAATAATAACAAATATTTATTGTATGGCACAATTCCCTAAATAATACAAGCATTCAACAATCCATACAACCGACATGCACACTTGCAGACATAAAGTCCTACAAATAATCACTGCCTGACAATGTGACTGACAAATGACATGCACACTCATATGCACACTGGCAGTCAAGCAGTATAATGCTGACAAAGTAAGAGGGACAGAATCAGTACAAAAGCAGTACAGTTCATATAAACATGCACTGAAAAACAAATAATTTACAGTACATAAGAGACTAGCCCAAAGCTAGATGAAACAGATGAGTTTTCAGCAGAGATCTAAAGCAGGCAAATGTGGGAGCATTTCTCAGATCAGCAGGCAGTGAGTTCCAGGCACTAGTGGCCAAGATTGTAAATGAGAGTTGTCCAAAAAATTTAAGATTGGCTTTGGTATTTTTTTAATGGATATTAGAACTAACAGAAGGAAAGATTTCAAGGGGAAAAAAGACGGTATTACAAGAGGGGTGGTTTTTCATCAGGGTGGTCTTTCATTTGGGGGTTCCATTGCATTCTTTAATACCCAACTGATAAAGCCAACACTGTCTAGACTATATATTACAACCTCTTCCTCCACTCACAATTTCCACAGTGGCAGGACCTTTGGAGCGTAACCGCAGTGTTTGTTTGCCTGAGCCGAGGCCACTGGATCCCTTTTTCCCACTTGCTGGACCAATATTCGCTGCAAAAAAAAAAACACAATTGGAACAGAACTGAAAAACAAAATGCACACACGGTTGTAATAACTTAAAATAGTGTTAACTGTTGGTCATCTCAGTGGATCAAACCAAAACGTGACATCATCATGCAGATTTAGTCGTAAGTGATTTTAACTTACATCAGAAGCAGTGAAAGTGGGTTCAGACCATCTTAGCTTAAAAGTAATGATATGAGGGGGGCTCAGAAAGACAGATAAAAACATCTAGTTAATAATATCATTAATAGTCTCTGTTAAGAAGTGTTACAAATAAAAACATGATACAGTAGAAACAAGCACAATACTTCATTATCACCCTAAAGCCAAATGGTTTTACAAAAGGGGTGGTCCTTGGACAGGGTTTCACTTACATGGATGTATGAAGGAAATGGTTTCAGAAAAGGGTGCCTTAAAAAGAGGGGTGGTTTCTCATCAGTGTAGTCTTTCATTAAGGGTCCAACTTTATGAACCATACCTCTGTTTTCTAGTAAAGGTCAAGTATGTGTCACTATGCACTGATGGATGATGCAAAAATAAAATTACCTTCTGACATCCATCACATTCAATCCACCTATGCCTTCAAAACGTCATTACAAACTCACCTCTATGAACAATTCCAAACATTGTGTGTGTGTGTGTATGTGTGTGGTGTGAAAGGAATATAATGTATAATACTATTTCCAAGGTTTTTTGGTTGTTGGTCATTTTGTAAAGTGTGGTGTTCTCATCATTCTCTGTGAGATACTACGCTAAAGAAATGACCTCTATTCTTCCTCGTATTCTGTTTTAGGTGGCACAGATGTGAAAGTCTAGATGCTACTTTTAAGCAGCTTTTTCCCTGACTCATAGGTCACAAAAACAGGTACTGAATGTGACAGATCATACAAAACAGTAGCAACTGTGCTTAAACTTGAAAAGAAATTAAACCAGAAACCAAGGTAAACCAAATGCAAAAATTATGTCAGATCAAAATATAACAGCAACAAATAAAAACTGAGACAGAGCATTACCTTTAAAAACTAGCATCTTTAAGTATCAAAATGGAGGTTTTACACATCCTACTTGGTTGTGCTTTCATTTCACAAAACAAATGTTTTGCAAAAGGCTGCATGTACAACAGTTTCTAAAACATGCAACACTCTAGAACATGTGTGCAGTAAAATTTAAGCTAAAGTGGATGAAACATGAAGTGGTGCCAGTAAGTGAATAACTGTCAATAAACTTGAAAAGGTTGCGTTACTTTCTTCAAACTGAAATCTGGTGACTGAAGTTGAGACATTTCAAACCTTTTGCAACAGAAGGCCTTTCCAAGAAGGGTCAGTGTGAAATGAAGGTGGAACTTTAGGCCTATGGTAAAGATCCACTTAAAAGCATATTGCTAACCAAAATGTGACTGGGGAACCAAGTAGTTTCATGGTGCTTCTATATTTTGGAAAGATGATTCTCAATTAATAAATTACACCCTCTAAGTTCACTTATTTCTTTGTGTAAAACTTTCAGCTGTACGAATCAATGCAATGGAAACATTTTCTGTTACTAGCTAGTTTATTCAGATGAATACTTGATCTAAGCCATGAAAATGTTTGACATTCACACCAGTAATCTCGGTGGTGACTGGAAACAAATCTACAGCTGCTACAGACTCTCTGCAATAAAAGATTTTTGAGCTCTACTCTTACTCTGTTGCTGACACTATGAACATGCTATGCTATTTTTTCTACCCCCCCCCCCCCCCCCCCACCCCCAAACCAATGATATCAGTGAAGCCTTGTAACTCCACAGCCAATGTCAGGTTATAGACATTAGGCATGTCATCCTTTTCGGAGTGGCTGCTGTCCCTTCAGTATTAATTCGTGCAGACAGCTACACTCCAATTTGCCAAGGGAGAGGAGCAAACTTGTCTATCAAATAATGAACCAGGTAGTGAGACAACCAGGGAGCAAGGGCAGCTACTGTCAGTACTTCCAGTCTCAGGTCAGTGTAAACATGGTATGTGGTGAAAATTAACACAGTCTGGCTCATCCAGAAGAATGAAACCAGTACAAGGGTGCTGAAGAGAATACAATAGTACTGAAACACAGTCAAACAAAGAGGAAATCATGCGCAAGCTGCATTACAGATTCTTCCCTGTGCACCATATGCTGCCTTCACACATTTGTAAAATGTTTATATTTTTGTTGTTTTTGTTGAGGAGGGGTTGGGGTGGGATGGAAGGAATACAAAATAAATAAACTAACTTTTTCTTCTTCTTTTTTGAACGCACTGAATTTGATTTTTAAAACTAATAAAATCTCCCATATAAAAAACAGACTTAACTAAGGAAGTTTAATCATACAGCAAGGTTGCTGCAACAGATCGGGCACAGTGTAGATGTCCTTTATTACTGTTATAACTTGTACCACACAGCTAAACTGAAATCACAGCCACAGTACAAATGTACAAGTTTCTAACAGCTTTTTAGGATGAACCAAGTGCAGTGGAGATTGAAACTAAAACAAAACTGAAAGGAACAGAAACTTATCATTCACATTATGATTTTATTATTATTATTAGTTTTGTCTGTTTACTTCATACAAAGAAAAATGGTGAAACTCTGTGGGACATGAACTGATAAAAGCCAGTTTGCATAATGCATCATTTTGTGTTATCAGTATCTGTGTTAGGTGTACTCCACTGTAATTCAAACTTGACAAAGTATTGCTATCTATCAACACAATCAAGTATGCCAATAGTTTCAGTATTCAGAAATTACTGCAGCAAAGGCCTATTTGGCTTGAAGGTCACACACAGTGATACAGAAACAGATAAAGTTCCAAAACTAACAGTAGAGAGAAGAGTTCAACAACATATAACAAGCACAGTTTAAGATTTGACAATGGAACACTTAAGCGTGCTGTAGTAAAATAATTCTAATCTTCATCATGTATACAAAGCAGTTATGACTTAGTATCTCATTTGCATGACCAAAACAAAATAGCACCTATTTCAAACCAGCAAGTGAAGAACAATACAAATCTGGACAATTGCAGTTAAATGTAAACCAAGCAATAATGTTAGAAGCAGAACCTTGTAGTTGTACTTTTTACTTTTTAGTTCTATCACTGAGCTACACTGTAATTTGTACTACTAGAAACATCACCACACCTGACAGAATTTAACACCCAGCCAATAGTAAAGTCATAAGACTCATATCAGGGTGAAACACAATTCATCTGATCACAGGCAGAAGTCCAATTCACACATCATTATATGTGTAAAGAAATCTGAGTGGAAAAAAAGAGAAAAAAGTTGCATCAACCAGAAATGTAGAAATGACAAAGGCCCAGACAAATTGACTCACAACAGGTGGGACATTGTGACCTACTCCAGGCTTAAAGGAGAGAACTTTTAAAAGGTCAGGATCTTTAGCAGAGCTCAGATTCATTTCTCAACCCACTGTGGAAACACAGAAAGGGAAATTCAGTTGAATAATTTACAACCAGTCCGCCTCCCAGTCACACTGGAAAAGGTGAGGGTATGTGTTGTCATTATCAACACTAGTTTCAGCACTATTATCAGCAAAGTGGGCAACAGCAGGAATGCCAGTGTAGATTAATAATGTCAAAATAAACAATCCGCTTAGCTTCACTGATAGTGATAGCACATACCACCCAGTGTCTGTAAACCAGGATCCTGACAAGAGCCTATACTGGTGATTATTCAGGGAAAGTATGCGTGCTGAAGGTAGTTCACTTTCAACTTTGAGTGTACTACGTAACATAATGTCTTTTGATTAGGAATTAATTAATGAGCTGTGAAGCAATGTGCCTGAGCTGTGAAGCAATGTGCTGTATTAATGAGCTATCAAGTAATGTGGCTATATTAAATAGCTGTCAAGTAATGTGGCTGTATAAATGAGCTATCAAGTAATGTAGCTGTGGCAGCTACCTGGCTTATGATGGGGAAGACAACCTTGTTTCCAATGAGTAAAAATAAGATCTGATCAAACATCAGGAAACGATGTCTTTTCCCCTGTTCTATTTGTTTTAATACTTATCCAATATAAAAAAAAAATAAACAACCAAAGGGATACTGTATGTCATGGATTGGATTCTAGTATCCAAAAACACTTCCCAGCAACAACAAAAAAAGACTCTTTTTTTAAAAATCATGAACTTTGAAAATCAATGGTTTACTCATACTCAGTCATACTGTTGTTGCTACCAAAGAGGATGGAAAAGATATTTTTTTCATATAGTCAAACTAGAGTAGGATGCGGTCACAAGACACAGAAGATTTGCCACACAGCACTTAGCAGCAAAACACCACAGTGACAACTGAGCACCACCAGACAACTACACCACACAACAAATGTCACATCACAAGTTGTTTTTCTTCTCTTTTTTCAGTTACCAAATCCATCTGAGGCACCAATGCAGAAGAACAAATCAGTTGAAATTTGTAACAAAGTATAGAGGAACTGTAGTCATCCTTTAAACAGAACTGTAGTCATCCTTTAAACACTGCCACTTTAAATTCAAAACATTTCAGACATGATCACCTGGTCCTTGTGCAAATGCATGTTGGACAAGCCACAAGGTGTAAAAAAAGAAAAGACAAAGGCTTTGTTGTTGTTACAGAATGGAACATAACCCTACCCCCACTGCTCATCATATATATATATATATACACACACACACACAGAAATGATGTTACAGGAGATTACTCCCATATCACAGTGGGAAAACACAATTCAGTATTTCAGATGGAATGGACATGTGTGTGTTTCATGTTGAATGTCTTCAAGCAGACCCATTAAACATATTTTTTCAGGTAGCCAGTTTGACAAACTGTAACTGCAGATACTCATAGTTAGAGATAACTACCAAATCCATTACAGTGGACTCATTTGTTTCACAACATAAATGAGAATGAGAACTGCATGTAATACACAGTTGTTGCCTTTGTGCCCAGGAGTTGGATTTGGATCTCACCATAATCTCTCAGTATAACCTAATAAACCATTCAGCATTCTGTGCCATGAATTTAGAATGCAGTTGCCCCAGGACACTGTGTCTGTGTGTACCGAAAGAAAACACTGTACAACCAACAAAACACTCCATGCAGAGAGATTCCTTTTGCTAGGCTCTTACAAAAAACGACAAATAACATAAATTTAGCCCCAAGTTGTCAGACTTTAAGGGATCACAGAGAGTGCTGATCAGCAAGAATACGCTAATACTGTATTAATGAAGTACTGAAACCCAATATTTATATTAATTCCACAGCTATGCAGTCATTTAACACAGACTACAAAAATATGAGGAAAAAAAAGTCATCCAGAATTAGGCCTGCTAAGAACACACCCTGAGAGACTGCTTCTAAGTGTATCCATCTCAGATTCCACAAATGTCCACCTGCAACTGTAACTAATGTAAGTGCAGCAACCAATCAGTGCAGTGGTCTGGGTCATACTTCTTCAGAGACACAAGCACCACAATCATACTCACAAGATTCAGATTTAACTACAGACAGAATTAAGCCAGAGACTGACCAGTGACTCTGAAACTAATTAGTATCCCTCTGCCTCTGGCAGTAAGAACTGCAGTCACTCATCTTTACCAAAAGCAAATATTTTACATTCGGGCCCATTGTCTGAGATGACTGTGTATAGGTGACCACATGTCAAAATACAAGAAGCAACTAACTTTTGGACCTTCACCCCTGCTTAAAAAAACAAAAGGAACAAAAAGGCTGATTAAAAAAATTGTTTACTAAAACTTCAGGGTTTAACAGGAAAATTAAAAAGTCAACATTTCTATATCTAACGCCATCCCCCACTACCACACGCACATACTGTAGTTGAACTTTGCAAGTGATAAAAAAACAAATGTATGGTAAGTTAAATTAATCCTCAGGACTACAGGAGCCACTGAACATTCTGTTGTTTCAAAAACAAAGAGTGGATGACACTCTCTCCTTGACTCTACAAGCTTGTATCAACAGCATTTTCAGAGAAGGCATTCACCCCATCTCCAAAAAGATTTGTGGAATGACAATGTAAAGTGACAAAGCAGAGCAAGACAACAAAAATATTGACAAATCAGTGGACTGCAAATTTGCATGCCAACACAACCACAGTGACTGCTCACACATTTCACTTAAACTCTTTAGAGTGCTGTCCAGACTCGCACAGTATCCTCTGTTCTTCAGATTTTAGGACGGCATTTTTGTCCCAGGAGGGAGTAGTAACAAGTTTGACTTCACAAAATATGACAATCCGGACTTTATGTGGTTCCAAATTGTGGAAAGACTGTATTTTGCTTTACGCTATAAAGAAAGGTTGATGACGAATGGCAGTGACAATAACAGCCTGAAAAGTATGAAAAACAAGTTTTCAAGGCAAACAAATTAAAATGAGAAAATGCTCCAGAAATAACTTACACAGTTACAGTTACACCAAAAACAGGACAAGTAAAAACTTTTTTTTTTTATACTATTATTCCAATCTTGACTGCTGCCTTCAATTAACTGCAACTCTGGTTCCAATTACCAGTTCCAAAAGTTGGAACAATTCAGTCTGAACTTACAAGCAAAGACAACTGTCAATGTCACCTTTATGCAGCTGCTGTGAGCTTTCACTTGATCAAGGTTACATAATCTGGCATGCAAGTACATGTATGTATGCCAATACATACCCATGCACAAACACACACATGCATGCGCAAATACAAACACACAAGCACATGCAAGCACAGGTGTGTGACTGTGTACCAGTTCAGGTCATACATGACATAGTGGACTGTGTTACTGTTAACCATTATGCACTGTAGCACACCAGTAAACACATTCAGTGGACAAAGGGTAGGTAAGCATAAACTGACTGGGTGCAGTGACTGGATCATTTCCAATGAACAAACCTTTTTAACCATTCTTGTTCAGTCCCCACTCCCAGTTATACTTTTGCCCCACATACATTATGCTAGTGTTACAGTTACAATGATGGGCTCACTTTACTGTGCCCTACACAACTATTCTAAAAATCCTCTCATGCATCTCATTTTCTCAGTGAGGATGCTTAAAAAAAAAAGGCAAAGTGTTGACTCAAGAAGTGAGGTGGCTAGAGTCAACAAGAGGCGGGTAGTGGTACACTGTGCAACTAGCAAGGGCCTGTCCTTGCAGTCTCTGCCATGTTCCACACAAGCGTCCTGACCCTACACCTGAGTTAGCAGCAAACAGCACTCCCTTGGACTGACAGGTCCAATATTTGAAAAATCAGTTTTTATTTTGTTTATTTCAAACACTTACAACTGTCAAAATAAATAATTAAAACAATTATATCCAGTCATTTAAAAACAAAACAAACAAACAAAAATGTTTTTTTGTTGTTGCTGTTGTTGTATGCCCAGATCAAAGTAGTTCTGTTGTAAACTTCTGTGAGCTGGCAATCAAAAATGCGTAATTTCTCAATTTCTGTTACATTAACAGAGGAAAAATGAAAGTAAACAGAACAAAACAATAAAATAGTGGATGTTTTCTAACACCATAACTGAGCCACATTCAACAGAAGCTGATTGTCATTCATTCTGTTTTCTAACACTGTAACTTACTGAAGCTGATTCTGTGATTGTACTTCATTCTGTCAATTACCTAGACTTTACTGATAATAATATAAATCCAGCATGCATTCATGGAACATAGATCACCTACTGACCTAGCCTAGGGCTGAACACCTCCTGAGGCCAGGACCATACACCCTTCTGTAAAATATGTCGCTATCTTCCATTTGCCAGTATCCATAACATGTCAAAGTTACAGTCAGACAACAAGTAAGTAAGTAAGTTGGTGTTTTACGCCCAGTCAACTGGTGGAGTTATATCAGGGCAATGTCAGACAACAAGAATAATGAACAAATGTATAGTCAACTCATATAATTTACACTTACAGACTTACTTTTTTTTTTCCCTATGCAAAACAAAAACAACTGCCAATGGCCATTTCAAATTCCTGTTGAACATTTTGTGACTCATAATCATATGACAACTCAGCCAACAACAAAAAAAGCTAGGTCAGAGTAAGTTTCCACAGTAACAAATGTAAGCCAGGAATGGGTAAGCCAGTCTTCACATAGCATGTGCTCAAAAAACAGTCCAGGTCGCTCTACTCCAATATCTACAGCTAATCAATATTGTGTAATCAGCCATAGGGATAGGATGCTAAGAACCCTAAGTTCTGTCTACTCACATCAGAAAATAACTAGTCATTCAGTGCTTTTTCTTTAGTTTAAATGCTTTGCAATTATGTACTGTCCTAGAATAATATATATTATGATGCAAACAAGGTCACTTTATTTTTCAAAGAGTATGATCTTGCAAAATGACAATAGTAGCCATTACTATCAACCATGCCACTGGCATAGGGAAAGAAAATCAAACAGCTGTAATCCCACCCTAAGTGTTTGCATGTGTCTGTCTGTCTGTGCATACATGTGTGAGTGTACACATGTGTGTGTGTGTGTGTGTGTGTGTGTGTGTGTGTGTGTGTGTGTGTGTGTGTGTGTGTGTGTGTGTGTGTGTGTGCATGCGTGTGCACACATGCACCACTGCATGCATGCATGTTTATACATGTGTGTGTGTGTGCATTTGCATACTGTTTTGTGAAAGCATAGTGATTAGAGGGCAAGCTATTATCTTTCCAACACAGCACCTTTTTCTTCACATAATTCTTACAGATCTTAAAATCTGCTTCTTTCCACCATCATATTTCTCAACCCAAATTCACACACACACACACACACACACACACACACACACACACACACACACACACACACACACACACACTCTAAAAACACATAAATTTATAAATGAAAGCTTTAGCCCCAGGGCCAGCAAACTGTTTAGGCTTCATTAATTACACACTTGTGCTTTAAAGTTCATGTCATCATCAAAATCTTCATGAAATGGGGAGTGCATCATAAAAAGAAACTGCCAAAAACTGTTAAAGTGAATGAAGCACACACCAAGGAAAACAGCACTGGTATATTTGTCCTCCATTACAACTTTGCAAGTTACACAGTACATCACTTCATGTATGGAAACTGAGTACTGCCATCAGTCTGCCACTGTAGCAAACCTGGAGCAACTACCCAGTGGTCATGCTAGACATGTTTCAAACTGGAGTAACATCTAAGTATAAGGTGGTTTGCCCTGATATAACCCCAAAGGTTGACTGGATGTAAAACACCCAGTTACTTACTATAAGGTGGTGAAAGCAGTTTATGGAAACCGGTCAGATAATCACTGTACCCAGTCAGAAACATGGTTGTCCATATTAACGTTAGAGTTGTACTAGCAAACACCCTGCTCCCTTCCCCATCTAGAATGCAAATGCACAAACACACTCACACACACATACCCTCTCACCATGCTGTGTTTTTGTTAGAAAAAAAAAAAAAAAAAATTGTAATAAGGCTGACTACTAGTGTTCCAAAACAAGATTTAAACACATAAAAAGTAAAAAAGAATGTTATTCAATAGGACAATACACAATGTGCAAATTTTGAAGCAACAAAACAAGTTGAATGGTACTTTGCTGCTTTAAAAAAAAGGCTTACCCCAAAAATTCACACTTTGGGTATTGTCATTAAATAAGTATTCTTTTTTTACCTTTTAATAGTTTTATGTGTCTGGATTGGATACTTTTCAAAACAGTGTGACATCTATAATCTGGCAAAAGTAGTTCACAGAAACTGGTCAGATAGTCACTGTAACTGGCCTGATACAAGGCCATCAGAAACTGGTCAGATAGTCTCTGTAAGCAGCCTGATACACTGCCATAAATATTAGTAAGAGAGACATATTTCTATAAGTAAACACCATGCTGAGGCTCCCTTTCCTGTCTAGAACACCAAACACATACACACACACGTGACATGTACACACGATAAATGCACTGCGTGCTGCATTGGGAGTGGAGGGGGCAGGAGAACTGGTCAAAGAAAACAACAGTTGGTACTTCCAATGAACTGCAGATTTTTTCCCAGTATGCTGTTCTTATTCTTAACCAGTAAAATGCTGAAAACTACCAGCTGACGCACACCTTGTGTTTGTTGGTTCTGGGGTGGGGCAAAGGGGGAGGGAGAGGAGGAAGAATTGGTCAAACAAAATAACAGCCTGACTGTCTGTCCAATTGCTGATTTTTTTCCCCAGTACAGTAAATGCTGATCTTAACCCTGGTACCTTTGAAAGAAAGGGAGAAGTGTGGGAGCAGGCAAGTTGAGGGCACTTCTACTTCTAGTTCTAGGACAGGGGGTGAGGAGGACCTGTACTAAAAAGTACTTCAAAACTTGTCGCAAGTTGTGTTGCTGCGTTATTGTTAACAAACTGTTAAACCGGACATTGTATACTTTCACACTGTCATGCACTTCTGAGTGTTTCAACATTGTGTTCAATCTGAACTCTGGTAATGTGTCCGAGATTAAAATTTAAGGTGCACGACAATGGCTGAAGAAAACAAAAACAACAAAACACAAGGAAAAGAAAAAAGTGCATGATAAAGGCAACAGTGATGTTCTGATATTTACTATCCTTTTGAATGTTATTGTTTGAATCATGTAAGTACCATGGCTATAGATGGAGATCTATACAGCTACACATAGTGTGTGTTGCTTAATACTGTAACACTGACTAACACTGCAAAAAAAAAAAATCAGTGATACTAATACATTTTATGCAAAGCCAGATAACAGTGCAAAGCCAGATAAAAGTTCAGTTACCGCAAAGAAGGAAGTACAATGCCCCCCCCCCCCCCAACCCAAACCACAGAACATAGACAATAATACTTACAAAACCCAGATTTCATGGGCTCGACTGTTCGCAGCAAGAATGTTGTTCCTTTGGGGATCTCTTTCAACTTCTTGGCCACTTCGAAGTGTCGACAGCCAACGAGCGACTCCCCATCAATCTTTTCTATGTGGTCGCCCACAGCTACTAGAGGCACTTTGTCCATAATGCTACCCTCCTTAATTCGCTTGATGAAGGCATAACCAGCACCGTTGTCTGTGATGGTTAATCCCAGGGCATCCTCTGATTTGGTGACTTCCACCTCCTTGGGCTGACCTTTGATGTGAGCAAAGATGAAGTCTTCAAGGCCAATCTGTCCTCCCAGCAGTCGGTTCATGTCAACTTTGTGTGTGTTCAGTGTGCAGAACAAAATCTGAGCACAGACCAAGAAGTAAGAACAATGTTGAACACAATGTAAACGTTAGGTTTACCACTTACATAACATTACAAGATTACATGAATATTTATTTGCCAGTGACACTGACATAATGTGCACAGGAATCTGTCTTGGTGATGTTCCGTTCATTACAGAGTGCTTATAAATAGACACAATGTTAACATTTGGTACAATTAGTTATGTATAAACGTTAATGTAACCATCTCATTCTTGCGATGTAAACTATAACATGCATGTGCACACACACACACACACACACACACACACACACACACACACACACACACACACTGACATGTAATACAGTTTCACACAGGTGGGGGTGCCAAAATACGAAACGTAAACAGGTATGTTAAACTGCAAAATTATATTTCAACAAAGAAGCAGATATTGAGATAATCTGAACAATGGAGGACAACTGCAGAAAATATGAATATTTATATATATCTATGTATTACTACAATTACATAATTTATAAATGACCTATGCTGGTTTTGTTTGTTCGCATACATGTGTGTGAGTTGGTATGCATGTGACATTTCAGTCAATATAAACACTGAATAAATATATATTAATTAATATATCTATCAATCACTCAACAGCTTCCTGGTTTGTTCTTGCTGGTGTGCATTATCACAGATCACTTAGAACTCCTTCATTCCTTGCACAGCTGTAAATTGTCATTTTATAATCAAACCAGTTTCAAATTCAATTTCAAGCAGGCATTAAGTGATTAACATGATGAAAAAGAAAGAAGTCCTCTAACTTCTAAGAGTCTCTAAAGTGGAACAGACAAACAGTATTCTTAAAACCAGCAGCTGACAAGGCTTATCAAACTTTATTTTCATAATTTGCGTTATTGATTACCATAGGCATAGCTCACTGAGTCATCAAAATTCAAAGCCACCAAGTTACAAGACTTAGTTTTTGGAACTCAACTGACTGCAAGCACCAAGTTTGTTTGTTTTTAACTCAACTGAGTGCAAACGCCAGTGAACAACATTTGACCCTAAAATATTTAGTAGTTGCAAGTAAAACTGTCCAGAAATGAAGACAAAGTTGTCTGAGCTTTACTTGCACTTGTGTGCCATGAATTATACTGAACACCTGCTGGGGCCATGAGCCCAGTGGGTGACAGAAAGCTAACAAGTATGTGGGGAGGGGCAGGAAAGGGGGAGAGGAAATGGAGCTGAAAATAGTAAGCATCATACAGATGGCTGCTCACAGCAAGTTTGTGAAATCATGAATAAAACATCAGGAATGTTTGTCTGAACTTTGTTGCAGATATTGATAACAATAGTTGGGGTGTGGTGCATTGATAAACTAGTCACTAGTAAAAAGTATGCAGTGTACATGGTATACTATAAATACCCAGTTCATCAATTTTCAATAAATAAAAAAGACTTTGCCCCTACCTGCCTTTAGAAGTCTTTTAATTTAAACATACTTCATGAGGATAATGCCCATAGCTCAAGAATCTGTTCAACTTAAACTCTAGGTGACAGATCAAGTTCATAACCCACTCAGCTTAACAAACTGATAGTGATACAGAAACCACCTTTAGTCTGTTTTTCCAGTTTATATAATAGTATTAATTAATACTACTTACTACTATACTAGTCATGGTAAGTGTAATAAGTAAATGATAAGTATTAAAATTTGGCATCATCATATATATTCATATTATTTATTCATTAACACATCAATACCTGTGTAGTACAGTTGCAGACTAGCACTATTACAGTAGTACTAGTAGTAGCACCAGCAGTGCTAGTATGTACTAATGTAGTAATGAATACACCATTCAGTGAGTATAACAGTAATAATAATAACTAATATATTATATATACTAAAGTACATTTATCAGGTACCCTTTCTTACACTGTTAGTATTACAGGTGCTCATAATGCTTTACAAAATTTATTAACATAATAACAACATTTACAATCACAAAATACACAAGCGCCACAGACACACTGCAAAGTGCAATAGTAAGTTGGGTAACATGGAAATGGCTTCACTTTGTGATTATTTAAGCAGTCAGCATGTTGGTTAAACCCTTTCTCCACTTACTTACACACCAACCTAACAGTAACACACATCATGAATACAGATGTGAGCAAGTGCTCTTTGTACGTTTTACAATAATCCCGCCCCGCTTAACGGATCAATGCAATTTCATTACTGTACTTTAGTAACCCGGGAACCGGAGCAGACGACGCTTTTGTTTTGAAGCGCGGCGTGTGGCGTAATGCCACATGGCCTTCACACAGCCAACCGGCGATAGCCGCCAGTGCGCGCCTTTTTCAAATCTGTTTTTCTCCCTTAACATTTTGACCGCTTGTTTGTTTACCTACTCTTTGTCTATCTAGTCCTTTTTATGCACTAAGCTATGTATAATATGATTTGGCATCTTAGAATGTTTATCATTTATTCAGACACCGGATCGAGCTTAATTAGTAGCCGATGCCTCTCTAGGTCCATTCTTTTATAGCCGTCGTCTGCATGGCGCGCTTTGTTTAGTACTAGTAAATGGTAGTGAAATGTTGTTTTGATTCGATTAAAGTAATTCTGTGTCGATCAATGCGTTGTCGTATAGTATTTTGCTTAGCTGACTTCATGTTTAGTGTTTATTTTGGGCTGAAATTAACTTATTAAGTATTGTGTACTGTAGAAGCTAAGTTGTATTCATAGACTACTTAATCTCACTATCAGCGCTGCTGCGACTAAGGTTACGCGCCCCAGGCGAAAGTTCGCACCGATTGTTTTAATGCTAGTCTTTGAGTTTGTCTTGCTTCTCTTACAGAGCGTTGTATTGTAATTGTTATATACCATTTTAACCGTGGGAGCGTGCTCTTTATTCCGATGTAAGTTTTAGTGACATTTATATTTTGTACATTGTGTTAGTTGTACGAATCTGTATATAGACAGGCGCAAGCCACGCTTCCCACTCTTGTTGTAAATAAAATAAGTCATGTGTGTACATTTTGTTTATACGGTTTAAAAGATTGTAACTGTAGCTTTTATTTGATGTTTTTGATGTTTTAATTAGTTTAGTTATTGTAGAGGAAAGTGTATTTGTGCGGGCCAGGGAAACACAATTGTCAGCCATTTTGTGGTCCAGAGGGGCGATTTTACTGTAGTGATAGCGTGTGTTCCCTGTGGCCCGCGCCGTTCTCTTATCTATGCGTGAGCATGATGATTTTGTGGGTGTGCTGAAAACTGTCTGCGGCTGAACAAGTAAAAACTGATTGCTGCCATACGCCTGCTGTGGTCTCCACTTTATTGACTCCGCTGCCTGTGTCTTGTCCTTTGACCACTCCACACCATTACATAAATATATACAATTGTACTCAAATGTATGTACATAGTGACTCTAATTTTAGTAATTACACACAATACTCCACCATAGTTATTTTACAATTACACACCAAAGAACTGTGTCAATCCAGTGTCTTGACTATGAATAGACCAACACAAGACCTCTAGTATACCAGTTTACCACTGGTATTACCGCTTCCAGGCAGCACAGTAATCATGAATCAAATCAATGCGGCAAGGAACACTGTCACCGTCAAACCCTGAATGATGCCACGAACCCGACACTCAAAGACTGAAGAGACAACCTTCTAATCCTATTCCGCAAATCACAAATAAGAGAAACCTGTATCACATGCACCGCGATGTGAGTGACTATGCCCGCAGCTACAGTATAGATACAATAGATGAATACTTCAACTAATTACTTCACTATATACTTACTTCCTCAACTGGTATGTCGTAGCAGTCAGCGATCTTTTGGTACAACTCTTTGACATTTGTGAACCCAGAGATAATCCCCGTTGGGCTGCCGTGGGCCTGCTGGCAGTGA
This sequence comes from Alviniconcha strummeri, assembly GCA_963584105.1. Classification (NCBI taxonomy): domain Eukaryota; kingdom Metazoa; phylum Mollusca; class Gastropoda; family Provannidae; genus Alviniconcha; species Alviniconcha strummeri. Next base: position 11,408,399 of record OY757545.1, read on the forward strand.
AACACCAGCCTGGGTCTGTTAGGTTGTGGTGGCGGCATCGGTGGTTGTGATCCATGACTGACTGCCGAACCACCGTTCGCTTCGGCTGTTGGCGCAGCATTATTGTCGTTTGGGCGTGTCGCCTCACCGCCGCCACCATGCTTTGCGGAATCCGAGAGGTTTTCGTTGCTCTGATTCTTCCTTTTGAATAGTCTGTGCATTTTGACAGGTCTATGTGTTTACTGTGGTGGTCGCTATGGACCCAGAGTCCAGATGAAACGCAACAGGTAGTCTTTTTACCTGTTCGATTCACTTTTTCCCCCGAGAGGAAAGGTGGAAAATGGCGGCCAGGTAGGAAGTGACGTACAAGTGGGGTGGGGTGTCAACGCGCGGGTGACAGAGTGAATTGACAATCAGGCACACCTACCTTGACTCATGTGGTTCAGTCAAAACGGTTAAATTCAGTATAGAAAGAAAGGAAATGGGGGTGGTATATAACACTCGTTTGATTTCACTCAGGTGACAAGATTAGCATTCATCCATTTATGTTGAAATGAGTACAGATGAACTGCAGCAGACGATAATCACTTCGTGCTTCTATTGGATAATTAAATGTCGTCATCAAAAGCGTGTACATAGATACAGATGATCTATATTTTCGTTAAGCGCAAGTCTGGTTTTACCATACCTGTTCCCTCCGCCGTATTCTTAAAGTTTAACTTAAAGGATTAGTTGTGTGGGTGTGCGCGTTTTTGTTTGACATTTTTGACACTGTTGGGAATTTTTTAGAACTTGAAAGCGTGGTATTGTCAAAGTTCCACGATACCTATAGCCTGTACCTGACCCTTGACCTCTGGATATAGCGGTAATAAAGAAGTGTGGACGTTAAGCACCATGACATAGTTCAGGAGCTGTGTGAGAGTCGAGGTGGCCGTCCTGGGCTGTCCGTCCTAACGAGCCTTCTGGTTTCCGTGAACGTAAAGACTTATTGAACCGTGCTTCGGCATTGGTCGCAACTTGTCCCTAATAGGTCAACTGACATCTGAGGACACTAAGCAACACTTCATTCATTCATAAGCACCATGTTTAATTAACTGCTCTGCGCAGAGATCAGGAGCTTTGTGAAAGTCGAGGTGGCCGTCCTGGGCTCCCCGTCCCTAATAAGCCTCACAGTTTCTCTGGACGTAAAGCAACATTGATTCAATCAATCAAATGCGCTGCGCAGCTACCAAGCATGGACTTCACAAGCCATTTAATGTACCCCTGACTTGTTTTAAGATTTGAAACATATAGTATAGTATTTTTGTGTTAGTTTTTCTTTGATGTTAAAGTATGTTTTGTTCAATAGGTAGGTAGATAACTGAGTTTTAACACCCAGTCAACCACGACGGTTATATTAGTAAAAGACATTAAACCATGTACTTGAAATCAAGGACCAATGTTCGAAAATGCCTCACTGATTTTACACCCAGTTTCAGGTGTGATGATTATAGTACTTAATGTAACACAAAACTGCCAAATTTTATGGCTCACCTTGCCATTACCAGCTGAGGCATACACCTTTGAAGTTCAGCATGAGACTTACAGACTCCTTTCTGCTGAGGTTTCAGGTAGAGGTTGAGGCAGCTGTGTGACACTTGACTATTTTTTTCATTTTTGTGTAAAATTATATAATATATATTCTGAAGCAAAGTTGACTTAGCACTAGCATTCTGAAACAAGATCAAAACATACAAAAGATTAAAAAGAACACCAATTTAAATTAGACAACACAACACATGCACAAAGTTTCAGTGGAAATACCCTTCTCAAGCAACAGGCAGACAAGAGCAAATGATGACAGCTGAAGAGTCCATTTATCTTTCTGTTAGTGCTGGAAGTGCAACAACTGAAAGACAAGTAAACACTTTTTGTCTACTGCCATTTGTTATCTACTGTCTGTTACCTCAGAGAGGTTCCTTCATGGTTTCGGTGTTCTGTTACCTGAGAGAGGTGCTTCCTCTGTTTTAGCATTCCAGAAAGATGTTTCCACTTAAAATGTGTGCACGTTTTTGTCAATTGATTAAAAGCAGTTCTTTTAACCTTTTGTGTGTTTTGATCTAGGTTCTGTGTAGTTGTTACTCCCCAAAAATGGAAAATAAAATTAATGGGGTATTTTCAAACAAAACCCCTAAAAAATAAATGTTTTTGATTTCGTCTACCTGCTTGACAAAGCCTGTTTGGAGGAAACTAGTTCCTTTAATACACAGATGAAACACGACTAAAGCACTCTGAATTGCCGCATAATTAGACTAGGTCCTTTCACTTCAAGATTGTAGAAGAAAATGAAGTCAAACTGAATAATGACAAAAGCATTCACTTCTCATCATCCTCTTCTGTCAACACTGCACTGCAGTTCCCACAGGTTTCTCAATAATGCCCAAACTGAGTTTGCTTGGAACCTCAGCTTCATCTTTCAAAGCAATCGTTCAGTAAAACAAGACATCATCAAAACAAATAAAGCTGAATACACCAAAATTAGACATTTAGGTTCCGTTTGCCAATACCTCAGCAAAGATGCCACCAAGAAAGACATGATCATTAGCTTGCACATGTATACTGTCTAGACCACTGCAGTTCTCTCTGTTGGCAGACTACCAGTCATTGAGCCACTCCAACAAGTACAATCAAAATTGCTCCTAAATCATCCTTAAATCTTGTAAAATAGAACAAGCCAACCCTTAAGCAACTGCAATGACTCCACACAAAACTGAGAATTACACACAAAACATCATATCTAATTATTAATGACTGGTACTGGCCCTCAGTACTTGGCTGAATTTGTAAAAATCTACATCCATTCTAGGCCTCTGCATTCTTTTTTCAATGACGTAAGTTTTCACATTCCCACCTTCAAACAGTATAGTGGTTATGCCTTTTTTCTCTACTGTGCAAATCTGAAATTTTCTCCCTACCTTCAAAACCAGTCTAAAATCTTACCTCTTCCCCCAGTGTCCTTTTTTAGCATTGTGTGCATGTGGGATACTGTGTGTACATGTACTCACAATCCTGAGTGTTTTATTATGGCTTGGGTGCATTATATAGTCTCATTTGGTCATTGAGTTTTTATCATATGTATCTCCGTGAGCCATACTTGTAATTAAATTGTTAAACTTACAGTGTTTTAATTCGCTGAAAGCCTTTTCTTCTTCTTCCTTGTTTTTTTAAACCTTTCTTTTACTTTGCAGGTTGTGATCAGTTATTTTACTGTAATTGTGGTGTTGGCTTGTTTACACATACAATCAGAGAAAGAGAGAGAGAAACAAGTTGTTATGATTTTTTAAAAATGTTTGTTTTATTTTTCTATTAAATCCAGCAATATTCACAATGTGTATAAGATAAAATAGCAAAAATTCCAACTGATATGCATTGAACATGTACAAAATTCTTGTGTAAACTGACATCCAATATAAATGATATGTAAATATGTCACTTTAAAAACAGAAGCAATGGAATGTTATGAAAACAAATAGACTTAGAGTGGTATGAACAATAGAAGAAAAGCACTAACTATCTGTAATTGTTTAAATACAGCCTGTACAGCCACAGAAATGCATAGGCTTGATATTTCATGTGTCCAATCACTATGCTGACTTGCACTGATATTTCAGTACACTGAAACAGTTGTCTGTAATTTAGATAAACACATAGAAGTAAACTCTTCCTGTCAGTGCCCTTTTAGGGAAACTGCTGCACCTCCACCCCCCCAAAAAAGGCACAGCTACTGCCTTTACCCAATGAACAACATGGCTATTACTGGTATTAGTTTTTATACTATAACTCTCTTCCAAATAAATGCTAATCTATTGATGTATAAATCCACACATCTGTAAATCTGTCTGCATGATCTAAGTTGTTGGGTGAAACTGTATTTGGTTAACACAGTATGTTGCTATACACCAGCATGTTATCAGAGATGATGTATGAAACTGCACTTGGTTCATGCTGTATACTGACATGTAAACAAGTGAATTATGATATGTACACACATGCAGAAACTGCGCAACACCATTGGCTGCAGCAGTTTTCCAGACACAACTGAATTTGCAGAAAGATTTTTTCTCACTGCATCGATGTTGAACACTGGGTGCACTGATATGTTCGACATGAGCGAGTTAAAAATGCGCATTCACAAATGTTAATCACTTCAGGCAAGCATTAACAATATGCCAGTTCATCTTTTCCACAGCATTAAAAATAATCAACAGGATGATGCTATTTACACCAAGAAATGTACAATTGGCATTCTGTTCTTGCTATATGCTTTGATATAATGCATCTCTTATGCGAAAACAAATACATATACATATCTTTGCAGATCTCGATGCCTACCAAAAAAAAAAAAAAAAAAAAAAAAGAGAAAGCGATGGACATTGCCTTCGTCAGGTCTTACATTCTTTTTTACACACACATTCTTCTTTTTTTCAGTATGGATGGGGCGGGAAGGATAACAACTGATCAAGAAAGGAGTATGGCTGTCATTCATACTGACAAACAAAAACAGCCAACAAAAAATGACCCCTACATATTTAGGAACAAAGCAGGGACAGACTAACATATATTAAAAAAAATCAATAGTACAACTGTTTATTTTTACTATTACAGTAAACACAAAAGTGAGCAAAATACCCAAACTGCACCTTTCTAAGTCACAAAATAAAAAATATTTTTATTGTATGCATCTTCATAAACTCTTCTCTCACATTCAAAGTTCAAGTTGTACACACAATTACAATATATATGCTGTATAATAATACAGTCTCTCAGTGATATATATTGTATTAATTTTTTTTACATCATAACAAGCTGATGTAGGTGTCAATGGAACCTGAACATCACCAAGGACAAAAGGTGTTGTCGTTATTATTTTAACCATGCCCATGATCAGTAACGTATCCTAGTAAATGCATAGCAGTCAAATTAGCTGCTTGATCTTCAATAAAACACAACCTTATTTACACTTCATACTGATGATGCCCAACTAGTTGTCTTTGATTCAAAGGTAGAATTCTGGTTTGAAAACAAGGCTCCACAAATTTCAACACACAGCACTTTTTCAGAAACAAAGTCCACCATGTCTCTCACTTCAGCTAATGCACTTCAGACAGCACAACCTTTTTTCCTTTAAACTCCTGTTGTTGCACATGCACTCTCTCTCTCACACAGACAGTAGACACACACACACACACACACACACACCCACACCCACACACAGTCCATTCATCCTTTATCACACCTCATCCAATCACAACAGCAGCAGTGAAGAAATCAAGACACAGATGGCAGTGTTAACAAGGACCACCGCAGAGAACAGGGACGGGGCAGCACTCAGAACGTAGATCACTGTGGCCTTGCTGTAGGGGTTGATGCCGGGGTCAAACCTCTGTGGGCAATCATCAACTGTAACATGACAGAGATGTCAGTGATCAGCAACAAGAGTAATTCAGTTCAATAGCATTTTTGTCATCCCTCAGTCAGCAGTTCCATTAACATTCCACTGCAGACATTAACAGTCCATTCCATTATATCACAAATGGTACAGTGGCACACCTCGACCTCATTCAACATATCAAAGAATGGATAAGTTTGTTTGATATGCAAAGATTGTGAATGGTTATCAGTCGTACAGGCACTTAAACAAGATCCCACCTCAATAACATCCAAGAAAAAGTTAGCAAGGTCCATACACATGTCCTCCTGTCACACACCACAATACTTACACAGACGCTCATTTTCGCTCAAATACATCATCAGACCAGTCCCTGGCATTTTGTATTCAGCGGATGTTTGACCTCGTTGGCATCGAGCAGTCTGTGATCGTGACAACCTCATCTCTGTCCAGCTGATTCGTTCATAAACCTGTCACAAGCCAGACATATCAGAACTGATCAACAGATCAAAAAGAATAGAAAAAAAGGCTCTTCTTTTTCTCATTCTCCATCATTTCATTCCCCAAATCAATTGTGTGATATTTATATGTGGCACAAATCCGAAATATAGTTCTAAGCACCTTGCATGTCAAACATAATTGTACTCCTACTACTACTACTACTATTACAAAACTATCACAAAACATGCTTGTACATGTCCATTACACATACAATTAACAACAACAAAAAAGCAGCAGTGAAGAAACCGACCCCCCCACCCCCCCCCCCCCCCCCCCAACTACCTCCTTACATTACCCTAACAGCAACAGACAAAATAACTGAGGATGGAGAAAACAAATCTGAAACCGAATGACTGCTAGCATTCTAATACAAGATCCAAACACAAAAAGGTTCAAAAGAATGCTTATTTATTATGACACCCAATATGCAAATTTTTGTGGATATCAACCATAAAAGATAAGTTTCTTTATAATTTTTCATCATGTTTAACTGTTGTTTAAGTGTTATTCTGTGGCTTGACGAACAGTATTCCCCCCAAAATTTGCATATTGTGTGTCTGTGTCATAATAACTAAGTGTTCTTTTGAACCTTTTTGTGTCTGGATCTTAACTAAGGATGAGTTTGTATGTGTTGGAATGTATAAGAAGTTCCTTGATATTTCCATTTGTTTGTGTACAGTGGAACTCTTATTTTAAGACCACTCTAAAAACCAAGCAAAAGCGGTGGTCCTTAGTGAGGTGTTCATATCCAGAGAAATAATAATAATATCAGTCTTTTCTCTAGTGCAGTTATCTCACAGACAAGGGTGCAGTCACCATGCTTTACGTGATCAACAAAAGCATGATCATAGCAATTTATCAGTGTACATAAAATCTCAGAAAGAATATTTAAACGTACAGTATAAAAAAAGAAAAGAAAAAAAGGTCTGATACAAGCATGCAATCCCAGAAAACTATCACTTTCTAAAAACTCACCCAGCATCTGAACTTGGCAATAGCATCTTCCTCATCATATGTGATCAGATACGACTTCATATCCTCCATCCAGAAGCCAATGCATGTCAGGATGTGATCTGGCTCATCTGGTACCATTGCAACAAAATACAAAGGGTAAGACCATTGATGACACAGACATATGGGGCAAGACTACTGATAATAATAACAATAATGGACATTTCTAGGGCACATTATCCCTGGCCTAATTTAAGGCACAATCATGAATGTACTGTGCTGTACAAGAAGATGCATGTTCACACAGAAACGTACATAAACAGCCAAACCACACAGAGAATGAACATACAATTTCACTAAATAAATGCATTCATCACCAGTTCTGACTTAGCACACAAGTAATACAAGTAGATATACAACCATGGCTGCAAGAATACACATGCCCAAAACGGAAAAGCCTCCAAGCATGTTGAGACTACAATTATTAAAAACCATCAGGTAAGTCATGATTCTGCATGCTGTGACGATGATTTCTCCTAATTTATAAAACTTTTGACCACCAGAGAAGAAACAAGACATGTCATCAGTACTTTTGCTAGTGTAAAACCACAAAAAATTAGTCCAATTTTGAAATGAAAAATGTTTTAATAAAATATTTGGGCTGGTAATAATTCATTTGGGCGAGTGGATCTTCATACTCACTAACTCTGTGGGCTAGTCAGACATTTTGAACTTCCACAGGTCTGAATGACAACGATTACTTTTTCCTTCAAAAGCAAAACAAGAGCAGCAATACTTAGGGTAAAGTAATTGTGAGGTGAACAGTCTCTCTAAATTTACATTTGTAGTGCTGAGCCAATCTGTGCTGTATTGATCAAAAAGGTTCTTCAGGTGGCAAGCTTCTTTCTTTCATATTTTGCATGGCACTGATGTTGTACAGGCTTAGTTTATTGCTTTTGCTTCAATATATTATAAATCACTGCAGAACTTTGATTTAGAAACATCAGTCTTGTAACTAGAGGTACATCACAATTTTTCATATTGGTCAGGATAACCTGTTGCATGTTTTTGCAAGGCATTTCTGTGTAGTTACCAGCATTTGACTGGAACAGAGTACAAAACTGTTAACTATTTGTCACAACTTCTTCTATAACTCATCTCCTGCCTATCTCTCTAACCTTCTCACTGTGTATTATGGGGAGCGGGGATAGCTCAGTGGTTAGAGCGCCGGACTCGTGATTGAAGGGTCGCGGGTTCGAATCCCTGCTGGAGCGGCGGGAGAATTTTCTTCTCCAGGGTCAACTTTCTGTGCTGACTCTTATTTCGGTATCCGTTCCACCCCCGTGTTACCACAGTAGCACGTAAAAGAACCCGGTCATTCTGCCAAAAGCGCAGGTGGCAGGTTACAGCTAAACACGCATACACCTTGCGTAGGTGGCTTTGCATGAAGTGACACGGTGCATGGTTGTATGGTGTACACAGAACGCGCCGAGACTGACTCTCTCTGGCAGCAGATTCTTGTGGCACCAGCCATGCCAGCGCTGTAAGTACACCACTTCGGTGGATATTCAAAAACGCGCTATAAAAACTATTCACTCATGTAGAATCACATGCGAGCGCAGTGAGTCTGCTCGAGAGCGGAGAATAGCGCTATATAAAAGCGATTAATAATATTTGACTGGAACAGAGTACAAAACTGTTAACTATTTGTCACAACTTCTTCTCTAACTCATCTCCTGCCTATCTCTCTAACCTTCTCACTGTGTACTGCCCTTCCAGGAAGCCTCATTCTTCTGAAGACACAGAGATACTTCATATCCATGTTAAAACTAAAACCTTTGGCCAACGCTTTCTTACTATGCTCCAGAGCAATGGAATGCTTTCCCTTGCAACACAGGTCTTATTCAATTCTCCGGCGCCTTCAAAATGGTGTTAAAAACTCATTGCTACAAGAAATACCACAAAAAGCAATTTCAAATTCTGTCTTCTTCTGTTTGCCCTGAACCCCCACCTCCCCTCTGAATTACATTCATTCTAAGTGCATGTGTGTGCGTGCATGTGTGTGAACAAATGCCATATGAATGTCTACTCCAGTTTCAGCAGAAAACACAAACAAATGAAAAGCAGGAAAGTGGAAATCCTCACCATACTCTCCAATGGGGCGCCCACGGTAGTCAACAGCCTCGCAGTATTCAGCATCCACTTCAATGCGTGAGCGATCCTGACTGCAGGACTTCATCTCAGAGATTTGAATTCGGCAGTCAACCTGTTTGGTCAACATGCTACATTAGAATGTACATAATGTCTCAAAACACACAGATCTCAAAGGGTATCAATACACAAAGTATCTCAATATTTGAAAGATCTCAATTTTTCTCTCAGGCTAAAGTCTCCTGCTACACTGCTCTTAACTAAGCTCCACACCCTTATTTTATTTTTTATCTCATGTCAACAACAAAATAAGTTGTAACCATGAGCATGTACCGAGCAATGTCACTGATGAAAATGTGTTCAATCCACTGCAATAAGGCACACACATTACAGTACATAGGATTACTTTGTTCTCCACACAATCAACTGTCTATTCAAGTTTCTCCCCCCAACCCCTACAAGCTGCACCAAACACCACACTCTGTGCTGCGTACTCACATTTCCCCTCTCAGTCTAACCCACCAACATATCCCCATCCTTCCCTCAATGTAAATCGTCAATGTACAATCATGATAACAAGCAACAAAAAGTCAATGAACGCTGACCATCCACAGCGGAAGAAGAAGAAAGAAAAAAAGGACTTTGCATGCTAACCTGAACACGGGGCCTGTCAGTCACACCTCGAATTCGAGTGGCATATGCCTCAAGTGGTCCGTTAGCAAACTGGTCAAACATGTAGCGTCCACCTATGGGGCATGTCACTGGTGAAGGGGGGTCCACTGAAACAAAACCACAACAGCTGATATTTTGTGGAAAATGACTGGAATAGAAGTTGAACTGAGCACAGCAAACACCTTTCATTGCATCAGTAGGACTGGGAAATGCCTGTCCCAAAGTTCAGTTAAGAAAAGAAGAAAGAAAAAAACAATCCCTGTGATTTCATACTTTGTGCCCATGGGTGCATTGTCTTAACTGCCAACGTCTCTCTTTTTCTTATTTCTTGCCGTTGTTGGTACATTGCACATCAATGTGGGGCTTTTGTTCAAAATGACATGCATACATCCATGACACCTTTTACTCACATTCAGACTTGTATGCATTTATAATCAGGTTACTTATGGTAGTTTCATGTACTGATTCCTGTTAGATCACAGAACCAATGCAGACACTAATTTAATCACCCTAGTCTGACAGCTGACTGCAGCTGGGCAGCTCACAAGCCATGGGGTAAAGCCAGCACTACATCACAGGACCAGGCTTTTCTGATTTCGTGACTTCCATTGATTTACACAAATATGCAATACATGCTTATTTTTTTCTCTCGTAATTGTAGCACCAAAAAAATGCAGTAAACCAAATTACAAAATAAAACATTTCTGCCAAGTTGAGATAGAACTGAATAAGCTGACTTCTGGTGGTTATTGCCCTTGCTTCCATTGCAATGCCAACACCTTTTTTGGTGTGAAATGTCTTTCAGAATGCATGCACTTACAAATGAGAACTTCGTATTTCCAGTCTGTCTGGTTACGATTGAATGTGAAGGACATCCAGCTACAGGACTCTCGGAACTTTCGCTGCATGAAGTTGGCTTGAGCAAGCTCATCTTTTGTCAGCCGCGACGGCTTTCCTGAAAGGTGAAGGAACATCAAGTATTAGAAAAATAAAAGTAAGTCAACTTTTTAGTGCCAAATATGGCTGAGGTCAGTAAGATATAAGAACAGTAATCACAGCATGAACTAAGCTACTAAACTGTAAAGTACAGTAAAATGTTAAAAATCAAACTAAGACAAACACCCACATCTCAAAATTTGAATAAGTACACACACCCATGAAAAAGCATCAGTTAGTCAACAGCATTATGTCTGTAGTACTCACCAACTCTATAGCGCACAATCCCATGATGCCTGGGAACGATGTCATAGCAAACAAAGTCCACTTCACTGAAACCAAGCAAACAATGAATGAGAATCCTTGGGTGTGGAAGCCGTTTATAAGCAAAATTTCTAGCATTGCATCAAGATTAATTTAAGGGTCTTTTTTGTTACTTCCTTTGTCCTTTTCACCTAAATACACTTACATATAGTCATTCACACTTTGTCCATTGTCCACAATCATACAGGATTTTTTTTTTTTTAAACAACAACAAACACCAACCTATGACTGAAAACTAAAACATCAAAACTAACTACCCCCATGAATCAACCAAGCAAACAAAATATACAACAGAATAATAACAAAGACCATCAAACATTGCTACAGAAACATATCCAAGTAACTACCAAGGCAAACAAACAGCAATGCGCACGCAAGCACAATTCTCACCATTTTCCCACGATCACTTTCGTCATGAGGTACCGTGTTCCCAAAGTCTGCTGGCAAGAGAGGTAGGTCTCTTCATATTCAAACTCATTCTTTCGTGTGAAGTATTTAATGTGAGTGTCGTTAATGATGACCTTGGAATTGAACTGGATGCCTTGTGTGAACCACTCGCCGGAGATGTTGCGTGGCAAGTTGCATTGGGGAGTTATGTAGGCTGTGCTAGGTGGGACTGTAACACACCATTGAGAGTGAACAGTTAAAGAAGTTTGCCCAAAGCAGTACACAGGTTTAACGTGTACCCATACTTAGCATGCTTAGAGTTAAACTGAAGCTCCATTTCATTACATGTTTTACTTGTAACCATACACAGCATGTCGTTGATCTGATTTTCCATTTAACATGTCTTACTCCTTAAGTAACCAGCATTTTCTGGCACAGGATAAAATATTTGTGCTGGATAAATTATCAGATGCACATTATTGTGATGAAGACTACCACAAGATTACACAAGTAATGAAAATAAATTCTGATAAGCACAGAGGAAACTTAAAACTTCCAGACTGACAATTTGCACTGCACTTTACTTCCGAAATGTGCCTTAAAAAGCAAACCTAAAAAGCACCCTGAAGTGACACAAACTGTGAAACCAACATTAGTGAAAGGCCTACTTGACCATTAAATGAATACCAGGGATACTGTAGAACAGGAGTACTGTATCAGTGAGCTTCTGGGCCATCAAGAGAGCTACAGCAGAGCTATTGTGGCCACAGTATGACAGCCATATTACAGAGCTATTGCAGAGACAGTGAGAGAGCTATATCATAGAGCAACTGGAGCCACAATGCAAGCGCTATTGCAACCAGGGTATGAGAGCTGTATGACAGAACTACTTGGGCCACAGTATGAGAGCTATATATGACAGAGCTCCTGGTGTCACAGTATGAGACCTATACGACAGAACTACTTGGGCCACAGTATGAGAGCTATATATGACAGAGCTCCTGGTGTCACAGTATGAGACCTATACGACAGAACTACTTGGGCCACAGTATGAGAGCTACATGACAGAGCTACTTGGGCCACAGTATGAGAGCTATATACGACAGAGCTACTTGGGCCACAGCATGACAGCTATATATGACAGAGCTACTTGGGCCACAGCATGACAGCTATATATGAGAGCTCCTGTGGCCACAGAAGAGAGCTATATATGACAGAGCTACTTGGGCCACAGCATGAGAGCTATATGACAGCTACTGGGGCCACAGTATGTGAGCTGTATCACAGAGCTACTGGAGCCACAGTAGGAGAGCAATATCACAGAGCTACTGGGGTCACATCCTCAGAGCTTTATGCCAGAGCTACTGGGGTCAAATTATGAGAGCTATCACAAAGTTGCTGGGATCACAGTATGAGCTACTTCACAGAGCTACCAGGGTCACAATAGAGACCTACATCACATAGCTACTGGGTCACAGTATGAGAGCTATATCACAAGGGGAACTGGGGTCACAGTGCAAGAGCTAAATATACTGTATCACAGAGCTACTAAGGCCACCATATGAGCCACATCACAAAGCTACTGCCGTCACAGGATGAGCTATATCACAGAGCTACTGGGGCCATGGTAGGAGAGCAATATCAGAGCTACTGGAGCCACCACATGAGAGTTAAATTACAGCTAGTGAGGCAGTCATGTGAGGGCTATATCACAGAACCACATGGGGCCATGGCAGAGTTACACCACAGCACCACTGTGCACACTTACTTCGTCGTAGCACAAGTCGAACAGGGCCATCATACAGACTGTTCAGCGTGCTACATTTGGCAAAGCGTGACATGACCCAGCGAATGGTGTTATCAGCTGACTTCTGATTCTTCAGCGTCAACTGTAAACCAAAAAAAAAAGTCATGCATTCATAATTGTACCAGAAATGGTTACAGAGCTACACCTTGCCTCCACCTCTCCTGTAACTTATAACACTGATCAACAAGGTCTGTGTCCTTGTTTGACAAGATCCCTTGTCCTCTGTCTGGTACATAACAAATACACCTGAATGCTACCTCAATAAAACAGGTATCCAGGTGCCCACAGAGGGTACTGTAAATCTGGGGTTTTAGCTTGCCGCCTGGATTTGGGGGATGGGATGGGAGGGAACACCACTAGTGCACCAGTCAATTTTAAACAAGCTCACTCAGCTAAAAACCAAATGGTATTTCCTGAACAAAGCATCACACAAACTAACACAGTATCTTCTATGAAAGAATTGTTAAGCCCGTTCTTAACTGGGCGAATGTTTGTTCACCCAAACATACTTCGGACACTTTGACAAACTATGATTCGTTTCTTAATTGAACATTTAGTTCACCGAATATGGTTCGGACTGTCCAGACTTTACTTCATTCTCAACTGGCTTGTAATGAGATGCAAGCTTCGGCCCGAACTTGCGGCAGACGCGCAGCAGACAGCATGATTGAAAATGTAGGCTAAAGTCAAGTCAAGTCAACATACTTTAATCATCCTTCACAGGGTAATTCAACTAACTACTATCTCATTCTGGGTTCTCCGAGACAAGGCTGCGCCTTCCACAAGTCAACAAATAAACAAATTCCCTTCGAAGCGAGTGAAGAACCTAGCGACACCGTCATCCATTTTTATTTTTGTTTTTTCTCCATTTACAGGAGAGCTCTGCTCTCAGCCAATCAGTGGCAATGATTGTCCAATAGGGCGAATGTTCCCAGAACATGTTGAGCGAAGGTTTTTGGACCCCGAATATAGCTTCGACGAATACTTCCAACTAGGTTCGCGAAGAAAAGTTGGCCTAATTAAGAACCAACTAGCTTCGCCGAATACTTCCAACTAGGTTCGCGAAGAAACATTCGCCCAATTAAGAATGGGCTTTAGACTCTGAAGTCAGGTGCCAGAAGGTTTGTGACATGTATACATATCTGCAACATCTTTAAAAAAAAAGAGGATCCCATGTAACTCAATTCAACTCTCAGTCACCCAACCCCATTAACTCAATCAACTCAGTCTGCTACATACCAGACACTTGAACTTCTCTCTCCGGTCCTTCTCCACAGTGTCAGCAATAGCAGCAAAGGTGTAGCCAGTTTTCCCCACCATAGCAAACCAGCTGCCCATGCACTGGTACCGGATAGCTGGGAACAAGACGTACCATTTTCCTTTTAATTTTTCCGGATCACAATCAGAAGAAGAAAGAGGAGTGAATGGGGAAGAGAGAGAAGAGAGGAAATGAAAGAGCAAAAGAGAAAGCAAGAAGTGTGTATGTGTGTGTGTGTTGGGGGGGGGGGCGGGGGGGGGGGGGGGGGGGGGGGGGGGGATGAAAGGTAATGGTTGTGTTTAAAGTTGTCTCAGTGTACTTTAAAATAAAATCTACTTCTTCAACATTACATCAATTGGATAGTAATATTAGTATACTGATTGCTTGCAAAAACTGACCTCACCAAAATACAATCAAAAGTCATGGGGAAAAACCAACCAGCCAAACAGAACCAAACGTTTATGAAAACTGGCTAACAGTAACACTACTCGTCATCAAAAAGAATCACAATCTCACTTGTTATGATAAGTGTGCTTTTACTGCTGACACCTGAAACAATTCATGGCTGACATGGGTAGTCCCCACTACATCTTCTCTCTTTCTGTCCATCTTGTATTGCGTACATGCATGTGTGTTATTTATTACTAAGCACATCTGACTGACTTTTTAAGAACTTTTATTGGATGTGTGCATGTGTATTTGTGCATGTGTGTATGCACACACACTTTTTAAATTCATGTCCTTTTTTTCTTTTTTAAATATATGTCTATGTTTTACTGCTGCCAAATCAATATCCCCACAGTGACAATAAAGCTGTTTTGTAATATTATTGCAATGCACAAATACATGAAATAAGAAGCTAGCAAACACAGACTTTTAACCTGGAACAAAACTCACTTTGTGACATAGATGTTTGAACCTCTGGACACCTAGCGTAGGTTATGAAGAACACCTCATTGTCAACATAGGCAGAACCAGGGTCTTGACAGGCTTTGATCTGAGAGTCCTGATTGTCGCAGATGCCACCACCGCCCCAGCTAACCTCATAGGTGAACTGGTACACACCTTCGAAGGTGGTAATACAGTTGACAGTTTTCAGTGTTTGACCTAAAACAGTAACCAAAGACAACAATCAAGCCAGGTATACGTATACACACACTCCAGTACCGGTTCAGCAGCCTTTAGCAACATTCTCCTTTTGTTCATAACAGGATCATTATAAAACAGTAATAATGTTTAAAAAAAATAAAAGCACAAGAAATTTCTTTGTTGAAGATTGATTCTGCTACAAATTCTGCAATACTCACGGAAGTAGGTGATGACCTGGTCAACAGTTGGGAGTGAATGGTAACCAGAACACATGTTCTCAAAACCAGAGTTGCTGGTAAAACAGTCACCTGAAAAAACACACACAGAGCAACTCTTCTTCATTAATTCTACACTCTGCTGTTGTTAACAGGTCACACAGAAACACAGGACAGGTCAGCCTAAGTAATCCACAACACTGAAGGACTTTCTACAGAATTTTACCAGGACATTTTTCTGCTGTGTTCTTTCAGTTACACATGTTCTAAAGTAATTTAGTTGTGCAAATGTTAATCCATTTGATACCATGCAATTATGACCCAGATGGATCTCCTAGTCCAAGTTATATTGATGCTAGGAGGAGCAAAGTTGGGCTAGGTCAGGAAAAATCTGATAAAAATACTCACATTTTAACATTTAATACTGTAAAATTAGTTACACTCCCCTTTTCCTCAGTTTCTTCTGAATCAGTCCTCAATCCATTGTCTAAATAATGCCGTCATCATCAATGAAGTCTACCCAATTGATGCAACAGGAAAACTAAGATTTCTTTGAATAGTCACCATATTTTCACTGATTTGAACATCACTACAATGCAGCAGGAAATGACAGTTCTCTCCCTTCACCAGGACACTTTTTTTTTCTTCTTCAAAGTTTCAGTTTAGCTATTTTCCAAGGCACAAAATGTAGAGTTGGCAGAACAAAAGCCTTGTTTTACTGGCAGCATAAGTACAACTGCAAGAAACAAAGGGCTTGTATGGAATGTGTTAAAATGTAACATATGATATAGTAACCAATACTATATTACTATTATTGTATTAACATACAGTGTCTGCTGTATGGTTCCTCTACCATGTTCTGATGTTGTAAACATTACACATCCAGGTTTCCAACATTTGGATATGTAGGCTGGAAATACACTTTGTTTGCCAAGAGATTCAGACAATGTCTTCTTTTAAAGGAGACCCAAATTATAGTACAAATCTTAAAAAGCAGACTCATTAGAAAAAGACTACCATTCCTAATTACTTACTTCTGCGAACCTGGAGAATATTTTTTGTTCTGTACAGGACATCCAGACACACGAAACAGGCGCTCTCACTGCAATGATAAAATAAACTCAGACCAACTGAAACAACAAGTAAGACTGCATGCTATACATCATTACTATTACTAGTTTAGATTTGCTATGGTCTTGAGCTACAACAGTTCAAGTTGCTACCCATTTTATGACAAGTAAAAGACATATAGATATATACTTTGCATGTAATATTCTAATGAGAAAATGTTAGGGGATATTAGTTTTATTACTAATATACTAATTTAATTCAAAATGTCTACTTCAGTACAAACATAGTAACACTAACAAAGGTTTTCTTTTCATCAAAATTATGAAAAAGCAACTTAGTAAAATAATTTTAAGGTTTTACAATTACATTACCAAAATTCCAATGCATCTAAAAAAAGAAAAGAAAAAAAGCAATTACCTTTTGTTCCGCATTAGCATTGTTGAATTGATACCCTCAACGTTGGAGTTGAGGTTGGGGTGATCCTTTCGCTCGACACATGCCAAGTGTCCCCACTCATTCAGATTGACGATGGTCTGTTTATCGTTACCCGCATTATCCATCCAGTACCAGTCTCCGCTAAACTCCTCTGGGATCTGACATTGCCCTGGAAAATACAGAATGGATTGAAATTCATCATGGTCTTGCTTATGAACTTGTATTTGTAAAAAAGCATAACTTTATATGCAATAACATGAATAAGTGGAATAACTACGTTACATGGACAATGACAAACATTTAACTTTCAGTTTCATACTAGCCATTGACTAGATGAACATTAATTTTGTTTCACTGCAAGACTTGTGCCAGAAGATTTTTTCAACCAACTTTCAAAGGGAGATTATAATTTACATCATGACAGACTGACAGAGGCAAACTATCTCTAGGTCTCCTAAATCTGAATACTGTCTTGTGGGAATTACTTTACTTTAGTCAGCCCCCCCCCCCCCCCCCCCATCATTTTTTTTTTTAAACTAGTATATATATGACCAATTCTCAAAACCTGAACTGGGCTAATGGAAAAAAAGGAACTGGTTTACAACAAAACTGTTGCAAAGTGAGTGACTACCAATTAGGACCAGCACTGAAGAAGAACCCATATATATATGACTTAGTGCCAAAAGGTGTGTAATTTGTAAATGGGGGGTCGGATTTTTGACTGTCAATAAAATCTGTTTGAAATGCTTTATGTTGTTGTTGCTTTGCGTGTGCGTTCATAATTGGTCAGTATCACAGTGGAAACAATATGAGCTCCAAATCTGGAGCAGCTGGAGAAATATTATTTTTTGAAAGTGAAAACCGCCAGGAAATTCGACCCCTGAAAACGGACACGCTCAGGGTGAGTACTTTTGATGCTTTCATTTACGTACATGACGAATCAAAACATTACCTTAGTCACCGATTTGCACAGAGGAGATATCGCTTTACACAGTTTATATAAAATCTATTATCTCTAAGTTTTGTTTTTGGAGTTAGAGGCTCCGAAATATTCCTTGGTCGAATGTTATGTGTGCTGAAATGTTTCATGACCAGCATCGGCAGACAATGTAGTGAAGAACGGTCTTTCTCTTTCGTCAAAACTTTACTCCAGTCACTGTGGTACGTCACTGCATCAGGCACCAATGTTTTATTTTAGTGGCAAATGTCTGGGTAGTTTAAAAAAATTTTTTTTGCCATTCTTCATAAAGTTGTTGCAATAAATAACGTTCAACAATGTATTAGACTAAACAAGCAAAAACAACAACAGTTTTTGCACTTTTGCACTACTTCTGGTCAGCCATGTTACACATTTGGGTCATTTGCTTTTAGCAAATGGCCGCATGGAAGAGACATTTTGATATGCGAAAGGTGTGAGGTAATATTTTTGAAGACAGCAACATTCAACTTTATTTAAACGTTCATCACAGATTTGATGGTGATTTAGTCAAATCTTCCGGTTACACGATGATACTTATATTGGTATATGCCACATCTTTTAAAAGTATCAGAATGTTAGCATACAGAGCGAGTTTTTGTTGCTGTCGATCTAAAGTTTGTTCAGACGCTTTCGTAAATTTGTTTTCACCAAGTTTCTTACAACATGGGTGCGTGTTGAAATCGTAATGTGCGACAGCAGATTGGTTATAAACAGCATATTCTGATCGTACTCTTTACATTTTTTGCTTGCACTTAACGCAGTTCGTTTTGTTTACAAACTACGTCTTCAAACAAATCCTCATATATGATAGACAATTCAAATTTACACAGGTTAAAGTCTACAAGTTAGGTGTTGAACATTACAATTACAACACGAGCTGTGGAAATAACATTCGACATAATTATAGTGACCATGCCTGTCTGCCTTCCAGAGTTCTAAAAATGTAAGGTGCTGATCTTAATAGCATTATTCTTTGGCTGTGATATTTTTAGTAATATTTATTATGATTTTTTATATATTTTATTATGATTAATTCTTTCACTTTTAAGTTAACTGTTCAACTATTTTTGTCCTAGGCACCCGAGTCAACCAAGAAACGCATGGATGACAGGTTGCGTGTGTGTTTTACTGTGACATCCAAAAGCAGCAAAAGTTGCACTTTCTTACTTGCCCCATCTTCTCTTACAAAACACTTACTTGTTTGTTAAATAATAAGTATTACTTATTTTGTTATGAAAAACAAAGCACCATATTGTCTTATTAACGTTATGTTATCCATTACAACAAAATTAATGCAGCAAAAACTGTTCACATGGAAATAGCTATGTGTCTTTATACTTTATAGTAATAAAAAATTACTGATTTATCATTTTCATCAAGAAACAAACAGCATTGTACATCTTGTTGAAATAGTAATGTACGACATATTTCTTACATCATTTGCTGTTGATGTCAAGAAAGCTTAAATCTGAGGGAAAAAATCATCAAATCTTCTTTGTCACATATTGTCCTATTATTGTATTAAAGAATAACTGTTTATGTTTGAAAATGTGTTGCTTTTTATTCATTTAAAAATGTTCAAGATTGGCTGTATGTTGAACATTATCTATTACAACAAACTATGCCTAGCATGCTGTTCTGTGTGACACAGAACAACAACAGTGCACTTGGTAATACTCATGTAGATCACATCTTGTAAGATCAGTTGGGTTTTTGTAGTTAACTGCATGATTAGCCAGACAGTGATATGGGCTTGTTATAATGTGTAATGTTCAACATCTTGTCACAAATCACACTGAAAGTCAAATTTCTCATGAACAAAGAGCAGCACTGCCTTCTCCCTTCACTGGTGGATGACTTCACATGTCTTCATTCAAAAAATGCATTACTCACTCACATCCTGTCAACTTTATTTTCTAGTACCTCTGTCCTCTTTTGTTGCACACATTTTGCCACTAAGTCATATACATATATATATATATATATATATATATATATATATACCCGGCACTGGTGATCACTGTCACTAGTGTCAGTGTCAACCGCCACCAGAGCATTTGATTTGTCAATGCCAATGGTGCCGATTGGAGGCCTGGATGTACGACCGCTTGGTAAGCATGGACATTTTGAATTGCAGTGCACTGAGGTAAAATAAAAATAATAAATGGATACCCCAAATTCAAAGCTATTAGTATAAATTTATGCCCTAAAATAAATTAACTGGCCTGACACTGTGACAGGTAAGACAGTTACTTTAAAAAATAATGTGCGTGAACAACTCTGAGAAGACTTCCGGCTCATTTCCTGGTTCGACACGACTCCTGCATATTATCAGATCTACCCAGTCTGTGGGCACTACAAAACGCACGGTACCTTAACCTTTGCCATGACATTTTACAGTAGTTAAACAAATATCAGCACTACCACTACCTTCGACAGAACCCAGTAATGCCACAAGCGTCACAGCAAACGCTGTGACTCTCCAAAGTACGAGCGCCATTTTCTTCGTACCACAGGCGACAACTCGAAATCGAGGCTGGCATATGACCTCATTGTTACCGGAACGCACCTGTGGCCCAAATTCTAACGAGAGTAGTCTCCCTTGGAAACCACTGGGAGGTAACTTCGACAAGCGACATGGCCATGTCGTCAGCAATCTCGACCCTCATCCTTGCGTATTTAAAACTGGTCACTTTCACACCTCAGCTATGTGAACTTGCCAATGTTCAGATCGAGAATGCAGATGGCAGTCGTCACGTTTTTGAGCTAAAAACTGTGGAGCAGAGCGGTGCGTACTTCTTGTGTGCCAACTGCAAAGGTTTTTCCACTGGTCCTGTACCTACACCCTCAGCGCTTCGCTTCAATATTAGGTTCACTCCAACAGGCGAAATTGTCGCTGCGTGTGAAACTAATCGTGAAGATCTGCCTCCAGGATTATGTTCGCCCCAGGGACAAGGAGCTGACAACGGATCTTGTCCGAACGACGGAATGTGTTCTGGAAACGTCGCGCAAGAAGAATTGGCGGACGAGATCGTCAAGCGCAACCTGCTACCTTTCCCCAGCGGAGACCAAGACATCGACCACCGTGTGGCACATGCCATCATAGAGATGAACGCTGGTCATGGGGACAGAGCCATTACAACTCTGAGTAACATATTGGACAAATACCCAAAGAACGTAGCAGCGCATTATGCTCGTGGGGTTGCTTATGCCAGAAAAGGTTTGGGTAATCAACAATTTGCTTTACTGTCAATCTCAGACTTCACTGTTTGTGTTGAAAAAGAGCCGAAGCATGCAGAAGGATTTGAGCGCAGAGCTGAAGTGTACATCACTATGAACCAGTTCAAAGAAGCACTGGATGATCTGAATAACGCCCTCAGGCTGCAGCCCAGCAGTCGACTTCGATTTAGCAGTGGAATAGTTCATCTTCTTTTGGAGAACTTTGCAGAGGCAGAAGTTGAGTTTAAAAAGAATCTAGAGGAAGATTCAGATGATAAAGACCCTGTGTACATTTTGACCTATTTTCATCTTGGTCTTGCACAGTATTATCGTGGACGCTTACGAAATTCAATAGAGGTATTCAAGGAGGTGCTAAAACTTCAGCCAGACTATGTTGAGGCATGTGTAAGTTTAGGTCAGGCATACAAGGAACTTGGCAACTTTAAAGCAGCACGTTCCCGTTTTGATCAGGCATTGTCACTGAATCCAAATCACACACTGAGCTTGCAGCTGAAAGGCAGTCTGCTATATCACTCAGGAGATCCAGAGTCAGCATGTACTGTGTTGCAGCAATGCTTGAGGGTTGATCCTGAGAACAGCAGCTGCCAGTACCTTCTGGCTTTGTCCAGTGTTGCCCTTGGTCAGTTCTATAATGGAGTTAAGTTGTCAACCAAAGTAATGATCAAGTCACTCCCAGAATTGAAGATTTCCCCAGAGCGTGTGCGTGCCCAGTATATCCGAGAATATGCCAGATATCTTCATGCATCTTTGGATATGCCTCTCAGTCATCTGCAACCAGAGGTGTGTGTACCTACAAAAATATACCTTAAAATTAAGGCTATAGGCAGGCTATATTTATGAATGCACAACCTGCACATGACTCACTCTCTTTCTCTCTCTCTACCATGTGTCTGATGTATCTCGTCTCTTTCTTTTGTGTTTAAATAAGAACTTTGCAAAACAGCATTGCATTATATCTAATATATATATATAGTTATTATACATTCTCTAATATATATAATATATATCAATCAAAGTAATACAATATATGTTTTATTAAAAAGTCCATAGGACTGGCAAAATCAGTAAGTTATTAAAATCAGACCTCAAAAGATTTTGTTTCCCAAAACTAAGCCATGTTTTCTGTTCCATGCTGCTGTCTTCATCCATCTCAAGTCTCTGTTGCTGCCAGTTTTGAGTTATGTGTAAATTCAGCTTTTGTATAGTCAGTATGCTCATGTGTGTGGGTACCTGTGTGTCACTGTGTGTGTGTGAGTGTAAGCACTTAGAATAGTCTCTATGGACAAGCTTTTGTGCTTTATTAATACTTTTATTATTGTTGTTGTTATTATTTATTATTATTATTATTATATGTGCACGTCTATGATACTGGCAAAAATTTGTGAAATCGATGGGTAGGTCCCTTCAAGTGCAAATAGTAATCTATCTGTCCATCTTATCACTAGAAAGCAGTATGGCTGCACAAAACAACTGATTTATGCACACCATCAAATATTTGTTTTGTAAACATTCACTGTGGTTGTTTTTAAATCTGAAAATGTAAGTGAAAAAATGGCGCTAAACATGGGACATTTTAAAGTCATGTTCATCATTACAAAAAATAAACAGTTTCAAAATGCCTAACAATAACAATAGGCATCTAAAATGGTACTCGAAAGATCGATTTTCAGTGCCAAAGCATTATATGGGGAGAGAAATGTGTTTTTGTTATTGTTATACTCGAATGAATAAACGATGATGTTCGTTGTGCATTGTTTCCACCAACACCAGTCACTAACGCTGAAGTGTATACTACTACTAACTGCTGACACAAATTTGGCAATCATGATTTCAAATTCTTTTATTCCACCTGTTAAGCTCAAGCATTGCTTGCGGAAATGTGCTTAACGCAAGTAACCTTTCTTGTCAGATTTTGTGAGCACGGTTGGTTCCGTTTCCTGCAGTAACAAACATCAGGTCAACTCTAACAACCGGACAAAGGCGCTGACCGAGCCCAACACACTCAGGTGACCTCACTCATGTAGTGATGCGTCAAGTTCGAGTCAAAACAACATGTGATGTGACTAGAATTACCCATGATTCTTCAATATTTTCTTTGTTTCCGCTTCTGCCGTGACAAAAACAAACATCAGGTGGTGGCACTGTGCCCAATTCTGGCCAATGCCACATGTTTTTCAGCCAGCTGGCTGCTTCCCTTAAGGACCAGTACAAAGTTTACATTTAGACAAAGCTGGTGTTGTTTCTATTGCTTCCCTTAGGGACCAATACAGAGTTGACATTTAGACAAATCTGGTGTTGTTTCTATTGCTTCCCTTAGGGACCAGTACAAACTTAACATTTAAACAAAGCTGGTGTTGTTTCTATTGCTTCCCTTAGGGACCAATACAAAGTTGACATTTAGACAGATCTGGTGTTGATTTTATTGCTTCCCTTAGGGACCAATACAAATTTAACATTTAAACAAAGCTGGTGTTGTTTCTGTTGCTTCCCTTAGCGACCAGTACAAAGTTGACATTTAGACAAAGACATACTGTTAGTGTTACCCCCACAGGTATAGTGGTAGCATTTGACTAGTTAATAAACTTTTGTTTTATCCAGGCTTGTTTAAGGTGAAGCAGAAAACTCCAGCCAAGACCAAGATGGTCATTTTCTATAGTATAGATATATAAGTTTTCACCAAGTTTGCTTTCAGTACAGAATCCTTACTGTCTATGAAGAACATAGACAGCTGACTTTTTTTTTTTAATGATGTAGGGGAGTGGGGATAGGGAGTTGAGGGGAAGCAGGTTGGAAGCATGGATGAAGAGTCACAAGTCAGAGGTTGCTATAACAACTTTTATTTGTACACCAACCAACCAAGAAACAGTGTAGGCTCTCCCCTGATGAAAACACATGAACACCGGCCGCAACAGTTAAACAAACAACCTGCCTCTGCAGGGACACCGGGGGAAAAGGGACGCTGCCGGCCCAGCACACAACTTTTAACACCTTAGATAATTGGGCCATAACCCCCCCCCACCCAATCAAAAAGGAAAAGGACTGGAAAGAAAAGGTTAAAGGGTATGGCCCAGAACATGTTTACAATACACTCGGTTACAATGACATAGTAACAGTTCTGCTGTGTGTGCTATTTTTCACACAGATAAATTTTGCCTTCCATAATACAATATACATACTGTATGTCACTTGTCATCATGTGTTTAAACTGAGTATACTGTGGTTGTTTAATTGAAGTTTTTTTCCCCCGCTTTTTCCAGCCAGTTCTTTATAAAACAGATTTGTGCATGAAAGGAAGCAAACAGCTGATGAAACATTAAAAACATATATAAAACACATACACTATTTTTGGTAACAGTTAAGGCATACAACAATGCACACACACATGCACAACATATTAAGTGTGTGTGTGTGTGAAAATGCAAGCCTCAAAAAGGGTTCAATTTGTAAAAAAGAAAAGCTGTAAGTAAAGGTTTTCTTTTATTAGTTTTAATTGCCTTATCTTTGTTGTTAATCTGCAGGTGGATCTGGATGAAAAACTTCGAGCTACCTGGGTTCAGGGCCTGCCGCTGACCCTCAAGGGACAGGGTGTATATCAGGAGCAGCCAGGTCTTCAGCCAGAAATCACTGATGTCAGAATCAGTGACTCAGATGACTGGTTACAGTCCAGCACACGAACTCTTCTGTGCCATGCAGAAAAAGTGGGCCTGTCTATGCAGGTTTCAGCAGATGGCTTTCTTCCCAATCGGCGCTTGAATCTGGCAATGGGTTTAGCAGCTTTACATATAGCACAGCACGCAGAGGCCAAGTGGAAAAGCATGAAGGGGTCTGGTAAGATGACAGAGAGGCCTTTCTCTTGGAAAGAACTGTTTTCTATAGCTGTCCGATACCGGCAGTTGGTTGACCCAGAGCAGCCAGTATTTTGGGTTAGCTCCCTTCCTGACTACAACTCAGATGAGGGGCATCGAGAGGACATCACACTGATGAGAGGCACGGTGGGGAGCATACGCATCAGTCAGTACTTTGACCTGGCTTTCAAGCTGGCCAAAACCATGCTGGAGCACTACACAGGGGTGGGGGCTGTGTCGTACTCTGGGCTGTCCACTGACATTGAAAAAGCCAAGACATGTGAGGATTTGCTGCAGATTGCCCGTAAACGTCAGATCAATCCACATGGGTTTCTTGTCTCAACTCAGGTGAGGTTTGCAGCAATGATTTACAAATACTGACTTTTAAGGAGATTTAACACTAACAGTATATGGAAGTTCATGCTGTCCTGCTTTTTTGTTTTGTTTTTTCCTTGTCCCTTGGCATTATTTCATCTTTCTCCAAAGACTTGATCATTATAATCAAATCCTAGTGATGATTATGCTTCCAAACCATCAGCCATAATGCTTTTTCTGATTGCTACTATATTTACATATATATATGGAATCTTTAATATGTACAGTAGTCTTAGTGTCTTCTGTATTCAAAGGTAAGATGGCACTGTCAGACACATAGATGACAGGTGCAAATGTTGGATTAGAGTGAATAGGTCCCGGGGGGGGGGGGGGCGGCATTGCAGTTTGGATGAGTATTTTGCTGGTGCATAAAAGCTGCTTTTGAATCCAATTTTTGTTGTTTTTCAAGGTGTTATTTGTTTGCACAATCACAATATCATTTTCAAGCAGGTGAGCACAAAGGTTGTCTTAGTTTTTTGCGGTCTCTTTTTCAAGCATGTGAGCACAAAGGTGTTTTTGGTTTGTTTGCACAACATCTTTTTCAAGTATAGTGAGCACAAAGGTGTTTTGTTTGTTAGCATAATCTCTTTTTTTGTTTGTTTGCACAATCTCTTTTTTTAAGCATTGTGAGCACAAAGGTGTTTTCTGTTTATTTGCACAAACTCTTTTTCAAGCATGGTGAGCACAAAGGTATTTTTTGTTTATTTGCACAAACTCTTTTTCAAACACTGTGAGCTCAAAGGTGTTTTTTGTTTTTCAAGCATAGTGAGCACAAAAATTAATGTGTTTTTTGTTTTTCAGGCTCAGTGAGCACATTCTTTGGAGGTGGAAGCTAATTATTTTGTGCACTTTATAAATCAACATCGTATTACAGGTTTGTCAGTCAACCAAAGCAGCTGTCAGATGTTTCAGTTTGGGGCTTTTAATCCAAGATTTGATCCGCTATTTCAACAGGTACCTGCAACAGTGGCCCTGCCAGGGGCAGGCAACTCTGCAACAGCCAGTGAAGATCGACTGGATGGGACTGTTCTAGTTTTGACAGAAGACCCCAGTGGTCACATCGTCTTTGCACTGAGCATGTCAAGCACACCTGCACGAACGGCAGCATACGCAGCCCAGATGGATCACTTCCTGTTACTCCTGCATCAGGAGGTCCAGCGTACGGGCATGGGAAAGTTGTCTGACATGGATCCTGTCCTCAGTTCCATCTTGTCCCTTGTTTACTACTTCTACAATCTAACACCATTGACTAGAGGATCTAGCGTTGTGGCATATGCTGTGGTGCTTGGCTTGATTATGTCCCTTGGGAGGCAGGTAGGTTCAGCATATGACAACATACATTTGTCATGTGCGCATCAGTGCCCTGAGTGCTCACATGATACATATTAACCTAAACACAATGTCCTATACACATGCAGAGCAAAGTCCTAGTAATGCATTTTACAGAAAGTATTATATGAAGCAAAAAACAGAAACGGAATTAATTCAAACCATTTATATATACATGACCCTGATGTGTACGCACACACACACACTCGTGCATGCACACACAAACAGGGTATTGATATTATTTGTTTTGGAAGTACTGTGAGAAGAGGAAAGTTTGCGTTTGGTTTTAAAAGGTGATAGGATTGAGCAGTATGCTGGAAGTTTGGGGCCTTTGCTTGGATTGCTGCCATTGTTAAGAGTGTGCAAGGTGGGTGGTAGGGGTGTGGGGTGAAATGCAAGGTGAGTGGTGGTGGTAGGGGTGTGGGGTGAAATGCATTGTTAGGAGTGTGCAAGGTGAGTGGTGTGACCACTGTGTGTCTGTCAGGTGAGTGGCAAGATAACAACAAGCAAGCTGCTGGACATGGAAGGTATGCTGTCTGGTCCTCTGGATGCTTTTATTGCAATCATGCAATCACCACATATGGGTGTGGGATGAAGTGGAGTGGGGTTGGAGGTTGATTTGAAGTCATTTTGTGAAATAGATGACTTCTGTCAGGGAAGCCTGAGTACATTCATGTTAACTTTAGTATGAACTGCTTTGCCAAAGTGCATGATTTTGTTGAATCAGGAGACTGATACAAGTGATAGTTTGTGGCCAAGATGATAGGCTGAGCAGGGCAGGGTGGGGAGTTCTCATCCCATTTTGTTTCCCTTTATGTTTGTAAGAACTAAAAAGTAACATGCATGTGACCACTGTGTGTCTATCAGGTGAGTGGCAAGATACCAACAGGCAAGCTGCTGGACATGGAAGCAATGCTGTCTGGTGCTCCTGATGCTTTCATTGCAATCATGCGTCAGTGGATGAATGTGAAGAAGGCCACTATACCGGTGTCTAGTTTGCCCAAAGTCTGGGAGACGTTTCCTACTGTGCGCAGTGTTCTGGAAGCCTTGGCACTTAACACAACAGCTATTTGTGCATGACCTTTGAAACTATGCATTCATGAATAATGTACCAATAAATTTATACACTTTTTCTGTGTGCCTCTTGTTAATTTTGTAAGTGCTCCACAGACCCTTCACTCTTCCATTGTTGTTTGTCATGTGTCATCCCACAGAGTGAAGCATAAAGTGAGCTCTGTAATGCATTATTAAATTAGGTTGTATATTGTAATGTTTCATGTATAGTGCTTTGAGCCTCACATGTATCATAGAGGAATTTGGCACATTCACAATACTATTACTATTATTATCATGTGTAACACAGGCATGGGAATTGTTTGAATTTCTATGACTTTAAGAGGTTTGGCTGGCAGCTGTCCAAGGAATCAAAATTAATTTGGAGAAAGAAAAAATTAAAATTTGTTGCTTCAGCAATATTATCTGGAACAATTTTGTCACTTTCTCAAGCAACACATTTTGAAAAGGGTTCAACTGACTGTTTAACTTAGACCTCAGTGCCACTTTACCCAGTATGTCATTACAAGATAATTTTTATCGTCAATGGACACAGTATTATTCACATAATGAAAACATGAAAATGTGGTGGAGCTTGGTCTTGAAAAAGGTTTAAGATCTGCATTCCTCTCTTTGTGGAGGTCATACATCCATTTCTTCTTCCTCTTGGGTATATGACCATTTTCATTGTCCCTGCCATTTGGGCAGCCAATTGTGTCTTCAAGGGAAGGTCAGAAATGAAAGAATCTGAAAGATCGACATACTGGGTCAGACACGGTGTGTCAGTGTTTGTTATATGTGGGATACGTAAAGCAACATGTTGCATCTTTATCTGAACATTTCCAAATGAATAACCATCACAGCAACTGGGAAAATAACACCACACTATCCATTCAAAACACCTGGTGGCGAGTTCAGGCACATTTTACTAACAAAAGATTATTATTTTAATGACGTGAAGAAAAAAAAATGGAAAAAATATATCACCTCCTGAAACACCAACATTTTTAGCTTCAGTACATTTTAACCTAGTTTTCCTGGGGAGCATACCCCTGCCCCCCTAGCTTCTGATATTTGTACACAGGGCAATTCCCATGCCTCATATTTGTAATAACATGACAATAACAATCTTACTAGAGTAGTCAGACATCGGTTCTTAAGACTTTGAGCTGTACATACTAAAACCATTTGTCAGATTAAAACTTATCATGCAGTCAGACACACATTGAACTCTTCACACAAATGTCACATGCTCATTTATTTGTTTAATCAAGATCTCCATTTTACTACCACCAAAAACACATCTTATCCAGTGGGTGAAAGAGACATAAAACAAAAAAATTACTGATTTTGTTTTTATATGTGTCACTAATTTTATATACAATTTGTAAGCTTGATCAGAGACAGTTCTGCTCAGAATCATCATAGACTGGACGTGCAGAACAAAAAGTTTCACAGCTTTACAAGCACCTTCAGTTAGCTGTCAGACTGTGCAACAGGCATTAGCATCATTACAAAAAGGAAACATTTTCAGAAGTCATCTGGTTCTACATTTGCATGTAGTGGAGGCCTTGTGAAAATCTGGAGTCGATGCACTGTAGCAAATGTGGTCTCTAGCATCAGGACAACACCTTCAGAAAGGGTTGAATTATGTTAAAGAGGTTCTGGCATCATCACAGCATCTTCAGAAGGATGCAGCACCTTGAGAAAGATGCTCAACTGTATGAAAAGAAGTTCTGATGTCATCACAGTGTCTTCAGAAAGTTGTTGAACTGTGTGGTGGAGGCCTTTGCTACATGGAAGCAGAAGTCCTGATCCCTTCCTGACACAAGTGCCTTGAGGGAGACGTAGTTTTCTTTTGTGGGGTCGTACTGAGCACGTCCCATCAACAGAAGGAAGCGATGTCGCTGCTGCAGAATGTGAAGGCGTGAGCGAAACACCGCAGGCCAGGTGACCAGGTGCTGGTGGCTCAGGCCCATAACATTGTGCAGGAAGTCAAACCTTTTCCCCAGCTGGTGCTTGTCTGAAACAAGGAAAGTCATCACTACAATGAGGGGGTATTACCCACTTCTTACATAACGACATGGATGGCTTAAAAAGCTGCCATACATGTGTGTGTTAAGTTTCATTAGGCCATTAAAGCTCCACTATGTGAGACTGGCCCAGTATTAGGAAGAAGAAGAAAATGATGAGTGCAAGGGTGTTACTTCAATTTTGGTACCAAAAGGTTCATCAGTCTTTGAGACCAGCACACCCAATACACATCTTCTGGTTTTCACTACCTTGAATGACAGCCTCATTTCCAAATGTGAAAACAAAACAAAAAACAAGAACAACAACAGCAAAAAAAAATGGAAGACTAAAAACAGTAGTAAAACACTTGAAACTCTGGGTCTTGATGAGACAGCTTTGACTTCCAGCTATGTATCTTGTCAACAGAACTTGGTTGAGGCATTTCAGACAAAAAGCTTAATTTGTTTTGTTTTTGGTCTAAGCCACTGAATTATTAACTTGAGATCAATGTCATGTGGACTATTCAAAACATGCTTTCTCCAACAAGTAACACAAATAAAATTACAAATGTGCTTAAAAATACTCCAATGATTTTATGTTAAATATAGAAAAATGTTGCTTGTTGCCTGACACACTTGGTCCACCCCAGGTGCAAAACAGACAAGATTCTGGTGGGACATGCCACACCAACTGAAATACCTGATGTGTTATGTACACTCAAGCTGTGATAGATCCAAACAAATATCCATTGTTCAAATTTGATATATATGCAGTGGGGCATTTCAAAACAAAATCCATAATCTTAAACTTTCAATTTCAAGTCTTTCCACCTGCTCCACCAAACACAATTTGTGATGGTTAATTTCTTTATCACGTGATGAAATTCTGCACAAGACAAATTCTTTCAGATTACCCGTCCCAGCTCTACACTGCTCTGTGGCTTTGGTTCTTTTTAGACAGATACTGATCTGTTAAAGAAACCTGTTTTGTCCAAGAAGGTTGGATGAGAAATCTGACCCAATTTGTCTTGTGCAGAATTTCATCATGTGCTGTTTCTCCAACAGATAGAACATGAAGAGATCAGAATGAAACCCTTAAAATAAGGATTCTTGTTTTAAAATATCCTGCTGATTTTATTTTCAGCTATATCCAAACTTTGTCAGGAAGGAGTAGTAGGACTGTCCGAAGAAAATGCTGCCCAACACCACAAGTGGCCTCATGGCAACCCACAGGCTCTTTGATCTTGTTCCTTGGGTGATACAAGCATAACTTTTCCTGTGGGAGTGTGCGCAACATGCTAGCTAGGACACTTGATGTTTTGTGCAACCAGATTCCTGAACTGATAAAAGCTGGTTTGCAAATGCAAAATAAATGTCTAGGTCATCTTAAAATATAAACTCCTTGACCAGTGTTTTGATCTGTTGGATGAAATATGTTTTTAGGAGGCTGGTTCCTTTAAGGATGAGTAAGTTTGTTTCTTCTTGAGAGTGTTCCGCTAAATATGCATTTTATAGAGACGTGTATAGAATCTGCAAAAACTAACCACAGCTAAGTAAGATTGCATTCACTTATGTTTATAAGCTCTGGGCATAGGTTTGAACTTCTTTTTTCACCTAGTCTGACAGCTGCTCAGTTGAAACTTGAAAGCTTCAGCAAATGGACAGATTAAACAGTATACATACCTGAGAGGTATACCTTTGGTGTTGCCAGAAGCATGGCCTTCAGTTCTTGGTCTGAGAATCCCAGCATTTCCTTCATGTAGAACCGAAGGTCCTGAGAAAAAACAATGAACAAATCCACAGGGGAAAATAAAAGAAAAGAAAAACTGATTGAAAGGGAAAATAAAAGAACATTTTGTATGCACTGACTTTATGTAATGGAAATTAAATCCTGGCTCTAATTTGACTGCATTGTACATGTAGATAAAAAAAATACATATGCACACATTGTAAAACTTTGATGACTATGAAAATCCACTGCTGGCAAATTAATTTAGATACTGGGAGTTTGCAGGGGTCTTTGGTGCCCTAAGTTTTAAGCCATACAGTGACATCATTTTCTGTTCTGTCAGATATGCCACATATGCAGCATTGTCCATTTCCAAAGAGGTGTGGTGCAGTGCCAGTTTAGTAGACTGTTCAACATCCCAAAAGGAGGCAACGAAAATTATCAACATGACCGGCACTTGTGGCACTTGTGTAACAGCACTTCAGAATGCGGGTAGGTCAGAAGGTTGTGGGGTTTCAGAAGGTTGTGGGTTTAAAATCCCATCAGTCATGCAGGGATTTTCGGCCCTGATCAGTTCTATTCCCATATTTATGGCTGCCATGGGCCCATTAGAAAGGCTGGGACCACACAGCCACACTCCATCCACATTAAAGAGGCATCTTTGAGGTTGTTGCTCTCATTACTTGACCAACACCACAGGTGCTGTAGTTCCCTGGCCTTGTTACTGGGATAGTTGTGAGAGTAAGCATGGTCTGTGGATCTGTAAAATAGTCTCAGACTGAAATTAAATGGACTGCCATAGCATCATCACTTGTCATTTTCATCTATCATTGCACAATAAAAAATGTCTTAGCTTCTGTAGCCATGTCATGCCATGCTCTCATGGTGACCTCAGCCTTGGTGTTCCCACCTACCTCCTTACTTGCCTGGGCAATTCTCATCAAAGCTTTCAACATCACAGTCAACATTGTATGGGACTTGACTGAAGGATGTAGTGGGAGTCTGCTCTCTGAACATAGTGGCAGTCTCACTCAGGCTAGCTCCATGACTTGGCTAACACTGTCGTCAGCAGTGGGCATAGTAAAGCTAAGAGATGTTCTGCATATGCTGAATGAGAACAGGCTAATGCCTCAGGTGACTCAGCAGCTGTGCAGTTTATCCTTTGGAAGGCTGCCTACCAGCAACCTGATGTCTCCTGTGGACCTCTGACAGCAGTGCCATGATGCAGAATGGGCCTTGGGGTGCGGCTTGAGGTAGAAATGATAGAATAAGTGGCATGGGAACAGTGCCTCTGAAGTCGGCAAGGACTTACACGGGACAGCAAAAAAGTTTCTTTTTAATCCAGCATTTAGCATCTGATCAAGTACATGGCTAACCACATGGTTGCATCCCTGCATTACTAATAAATTCTACACATACTCTTGGTAGTGAAGCCTCAGAAGTCAGATGGTACATTACTAACTTACTTTTAACTTTTGAAGCTTCCATGGTATGATCTTGGGTAGTCTGGTGGTGACATGGCGGACTTCATTCCCTTCAGACAAAAATCAAAAACAAGCACCTGGACTTAATTCTTCATAGTCTCACACTTACAGATTTGTTTTCAGCCAGGACAAGTCTTAAGGGCACTCTTTGAAGGCACATTTGCTCATGCTTGTTTCTCTATCATTTCACAAACATTACATTTTAACCATTTCTGACAAGTAAAAGCTACTTTAGACATAGGTCAAGACAAATCAGCTTTACCATTATGAAAGTCATGATCAGCAATGCAACTGGAAGTTATGTAAAACCTGGACTTTCTGAAATGATGACCAAGTAAACACAATGACAATGTAAAACCAGCTAAAGAAGGCTCATGGATATCTTCTTCTTTTTTATGAGGATTCCGTTACAATAATACTATTATGAAGCACTGCATAAGAATGGCACCAACAGTGTCTATAAGTAGTAAGTGCAAGTACAGAAGCTTTAGCAAATCCCCACCATCACATCTTCTTAACAAACTTCATAAACGGAACTGGTTTTGCACAAGGTACAGACAATTTAATAAAAATCAATCTTTTTTTAACTTCGCTATTCACACATATTTGTCTGTTGAAGTTTTCCTACACTGAATCATGGATATGATTTAACAATAAACCACCGGTCTCTGCTGATTGAACAGTCTGATTAGCCTGGGTTTTAGTTTTTCACAGGGAGGATTCCACTTAGGCTATAGCACTTAGCAGGTCAGTTCAACTTAGCCACCATAAATCTCTTACACTAAGTTACAACACACTTATCCTTACAGTGGAACATTTGACAAAGGACCATCCTCAGACTAGACTTCCCTTCTACTAAGACCAACCCAGTCTTTCTTAATCCTAGTGAACACATCCATGGTGCAATGTAAATAAACTCCTCCAAAGGCCACTCCTCTCTTGAGACCATATTCTGTTAATTTTCATGGCAGAATCCTTGTAGTTCCAATCCATTAATTAATTTAATATGATTATGACCACCTTCTTTTTTCTCTTTCAATAACATACATGCTTAGACCACCTGTTTTCATATTCATGACCATTTCTCTAGTTCTACATTGGTCCAGGGGCAGTAGTAGTAACTTAGAAGAGGTTCTGCTGGATACCTTAAACCCTATATCACAGAATTAGTATTACCTTTGTCTATTGTCATACACATACATATAATGGATAATATATCTACCTCTCTCTCTCTCTTTCTCTCTCTCTCTCTATGCATCTTATAATGATGCACACATTATGCTGCAAGTTCACTGTACCTGTGAGATGAAAGCTGTTTTGCAGGAAGCCTAGCTTTTTGTCCACTAGAGTCACTGGCATTAAGAGTGTCAGCGGGGCTGAAGTCACAATGCGACTGATCTGCTCTTGGTTGAACTTCTTGGACTGCAGGTAGTTGACGCGTACCTGCTAACAGGCACTGCATTTTAAAATACAAAAACCTGCCAAGAAATTAGAATGGACTAAAAAGCACAATAACAAAAACAGAGTAACACAAATTATATTACATAAATTTAAGATACATTAAACTTTAAAGATAACACATTAACAATAACAGCTACTGCATTAATGATAGTTTTACTTCTAGTAGTAACAAAATTGAGAAATATTGTTACACTGCTCTAGCCTAAAAAAACTAAACTGAAAAGCAAGAACAGTTTATATAAACTAAACAGAAACTGAAAAATAAAACAAAAACCAGTAATTAGGTAGAAGAGAAGAAAGCTTAAAACTGGTCAGAAAGTTTTCAGTTAAATTTATTAAAATATCAAATTTTATACACATATGCCAGACCCTCTCTTTAATAACTAGCTGCTAAATGATAAAATGTACAGCTAAATAACAGTCTTTCCTTGTCAACAGATGCAAGAAAACGATTTAAATTCATTAATGCAAGGCCATCCATTAAAATGATTAATTTCAAGACATCAAAGTGTTTCCAATTTCACAAATGCCATGTCACGATGTGACAGTCTGACACTGACAGTCAGTACTGACACAACTGTGAGTAACACTAGCACTGTAACAGACTGTCTCAGTATCAGTACACAACCGCAAATAACAGTGAGTAACACTAGCACTGTAACACTAACAGACTGTCTCAGTATCAGTACACAACCGCAAATAACAGTGAGTAACACTAGCACTGTAACAGACTATCTTACTCTTAGTATCCATCTCATTTATAATAAAGACTTTTTCTAGTGCTGCATGGGCTAGAATAGGTGCTTAGCAGAGAAGCAGGTTTCAAAGTGAAACACTGAAGTACACATTACATGCATTATTACACTTTTACAGTAGTAGTTTGTGATTGTAGCTCTACGTACCTGCATATCTTCCATGTCCTCCTTCAGCAACAAGGGGTTTTTGGTCAGCACATGCCCAAGCTTCGCATCCTCCACACCAACATCTTGCAGAAACAGCAACCTGGGCTGAATGTCAGCATCCCAGTTTGCCTGAACCACAAAGTCTGCGGCCTCAGACACTTTCTCAACGACAGATAAATCAACACCCAGGCTCACCAGACGCTGCAGTACCTCTGACTTTGCTACATATGGTGCCAAGTTGTAGGATGGCTCCATAGGTTTTGGTGGTGGAAGGTCCTGCAGGTCCTGAAGTTCTCTTGGGGTTGGTGTTCTCTCAGTCTCAGACTTGCGGTCATGGGCAATTTGTGGGTCTAAAGCAGTCTGCTGGTCAGAAATGTTAGATGAATCAGGAATGGCAGTTGGAACAAATGCATGACTTGCTGTCTCTTTTGCAGGATCCATTGAGCTGGAAACTCCAGATGGAGAAGAACCAAGCCTTGGCTCTAACACTCTCTGATCTTCCAAACACTGGGTGGCACCAGAATTTTCTTGTCCATGTACAGTGTACTCAGAATGGTGGGGTGTATCTGATTCTGCTTTTTGTTGACTTCCTGAACCTGGTGTATTTAAAGCCTCTTCTGGTACCAAATCATCAGTGCCACTGTTCTGTGAACTGAAGCATTTCACTGGCAAACCTTTGTTCAGTTTGTTGTGAATGCAGACCCAGGAAAAAACACACTCGTGCGAAGCAAAGCTGTGATAACCTTGACAGTTTATACTTGCTGCTGAAGCTGAAGGTGACAGAGCATTTGTACTAGTAGCAGTACTAATCATATGATTTCTGACTTGTCCTGTTGGTTTTACGTGTCCCATCATTTGTACAGCCACAGGCCCTGCACAAACTGGCCGTGAAGAATGCAGCTGACCACATCGATCCCTGATAACACAGAGTAACCTTGCTCTCAGGTTGCCCATGTTAGGCATGTAAAGCAACTGATAAACTAGGTATGCTGACATGATCTGACAATGGATGCCCTTCACTGTATGCCACTAGACCATCTAGTTGTTATTATGTTATTGTTAAAACGCTTTTTCGTTGTTGTTGTTGAACCCTGTAGTTCACTCAATCACTGGGTATCAACATCAGCTGGAAAGCACAGATCTGAAACAAAGTATTATATAATATATATTGATCAATGTATCATACATGTGTGTGTGTGTGTGTGTGTGTGTGTGTGTGTGTGAGACTGTGTGTGCGTCACTGCGTGTGTTGGACACTATACCGTATACAGGAGAAGATCGTGGTTTTTATTCCTACAACCACCCCCCCCCCCCCCCAGTCTCACATACCCACAGCCTCACACACCCCAACAGAGAGAGAGAGAGAGAGAGAGAGAGAGAGAGAGAGAGAGAGAGAGAGAGAGAGAGAGAGAGAGAGAGAGAGAGAGAGAGAGAGAGAGAATCTCTCAGACACACACACACACACAGTCTCACACACACACACACACACACACACACACACACACACACACACACACACACACACACACACACACACACACAGGGGGAAGAATTTAACATTTACTCACTCGTGAGCAAGCTGAAATGAAAGTTTGACCTCTCGAAGACTCGTGGTACGCTGCGCGCAGCCATTTTGCTCAGTTGAACTTGGAGTAGTTTCCCGTTGCAACTTTGCATAGATCTGTTTAGTAATAACTTCCAAAATGCATAGTCTCGAGTTCCCATAGCACGAGCATTTGGGGCAGAAAAGGCGCATTCTTCTGTTTGCATATATTTGGAAAACTTTGTAATCATTTTTTTGAAAGGAATACATTTAAACACAAACACACAAAGAAAAATATGACTTTAGTTAGTGCAAGGTGTGGTAATAAGTCAACAGGGGGGTTAAAACTGCTGCTGCCCAGACCCATGCTGGCTGAGGCAATTCATACGACTTCAAGGTTACAGGGTTGGCGAGAGAACAGGTGAAACCGAAAGTTAGATTCCCTAACAGGTTCTTATTCAACTGAGCTCAAATTTTGTGTGGTTGTTACGATGTTAAAGATACGGACATGGCAATGAACTGTCGTACTATATAAAGTGTTTTGTTCTTTATTTTTCTCAATTTTGAATGGGTCAGCAGTATCAATAGCCTACATGTTCCCGCAGCATAAATTGTTCAACAATTTAATGTTTTCAAATGACTCAGATTATCTCCTGCACAGATTCATAAAGCAGTAGGAGTAATAAAATGAAAGATGTGAGTGTTATTTTAGATTAATAATCATGTCACCATATGCCACACAAATGGTGACTGAAAGTAAAAACTTTCTGTTTCTCACCCGATCTCATGATCAGGAAATGACTCACAGTCACAATACAGCACTCAGCAGGAATTTTGAGTGAAAGCTTGTACTTGAAGAATAAAACAACAAACGTTTTTGTTTTTTGTTTTTTAAGACACACAACTGTCACAAGTGCTCGTTTGGATACTGTGTAATCTTCATCAAGTTCATGCCAGGCAAAATTCTGGTAATATTTGGGACACTGTGTGTCACACCCTTTCTTGAGCATCCCCCCCCCCCCTCTGAAACCAACACATGCTCTATAATTTGGGGAAACAAGTGTGCTAAAATTAAAAACAGCTTGACCAATCACCTTCAGCTTGGGGGTAAAACTTTACAGCCAGCTTTACAGAAAATTAAGTGCTGTACCCATGAAGACAAGATGTCACATTTGTCCTGAGCATTACCCACATAGCCATTCAGTTACCATGCATACTGGGTGAAATCCAAGGAGATGGTTGGAAATTCCTGGACAGTTTAAAAAGTTATTTTGGGTCACAAATATCATCACAATCATTAAATGAGGTCTATATCTACCAATTACAGCTGAAATCCATAACAAAAGGTGATTTTTTTCATATATTTTTGTCTTCGATTGCTTCGAGTTGGCATCATAGATTGCAAATGGCGAACGAAGCCGACGAAGTGCTGCTAGGTAAGCAGCGTCGTTAGACAAGCTACGGCAATTAAAAAACACGGAAAATGTACAGAAAAAAGTTGCAATCCAAGAACGTTGAGTCATGAGTATGATTGTCTTGCCAAAATCAGCACTAAGGAAGCATTCACGTTGTTACTGGGAAACTAGGTCAAACGTCAAAGGGCAACATGCACCGACTCAAACTGACAATCAAAGACAAAAATACATGAAAAAACTCACCTTTTGTTGTGGATTTTGGCTGTAATTGGTAGATATGGATCTCATTTAATGATTGTGATGATATTTTTGACCCAAAATAACTTTTAAAACGGTCCAGGAATTTCCGACTGTCTCCTTGGATTTTACCTGCATAGTGTTATAAAATATATTGGACACTGTATCCCAAGACATTTGACTTTGATCTGATCTTGAAACTTAAAAGAGTTATTGAACTTATTGATATAAACAAGATGTTTCGGCATCATTTTGTGACATTTTGATTTTGGACTGGATTTCCTTCTTTTTGTCACCAGCAATAAAGAACAACCTAACTATCATTATAATTAATTGTTTGATATTATATATAATTATAATAATTATCCTTTGTTTCAGAGGAAACACTTTCAAATGACAGTAATCCCAAGTAGCAGCATTTGTCAATGATCCCAGAATGTGGAGACACAGTGTACTGAAGGGAGTGAAGGTGCAGTTATGCCTGAGAACCCAGCATGGTGTAACATGCTCTTGTCAGTGGCTGGTGAGAAGTTTGATGACAAAAACCTCAGATCCATTTGACCCAAGTGCCTCTGAAGTCATAGATGTCCGTGCTCCTGCTGAATATCAAGTTGATCACATTCCTGGTAATAACTTGCTATGAAATGATAAAACAAAAACAACAAAACAAACAAAAAACAAAAACAAAACAAAAAATAATGACTCACCTCTGGCTTTCTGGTATTAACTGTGTTCATTTATTATTTATTGTCTCCTATCATCCTATGTAATACAGTCAAAGTGGAATATTTAGTCTGGAGTTTAAGAGGTAAAAACTGATGGCAAATGTTAGGTAAATGTTTTAATAAATATTCCAAAGACTGCAACAGTTTTTACCATTGTTTAAGTGTGTTTACATTTGTAGTGGTGAGATCAAATTATGAATTTTAAAATATTAAATTATTTATGCTTTCAGTTTCAAATGTACTGCTGAGTGTTCAGATAGCACTTTTATTAGCAGCTGGCAATAATACATCCATGTGTCACACAGAACTGAAGACATTTTTTTTTAATCCCTGTAGTAAAAATTACAACTGGTCCTGGGATAAGACAGACTTTTTTTTTGGTTGCCATAACTTATTACTGTAATTAGACAGGTACTTCATTAAATTAAAATGATCTTTCAAAGCAAGTCCTATGATACAATCCTGTGACTATTATTTGTAGAATGTGTGGTACATATTATTGGAAATTAAATTATAAATGCAATATATATATATATATACACAATTTCAGGTGCTCTGAATTTTCCTGTGTTGACTGATGAGCAACGGGCACATGTGGGGGAAGTGTACAGCAAGGACTCGTTTGAAGCTAGGAAACTGGGAGCGGGTCTGGTCTCTGGCAACATCAGCGCACACATCTCCAACTACTTTGTGGAGAAGCCTGCCCACTACCGTCCCATGCTGTACTGCTGGCGGGGAGGTCAGAGGTCACAGAGCCTGGCCATAGTCTTGTCGCAGACAGGCTTCGACGTGCTGCAGCTGGAAGGTGGTTATCGGACATACAGGAGGAAGGTCATCAGTGATCTGCAGTGTCTGCCTGACCAGTTCAACTATGTTGTGCTTA
Organism: Alviniconcha strummeri; assembly: GCA_963584105.1. Lineage (NCBI taxonomy): Eukaryota > Metazoa > Mollusca > Gastropoda > Provannidae > Alviniconcha > Alviniconcha strummeri. The sequence continues at coordinate 11,448,815 of OY757545.1, forward strand.
CTGGTATGTTACTGTTGATGTGGTAAAAATGGCTGTGATCACTTGGAACTCGTCTTTGTGCAGGATGAGCATTTTGTTGCTATTTTACTTTTGCATAATTGCATCAAGGGTTTATTTTACGTTTATGTATAGCTAAAGATCACAGACACATGTGTATGGCAACAGCTCGCTTCATTTGCACTGTGACTGTATTGCCATCAGTGTTGTTTTCCATAAACTTTGTCCCAGGCAAATAAATTATAGATATTTTGTTTTGATCTGATAAGTGATATGTCTAGTTTGTATTTATATATCATAGTATTTTAGGATACAGCTTTTGATACTTGAAAGTACAGGTCACCTTCACTGAAAAGCCTATCAGTAGTATCATTGTCAGTTGTTTTTGAAGTGCAGTGAGTAAAATGTCAACACGTGCTGCTAACACACAGGATATTGGAAGTTTTGGTACACATGAGACATTTGTGTCATTTCAGAACTGCGTTCCTTCTGTTATTTATTGTATTTGTTCATCAAAAACCATCTGATAACAGAAACTCTGTGAACTCTTCACCATTTCAAGTAAAAGACCAAAATATTGTGTAAAATGTAAGGATGTATCATGCAGCATTGTGCTGCAATGAAATTTAAGTTTGGGAACACTGCTTCAGAGATGCCTCTTTTATTCTATGATAATGGTTTGTGTCAAATTTTAGTACTCACATTCAAGTACTAGTCCAGACAGGAATATAACCTGGTCAGTTTAGTGTGCCTCACAAATACACTAGTACAAGCCCACCAAGTACACTATATAAATGTGATGGTCTAACCATACTGATGTTTCTTGCAGGTCTGACAGGGACGGGTAAAACTCTCCTCCTGCAGACACTGCAACAGCATGGGGCTCAAGTTCTGGATCTGGAGGCACTGGCCCGACACAAGGGTTCCCTGCTTGGCCTCTGGCATGGAGACACTCAGCCCTCCCAGAAAATGTGGGAATCTCAGCTCCGACACAGCCTAGCATCCTTTGACCCAGCCCGGCCTGTGTGGGTAGAGTCAGAGAGTTCCAGAGTGGGTAACCTCACCATTCCTCCAGGGTTGTTCCACAAAATGTGCAAAGCTAGCAGGTTGGAGGTGTTCCTGCCTCTGGACCAGCGTGTCAAGCACATTCTGGAGGACTACCCTCACTGGACAGAAGATGTGCCCGCTCTGAAATCAGCACTGCTTCCACTGAAGAGAACACGTGGAGAAAAGGCTGTGGAGGGCTGGTTCCGCTTGGCTGATGAAGGGCGATGGGATGAATTTGTGCAGCAGCTGCTTGTGCAGCACTATGACTTGACTTATAATGTGTCCCAAAAGAAGAATGAATGGTCCACTAGGAAGAGGACAGTACATTTACGGGATCTGTCTGAAAAGTCTCGGACAGATTTTGTGGAAAATGTCATGGACAGTTGTGAAATTGGGTTGGCGACAGAAGCAAACACTTCAGTTTAGGTGCGTGTGTGTCATGTTTGTTTGTGTGGATGTGCATGTGCTCTTGCACTAGTTGCAGGAGGTTACTTGATCCAGTGTTGCTGTGTCAGAGAATAAATGTTGATATTAGCTTGGGTTTGGTTTGTGGCTTGCATATTAGTTGGCTCTCCTGGTCTATCTTTGTCTTTAAATATTGTCCTACTTTTTGTTTTGAATACAGATTGCTTGTCTTGATTTCCTGTTCATCAAGAATGCCCAAAGCAGCTAACTTGAGTCATCTTTGAAGTACATAATTAAATACCATCTGGAAAATCAACAAAAATGACATTATGTGAAAGAGGGATGTTCCTGGTTTATGGTTCAAGTACAGGGATATATATTAAGAGGAAAGTTTTAAAATAATATATCAAAGCTTTTGTGGTCTCTCAAAATGCAAATTTAGTTGCGTAAGTCCTTTTTCATTCCATGCTTAATCTATGAACTAAACCAGAAAATGTGGAGTCGGCATCCTGTTGAGGGAGCATACAGCTAATCAAAGCTAAATATATGTACGACTCAAGTTTCAAAATGCCATTTCAAACAAATTATTACCCAAATTTCAGATTGAAACAATCAGGGGTGCAAGATTTCTTAAATGGCATTATTGGCAGTAAAGTCAGTCTTGTTTTAATGGTGGTACCAAAAAACAAAACAAAAACAAAGTTGACAGCCACCGTACTAGCATTTAGCAAAAAGAAAGATTTTGTGATTTTGGCTGCAGCAGGTTTTATTAACTTGGCTGTTGTTCATCACATAATAACCAGTTTCAGTGACCAGACTGGAGATAAATGATAATATGTCTGAACAAGTTTAATGGCTGTTTGTTAGTGGTCCTGCTCTTTTATGATTTACAAGCATGGTGTATTCGTAGGAAAATCCACATAAATTGCTGAACCATCTCATGTATTAATCTGTTGTGCCATTTTTAAATAAATATTGCCCTGTATCAATCAGACCTTGGTGTTGAGTGGTTTTGGACATTTTTAATGCAAACACGAGAACATTGAAGAAGAAGAAGAAGAAAAAATGCAAATTATTACACAAGATGTAAGACTAATGCTTTTAATAGGACAAAGTGAAACAATGCTAAGTTTCAGGGAATCTTGCCCTTGTCAAAGCAAGAAACATAAAAGTATTTTGTATGAAAATATGGAACAAGGAAAAACAATACAATGAAACAGTGTTTTTATGTTGTGGATATACATTTGATGGACAGAAAGTTGGAGAAAAAAAACATCAGAGAAAAAAAAACAAAAAAACCCAGCTGCACTGTGTGGGCCCATTTGTGTCATTTTGCACATAAAAAAAAAATGCAGTCATCACTGATGGAGTGTGCTTCAAATAACCAAGTAAATCCTTACTGTTCACAATTAATCAATTTTTTCCAAACTAAAATATAATCCATTGGGCATTTTATACCAAAAAGGTTGAGGTGAAGTGTTTTTTTTTTTTTTTTTTTTTTTAATCTAGATTCTTGCTACACATCTCATATGCCTGGTACTTTAGTTATGAATAGGATTTCACTTTCAGACCCTTATTGGTGTATTTTTAACACACACACACACACACACACACACACACACACACACACACACACACACACACACACACACACACACACACACTTGCATATATTTACACAGACACACACATACACTTGCACATATGACCAGTGTCCACCCGTTATCTGACTGCCTTTTAAAAGGAATTAGCCTTCTTAGATTCAGACTGAAAATAACTTGAGTGCTTGGAACTTGTGAAGAGAACGTGATCTCCAGTAAACATTTTGTGATTATAAAAGTAACACTGATTTTATAAGTTGTCAGCCTCAGTGACATTTTCTTCTTGCATCCTGTATTTTATTTTGACATCACCTAATTGTCTTTGATGCCTGCCTCAGAACACTAGAAACTCTCAGTTCTGCATACAGGTCACATAAGAAATACATGTGGCTTTAATTTTTATTCTGTAGTGTTTGTGGATTGAACTTTTGAGGATGTTTTGCAGTATTCTGATCCAGCTCCCATCTCCTTTGGTGTTCCACAAAGATCAGTCCTTGGGCCTGTACTCTTTGTTCATTATACAGCTTATCTTTCCACATGCCATTGAAAAGCACTCTGCCCTTCTCTACTCATATGCTGATGACTCTCAGCTCCAGAAATCTATGCCCCTCATCAAATCCCAGATCTCATCTCTATGCAGACGTGTACTGATGATGCTAAAACTTGGATGACAGAGAACAAACTTACACTCAACAATTTCAAGACTGAAGCAATGATTGTATCCTCTGGTAGAAAGTCTGGGGCACTCTCACCTTCCTACCCAGACTCTAGGTAGTGCATCTCATTCTGTTTCTGTGTCTGGCTCTTGTCAAAAACCTTGGTGTTAAATTTGTCACTTGACCATGAAAACTCACATCTCCAATCTGGTACACTCAGCTAATTTTGAACTCTGTTGCATTAGTTCCATCTGTTCATAGTGTTATCTTCTGTCCACAAATGCCACAGAAACTCTTGCTCTGCAATTCTCTCCTGTCTGGCTGTCCTCAGTATCTCTCAAACAAACTACAGAAAGTTCAAAACAACACTGGAACTAAGAAGGCTAGTTCTTTAGAAAACATCTGAAAAATACAGTGGTCTTCAAAATGTCAGCCTATATATACTCCAGGGTTGTCATGTCAAAAACCCTGTGTTGGAAAACAAACAGCCCCTCTCCAGCAGTCCTTTCAAGATAGCCGCAATGTTTCTGCAGTCATCTGCAAGATAAATGAAAAACACCTGGTTAACTGCTGAAGCTTTCCCCAACAGCATCATCCACAAAACAATTTCAAAATAAGTTACACAACCAAACAGAATGAGCCACCTGCAAAAAAAACACCCCCCCAAAACCTTGGTAAAAACAGCAACTGTACAACCTACCCAAAGCAGTTACTCCAAGCTTGCTATTAAAGTATTTCTCTGTAACTCAACAGCCTTATTTTTCAGACTTAAGAACCTGTAAGTATGTGACTGATGATACAAACTTCATGTCAAGAATCTTATTTTACATGGCTGTTTCCTGCACACTCATCACATTGTGAACTCCCTGCCTAAAACTGTCATCTTCAAAATGATGAAATGTATAGTTTGCTGCACATAAGAAAAGCAAAATAAATACAAGGGATGGTGGATGATAGCTTTCAACGACAGATTTTTGTCAGCAAAGAAATTTTGTTGTAAAAATGCAAAGAAAAATAGACCTACCTATGCCACTGTGATGACGACCTTTGTGTGGGATCTGTAGCTTCTGCAACATGGGCATCATGCCTTTGGGAAACTGCCCTGTCACATCTGCAAAACTCTGGAACAAAAATTATACTTAGATTAAAATACTATGTGATCATATTAATTTATATGCCTGTGTTTTTCTCAAAAAACAACAACATTTGTGTGGGTGTGAATACAGCTAAAAATCAAAAAGCTATGGTGTAATCTTTTCAATACATATATTTGAAACACATCTTCCTGTGAGTTCAATGCTGGTGTAACCAAGCGCATCTGCACGTTGCGTTTGTGTTGTTGTACTCTGTATGCTGCTCTGTCAGTATTCTTTTGTGTGTGGACATCATTCAATCTTTTACGTATGTTTTATGTTTTGCTAATTTGGATGTCACTAAAAGACATGGTGTGAGAGTGTGAGGGAAAGTGAGAGGCGATACCAATGGCCTCTCACAGATACCATTAAAAAAAGAAAAAGAAGAAGAAGAAATAAAACATTAACCTCTGGCTGTGCTAATTTGTTGTTGCCTACTTCCAACCTGCTACTTCCATCGACTGTTTACACTGTTGTCAAAACCAGTAAGACTCACTGTGATTAGACTGAATTATGGTAACTTGCGATATTGTTCATTTAAAATTTGCTGTGAAAGTGAGTCTCCCCAAGGTAGTTGGACATTATTACTTCCACTCTGAAGGATACAGTACTAAAAAAGTTATCTGACTGCCACACCCACCGTGGTATAGCCATACCCATGATGGTGTTTAACTATTAACAGACAACTTACTGGTTTGAACAGAAGTTTAAGTGACTGCCCATGATGGTGTTTAACTATTAACAGACAACTTACTGGTTTGAACAGAAGGTCAAGTGGCGATGCCATCCTGTTATGTATTTGTGTACTCAACAAAGCACATGCTCTGCACTGATCAGCAGGTTGAGCCATTTATTATTATTATTAGTTGTGGCTTTATTACTGAATGACAGCTTTAATTTCCCGCAGGGATGAATAAAGTATATTGTTATTGTTTTTTTTAACTATAGCCACTGAAACTGACTTGGAAATAATTGCAGATTTCTTAAAACCAGTTAAAAAAGAAAAAGAAAAAAGAACGACCTTTTTTATGTTGATCCAGTTCTTGAAGTAAGGCTTGGTGGTGATGTTGAAATACTTGCACTGAGATGGTAACCTGAAAATAATACACCCAGATCAATATTTGAAAATAAAAATAAATCATCTGCAAAGTATTTATCACTTTTGAATGCTGGTTTACTTTGCATATTTGACTTTAAAAAGGGTTTGCATATGAGAAAAGTTTTCAAATGCGCATTTGCTAATGACAGAGTTTGACTGTCCTGAGGTGACCCTGTGTGGTTGACCAGACGTTAAAATCAATTAATTTTTTTGTACAGCAAAACATATCAAATGTAATAATGATAATACGGAACTTACAGAGTGCTTTCAGAGACTCAAAGTGCTTTACAACCTAATTTAAGAAAAACATGCACTGTGCAAATACCCACATAAAAATCAGTGGTATAATATAACCAAACAAAAAAACAGTAATAACCATATTCATGGTGAAACGCACACACATGATCGTGCGCTCACACACAATGCCAGGAAAGAACACATACGTAGGCACACAAACACACACTCTGCTGAGAAGGACATCAGGGAAAAAAGGCTGTACCAGCCACTGTTGGCAACATGCTCTTCATCCATAAGAGAAGCATAAGTATTAGACTATTACAAAGGTCCACATGAGCAAGAGAACAAACAAAACAAAGTAGGCTCCCCTTACATTGTCTTCAAGTCCCAGTCTCCACAAGTGACGAAGGTAAATGATGCACCTTTGTCCAAAACTTCAGTCTGCATCCATTCATCAAATTTCTGTCCCATAAAATAATGTTTCATTAAACTTTTTTTTTTGGTTTGAAATAGACCCTACAAAAAAAAAAAAAAAAAAAGCTGAGTGATTGAACATATCTATATATGCAAAACAGAAGAGCTTACTATGAATATGAACAACATCCTTTTTCGTAAGCAACTGTTATTAAATCTGGCCAACAATGAAAAACTCATTATTACTAAACACAAACAGGTCGGTAAGAAAAGGGGTAGCATTTAAAGAAAAATTTGCATGAACAGCAATGTTCCCATAACGGTTACACAGCAATAAGATTTGACCACTATGGTTTGGATTCTTTGATCATAAAATCCACATTGCTTTGGAATCAAAACAACTCCATCATATATATTTAGCCCTTTTCACTAACTCATCATTGCTACTTTAAATCATGTATTTGTGAGGCAGCCTTTCAGATCCTGCTTTTGTACTTAGTTTGACCTCTTTGGTCTTCTTAATATCTTCTGGGCAGACAGATAGACAATTGGTTTTTATTATTTTAATGCCCAGTCCACCATGCCAGTTACATTGGGGTGAAATCTCCTGAGTGGTTAAAAAAATAAAAAATAAAAATAAAGGAAGAAAAGTGATGTGTCTAACAAATAAAACCAGATGCAGACCTGCAATGTCTCTTCAAGGTGAGGCTGATTATCAACCATGTCTTGCACAATGCCAGTCAGCTGGAACACCAATAGCAAAGAATATTAACCACAATGGTTTGTTACAGATGCTCAGTCAGTTCATACACACTGAAAACACAGATGTGAGCAAGTGCTCTTTGTATATGTTTTACAATAATCCCGCCCCTGTTAACAGATCCACAGCAATTTCATTACTGTACTGATAGTAACCCGGGAACCGGAGCAGATGATGCTTTTGTTTTGAAGTGCGGCGTGTGGCGTAATGCCACATGGCCTTCACACAGCCGACTGGCGATAGCTGCCAGTGCACGCCATTTTCAAATCTGTTTTCTCCCTGAATATTTTGACCGCTTGTTTGTTTACCTACTCTTTGTTTACCTAGTCATTTTTATGCACTAAGCCATGTGTAATATATTTTGGCATCTTAGCATGTTTATCTAACGTTTATTTAGACGCAGGATCAAGCTTAATTAGTAGCCAATGCCTCTAAGTAAACATGGTGCTTAACGTCCACAGAAACCGTATGGTTTATTAGGGACGGGTAATGCCTCTCTAGGTCCATTCTTTTTATAGCCATCGTCTGCATGGCGTGCTTTGTTTAGTACTAGTGAATAGTAGTGAAACGTTGTTTTGATTCGATTAAAGTAATTCTGTGTCGATCAATGCGTTGTCGTATAGTATTTTGCTTAGCAGACTTTATGATTAGTGTTTATTTTGGGTTGAAATTAACTTATTAAGTATCGTGTACTGTAGAAGCTAAGTTGTATTCATAGACTACTTAATATCACTATTAGCGCTGCTGCGACTGAGATATCGCGCCCCAGGCGAAAGTTTGCACCGATTGTTTTAGTACTAGTCTTTGAGAGTGTCTTGCTTCTCTTACAGAGCGTTGTATTGTAACTGTTATGTACCATTTTAACCGTGTACCATTTTATTCAGATGTAAATTTTATTGACATTAATATGTTGTACATTGTGTTAGTTGTGAATTAGTGGTACAAATCTGTATATAGACAAGCGCAAGCCACGCTTCCCACTCTTGTTGTAAATAAAATAAGTCATGTGTATACAGTTTGTTTATACGTTTTAAAAGATGGTAACTGTAGCTTTTATTTGATGTTTTTCATGTTTTAATTGGTTTAGTTATTGTAGAGGAAACTGTATTTGTGTGGGCCAAGGAAACACAATCGTCAGCCATTTTGTGGTCCAGAGGGGCGATTTTACTGTAGCGATAGTGTGTGTTCCCTGTAGCCCGCGCCGTTCTCTTATCTATGCGTGAGAGTGAGGATTTTGTGTGTGCTGAAAATTGTCTGCGGCTGAGCATGTAAAACCTGATTGCTGCCATACGCCTGCTGTTGTCTCCATTTTTGACTGACTCCGCTGCCTGGGACACTGTCCTTCTACCACTCCACTCCATTACACAAAGATACTGCATGGATAAAAAGTTAAAAGCAAAATAATCAGATTGACAACATTGACAGTGGTGCTCCCAGTCCCAATGAAAGGCCAATAAAATCAGTTAATACAAATGGTTCTGTGGCATCTTAGACTCTACAGAATACTGACCTCTATACAAAAAGGAGTCAGTTCTTTGTGTACTCTTGGTTGGACATACTGATGAAACTCAGACTCCACCTGCAGTGTCCTTGGGTTGAATTTCAGCACAGGAAATTCTATGATCTCCTAGAGAGAGAAAACAAACAGACCGTTATATCGGCAGTATGATCTTCTGAAACAAAAACAGTGAATACTTATAAAGAGAGAGAGAGAGAGATCTCAGAACTCAGAACTTTATTAATCAAGGATTAAGAGTTTAGGCAATCTGTCCCTGCTAATCTACATGCAATTGTAGGCTACACATAAAACAATATTAACAACACTGACTACCGGAGTAATGATGAAAAGGATGAGTGTCGGGTTGGGAGGAAAACAAAATTAAAAGAAAGAAGAAGAAGAGAGATGATAATTTTAAAATCAGAGTCAAAACTCGACGAAAGGAAAAAAAGAAAAGAAAAGAAAAATAAATAATGATGATAACAATATGGTTCAGATACACAATGAACAACAAAGTATTCAAATGACAATATTGCATAGAGGTATATATAACATATATACACAAAAACACTGCTCAGACAAGCAGCATGATTAGAAATAATGGAACCAAGAACAGTAAGTGAATCAGACACACAATAAATGAGAAGAGGCAGCAGCAATGTGAACCGTTCAAATAACAATAGCGTGTACAAAAGGAGAGAGAGAGAGAGAAGTTGGGCACACAAGTATTAATAATACCGATAATGGAAAGGAAATCTTTCAGTGTTAATTGGAACATATATATATATATAAAGTGAACCATTCAAATAACAACAATGAGAAATACGCAACCCCCCCCCCCCCCAAAAAAAAAAGAAAAAAAAAAGAAAGAAGAAAGCATTTACAAGCATTTACATTTTTCCTTTTTACCAGTAATGAAAACAAAAAACAGTAAATTTATACTTTTTATAGGCACAAAAGTTTAACAAACATAGTTATACTAAAGATTCCCCTGAACACGACAGAGGGAGAGAGGGAGAGATTTAAAAACAAAATTGATGCAACATAAGTTACAGAGCTGAAGTAAAAAGGACTTCTAAAAACAATTATCCCCTTTGTGGGCCATCAGAAGAACAGCATCATCAGCTGAAGATATCTGGCAGTGTTTGGGATTCCCTCCGTATATGAAAGAAGAGCCATATCTAAATTACTCGTCAAGATCACTTCGACTGGTTGTAGGAAATATACATAGTACTCGTATTTCTCACCCATTTGATTTACCTGAGGAGTAATTCTTTTGGCGTTGTCACATGTTGCCTCAAAGTCAAGCACAAGAAAGTAGTCAAATCGCTGCTCTTTCACTACAGGGCTCGGCCTTTGAGCAGTTGCCATTCTGCAGACTTGAATGTTTCTATGGGCTAAAACTCTCCTTAACGCAATCATGTGTACGCCCACAAAGCTCACGTATGTGGTGGTGCAATACTCTTAAAAGAGAAAGTAGCTCAGCCGTCATCGCGTGTCGATGAGGTCACAAATTCCCGGATAGTTATATCAACTTCCGGGTTAGTCCAAATCACGTGACTGTTCTGTTTTCGATTAGTAATATCTGCGCCGTGCTCGATAGCGAAACTCTCTGCCAATGTGAGTTTACTGTGGAGTTATCAGACACTGAGTTCGCCGCAGAGATACTACCAACGAGACCATTAGGAACAGCCCTTGCAGCTTTATTTTTCGTCCCACAGAATCGTCCTCTTAGTCCTAGAGGGCGCACTGATGATTTCCAAGATGGCGACAACTTCGCCAGATGATTGTCAACATCATCTTCAAAACTGAATTATGTTGCTGCGATCGCAGCCTTCTGAGGTCTGTTTTTGTGGTTGAAAAGTGAGTACACTATTCATTTAGATTGTATGAGGTTTTCTTTTGCCCGTGATTTTGTTAAGCTAATGTAGCTAATGACAAGGACAGATTTACGTCTCGCCAGTGACACTCATCTTTGGATTCCTTCTCTTATTTTGGAGTCCGAGTAGCCACAATGTTCATCCATATTATTCTGTATGTAGTGTAGTGTCTGTGTTTGTTTGCTTTTCTTTCTTTTTCCATTCAACAGGGTATTAAACCTGCTCCCCCCACTTTAAAAAAAATAATCAGTCGCACCCCCCCCCCCCCCCCCACCCCCAGCACAGCAGAATCTTTACCGAGAGCTATGGTCTTCAAAACCAAAGAAGGACAAAGTTGGACAGGGGATCTTTAACGTGTGCAAGATCTTACTGCATTCTGTGCTGTGACACAGAGAGGGGCACATAAGAGTGTTCACAAGTGTTGGCTGAAACCTGAAAAGTCCCTCACCCTGTCTCGAAGAGTCGAACACGAGTTGAACCCATGCAAGCTGCTTTCACTGATGGGTTATCACAGTGCTTTAATCTAATGACTGAGTCGTGGCTTCTGTCCCGGATTAGGCTGGACGCTGTGTGTCAGCAGGATAACGGTGCTTTCACTATCAGTTTAATTATTATGTGTCAGTGTGAGTTTTGGGGGGGGAGGGGGGGGGGGGTGATGCACCCAGACGATGTGAACATGTAAGTTTGCTGTCGTTTTGGGTTGTTTTTCGTTTGTTTGTTCATATAACATTGTCACACCCAGTGACCCAAGCATAGAGGCAATATAAAATCTACATGTGCTGATTTAGCGCTGAGTTCCAAACTTCCATTTCCTCATTGTACACACAGGCGTCTGATTTTAAGGACCACATTTATGTCATTTATGCAAATTCTGTAATAAAACTATTAAAAGCCTCTAAATCAGACAATAAAGGTGATCACACATGGATTTTCAGACAGTTTAATGCACACAGTTTGCATGATTCCTGTTAGACTTTTACTAGTAGAACTTATCCAATTGTATGAAGGTTTATCCAGTGAAAACACTGAAATAGGAGTCTTAAGGTATTACAAATCCTGGGTAGAACTTCCCCTGGCAAATGACATGGCATCTGAGGTCATTCTGTGTATTATATATATATGACTTAGTGCCTGAAAACAGGACAAAGGGGGTAGCAAATAAGGTCGATTAAAACTAGTTGTGTTTTTTGAATGTGCACAATGCTAGGATTAGGAAAGATTTCTTAAAAGCAAAAGATAAAAACTTGTGCACTTTTGGAGATATTTGCTGACAAATGTCATAAAACTTTTTAAAAGGTTGCATGTTGTACATCAGATACTACAAAATGCATAATTTATTGTGTCTTCAGTTTTGCACAAGTATGCACAAAATCAAGTCACACTATTAGTGCACATCTCCCCTACTATGTGCCAAATTTTGTACACTCATATAATTTAACACATGATTGTGACATGTTGATTGTTGTAATATCTGATGGGCGAGATAAACCCATAACTCATTTTTTTTATATATATAACAAGTAACACACCCTTTCATGCAATATACTGTATAATCAGCCATACAAGTGCATGCAAAAACACAGTGAGAAGATGTTTTCTCAGTTTGCTTTTAATAACAAGTCATAAAAATTAAATCCAACCAATATTTGTATTACATCAGTATTACAACAAAATAACATTTCCCCAATTTTTAGCATAGAAAACATTCTGTTTGCTTAGATCAGTCTAACAAAAACAAATCAGAATAACCTGATTTTATCAAGATAATTAACAATTAAGTGAAGACCCCCCCCCCCCCCCCCCCCCCCCCAGCTCTTCAAGATGTGGATTCTCTGCGACCAGCCTCTCTCTGTACCATCTGCAACTGTCTGTGTTTGATGTTTTCCTCCTTGCTGTACCACTTGGCTCAGGAGTACGCTCAGTTTAGCATACCCTGATCATGTCAATGAATTTGAATGTTATGAATATGAAATTATTAACCCAATAACCTGCAAGTGCAACTGTCCCAATACTGATATGCTCAGTACAAACATGTCAAACCTACACACCATGACTTCTACACAAATCAGTACTCAGTTCTCAGAACCACTATTAATATTACTAACATCTGCTGGGCTTAATTAAACTTTAAAAGTTTAATGTTTTAGTCTTTTACGTCACATTACAACAACAGATGTGTAGCAAATGTGACGTCTGACACAACTTTCAGGACGAAAAGTACTTCAAGAAAAAAAAAAGGGAACTTCGTCACTCTTGCTCAGTTAACAAAATATTCTTGCAACACCACTAAGCAGTCTACAAAAAGCATGCACTTATAACTGACAAGTTTTTGATGAACATTCGCGATCAATTGATCGAAAATACAACTGTCGTGAGTGTTGATGTTATATTATCCGTATAAAATGATGTTTTCGGCATACATATCAGTGATTGTTTCTCCATGTGCTTGCGATTTGTTTGTAAGCAAAGTGATGAAAATCACTCGGTACATGGATGTCCGTTTTTGGTGGTCATTTTTCAGTGCTTTTTCAGTGTGTGATGACTGTATCTTGAAATCAACCACAGCCTGGTTGCTGAAATTATCTGTACTATATATTCATTCATTCATGCAAGTACACAATGTAACATTTCAAATAAAAACAGTTTTCAACAATGTTTTATTTTCAACTGAAGTGCATAACCCCTTGCATGCGCACCTTTTGGCACTAAGTCATATAAAAAAATAAATCACTTTTGTAGATTTGGAGTCTTACCAGGCATAGGAGTTAAAGAGACAAATATTCTAATTCTTTGTGCTCAAATGCATTAGCAGAGTACAAAATGATTTAAAATGTTAATACCAGGAAAAGAAGTTTGCATGAGGTTCCTTCCCAACTCACCCCAGTACTCCTGCTGAGCCCCCCACCCCCACCCACCCCACGCACACACAAACATGTGCATATTTATGTAAATCGTCTACAATGACATGCATGCACAAACATTTCTAAGACACCCACATGCACACACACACACACACACACACACACACACACACACACACACACACACACACACACACACACAGCATGCAGCATCAGACAAGCACACACACTCACATGTGACATGCACATTCAAACAAGTGAGCAAAAAAGAAAGCACGTTCATGTGCTCATGATTGGATAATTTGTCTCTCATTTTTATATATTTTTCAGAATATCTTTCATTTTTGCAAACTATTTCTGCAGTGCACAGTGTTTCTGATTTTCCTTTTGCAGACTTGTTGCTGTTGAGCACCTGACATGGATTTTGTGGACCTTGATAAAGTTTTGGACCAGTTTGAAGAGGAGGGTATGTTTAAATACTATTATTAATACTTTAAAGATCAATCTACATCTGGAAATGAACCAGTGTTAACTTTAAGGAGCTCATCAAAAAGGATAGGTGTAAAATTTAAGTCATCAGCATCACAAATTATTTTCTTTCTTTAAATAGTTTAATACATTCAGTTTTTAAGCATATAAACATGTGTACACAATAGGCTAAGCATGAACTGTATGATATTGAGAAGTTTAAAACAAAGGAGAATTGTGAATTAACCTGCCATTGCCAACAAAGATATTGATGCACTTTGGGACTGAAGCTGTTTATAGCATAAAAATGTCTTGTGAATGCGGAAATGTGGGAAAACACTGAAATTCAAGAAGAAGAGGCATACATTATTTATGATTATATATGAATGCTAAATGTTAAGGTGCATAAGAAACTTTCATGCAAGAATATATTATGCATGTTTACATCTCAGATGTTCGAGAATGAAACATACTTGCCTTCTTGCTGCTACCTGCTAATGCTGATGGTATACACAGGATAATAATGTAAAGACATGATAACCTGTTATGCAGCAACAACCACACACACAAAAAAGAGAAAAAAATTGATATGATTTTTTAAAAAACAAACCACACACAGTAAACTATTAAAAACTCTAATAAATTGTGATATGAAATGTGTTTGGTGTATAAAACTAGCACTTTCAACAGCCTGTAAGTACAAACTTGTACTGGTACCCTTAGAGATTTACTTTCTTGAATAAATAGTTATTTTCTGTGTTCAGTTGCTCTCTTTCTCAGAGTCAGACCACAGCAGGTGGATTGTTAACAGCAAGCCCACATGCGTGTATACATTTAGCATTAATCACACTGAAGTTATCTCACTTCTGGCATGCAGAGTTCTGTTGGCATTGATCCAGTTCTTTGTGTTTTTTCCTCTTTATTTTGGCTGTTTCTGCAGACAGTGACTCATCAGTTTTAAGTCTCTTATACTTTTTTAAGGGTATGCTTTAATGTGTGCTACTGCTAGGTTTAAAATTAAAAAAACAAGTCAACAACATCCCCAAAATATATGCATTTGATTGTCCAAACTGGTATTGTTTTCCAGAGTGCCTTTGATGTTGAATCATATGATGCTACAGTCATTTTTATTGTTAAAATTTCAACCAGCATTAATACAATTTCAACCAACAGTAATGTTATTATTGAATTAATATTTTGCCTGAACTGTGTGAACATATGATCTGTTTTTATAGAGTATTTACTATTTAGTGTGTTATATCTTTTAATATAATATATAAATACTTATGTATGTACACATAACCACATTGTTTGATTTTTTTTTTATATCTTCATAGCAAAGCTTAAAGACAGGAAACACTGTCCTATTAAAAATGAATTACCAAATTGGCAGTATACTGCTGATAATGATCCTTTGAGTTTCACTTTCAGGCATTTACTGATTTTATGGTATGTATTTTGTTTTGTTTTCAGTCCAAATGTGGTATTATTTTGTGTTTGCTTTCGGTTGTTGTTTTGTTGGTCTATTGAGGCATTTCCCTATCTATTCACCCCAACCCCCACTCTCCTCCTCCCACTCTGGGGGACTCCAACACTCAGCGTAGGCAGATGGTGATGTTTGATTTAACTGATGGCTGTGAACTATGACATTTCTGTCTGCAGAGAAGGCAGCTGGAGAGATCTTGCCAGGCCAGGAGACTAAGCCAAGTGGTTACGCTGAGTATCTAGCCAGTCATCAGGACCGACCGTGGGAAACGCTGTCTTATGCGCCGCCATTTGACCCAGTTGGAAAACAGCACAACAACATTCACCCACAAAGCATTGCCTATGATGACCCCTATGATGCCTTTGATGGGTCAGCAGGGGAAAGTCAGAATGGTTTGCATCAGCTCGGCTTTTATCCCAAGAACATTTATGCTGATCCTCACAACCACCACAATGGCACTGATCCAGGCCAGCCTCTCACCTTGGAGCAGGAACTGAGTCAAGTGAAGCTGAAGCAGCAGACAATTGAGTCATACCTGCCGCAAGTGCAGATGACCAACGGGTTGGACCAGGTGACAGGGACAAGTTTGAATGGCTCCCTTGGTGGACACAAGGGGGAGGAGGAGGAGAGCCGCGGCCTCATTGCTTCACAGCCTGCTAGCATCCAGACGGACAGTTTGTCCCCTGCCAGTGAGCGGGAGCTGCTATCTTACTCCTTGCCCAAGTCGGACATCCTGGTGGTTGGGCATGGGCAAGACGAAACGGAGTGCAAGCTTTATGAGCAACTCGACACCCAACGCAAGATGGTGGACACAGGCACTGATACAATCTATGCAGCCGCAAACAGCATTGAGAGACCACCACAGCAAGATGACAATGAGCCGGCTTCTACAGATGCAAATGGAGCCACCGACTCACATGCAGTTGATGAGTTCTCCAACTTCAATCAGACAGCAGGCTCAACAACTGGCATGGAAACTGAAACAACCTGGGTACAAAGTCAAAATGTTGATGGCAGCGGTCCTGCAAAAGACAACTCGACACCGTTTTCAGAAGGGGTTCTCCATGATGGACTGGCAGCAAACCAGGGTGCCATCACAGGTTCTCTTCACAAAGAGATTGTTGCAACAGGGTTTGAAACAGAGGAGAAACCACCGGTGAGTGCTGTGGTGGGTTTTGGAACAGATGAATGTGAGATGGACAAAGACGAAATGGAGGCTTACTTACAAGACCTTGAGGTTTCCAGCATGTCTGGTGATGATGCTGACAGGCTAGTACAGGCTGTAGACCCTTCCATTTCACTGTCAGCACAAGAAGATATTACACAGAATGGAGTTGCCCAACCAAGCAAGGAAGACATAACCAATGTGGAGGACAACATAGCAGCAAGTGTTAATAAAAGTGCATTTGTCAGAGGCAGTGCAGTAGTCAGTGACAGTGAGGTGGTTAATGTCAGTGGAGATGTTGGTGACAGTGGGTCAGTCAGTAACAATGCTACTGACAGTATTGGTGCCATTGACAGTTCAGTTACTGACCTCCCACAGACATCTGAGAGGGCAGAAGAGACAGTGCAAGACTGTGGTGCGGACCCCAGTGATTCTAGCATTCTGGATGTTAAACAACCTGATGTTGTGGCAGATATTAGTCACAGAATGACAGACACACATCCAGAGCACATGAACATTGACCAGGAGAAGGTGAGAGGGGATGGTGATGGTGTTAACCTTGATAACAGACCACCGGACAGCAAAGCTGTGACCAACAATAACAAAGGTGGTATGAGCCTGACTTTAAACTCCAGCAGACTGACAGGAGACTCTTCCTTGGAATTCCCAGTGACAAACAGCAACAGTGAGCTAAGCTCTGTCATGAAAGGCAAGTTGGAGATTGAAGGTTTGCTGGATGAAATTGTCGCTGCCCGGCTGGCCCAGAAATCATCAGAGGTGGTGAACACAGAAGCAGCGCCTGGTACGCAGGAGGTACCTGTGGTCCTGGAACAGACAGCACTAAGGGACAGTGGCACAAACAACAATAAAAGCAGAACGGAAGGCTGGGGCCCAGAGGGCTCCATGGTGTGCAGCCGGGTGAGGGAGTCCAGCAGTGAAAGCCCTGCAGAGTCCAGCAGCCCTTCTCCCACGCTGGGCATTGGGGCCAGGCCCAAGGACCCCAGTCAGATGAAGAAGAATCGCCCCAACAGTCTACTAGGTCTTTCCAAAATCTCCCTGAGTTCTCCCTTCAGCCCACCGCAGCAGAGCGTGGGGCCTGTCATTGGGGTGATGCTACCTTCTGCCCACCAGCAGCAGGCTGGGGAGGGCAGCAGAACTGCGTTACCCCCTCAGATGGAGCTGAGCGACACAGACAGGGAGGCAAGGACTCAGGTGCATGGCCTGGGTGCCAGGCATTTGGGTTCGCCTCCACCTGATGTCAGCGCAACTGTGCACATTGATGGTGTTCCTGCACCTGGTGCCATGGACACAGCTGCGATGGAAGAGGAAGAGCTGGAAGCACCAGTGATGCGCCACCAGGATGTGAGTGGTGACAGTGGGGTGGCGGGCGAGGGGGTAGAGGCCAGCAGTGGGATGCAGCGCCCGAGATCCTGGAGTCCTTCCACAGTTTCCTCACCTCCTGCCCAAAAGATGAAAAGGCCGACAAGCCTGAACCTCCCTGTGCGACAAGATCGTGTGGGTAGTGTGTCACCTGATGGGGAAAACGCACGCTCCAGAAAAGCTGGATTCCTGCAGGAAGCTGGTCTTGCAAGTGAAACTGGATCATCAGGTCAGTTGGTGTGCTCTGACTAGTTTGACTGTAACTGGAGTGTAGGTCACACTCTCATATTGAGCCCTTTTCCTTCTTCAGTTCTTGGCTAAGTTGCAGTTAAGTAAGTACTGAAAATGAATACCCCCTGGAAATACTGACTAATTTACTCCTTTACTACAACCAAAGATTTTGTAGAACAGAACTAATCTGTGAATTTAGAATAAAATTTAGGATGAAATCATTGAAATGTTAGGTATATGTTGACGCATCAGTAGTATTTCAGTTAAATGACTGAAACGGGAGACCTTTTGTACTTCCACTCCATTATACTTTTATAGTAACTGGTGTCGTTTTCTACTGACATTTGATCAGATTTGTGTCATGACTCAACAGAAGATGAGAGCATGGCTGTGGGTGGTACAGACTGCTATAGTAACGAGGATGCAAGCAGCGCTGACCAGGAGGAGCTGGAGGGTGCAGCAGCAGCTGCTGAGATTCCTGTGGAAGCCCCTCCTCCCTCCATCCTTCATTTGAACCTGGGCAAGATTGCCCCAACCTGGGTCCCTGATGCTGAGGCTGCAGCCTGCATGCAATGTGCTTCTCGCTTTACCTTCACCAAGCGTCGGCACCATTGTCGAGCTTGTGGAAAGGTAAAAACAAGTTGACAGCACCCTCACTGCTAACTTCCGATGCCGTAAACACGCCTGTGTACAAACACATATTGACACACACACATGCCACAGCACAGCCTACAACACACACATATGAGGGCATGCACACATGTCGTGATGTCAGCAAGTAGGGAACATAGCATGAACACAGTTCATGTTAACTGGTAATTTCCAGTATTTTACCAGTTAAGACCATGTCTGCATATAATATTGGATAACAGAAAGGCAATCGGTCAGACTTACCAGCTGTAATTTTGTTCGACCAGTTCTCAAAAAAACAAATGTGTATAAAATAAGTGCAACACACAGAGAGAGTGCGTTTAAGTGTGTCATGCTGGTGTGTGTCTGTGGTCTTGTAGTAGCATAGACTGCTGTGTATCTAGCTGGTTACAGTGACTGCCTGACCGGTTTCCATGAACTACTTTCACCACCATACAGAGTCACGCTGGTCTGAAAAATGTCTAGCACAATCACTGCATGAACAGCGAAGACATGACACATTATTAGTGCCATTGTGATTTTAAGAATTTTGTCAGAATTATTGAATGAGAACAAATGTTGTGAAGTTTCTTTGTCTACCCCCCACCCCCCAAAAAACCCATATAATTATAAGTAATCATATCAATCATTATTCCTGTGACTGAACATTTGTGGATTTTTCAGTTTCACTTGAGTTCTGAAAGTGACCCAGTATTGCAGAAAAAATAATTTTGCTGAGTAGTTCAAATAAATCTGACATTTAACAATATTTATGCCTACACACTAGTGAATAATACACACTCAGCACAATATATATATCTGAAGCTAATGCACCTTTGTTTTTGTTTTTAAAGGAAGAAGAAAAACAGCCATCTATATTGTCTGTATACTGAAGTGACAGGCAGTGGCAACAACAAAACATAGATGAAATGGCTGTGTTTTCTTGTCAAGTTCTAATTCAGTTGATTGCAAACTTTGTGTGTTTGTTAATATTACATATGTGGACATAACCCTGAGCATAATGCTTTATATATTATAAGGAACCTTTACGTTTATGCTTGGGAGATAATTCATTAATTGACAAATTATCTACCTCAACCACCATTAGTAATTGTAATGATTTTAGGGACCTTTTTTGAGCATTTTCATTATCTCAGTCATAAGAAAGCCTGAAAAAATATATCAGAAGTGCCTTCCGATATTTGTTCTTGTTGTATTGCTTTGAGTTTCAATGAGTATGTGAACAGTTTCTCCCAACAAATATTCTGCTATCATTTTCAGATATTCTGCTCTACCTGTTGTGGACAGAAGAGCCGCTTGACGTACTTAGAGAACAAGGAGGGTCGCGTGTGTGTGTCATGTTACCAGGTTCTGGCATCAGGTGAGTTTGTGCTGTTTACTTTGTGACATGTGATGTGACATATGTAATATGCAACCATGAGGTAACTGTCAAGTACCTCTCATAGGGTGTGTCTGTATCCAGTGAATGAAAGTGTTTCTTATGAGGTGAGGGGTTGTGCTTTAAGCCTTTTTTTCAGGTCTCAGCATCAGGTGAGTGTAAACCTGTTACGCTGATGTCTGGTATGGATGCAGCAATAACTGGGGTTTTGTGATCACTAGATCAGGGTAAAGATGACACTGGGTGTTGGCTCCAGTTAGGTTTTTTAATATTACCTTGTTGAGTTTCACCAATTCAGTGAGCAGATAATATGTAAATTTGAGTTACTATACAGTATACCGGGAGTAATGGGTTTAGATGCTGTTGGGTTTTGATTGGGAACTTTCACTGTTTCAGCATATTTTTCAGCATTTATTTCTATCAGGTTTTGCTCATTTATGGAGTATTTCAATGCACACGTACCGATACTCAGGTTTTGCTTTCCAAGTCCGTACATTTAATCCACCAGCCACCTGCTCCACCAGTCTCTTTTTGAATTGAGTAAAGAAGTATGTGTATATCACTCATCTTCTAAATCGTCTGAAGCATCAGTTTTAGAAAAAGCATTACATGTTATTAATCATGTTGCCAATTATTTATTATTTGATAATTTGTGTTCTAATATTTCTATACATTCTCATCAATCTGATCAGTTAGTGTCTCACTGATACACGTTAACTTTCATTATTATTTGGCAAGAGATTGTTCAGAGATATGATTCAGCTTTGATTTGCTTGTATTGTTTTTTGCTTCATCCAGAACTAATTATTGTAACAGTAGGGGTGAAACATGATTGACAACAACCAGTACCAGAAAAGAACAAAATGAAAGGAAAAACTGCCTGTTGACTGTTGACTGCCATAACAGTAAAGCACCCCCCTGCCCGCCATTCACCTCCCCCCCCCCCCCCCCCCCCCCCCCAGCTTCTGCCCCACACACTTCTCTTGGCTGGTCCCCTCCACATCCCTAGAAATAGAATGAAAAAATGCATCTGCAAACATGTGGATACATGGCATGTATCATGTATGTGCAGCAGTAAGCTTATGAAATGGATAAAATGTGTGTACAAACAGCACACACACAGTACAGGTATGCAGTGTATACAGACACACATGCATGGATAAATGTGTAACAGCACACACAGTTGACACATGTGTGTAATGTATACATCCACACACACATGTATGCATGCATGTACACACACACACACACACTCACACACACACACACACACACACACACACACACACACACACACACACACACACACACACACACACACACATACCACAGAAGGAAGTGGCTTTTTTGTGTGTTTCAAACAGAATTTATCATGTGCCTTTTGATT
The DNA here is from genome assembly GCA_963584105.1 of Alviniconcha strummeri. Taxonomy (NCBI): domain Eukaryota; kingdom Metazoa; phylum Mollusca; class Gastropoda; family Provannidae; genus Alviniconcha; species Alviniconcha strummeri. Next base: position 11,470,549 of record OY757545.1, read on the forward strand.
AGACTGCATGCTTACGGAAGATTAAAAACAAAAATATATTTTAAAAATTGCAAACCGTATGTGTTTTGTGTATTTTCAGTTTTGTTGTTTTGTTTGCTTTTTGTTTGAACTACTTTTTATTTTTTCAGAAACAAATGGTTTGTCAGATGGTAAAATTGATCATATAACATTATAAGCATGGAAAGAAGGAGGCAAAATTGCTTTTGGCATGCAGCTGTTTGAATGACACGGAGTGATAGCTATAGAGTTGTTATAGAGAGAAGCAGTGGTTTGACAGTTTCCATGTTTTTAATTAACTGATGTTTGCACATTGCATGTATTGATTACAGAGCTTTGCTTTTCAACTCAGGGCAGTGGCTCTTGCAGACTGTCAGATCTGTTACTCAGCACTTAGTGCCTGGTCTTTAATTAGAATGAGAAATGCATCTTGCCAGGAAACCTCCCACTGGGATAGAGTCATCTGCTTATGGCCGCTGTTATAAAAGACAAGGTGGTGGATTTGTTTTGAAGGGGAACCAAGCTGAAGGTGCAAGCTAGCCAGAAAACAGAGAAAACACATGCAAACATTTTGTCTGCATGCTTCATTTGGTTGTTCTTTTGGTAGCTATACAATTTCTGAATTTCCCACAAGGGATCAGTGAAGTAGGTCTGGCTCTTAAAGAAGAAGTATTGAAAACAACAGTGAGAAGGTGAAATGGTATTACTGTAACAGTGTAAGGAATGTGGCATTTTTATAAACCATGCTGTAACTGACAGCAAATGATAGAAAAGGGAGTGGGGGTTTGCTGTGGTGACGTTTTTATCAGTTTCTGCTAGTGCATTTGTGTTTTACTTTAATGAGAGAATGAATAATATGATAGAAACTAGTGACAAACATTATGTGTAACTGTAAGAGCAAAATATTTGAGTTATTGATCAGTGATGATAAGACTTAAGATTGCAGAAGAGTCAAATGTTTGGACACTGAAAACAGCATATTATCATTTAATTAAAGGGAAGCAAAACACCTTTGTCTTCTGCCCCACGATACTGACTGGGTACTGACTGAGTTTTGCAACATCTGGTTGACTGTTGTTGTTTTTCCATAGGAGAAACAAAAAACAACAACAACAAAACAGAAAATAATTTCTCAGTCTACCCCCTACCGGTTCAGAGTGTTTTTCGCTCCCTGGATCTTCAAAGGACATGGCTCTGTGGTCACACCAGGGTCTTACCCACAACATATATCCACAATGTCTGGATACTTGCCATTTTTACGTCAGCAACATTGACACTCGTGGTGGTGTTCTGGAACAAGCTATATGTGCAGTAGTGAAAGACCAATGCATGGAACTGGAAGGCAGCTAGCTAGACCATAGCACCACTCTAGAAGTGTATTGTCACGCACACTAATGGACTCTCCCTTCTGGTGGCTGCTCCTGCTGGCTGGCTGGCTTTGACCATGTGGCTTGTTTTGCTTGCTGTGGGCAGCGGACTGTGTCAGCCCGGCGGGCGTTGCGTGTCGCAGCCCTAACCCTAACAACCCCATTGAGTACTGCTCCACCGTCCCTCCCACCCAGCAGGCCAATGCACGTGCCCCTCTGCCCACCGTAATGGTCCCTACCGGTGTGCTCAAACGCCACGGTGAGTTGGCTGCGCTTCGCTGCTTCCACCCTTCACTGTTTTCAGGGCGTGTGTTGGGTCGGGGTTTGGGGGGAAACGCCTGCATTGTAGTCCCGAAAGAAAAAGGCATGAAATGTACTTACGTTCTACTGTTGTGTGTGTTGTTTTTTCCATTGTAGTTTCTTAGTTGATTGCGGTTAGTTGATTTCAAAAAATGGTTCAGTGTAACTGCATGCTGGGCCCAGTGTCTGATAAATTGTGTGGACTTTCCCCATCTCTGTGAAGTTTGACAATTGCCAATCAAAGAAACTCCATTGCTTACAGTGGAGTTTTGGTGTGAGGATGAGATTTTGTATCCCCAAAACAAAAGAAGGATTTCTTTTATGCTGATTGTTGCTGCTGTTGTTTTGTTTTTGTTTTTAAATTTCTTTGCTTACCTTTCTGTTGCTTTTAACAACAACAAAATTCCTTTCCCCTGCTCTTATTTGTTTGCATCCTTTTTTCCTCTCTTCTTCCTCATCCCAGCATTGTCCAGTTCCATCCCATTTTTTCAGCTTCCTGCTGTCTTTTCCTCTTCCAAGTTTTTGTATTTCAGCTTCTTCTTTTTCTCTCCCTCTTTCTGCTGACTTGCTTTTTTAGTATTGAGCATAGATTTTTTTCTTCTTGTTGATGTTTTCCCTCGCTTTTCTTGCCTGGATCTGCTTTAGTTTGCACTTGATTGTTTGCTTTTGCTTTTTGAATGAGTTTTTTTTTCCCTCTCTCTTCCGTGACTTGTTTTTGTGGAAGATTTTGCTTTCTCTTGCATCCTATTTGCTGTGTTAGCCCCCACCTTCCTTGTTCCACCCACATCAGAACTGAAGTACTGCCACACCATGAGTTTGCTCATCTTTGTTATATTAGTTCCTTTTCGGAAGGGGAATGCATGTGCTATGTTTTCATTTGTATCTTGTGTGATTAGGCTTTGCCTGTAATTGTCATTGCTTGGCTGAGATGGTGTGGTGTTAGCATCAGTTGTGCAAGGGATAAATGAGAAGAAGAAAAAAACATGCTTCATGAATCAACAGAAGTAACTATTTTTCCAGGCCAGTTTGAGGACCTTAATATCATGATGGTGTTTCATACTTTGTGGAGTATATTTCTGTGTTTGGGGTATTCAGTGGGTGTGATTGCTTTGCTTCACACACAGGATTTAAAGAGAAGGGGGAAAAGAAAGACTTAGGCTGAAGCTTTGACAGCGAGAGGTTGTGTTGACTGGAAGAGCACTGTGAATGTAGGGCAGTGCAGTTGTGGCTTGCGTACTGATGATTTGTGCAGTGAGGGCATTTGTTTCAACAGGCAGCAACCGGAAGAGCGAGCCGAAGCAGGTGATGTTCTCTGATGGGATTCGACCTGGTGGTGATTTGACTGAGCTGGATGGATCCGACCAAACAAGAATTCCGCCACGGCGCTCAGGACGGGCCCAGAAAAAAGTTGAAAAACAGCAAGGTTGTTGGCTGTTCTGATTTCATTTAGTGGGTTGATCAGCAGTATGCATTTTTCAGTTGTCTTTGTTGGGGAAGGTACCTGAATCTGTTGGGACACTTTTGATGTGAAGTTAAGATTTTGTTGATGCTGTTCTAGGCATTTTTGGAGAAGTAGGTGTGTTTTTTTGTGGTTAAATTTGTTTTATTGATTTAAGTGACCCTGCTGGGTGTTTTGCTCATGTTGTTTAGGTTGATAGAAAACAAATCATCAAATGCATGTGCTGATTGTCGGTGGTCTTTGCTTGCAGGTGACCACAGTTCAGCCAAGACGCGACGTCTGCGAGGCAACGATGGAGTGCGCAGTCCCTGCTTGATACCTGATGAGGGTTTACCACCTGTTGTTGTCCACACTGATGAGAAAGGAGGTAACTGTCTTGATTTGGATTTTAGTCAGTCCATTTCTGGTTCCATGGCTAACTGTGGAAGACTGTTGCTTTAACTCAAGAGAATGTGGGACAGAAGTTAGCTTTAAAGAGAGAGTGGGGTTGGCAGCTGTCTCTTTAACTTGGTAACTGATTTGTGTTGCAGAAATGAGCCTGTCTGAAAACCCTGACCCTGCATCGCTGATGGCACAGATAAAGAGTAAGTGTGTGTGTGTGTGTTGTGGAATGTGTTGATGAGGCTGTTGTGGTATGTGTTGATGAGGCTTCTTGTAGCCATACTGGTTCCCCGCACCATCTGACCATCTGTTTTTCCCTCATTACAGGTTTGTAACAAAGAGATGGGAGTGGGATTGTCATTTAAATTTTGAAGAAATGAGGTCTTCTTTCAGCCTTTAGTATTATCAACAGTAATAACATCTGCTTTTCTTTTCCATTTCTTTTATCGCTCTAATACATTGTACTGTACTGGGGGTAAAACACCAAGTTATTTACTTCCATTTCATTTCAAGAACCAAAACCTGAAACATCAGCAGTTACATGATCTTTTATTTTTCATTTAAGATGTTTTCTCTCTTGGTGTGATACATGCTTATCTGACAATTCTCTAACATTCCACTCCTTTTGTTTCCTTGTGTTATTGTCTTTCATCGGAAATTTACAGAATTTCACCATCTGATTTCAGGTGAGGAAGCCAGCCCTGTGATATTTGCCATCAACCTGAACCTGCTTGTTCTTGTCAAAATTATCAACTGTGAGTGTGGCTTTCATTGCCTATTTTACAGAGCCTATTTTTGTTTGTTTTTATAATTTCACACTGTTTGCTTAGATGTCAAAGGAGTAGGGGTATATATATTTTATTTCTGTGTGCACAATGAATTTAACTTGTGTTAGAGAATGGTGCTGTATAAGAACTATATTATTATATGGACATCCATTGTGATTAACCTTCTTCCCTCCCCCAAATGTTCATAGCTGATTTAGAAACTTAGTTTAAAAGTGAACTAAAGAGTTACTCATATATACTGATTAGGAAAGCCGGTGTGGAGATTGGAATTAACTCATTGGGAGCATTCTTTGTCACTCCAGTGCAGTTGCCAGCAGAGAGCATTACCTGATGTAGTGATAATTAGTTTTGTAATTAGTGGGTGACAGTGCTATGATTACATGATTCAGAGGGACCATTTTTTCTGCACTCTGTACAAGTTAAAAGTTAGTTGTATAAATCCCAACATGGAAGAACATGTTTAGAGAGGTGGATAACAATTTTGTAACATAATAAGAACAAGAGGTTGCAGTGGAGCAGCAGAGAAACTGTGATCTGTGCTTGGTGTGCAGTGGACTGCTGTGTGGACCGGGTGGTGTGGTGCTTCACAACACGCGGCATGGTCACTGCCGGCCAGGAGGAGCTGGTGGTTGTCCTCGAGACGCTGCCTGATGAAGACACAGTGCCACGTGACATCTTCTGCCACTTCAGCACAGTGTATGAGGAAGCTGGCAAAGGTAGGTCCATGCATGGTGGTAGTAAAATGCAGTGGTGTTAGTGCTGTTTGTGTCTTTGTGGGTCATTTGCAAGACATATGCTATGAGAAAGCACTGTGCGTGCAAGTGATGCAGCAGATCCAGGTGTATGTCTCTGTGTTCCAGGATTGTGTAAATGTTGGACAACTTCTTTTGTGCCTCATTGCTGCTGTTCTCTTGGATATGAATTGGTGATAGATGAATTTTGGTGCCCATGTGGTATAAGACTCACAGGACACACAAGAAACAGTTGCATGAAAAAAATAATTGTCCTGGATTTGCTGTTGTCCTTATGTGACTGACCCCGCTTACTTCACCTCAGGGAACACTGTGAGCAACATGGGACACAGCATCTTCAACCAGTCATTCCTGGACAGCCGGAGTCACGGAGGCTTCCTGTACATCCGCTCCACGTTCCAGTGCACCAACAAGCTCCTCCTGCCTCCCAGCCCCTTCCTCTTTGCCATCCTGCTGCAGAAGTGGGAGACCCCCTGGGCCAAGGTGTTTCCCATCAGACTCATGCTGCGTCTTGGAGCCGAGTTCAGATGTGAGTTGGGCATGGATGTTAGTGTGCCGAGTGTGCTTTCATATGTGATTGTTCTGGAGTATTCCTGTCTCTGCCACATGTGTGTGCCTGAGGGTCCCATTTGCCTGCTTTGGCTTTCGAAGGGTTATACTGCTGTGCTTGGTAATAATAGTAACTGCATTTGTAATTTGCTCTGATCCTAATTAAAATAATTAGTTCAGGCAACGACTGCCAGCATCCTGGCCATATTTACTGAGCCACAGTTGGTTCCATCATAACCCCCAGAAACTGACAGATGACTGTTTTACTTTTTTGTGTGAAAGCAAGGGGATCTGAGACTGGCTTTGACGTAACCAGCTGTGGCAGTAATGAAAAGGGCTGGCTTTGACATAGCCAGCTGTGGGACTAATGAGAGGAAGGGACTGGCTTTGATGTAACCAGCTGTGGGAATAATGAAATGAAGGGACTGGCTTTGGTGTAACCAGCTTTGGCTATAATGGAAGGGAGGCAAACCTGCAGGAGTGCCTGCTTCAAGCGGGTGACTTAGTTCCACTTTGAACTCGCTGCGATGTTGGTGTTATTTTGTCCAGACTACCCCTTCAGTGACTTAGCTCGACTTCAAACTTGCTGCATTGCTGCTGTCATTTTCTCCAGACTCCCCTTTCAGTGACTTAGCTCGACTTTAAACTTGCTGCATTGCTGCTGTCATTTTCTCCAGACTCCCCTTCAGTGACTTAGCTTAACTTTCAACTTGCTGCATTGCTGCTGCTTTAAGTGACTTAGCTCGACTTTAAACTTGCTGCATTGCTGCTGTCATTTTCTCCAGACTCCCCTTCAGTGACTTAGCTCGACTTTAAACTTGCTGCATTGCTGCTGTCATTTTCTCCAGACTACCCCTGTCCCTTGGTGAGCATTCGCAACCGCAAGCCAGTTTTCTATGAGATTGGCCACACCATCATGAACCTGCTGGCAGACTTCCGCAACTTCCAGTACATGCTGCAACAAATACGGGGTGTCACCATCCACATGGAGGACAAGAAGACCTTCATCAACTTCCCTCGCAACAGATACGAAGATGTGAGTTGCCATGAAAGAGGACAGTCCTCCATGCTCAGGCATATAAATGTTTTCCAACACTGGTTGATGGTCATGTAGAGGTAAATTTGTGCAGGGAGATAGAGTGATTTTTAATCAGTCACCTTTTGCACGATTGGTTTTGTGGCTACAGAACAGTTTGGTGCTAGCATCTCATTAGCAAGAAAAAGTAAGACTGGTTTCAAAGTTTAGTTCCGTTTCCATAGTGGAACAGATCAGAGAGTGTAGTGGTGTCTCTTTTACCTTCATGCACTATAACAAATGAACAAAAATATTAAATAAAAAATTAGTGTCAAGACCAGATAGATAATACTTTATGACACAAGGATAAAGATTTAAGCACAGGTCGGCTTTTTTACAAATCTGTCCCTGAGTCAAACAATACAAATAATTGCGACAAACTAAAATACCTCTTAAGAACAAAACAAAAAACTGTTACTGATTAAATCTTCGCAACATATGAAATCAGCAAAAGAAGACAAATACAAATCAGATATGTGATCAAAGGGTTGATGAAAGTTTCAACGTGCTCAGGTGATGAAAGTGGTCAGTGGCAGCAATGAGCATGTGATGGCGCTTGGGGCCAGCTTCAGCATGGAGGCGGACTCTCACCTGGTGTGCATACAGAATGAAGAAGGCAACTACCAGACCCAGGCCATCAACATCCAGAACAAACCACGCCAAGGTAAACAACAACCTGTTTATTATAGTTTGTTGTGCCGTCTTTTTTCTGTATTATATTTTTTCTGTATTAAAATAGACTTGATCTGAGGAGACCAGTGGTGCATTGTAGTATGTAAAGACCCCTGTCATCGTCAGGCAAGTTTCTTCAAGGTCGTGATGGATCCAACCATAAGCACTCTCTGCAGTTTGCGCTTGAAAAAATCGTGTTGGGTCCCAGCACGTTTGTTGACATCACTTTTGAACCAAAAGGGATGTATGTCAGAAAATTGAATGCATCTCTAGAACTTTCGTTTGGACAAGATGAAGACTGTGTCAACCAGCTTAAGCCACCGGTTGTTTGGACAGCATGTAGATTTCCCCATGCCCTGTAGGTTAAAGTTGTAATAGATGACAGCTGTCTGGAACAAGATGTGTTTGGTCTTGCAGTGACAGGAGCCAGCTTTGTGGTGTTCAATGGGGCGCTGAAGTCCAGCTCAGGGCTGCGTGCCAAGTCCAGCATCGTGGAGGATGGACTGATGGTTCAAATCATGCCAGAGATGATGGTGGCTCTCAAGCAGAGCATGAAGGACATGGAGGAGTTCACCATCAGCTGCGGCAGCATCACTGTACCTCAGCCGGAGGAGGTGGTGACCATACGATGGGTGGATGATGACAAGAACGTCAACATGGGGTGAGCTGCTACCAGCTTGCTTCAACCATAGATTAGGGAAGGGACTCATGGGTGAAAACAGCACACACTGTTCACATGTGGAATGGTTTGGATGTTCCTTTGAGTCACTTGTGGATCTGAGGTGAAATGTCTGTGTTTCTGACACAAATGTGTGTGGGGTTGGGGGAAGGAGAAGCAAAATGCATTTTTTTCTCTGCAACAGTCATTAGCATGGGTCATTTTCAGGAGTTGGTTACATTGTGTGCTCACCCCTGGGGCTTCTTTTCTACTTTTGCAAATGATACCACATGGCCTGTGCATAGCTTCGGCAACTTGGTTGGAAATGATGGATGTTTTTCATCTTCCTCTACAGAGGCCCTGCAACAGTGCACCATTGGTCAGTTTTGTTTGCTGCCACTTGGGTCTTGTACTGTGGTGGTGTTTTGAAAGGATTTGACAAATTTTTCAAAGCATTTTCAATCTGTTACTAGACTGTTAAAATCTTATGCTGGATGGTGGTGAATGTCCTTTAATGGAATGCTGGTGGTCAGTTTCTTCCTCCGCCTCTTCTTGCAGAGTGAAAAGCCCTGTGGACGGAATGTCTCTGGAGGGAGTGGAGAGCGTGCCGGTTCACAACGCCACAGACTACGTGGGTGAGCGCTTTGCCATACGGTGGACCGAGGTCTTCTTCCTGCAGACAGAGAGTGGAAGTTCTCGCTGGGAGCCTGTGGACTTGAGTCGCGTGGCAGAAACCTTGGCAACGGCTGTCTGCATCGCCCTGACCCCACACTTGCAGAAACTGAAGGATGCTGGCCTGGTCAAGATTGGTCTGCGCGTCACCCTCCAGCCCGACAGCGTAAGCCAGGTTTTTGTGTGTGCATGTGTATTTGTGCTATGGATCAAGAGCTGTAAAAAAGGAGTATCTTCCTGCTTGACTGTTCTTGAGCAGGGTACTAAAATTGACTGGCTTTTGATGACCATTTGGCATTAGGGAGCAAGTCTGTGGAGAACAAATAGAAACTGACAGGCTTTGTTGCATTACTGCTAGTCTAAAAACGGCTTACGTAGTTTGTTCACAAGTCAGTGGGTAAAATGGTGCATATCAAACTAACTGGACACAAAGTGTCTTGTTTGGGGAGAAAGTCTTGTAATACTGTCACTGCCACTGTTAGTTTTCTGTCCCCCCCACCACATATAGTTATGTATATACTGACCAGTAAATGACATCAACTGATGTGGTTTGTAAGTTTGTTTGAGTAAATGCACTTGTGAAAATCCTGTCATTGTTGACCTGCAGGTTGGCTATGAGGTGGGGTCCAATGGAGAGCGACTGCCGGATTTCTACATTAATGACCTCGACAATGCACTGATTCCTGTCATCCATGGGGCCATCGCCCACAGCCAGGATGGACCCATCATCATGGAACTTGTTCTGCATGTTATTCACTGATATTACGCTGCCATTGTTGCCCTCAACCGAGATCAGCGTTATGAACCATGCTGTTATTTGTAGAAAACCCGGGCCACTTTCACATGGAAAACAATGCCATGAGCTGTCAGCACATTGATAGGATATCCCACCCATGGTTCATGTCGCTTCATCGTAAAAAAAAAATTGCCATGAAAGTCTATGAAAAGTAAAATGTTTGGTTATTAATGTTCAATGCATGCAACAACAAAAATTAAAATTAAAAGAAAGAAAAAAGTGCCATAGAAAAAGACTTATGTCACCACAAATCATGAGGATGTGTTTTTCATGAGCAGGGAGGGACTTGCAAAATAGTGGCCTCAGGGTGAAATTTTACACCACAGTGTCAGTGTTGTGTGTGATGACACATTGCAAATGACTCTGTGCTGAGGTGACCCTGTGTGGTTGACAGGACATTAAAATCCAATTACTTTTACTGCTACTACTGTGAATGACTAGCAAGCACTTCTCCTACTTCATTGCTGTGAGACAACATCCCCAGACCGACTTTCCTGAAAATACATGAACAGAGTAACAAAAACATAAAAGACGCCACAGACTTCAAAAATGACTGTTGGGTTGATGGTTTTTGCCATTGGCTGCTAGCTCGAAACACATTTCAAGTCCGTGAAAGATGGTTGTGATACTGTGAATGATGCGTTCATCATCAGTTTCTTGTGTCCTGGGGGGTGGGGGGGTGGGGTCTGTGGAGTTGTTAGAGGGGTGTACCATGGTGAAGGTTAGATCTGCCTTTGATTTTCAACAACAGTTCTGCTGTTGCTTGTACAATAATTGGAATGCATGTAAAGCACAGAATGGGCCAGATTTATGGTGGTTCAGCTGCTTTAAGTTGTAAATATCTGAAGCATGTGAAAACTTTGAAGCACAGCCAGCCAGTCCAGGCTGCCTATGGACAGTCTTCAACTGTAACCAGTCCACGATCTGATTTGAAAGATGATGTTTTGGCTGCCATCACCCTCCCCCCCCCCCCCCCCCCTTTCCCTTTGTTTTAGGGGATATTGTTCCCCACTTTGTCCGTTGGTAGCTACACATCGTCTGGAAAATCAGGTCAATTAAAAATTACTCAAGTGGGTGAAGTAACAATAACAGGTACTGTTCAAGCCATTAAGTGGCATGTTTGTAACATAGTAACACCTTTTTCAAGATACTGATCTTTTTCTGATCACACCAGTGTATTGATGGGTATTACAAATGCCATCTGCTGTAAACGTCATATAGGAGAGGTGAGAGGTTGGACCTTCTGATGGAGGAATGACCCCCTCACACTCCCGCAATCTGTTGGTGTGTTTTTTTTAAAGAAAGAAGGAGGGAGCAATGGGAATGAGGCTGTTGCCTGAGCACATCTGACGTAAATGCCTTACAGGGGGGACGTGATGGAACCTTGGGTGCAAGACCATCACCACAAAAAGACCTCCTAGCCTTTACCACTTGGGATAAACTGAGAGTGAGTGATGAAGAGAGCTGCACGGTAATCAAGAAGTCGAGCTCTTTCCTAAACCACAAAGTGATAAAATGGTAGTGCTTATTTTCCCCCGTAAAATGGTAGTGCTTATTCTCCCCCGTAGGACTATGACTGTGGGATATTGCTGGCTAACTGCCTCCTTGGAGATGTTGGAGACTAGTTTACAGCTGAGTGAACTGGGCAAGAAAGGCCTTCCTGGCTTTTTGTCCACTGTCCCACTATCACCTCTGCCTTAGACCAGGAGCTGGTTTAATGAACATGGTTATAGACCATGCTAGTGGAAAGCCCTCCAACACACTACACAGTTACAGTTGTGTGCATTATTTGAAGTTGTGATAGCCTCACCACATCACGGTGACAGTGCACATGATGCTGTTGGTTACAACTGGAATAGTATCTGGCTGTCTATACTTAACTGTGACTGGAAACACATCCCCCCCCCCCCCAAGGATTTTCAAATTGACACCAAATAAATCTCCAACCATAAGCAAGCTGAAAAGTAACTGCTGCATAAATTTGCAAAGCATTCATTATTTGCATTCGTAATAATATGATAATGGACAATTTTTTAAAGCATCATAATTTTTCCCCAAGAAAGAAAAATGGTCTCAAAGCACCTTACAATTTCCACACCAGTACACTATGAAAATTAAATATAACTTATTTTAACTGAGTTCAGGAGCTGTGTGAAAGTTGAGGTAGCCGTCCTGGGCTCCCTGTCCTAATGAGCCTTATGGTTTCTGTGGACGTAAAGCAACATTGAACCATGCACATGCATTGGTCACAGTTTGTCCCTAATATGTCTTACGAAGTACACTGAAACTTTACTCTTTTATGAAGTACGCTGAAACAGGCACACAAGTACAGCTCCAGCCACCAACAGGAACAGGCAGATGTCGCTGTTCTCAATGCAAGGTACTAGAAATCATCATTAAACTCATTGATTACCTCAAGGAGCTCATGGCATGGAAACCTTCAATGTTGAAATAAGCTTAGCTCATTGTAATGTCCATTGGATCTATTCAATTGCAAAAAAAAATCTGTTGAGTCAGATTGTGGATGTGTACCAAACAGGTCATGCAATAGCCACTGTGAATCTTGTATCAAACAGCACGAGTTTGTAGCCAGTGGCAAGCTAACACTAGCACAAAGCATATTGCACAAGGGGGAGGGGGTTATAAACCTTAACTGTGATTAGGATATTGGTAAACCACTACATTGGCTAAAAAAAAACCCCACTTTACATTGTTAGAGTTTATAACTATCCCTTAAGACAGCAAAAACAGCTTTGTAACCACTCCATTAAACCGGCTCCAGGATTAAACCCAGACTGACAAGCTAACAACAACACTGTTAGCGCCTCTGCATTGATCAAATCTGTTGTTGTTTTCCTACACACTTCCATCCCAGTATCATACAATCGGCAGCATTATAACCCATTTGAATCCAAAGCTGTATGCACCGTTGCATAGGATTTGATTCATGAGAAATAGAGTGAAATGTTTTTGTATGGATATTTGCTATGCACTTCCTTGTCATTGTTCGACAACAGAGCGTTTCAGTTAACCGTACAAAAAATGATGTACATGTTACAAAGCTTTCAAGCAGAACTATGGTTTTGCATGTAATATGCACTCAAGACATAGATTATGAAAAATGTAATGATTTTGCCAAAGAGCAACATGTAAAATCACTGTTAAAATCATGAGTACTTTGGAATGACAGATCTTGCATACAAATGTCACCTTCCAGTGAAATTCAAGGTATTTCCTGCCCACCTCTGTCCTGGTTTTCATTTCCTTAAAGACAGTTGTGGTTACGTGCAACTTTTCCTCACACATACCGATACAAATTTAAGAATTCTTGTGACCTAATCTTTTACTCAAGTTCTTGGCATTTACATTCATCACCCTGTGACAAAATGAAAGACGTTACCTATCACACAAATTGAACATCACATGTAGCTCTTTTCCCCCATCTTTTTGCAAGTTACAAAAAGTTGATATTGATCATTCATATGAACATCATTTTTTACTGAAGGATCATTATTTGTACATGTATATATTGGCTCACTTCCACCCATTGCGGCATTGGTGTTACTAACTGGAAAGAAAAAACATTTTTAAGTCAGTGTTTGAAAGTAGGTTGATAACAGCTTGTGACTTAAAAATGGATACTAGTTTTGGGGTTATGTGAATAGTAGTTGTATTAGTGTTGTATGCATACAGCACAACTGTTTAAACAAATTCACGTAAGATGAGGAAATCGGTTCTGCTTAAGACAAAAATGTCTACTGTATGTGCTGCCGTCTTTTTTCTCTTCTTTTTGTTGTTAGAAGACCCTTCTTTTTTTTTTACGACTATTATTTATATGTGTGTGTGTGTGCGCGTACTCAGTGAACAATTGTTGAGGTGTCGGAACAGGATGAGAAACTCCAGTGCAACGGTGTTTTGTGTTGTTGCTTTTGACTTGAAGGAACTTTACTTGCAAAGTATAATACATGTACATAATAGTTAACATGGTTTATTGTATGTATATAATTGTCAAAATGACAACAGTCGGAAAAGAATAAGCAGTGCAACTTGAATTACTGTCCATGTGGGGATGGAGTACTGTAAAATAGCTTTTATCTATGAAAAAAAAAAGAAGAATTGTGTATTGAGCTGGTGTGTGTGTGTGTGTGTGTGTGTGTGTATGCTTGAAATCTTTGTTGTGTGGTGTTTCTTTTGAAGTGATTGCAGTGATGTGGTGGTTAGCAACTGAAAATAGTCTGTGAGAGAGTGTAAATAGAGGTTTGTTCATCAACCAGGGCATCCATTACTTGTTACACTACTGTGTTTTATTTATGCCATTGTTGACTACCCCAGCAAAAGAAACTTGTGTGTATATTACAGAATGAAGCCTTAATGATCCAACAAAGCAAGTATAAAATAATATTTATTTTATCGCAAATAAACGATCTTTAAGTGTGATCACAAGGTCTTTGGTTTGGCTTGCGTTGTTTTGTTTGTGTGTGTGTTGACAGGCCGATCTGGTGTGATGTCGTGTAGTTAGTTGCACAGATAGTTGTACCCCCATAACTGAGCATCATGTACATTGCATCATACGTAACTATTTCAGAGTTGATCATCTAATCATAATGACCATCTTCACCACAAAAATAATAATCAGTAACCCATGAAGTCAATTTGGTTTTTGTTGTTTTCTCTGATGCACCATAGATTTTGTTCCAAATATGCTTCACAATGATGAACACACCACTCCCACCCACCCACATACATAGGCTTGCACACATCAATGCATACATATACACAAGCAGCCATGCACACATGTACACACCCACACGCTAAGGCTTGCAAACATGAATGCATGCCTGTCACACACACACGCAGAGACAGAGGTATTACAAGGTACAGAGCCTTCCAGTTTCAGGGCTTCACATGTTGTTTCACTGTCACTCGCCACCTCAGAGGTATCCTGCTGTTTCGTAATGTTGCAAACACTGATGCGGCAATCATTCTGCACTTTACAGTCTGTAGCATGTCACAAACTTTCTGGCAATCCACCTGGAGAATGAGCTAGTTTTTTTCTCTCTCAGCAGTCTGTGTTATGTGAAGTGAATGCCCTCTGCATTGAAATCGTGAAGAAGTCTGCAAAAGACCAAAATAATGATTATGAACTATGAAGATAAACAGTACACATGAGAGAGAGAGGAGGCAACTGCTTCCTCTTTCATTAATCAGCACTATCAACCGAATCAACATGAGTGAATGACTAAAACATAATCCCAGCAAGTTAACTAACTTTTTTTAAATAATTTTATTTTAAAACTACCCAAGGCAACTACAATCATAAACAACCATTATGAGAGATCACACTGTCCAGTCCCCCCCCCCCCCCTCCAAAACACCCCAGAAATTCAATAGCATTTCTGACTACCTCCATCATTTAATCCTGGGGGAAAGATGCGAGGCACAACTTTTTACATTTTATTTCATGAGTTGCAGCACTTTTTTCTGAATCCACTACTTACTGCAAGAAGTCATCTTGGTCCATGGATCTGGCTCGTTTCTTCTCAAAGCCGTTCTTCTGCAGCAAGTTGCTGATGGTGGTCTTGATGTCAAAGTCAGCTGGAACTGGCTGCAGATCAGAGGGAGAGAAGTTAAGCTAAGCTAGCAATGAACCATTCTTGAGAATATTCATAAAAAAGGTCATGTCTAGTCACAGAATTGAAAGTGGGACCGGGTTCTGCACTGACCTGAGGTCATTCTAATTCTTAATGAGCTAGGTCACAAGTTCAACTCTATTCCTCACTCAGTCTCACTTTGAACTGCGGCCCTTCATCTCATCAAATCTGGATTAACTACTGAGTACTCCTCTTTCCTCTCATTTGACAAAGGAAACCTGGGAAAGGGTGTTCTGTTTTTCTTTTTTTTAATGAAGCAGTAGTAGCTGTACTGGTACACATGCAATTTACATGTTTTTATCGGCCTTCGTAATCACTCAGCCATGTTGTCAGCTGCAATGCAGACTGACAGTCAAGCCTTGAATTTCATCTCGGGACCCAACAAAACCTCCATTAAGAATGGCCCACTGGTTTTGAATGCCTACTCAACATTGTGAGTCATGCTGGGGCAAGCTGAGGAAAAGACAAGCATGTTTTGAGTGCTTGAGTCAACCATGAGAATGTGACGGTAAGAAACAGTCTTACTATCTCTTAAAATCTTAAGAAACTGTTGTACCATCTCTCAGAATCCACACCAAAAACAAGTTCTAAAAATGTAGTTTTCAGTCTTACCCTAATACTGAGCATGCAGTTTTGATTCATAATGCACAAACAAACCACACAAAATGAGGCTAGATCATTTTAAAGAGTAGTTATGCAAACGTTTATTTTCTGGCTCGATTTTGTCAATAAAAAGAAAACCAACAAAATCACCTAAAACCTCCACTTTTGCTCTGTGAATAAAAACAAAACAAACAACAACAACAACAAAATCACCCAAAACCTATCAGGCTCATGGGGTAGGAAGTAAGGCTGTGAACACTGTCATGTGATCAACACAACTGTTAGAATCACTTCTTGCCTGTTGGGAACAGAAACAACTCTTCAACTTACAATATTTTTCACGGAGCAGTGCACTCTGTAGTTTTTCTCCAGCAAATCTTGGACCTTCGTAAATCTGAAAGAAAGAAAGATATATTATGTATACTGCCATTCCTACGTTTGATCTGTTTGAGTCCAGTGCCTTGAACAACTTGGCCAAGTCACACAGATCTATAAAGCCTGGAACAACAATGCTAAAAAAAAAATCTTTCACTAGGTAGCAAGGCCAAACTTACCCACTTAAGAAAGGGCAATCACAAAAAGTTTTGCATGTATGGTGTTTTGTGCACACCATGCTGGTAGGTGAGATTTTGCATCTGCCAGTGTTTCCACATATATCTAAATTACAGCTACATAGCAATGTCCTCCACCAACCAGACTCTGGATTCAAGAAATGTGTGCATCTAACAATCACCAAAACTTCAATGACATCAGATAAAAACCTGTATGAGAATGACAATTTCAGCTGTATGTTTCTGACAATTCTGAGACTGTTACAATTTATTCCTCAGTCAGCAAACATGCCACAGCGACTTCCTGCTTAACAAATGATACACACTCAACATAACTAAAAGAATTCGTGTCAAGACTGTGTTGATGGATACATTATTTGTTAGTTGTGTTTTAAATTTGATAACGGTCTGCATTCTGATGTACATAACATGTTTTCTATTCTGTGTGTCCTGTTCAGCACCTTGAGCCACAGACAAGGCACTTAAACAATATCCATTATTATTGTTATCAATACATCATGATTCCTGAAGGCAACCCTTGACATCTACACCGCGTTAATGCAATCCTGCTTGAGATGATAATCAACCTGACAGCTAAACAACGATTCCAAACTCTAACATCACTGACAGTAAGGTCTGTATAAAAATGTAAATGACAGCCACACAGTGCATCAGCTTAAGTTAATTCATTCACACACACACAAAAAGCTCTTCTCTTACTTGAAAGCAGCTCCGATGGTTTTGTTTTTCCTGGAGAAACAAATGCGGACCAACCCATCCCACTCCTGCCAACATAACAACAGTACATCTTCATATAACTACAAATCTGACATGTGTATGTGTTTTTACATTAATAATGCTGAACAGATATATATAACATTTGAACTTTCACTAAGCAGCAATTTGAACGTTGCTTGAATTTTTTTTTTAACCATGTCTAAAAGCACACACACACACACACACACAAAGTAAAGCATGACATTTTACCTGAAAGTTGATGGGTGGCGGAGGATTTCGAGGCTCAATTCTGACAACACTCGATTCAACTTTGGGTGGTGGCCTGAAGTTATTCTTGCCAACCTGTGGGATTACACAGAACAAAAACATTCTTCTTATTCTCCAAGCTCAAAACCAAGCTTAACATCATGACTGCTCTTTTTGAACTTGAAACTGCAAGTACCATTTCATTTTTCATCAATGGGTGTAATTTGCACATAAAATTCCAAAGTGACTGGCAAAAAAGAAAAGAAAAAAAGTGGGCACCTTCAAGAGATGGTTGACTCGGGCCAGAAGCTGTGTGTTAACGGACAGACGACAGTAGAGTTTGTCTCCTGGTTTGGCCGCCAGCCGCTCTGCAAACTCTTGCTGAAACATCAGAATGGCTGCCCTGCACAGAAATGAAAAATTTCACTCAGACCTTGTAGGCCACAAGATGACTCCCATTAAAACAGCTGTGTGTACTAGACTGCACCAATTCTGCAACCAGTCTGTGGCTGATACGGGTCATTATGTTGTACCTTTCCACTGTAACATCCAAGAAAATAGCAAACCTCTCACTGGCGACCCCCCCCTTTGCCTCCTTTAAAAAAAATATTTTTGTTTATATAATCACATTCAATTTTTTTATATCTTGATTCCCTCACAGAAGAATGCTATAGATCCTGAGATTAAGGTCATATTTTTGAATATTAAATTACAATAATTAACTATCCTTGCATGCCTTGCCAACCAACACACCCCCACAGACACCAACCACACTATCTCTGCATACAGTGTCACAGACACCAACCACACTATCTCTGCATACAGTGTCACAGACACCAACTACACCATCTCTTCCTACAGTGTCACATATACCAGCTGCACCATCTCTTCCTACAGTGTCACATGCACCAACTCTGCATACAGTGCCACATACACCAACTGCACCATCTCTGCATACAGTGTCACATGCACCAACTCTGCATACAGTGCCACATACACCAACTGCACAATCTCTGCATACAGTGTCACATGCACTGACCACAAAATCTCTTCCTACAGTGTAACATACACCAACTACACCGTCTCTGCCTACAGTGTCACATAAACTGACCACACCATCTCTGCATACAGTGTCACGTACACCAACTGCACCATCTCTTCCTAAAGTGTCACATACATCAACTGCACCAATTCTGCATACAGTGTCACATACACCGACCACAGAATCTCTTCTTACAGTGTCACATACACCAACAGTGCAACTGCACCATCTCTTCCTACAGTGTCACATACACCAACTCTTCCTACAGTGTCAGATACACCAGCTGCATCAGCTCTTCCTACAGCGTTACATACACCACCTGCACTATCTCTGCATACAGTGTCACTTACACCAACTGCACCATCTCTGCATACAGTGTCACATACACCGACCACACAATCTCTTCCTACAGTGTCACATAAACCAACTACACCGTCTCTTCCTACAGTGTCACATACACTGACCACACCATCTCTGCATACAGTGCCACATACACCAACTGCACCATCTCTGCATACAGTGTCACATACACCAACTGCACCATCTCTGCATGCAGTGTCACAAACACCAACTGCACCATCTCTGCATACAGTGTCACAAACACCAACTTCACCATCTCTTCCTACAGTGTCACAAACACCAACTTCACCATCTCTTCCTACAGTGTCACATACACCAACTGCACCATCTCTTCCTACAGTGTCACAAACACCAACTGCACCATCTCTGCATACAGTGTCACAAACACCAACTGCACCATCTCTGCATACAGTGTCACAAACACCAACTTCACCATCTCTTCCTACAGTGTCACAAACACCAACTTCACCATCTCTTCCTACAGTGTCACATACACCAACTGCACCATCTCTTCCTACAGTGTCACAAACACCAACTGCACCATCTCTGCATACAGTGTCACAAACACCAACTTCACCATCTCTTCCTACAGTGTCACAAACACCAACTGCACCATCTCTTCCTACAGTGTCACATGCACCGACCACACCATCACAGCCTGTAGTATCACATACTCTGCATAGTGTCACACACACCAACCACATTTTTGCACCTTGTCAACTAGAGCTCACCGGAAAAAAGGCCTGTGTAGCAGTAGTTTAAAAACAAAAGGTGAAGAAATCTGAAACAGGAATAAAAACAAAAATGAACAGGCACCTGTTTAAAAACATACAGCACAAATTGATGAAATGATCCCAAACTGATTAAAATCAATCTGATTTCAGCACAAAATAATAAATGTCTGTCTCTCAGTCTCATATGTCTGCAGCAATGTATTGGTGTCGCACTGTTCCGCATGCAACATTAGCAGTAATACCAGCTTCATACCCAATTAAAACAAATTCAAAGAGTTTTCAAATAACTGTTCTGGCATCAGAAAGCATTTTTCTTTGCAGCACACAGAAAACTGCATTGAAAATGATAAGATGAAAATTATCCAGCCATTCAATCAAACAGTGACCCATACTGTAGAATGACTCTAATGCTAGAAAAATAATAACACACCAATTATGCAAAAAAAATCCATGATTTTATATAATATCTATATTTATGTATCATGGAAGGCAGCAGACTGACACACAGAAAAGCAGGTTGGCAGGCACACAGTTGAACTACGACAATCAGACTCACTTGGTAGGGTAAGTTGGCCACGCAAACATTGAAGAACGGCAAATCTGTCTTCAGCACGTCTCCCACCAACATGTGCAGCTTGCTAGACAGGGGACTGCAGAAAGAAACCAGATCATAAAAGAGTAAATGATCTGAAATCTGCTTGGAGCATTACAATATTGCTCTTCTCATCGTGAGAATAACATGCATCATAACAATCTAAGCAAATAACCTCAGTTAACATGACACAGAACATCCCCAAATAATGAATTGTTTGCTCAACAGAAGAGGGCCTCAATTACTCATCTTACAGAGATCACATCAAGTTGCTCTGACAGATGGAACCAAAATGGACAGTCCCCGACACCTCCACTATCCCAGAGCATTGTCTGGGCTGAGAATGTCTGCACATGCCTGGAAGTAAAACTGAAACTTTTCCAGGCCTGTGTCTACTCTCAGTCCAGTGAATTTTAGGTAACTTCTTCAACATGCTGGTGAGATTTTTTTTTAATTTTTTTTAAAACAGATTTCAAAGATCACATTTTATTCCCTGGAATGCCATTGTAGTGTGCATGCAAGTGCTGCATGGAGGGGTTTCAAGGGTTCTTTTGTATATGTATGTATTCAAGTCCCTCAGCATAGACACCACTATGCATTTGTCTGAATTTCAGAAACAGAGGTGGTGTTCCACATAAAACTGGACCCAGAATCTCCTAGCACATCCAACAGAACTATGCAGCATTTAGCATTCTGGAATTCCAGGTGCAGCCGAGAGGGTCCAAGAAGCAGGAGAAACTTTGGGCTAGCAAACAGAACCTAAAGATCTATGACTGCAGGCACCACGTCAGGTCCATGCCAGACCAGAAATTTAGAACACGGATAAAGAAGAGAATACTGTTTAGCAAAGACGTTTTCAAAGAGTTGCTGGTTAACAAAACAGGAGTATAAGACCTTCCTTCTGATTACCTGTGCATATGCGCCTACTTATGATACTGATACTTTTTTCTTTTCTTTTTTCTTATATATATATACATTTTTATTGCTCATAACCTTTCCATCTTGATGTACATTATGTGTGTTATACTATGCTTGTCCAGTGCTTTGCGCCGCAGGGTAGACACTTTACAAATTTCCATTCTTCTTCTTATTATTATTAATAATTACTTTTGGTCTATATTGTTCACTCAGTTTTGCTTAACATCCACAGAGACTGTATGGACAATTACTGTATTAGGGACGCGGAGTCCAGGATGTCCACCTCGACTTTCATACAGCTGCTGAGCTCAACTGGTCTCTGTGTTTCTTTTTTTAAATACTTACGACCCTTGCACTCTCTTCTGAACTTCAGCAACCATCCTGGGGTCAACTTCACAAGCAATGACCTGCAACAGTAAAACTGACAATGACTTATAACTCAGGGAAAGAGACAAATGTTCTCATGGTCAAGTTACAAACATACCAAGCAGGAAGTGGGGATAGCTCAGTGGTTAGAGCGCCAGACTTGTGATCAAAAGGTTGTGGGTTCAAATCCCTGCTGGAGCAGTGGGAGAATTTTCTTCTCCAGGGTCAACTTTCTGTGCTGACTCATTTCGGTATCCGTTCCACCCCCATGTTACCGCAGTAGCACGTAAAAGACCCTGGTCATTCTGCCAAAAGTGTGGGTGGCAGGTTACAGGCTACATATGTGGCTTTGCATGAAGTGACATGGTGCATGGTTGTATGGTGTACACAGAACACGCTGAGATGGCAGCAGTTTCATGTGGCACCAGCCACTGTAAGTACACCACTGTGGTGGATAGTCAAAAATGTGCTATAAAAAGCTATTCACTCAAGTGAGTGCAGTGAGTAGGTTTGAGAGTGGAGAATATCGCTATATAAAAGTGATCAACAACAACAATTTGCAATGACCTGTAAAACTGACTGTGACTCATAACACTGGGAAAGAGACAATGTCCTTGTTACAAACACACCAGTTTACTGCTTTTTTCAGACAACAGTCACAGCAACCCAAAAGTATCATCTCATAGTAGTAGTAAACATAAAGTCAGAACACACCAATTCAAGTACTAGGTTTACCACCAACAGTATGTGCAGGAAAGAAAAAAAGGTAAAATCAAATGAATGAGGAGAAACATGGGTTTTACCTTCTTCACCTTCTCCAGTAGTTTAACAGTCATGTTGCCTGTCCCTGGACCCACCTCTAGTACTGTGTCTGTTGACAGCAGTCCTGCCTGCAAATCAAAACACAGTCACACACTATGACGCTTGTCATTACAATTTTGTCTGAGAGTTTGGTAACCTCATTTGATGACAGCACAACACAAAACTGCACACACTGAGACTGTAAAAATGAAACACTGAGAGTAAATGGATTTACTTATAACAAAAAAAATGCTCAAGCATTGTACTTATGATATATTACATGTACATTTTAGGAAATATAATAATATCAATAAATCATGCACTTACCTTCTCAACCATTGAGGTTATGATCATTGGATTTTTCAAGATATGCTGACCAAGTGTTGTATTGAAATTGATACCTGAAATCAAGTTTTAAAAACAGGAAGTGACAAAACGTTTACTGAGCATTATAACTTGTGTAAGTGTGTGCATACATTCCTCTTTCCCACAGTTTAATTACTAACTCATAACTGTCACATCCTGACAAACTGAATAAGCTCAAATGCTTCTTGTAGTACCGATGTAGCATCATTTATCATTATCAGTAGTGTTTAAAGTTGGAAGGGTATCTAAATTAACATAATTAAAATATATTCTGAATCTGCAATTACTGGTACTACTAGTTACAGATCTATAAATTATAATATCCAATAGTAAAAAGAAATATTTTTGTTATTCACTTATTTTTTAACACCCACATGCCTGCATCCAATGCATGGCATATTCTGTGTCTCTCTTAAAAAGCCATCAAATTGATCAATATGTTTATTACAAACAAACTGATGTAGTCAGCGACCTGTACTTTCAAGACCATATAATTACACAGATTTAAATTGCCCACACAATCACCACTGTTAAAAACATAAAGCAAACAGATCATTTCATCAGGATGGCATATATAAAACTATAATAAACAAAGAAAAGACCTTCACCTTGCTTCTGTATGTCCTGGTGCTGCCTTGACCTCTTGGCTGACTTGACCTTTGGCATCTTGGCAACTTTGTTCTACCACTAACCTGAAATAAATGAAGCAGACACTTATTCAGTTATTGCTTTCTTGGCTAATATGACTTCTCCTTCCTCCTTCCATTAGATATTCAAATAGGCCTAGGAGCAGCCACAAACATCATTTTGATTAAGTACTCTGATACTATTATGTGTTACCTGTGTGTTTGGATGCTAATGGTGATTAGCCTTTTTATTAAAAGGCCTTACCAGCCAGCCACCATAAAGGACTAGAATCACTAGCCAGACAGCACAGTGACAGCAGCTTACCAACTAGCAAGCACTACAAACACTTTTGTCTCAAGAGTGCTGCACACAATACTTCATTATACAAATTTTAATACTTAGTTAACCACAGAAGCTTTCCTTCTTTATTTTCTGCCAGACCAGGCCACCTTGACCTTGTACTGACAGAATAAGGAATGGGTTGATTGTGGCTACTGATTAAAGGAGTAAGCCTTCTGAAACCTTGTGCTGTCCAAAAAGGCCAGCCTTCCTCCAGCAGGTAAACTACAACAGTAGGTCAAAATATTCAACTTGAAATCAAGCATTTTGTTATAAGAAAAAATATTCTGTGGATACACTTGACTAAAAATGCTGCAGTAACATTACTTCCAAGTCCACTCTGAAAATGTATTTCTTCAATCTGTATCAATCTGATTAACTGCAGTAAGTGTGGGTTTCATCTGTGCATACACATGGACATGCAGTGACATGTTTGTGTGTAACTCAATGTATTACTATGAATATGATAATCATAAGTGATATATTTTATTACATATAATATGTATACCTTGTTTTGTTTTTGTGTACATGTATGTATGTTAAACCCCCTCCCCACCCCCAAATCATATTCTTTGCAAAAGCATTCAGAGCTTATTAAGAATTTGCACTATGAATGATTAATAAAATTAGAATATTGCTCAGAGCTTTTCAAGAATTTGCACTCTGGAATTAGAATTGGTCAACCTTTTTTTTTTTTTTTTTTTTAATCTCTTAGCATGAGTGGTGGCTAGCAGGACTTCACTGTAGAAAACACTGTCTAGTGTCACAGCTGACCTAATGCTAGATCCAGTTCCACTTTGATCCCATTTTTCAGTTGCCGCAAGCACCAACCTCTTCAGTCTTGAGCCCTATAGCAACTATTCAAAGTGGAAGCATGTGCAACACAGGAGAACTAGTACACTGGTCCTTGCTGTCCACAGCCAGTACTGCTAATGCCGTCTGGTGCCATGAAGAAAACTAACAAGGGAGCATGAAACTTTAGCTAAAAGCGAAACAAAATTGTTGAACTGTTTAACTTTCAAGCTAAGTTTCTATAAGTTAACATTACAGTCTCTTCTAGGTTTAGTCTTTTATATATCAGATGACAAAATCATCACAAATTACTGACTACTACTACAAGGACAGTAGCAAACAATCCCACAAAAAAATGTCATCTTGATTTTTGCTCCCCCTCCAAGTCCAAGAGTTCATCAATTCCTCAATATCTTCAAAGCCAGCCTATGCTACCATGGCTTGGAGTTGGAGGCAAGGTCATACTCATATTAATTATTATAAGTCTTCTTTTATTTTTCAGTACTTTGAGTTTGAGTGGAGGTGGGAACACCATTATAGTATATTAATATCAAAATAAAGCAACCAAGTGGAAGTCACTGACTGACAATGTGACATAGATCACATCACACAAAACATTGCAAGAGGTGTTTTCCTGTCTTGGCCTCCTATTTGAAATTTCTGTACATGAAGCAGGTGGTTTTTGTTGCTGTTGGAGTGTTGCTGTTTTTTTAATTTTATTACTGGCTTGTTTGTTAGTTTGTTTGCTAGCTTGCGCGCGCGCGCGCGTGTGTGTGTGTGTGTCTGTGTGTGTGCGCGCGCGTGCATGCGTGTGGAAGTTCTGTAACACGTAACTTGTCAAAGAAGCTGCACTGCCACATTACACAATTACGGCGTCACAACACATTGTAGGCATGTGCTGCGTGGAAAACGAATGGAAACTCACACAGACAACATAACACTAACATTGTAACAAGTAACATTAACAACAGACACGTCGTTCGATTATGTGTTTTGGAGTAAATGCATAAATCGGCATACAAATTAAAATTCTGGATTTTCCGCAACGGTCCTAGAACTTAGAAGTTAACCAATGAAATTTGTTTTGAGAAGGCTAGTTCGTTTCACCTAAACAAGAAGAGAACTTATTTTCTTTCCTTCTTCGTGATAATGTGTATAATGAATAATCTGACACAGGTGCAGCGTCAATATTATCAAAATATTCACTCAACGGCGTGGACAGCAACAGGAGCAAGGAAAGGAGGCCGCGTAATTCAAACTGTACATGTTAAACATTTACCGAGTAAAAACGTCAAGGTAAAAACAGCGGTCATACCTCTTACAGCTTTAGCCTTATACGCTTTGGCTTTGCTCTTAAAAAGTGTCTATCACACTTCTCGGCCCCACCACACGTGTCTAAAGTAAAACAGGAAGTTGCTTGCCAACATCGTCGTTTTACTAGAAACCAGATGAAGTTGATTTTTGTTTTGTTTTACCGCTGTTAAACAATTGTGGTCTCTAGTACATTTTAATGAAGTGCGTATCAAACTTTGTTGTCTACAGAACTACAATTATGGTTTGCTTGTTTTTTCATGTCTCTCCTCGTGTGTTTGCGGATTTGTTTGTGAGTGAGTAGTAGTGAAAAGATGTTTTAGACCTTGGGGAACACAACTCTTGCGGTGAATGTTAGTAACGACAACTCTAGCCATAATTCCAAGCTCTCGGAATCTGTTAAAAACGAGGTGGCCGTCCTGGGCTCCCCGCCCTTACTAGTCCTTACGGTCTCTCTGAACGTGAAGCAACATTAGTGTGCCGGCATGCAAGCGTATGGGCGTGCGTGTGAATAACTGCAGCATTTCTAGGGGTGTATTTATACTCTAAGATCAGCTAATGAAAGTGATACGAAGTTCAACTTAGAAGTGATACGAAGTTCAACTTAGAAAAGTAACGTGTATTGCAATTTATATAAATTTGTTTACTGTCGCCATAGCAATTAATGCCTACATTTTAAATATTTTACATCGGTTGCTGATCAAAACCACATCCGGAACTCACCTGCACAGAGCACAGCAGTTATCGATGTCATGCAAATAACACTCCTGAACCAGAACTGGGGGGGGGGGGGGGGGGGGGGGGAGCCCCAATGACACTTGAAAAATGAATGTTTGTGATAATTCTGAATTTCTTATATATATATATTTTTGTGTCTTCTTCAAAACTTGGAAATTTTAAGTTTCAGTTATGATACTGACTTTTCGTTTCAGTCCCCAAATATATATATACATAATGGAATACAAGCAACACACAAAATCAAAAGATATATATATATATACAGTTCTTTTATTCTCATAAAAAATGAGAACACATTAAAATATTGACACAACAGCTTGTTAATTAACAGCCCCAATCACTTTCTGTCACATCAACAAATCAACCTTTTTGTTTTTCAGTTTCCTCTCACTTTTGTAATCATTTCTTCAAACTCATGTTCATTAACAGTCTTAATTAGAGTTTTATTCACAGCAGTTGCAACAATAGCCACCAAGTGATGTATACTACAACACGGAAATTATGAGGAAATAAAGACGAGAATCATTTCATTAACTTTGAAAAAAAGGAGTTATCACATGAGATTTATTATGTAACATATAATATGCAGATGAGAAACATAAATCAAAGTATTGGGATTACATAAATCAAAGTATTGGGATTGTTGAAATATATGGAAACCACTGAATGAGAAATAATAAAAATTGTAACTCAAAGAATACATTCCATTTCTTTGGGATCAAATATACGTAGGGTCAACAGTCACTGGGTAAACACAAAATTAATAAGGAATCACTTAACAATTCTATGTAACCTCAAACAGCTCTCTTAAGTTCCAACAAGTATATACAGCTCAAATAATCTCAACAGAATGACAGCCACAAAAGACTAGAAACATAATAATACAAAGGGATGGATGTCAATTCATTCTGTCTTGTTTCATTTATGTTTCTTCATGGAACATGCTTTTTTTTTTATTGCACATAAATGTTGCTGTCAT
The DNA here is from genome assembly GCA_963584105.1 of Alviniconcha strummeri. NCBI lineage: Eukaryota > Metazoa > Mollusca > Gastropoda > Provannidae > Alviniconcha > Alviniconcha strummeri. The sequence goes on from OY757545.1 coordinate 11,497,769, forward strand.
GTCACACAAGGGTAATGCTACAGCTTTACAAAACACCCAGGTCTTGGTGGAGCACAACAGGCAAAGCAATGGCGTTATGAGCAGCGTAACATGTAAACACAAAAACTGGTTACTCATGTTGCAGAAAAGATTACATTATCAAGAAAGAGGAGATCAACCATGAGAGATGTAAAGAGGTGGTAACTGTTGCACAGATGAATGAAGTGATATCAGCCTTTGTTTAATATTTCCAGCAATTGTTTTGTATCTATCCATCCATGAACTATGTTTTAAATGTACATGGATGCTGGATTTCACGCCCTTATTAACTCACTAGATTGAAGATTGAAAACAATTTTTGTAACTTTCGTTTGACATGTATTAGCCAAAATGGTTTATGTTGCGTTTCAGATATCAGTTTGCTGAAGTGGAATATACTCTTTTAATTCAGACAACAGCCTCAATTTACTCTGGACTGTCAATGTCAAACTATGTACCTCCACAATGAAATCCTACTGTACAATGAATTATGATAGATGGTGTGTATCACTGGGATCTCAGAACCTGTCATTTTCTAAAAAGCACAAATTCATCTGTTATGGTTTGGTTGGTTAAACTCCTTTAATGCTGAGTTGTACTCAAAGAGATAATGGCAAAACTCTGGTTAAGGATATTTTGTGGTAGTTGTTATCTTCCATATACATGTACATATATCAATGACCTAGCAGCTGACTGTTCTGGCATGGAATGCAATCAACACAATGTAGCAACATTGCTTTATTCACCATGGAATATATTTTGGTCCAAAATACATGTAATAATAAACCAAATCAATGACGCTCTCTCTCTCTCTTTCAGTAATGCAGTTATAGCACCTCAATAAAAACTTATTCCTTTATAATAATCCCCGTGACATTAGCAAGTGAATGTGTTCAGTTTTCCCTATATATACCTTTCTAAAACTTTATACAATAAAGTCATATTCACAGATGGACAATTAAAACAGCATTTATATTTCCTCCATAACTTTATGAGGTCAACTGCACGCTATTTTCCCACTTTTGTCAGCTCATGTTTTTAAGTTTGACTGGAGGGTGGTTGTAAATTGCTGCTTTCCTACTAATAAACCTGCCCCAAGCTCTTAACACTCCCAATAAATCCCCAGCTCTTATCTGGCGAATAATCCTGCCCCTCCTATGCCTCAGTTTCAACAGCATATTAAACCCCTTTCTTGGGCAAGGCTTTCTCACACCAGAATGCACATGAACTTAGCAAAAACAACAAAAGACATTTCTAATGCCTATCAAACAGTGCACAGTACATCAGTTATATATTATCAGTTGTTACCATCATGTTCCAATATTTTCCTTCTGCAAATCTGACCCATGTGCCTTACAATCAGTAGCACTTTAAAAACACATGCTAAAACTTAGCATCCTTGCTTTTTTTGAAGAGTGATGCTTGGAATTTAGGCTGTGAAAAACAGCCATGATGCACAGCTGGGCCAACTGATCTCTTCAATCAACATTCCTGACAGATCACACACCTGTAGAAATTGGATTTGGAATGATCGCTAGTCACCTGTAAATACATTACAGTTGATGGTATTGTAGTGCTTACAGTAATGTGCAACATTACAAAATTAAGAACTAAATACATCAGTGTTGAATGATTCTGAATTCAAACACTTTAAGGCTGTGTTAAAAGAGCTGTAGTGATTTAGAGGATATATTTTCAAAGTCTTTTTTAACTCCAACAAAATCAACAGATATACAAGTAGTTATTACAACTAAAAGTATTTACAATGTACTTTACAAATTGGAAATACACCATTTTTTCTTCCACTTCCAAACACATCCAAACTGCCACCACATAAGGCTCAGCAATGACCAGAAAACAACGGATGCGACAGCATAGTACAAGTAAAACAACATTACAACACTAATGCTTATTTTGTTACACGTAGTCCATGCAAATCCCAAACCCTCATAGCTAAACTCACCCCACCAAGAAATGAGAATAGCCAGACATGATCTACAGCAATCAAATGTTACTGTCCTAAACTAATACATACATACATACATATCCAGTAGAGCAGTGACCATCTACATCATGACACATCTTAACAATAGTTTTAAGGCGTGGTCATTCCTTCAGACTGATTTGCAAGCACCAAGAACATCCGATGCAGAGGGAAGGGTGTCAAAGGACAGGTGCTCTTTCTTGCCAGGATTCAAAATGCCATGGTGGTCTATTGTACTTACATTCTGACCAAACAGGTACAACACACACACACACACACACACACACACACACACACACACACACACACACACACACACACACACACACACAATTATAATGATCAATGACTTGTCCACAGACCTTGAAACACATTTACTTTATGAACAACCTGAAAGGCTTCACATTCTGACACCACACAGGCAACAACACCTAGAATAAATATGTCCAAGGGTAGAGTCAAACACCAGTCCACTTCTGCAGTTTGCCATTGCTGAACAGGACATTAACAGTTGGGTAGAGGGTGCAGTGTTCTTCTCGGCTCTGTGGTAACCCGTGCGCTTCCAAGTCAGAGACTGCTGATGCCACCTGGAACATAAAAATCAACATGTCTGTACTATAAAGTGCATATCCCATGGGATTATTTATAGAATTACACTGCAGGGGGGTGGGGGGTGGGGTGCTTTGTACACTGCAAGTGAGAGATAAAATATTTAAGTTCTCTGACAGCAACTGACTTGATTGTTTTATTTTTGCTTGTTTGCTGTCCCATCATCTGTGCTGACCTCAGGGGTGCTGCTCCTCCCAGCATTCCTACCTCTAGCCCCACCCAAGATTCATTCTGCATTGCTACCCTATCCCAGAGGCCCACAGGGGGAGACACCTTGACTATGATGGGATTTGAACACACAACCTTCCAATCCGCAGTCTGAAGCACTATCCATTATGCTACAGGGGCCAGTGCAAATGACGCATACTGTCTGAACTGAACACACACACATACGCACGCATCCCAAAAATATAACAAGGGACAGTCACAATCTGGTATGGAGCAGTTAACAGAAAGACACAGGAGCAAAGGAGAAAAAGCATAGCAGAGAGAGTGATGTTTGTCCTTGATCAGGAGGGGGCAACTCTTGTTATGCAATAATAATAATTAAAGCCCTTAAGTTGTGTCCTTTTATTTCCAGAAACCATCTATTATGCCTAACTTTACCTCAACACGGACTAACACTAGAGACAGGGATGCACATGTAAACATTCCTAAATATTTGAAGCCTGATTGGCAAAGTTCCCTTACTTCAAAAACCACTGTCCTGAAGGAAACTGTCTTTTAATGCCCAGTCAACCGTGATGGTTATATCAGGGTGACCGTTGTCCCAAGATGTGGTCCTATACAGTTGACAGGATGTTGAAATCCCATCGTAATTTTTTTCTTCTTCTTCTAACTAACCAGCTTCAAACCAAGTTCTTTCAATGCCCTTTGCTCTGACCTAAGAACATTAAGAAAATACCAAGACCATGTACCTGCCACTCCATGATGAAGTCCAACAATTTCAGAGACAGAGTACGACTGGATTGAAGTAGCTCTTGTAGGCTGTGTGGAAAAAACAACACACAAGTTTAAATGATGACTAACACATGAAGTGTACTGAAAGTAATGTTTAAAGGAAATTATATAGCCCCTTCCCCCCTCCACATAATTAGTTCCACACTCACTCCAACCCCCCACCCCAACTGCCCTCACCCTACCACCCCCAAATAAAAGGGAAAAAAAAACTGACTTTTTTGTTTTCAGGTTAAATATTAGCTAACTGTCCTGCTGTATGATTTCATTCTACATATGTTTTATCACAGCAGAGACAAATTAACTCATATTCTTACAAAACTGAAGCTTTATGTCAACACCAATGAAAGACTAAGTGGAAAATCCCCCCCCACCCCCCAAATGACCAGTGGATCATACCTTTCTTCTTTGAACAGCCTCAAGGAGACAATTTTCTGGCACACATCCTTATTCAGCTGAGGGTCAAAGAGAGGAATACCAAAACACAAGTCCAACAAATGCCAGTGGCTCTCAATCTGAGCATCCCCTTGACCACCCTCTTCACTTGCAGTCTCCTGTTTCAAATCCAGGGACATTCCATCACGTTTCACACTCTGTGATTCACCATCCAATGCATCCAGCTCGGAAGCCAACATCTCGGCTGACACCTTATCCTTGATCCCGTTTGCTGGGTTGCCCGAAACATCTTCAACTGACACGGACTCCAATGCAGAAATTGAAGCTGATGCTGACAGCTGTTGCTGTGGTGATATGACATCAGCTTCGTCTTCACTGACTGGTGACTGATGAGGGTTGAGCAGTGTAACAAAGCCACAGGAGTGCTCCATGTCCACCTCTTGAGTCAGCTGCCGGATAGCTGCGTGGCACTGCCAGTGACCCTTGCTAAATGAGGCTGAGGACAGAACAAGGTATTGCAGTGTGAGTGCCATGAAATGGAACACAGTTTGACACTACAGAGAAGAAATTGGTTGACCCTTGTGGATCAGTTTTAAAGCACAACTGAATGGTGAAGGGGGGAGAGAAAAAAGGTAATTAAAATCAAACATCAACTCTACCCAAACACCTCCACCACCACCCTCCTCTACCCCTGCCTTCCAGCCACCTACCTTTGCCACTAACCTCCACATGCCCCCTTGAAATGCCCCTATCTCCAAACCAAACCACTTCCACCACCACAACCACAAAAGAAATATTCCTTTCCCCAAACAATTTTTGAATCACACCAGAGAAGGCACTGATGAGACAGCCTTGAAATAGTTGCTGCCTAAGAAAAAAACTGCTGAACACAATCTTGAAATGGTTGCTGCCTAGGTAAAACCCTGTTGAACTTTTGTCCATATATTTTACCCATCTGAACTGAAACACAACAGCAAAGAAAACAGACAGCACAAAGCCCTTGGAAGGAAAACAATTATCTTCTAGAATAGGAGTTTAAGAATCTTACTTTAAGTCTCAACCATAACAATGATTACTAAAACAGGAAACCTCTGACAAATATTTTGATGTTTATAACACGTTACCATTCTCCGTTTTGTCAAGTGGAAAAGAAACGTGGACAGTTGTTCCCTCTGAGTAGTGACCATGGCCCTGTAACATATTCCAGTAAAACCAGATGTGTCTGCAGCAAGTCCATTATTGTATTTAAAAGCTGTAACTACCACCCCTAATGTACAGCTCAGTGTTGTTAAAACAGTATGCAACTATCATTTCATGCTAGACAAAAAAACTCGGCTTCAAAGAAACGCAATAATATAATAATAAGTCAACAGGTGAAACTTATCTCCCCTGAGGCACATCATGCAAGGAGGATAGCATACAACAGAATAACGTCAGTGAAGCAGATATGGAGATAGATTCATTGTTCAAATGGGCTAAAACAACAAAGCTGTGTATGTACAAGCATTGCTAATAATGCGACAATAATTTGTTACAGAGGGGCAGTCCGCCACGTCACATTTGTTTACTTAGTGTGTGTGTGCATTCATGGGTGTGTACATGCATGTGGGCATGCATGTGTTGTATGAGCATGTGTGTGTGTGAAAGATGTGTGGGCATGCATGCTTGTATGCCTGCACATATGTATGTGTAAGTGTGTGTGTTACAGAAGCCACACAGAGACTGAAGTCACAGAAGCAACAAAAGCAAAATGTACCTGCACAAAGACTGCAGAGTGTGCCAGGGCATCATTCAGGGTCAGCAGAATGTTGGAAGATGCAATCACTCCTGGGTCATGACCCCAGGTGGTCACCAGCAGGCGTTCATAATGCTGCACGCACACAAATGGTGCACTATTCTTATTGATATGACTGGGAATCAAATTTCACAAATCTGACACTCCTTGAATGATTAAAATGACAATCTATTCATGATTTCTCTTCCCTTACAATTATTATTACCTTCTTTAGTATTATTACTGTATGTGTGCTAGTTTGATTTGGATCATTTTGGGTGTGGGGGCTTTTTTTCTTCTTCATTCCCACAGCTCACAATGTAGTTTCAATACCTTCAATCCAAATTCAATATCCTGCACTCATTCCATCCCCTTATCTTTGCTGGGGTCCAGCTTTGGGGTGGGCAACATCCTGACACAGTTGTGTTCAAGCCAGGATTACCTGGAATATATCTGGCAGTCTCTTCAGCTTGGTGCCTTTGACCAGGAGGAGGGAGGGAGGCCCACAGCCTGTCAGTGTGTACACGTACAGCTTGAACCACAGTGAGCTCACCTGCACACATGCATCAGGATCATACAGACAGTGCATAGGATGGTACTGTCTGTGTGAATGGGATTCTCTTTTCTGCTGAAAACGAGCTATCTTGCACACATGCATTGGGATCATACAGACAGTGCATAGGATGGTGCAGTCTTTGTGAACAGGGCTCTCTTTCCATCTGAAAATGAGCTCACCTGCACACACACATCAAGATCATACAGACAGTGCATAGGATGGTGTTGTCTTTGTGAGCAGGACTCTCTTTCCTGCTGAAAACAAGATCACCTGCACACATGCACTGGGATCAGACAGACAGTACATAGGATGGTGGTGTCTGTGTGAACAGGACTCTTTCCTGCTGGGAAAATATTTTGATAATGTCTGGAAATGAGAGCAACTGTCACTTAACATCTTTCACACTGACAGTGGGTAGGATGGTTCTGACTGTGTGAACTGTAAAAAAACCCATATAATGTCTAAAAATGAAAACAACTGTCACTTAACATCTTCCATACGGACAGCAGGTAGGATGGTTTTGACTGTGTGAACTGTACTGAACCTTTCCTGGTGCACAAAATTATGCCTGGCAATGGGCCCAAGCATCAGGCAACACCTTCAACTTTCATCTGGATTTGAAGCTGATGTAGCTTACCCCAGTGAAAGGCTTTTGGGTGGACACCCATGATGTGTAGATCTATTGTTGTTGTAGTGTTCCTTAGCTGCACACGCTGGGGGTCACCCAGTATATGCAAATGTACACTAATAAATGTACTAGAGGGTAAGAGGATTGTGTGCATGACCATGTTCTTATTACTGCACCACATGGGAAGCCACATGCCATCTTTATGTGTAAATGAATGAGCTTCTAGTTTTACTATAAAATTGCAAAGCTGTGACACACTTCCACACAAAATCTGGCAACAATGGAGCTTGACATACAATCTTTAAAAACAGTTTCAAAGTCTGCAAGACAAGCAACAGCCAAAATTTATAACCATACCCCTAAAAACAGAAATGAGATAAGCAAAATATAATCATATACACTTTTTTTATGGCAACTTTAATTTTTACTGAAACAAATGTCTGCAATGAATACCACACTTTGGAAATATACACCATCCACACCACTAAAGGATAATCATTGTTAATCAATGTCAGCAAGACAGTTTCACAATCCAAATGACTGACTGACCTCAGGAATGGCAGGCCCGATGTGCTGGGGTACACTGCTGCTGACTGGTCGAATCTCATTACTCAGTGGTGCCATGGAAACCAGCAAACTGTGGACACAGCAAAGCAAAGTCAACCCCACTGATTCACAATCACAACCACATGTACCCCTTTCTGTTGGACAGACAGATTATTTTTTAACACCCAGTTGACCATAACAATTATATAAGGACAAACCTTTCTGTTAGAACTGCTTTGAAATTAAATATATTACTACAAAGTACAACTGAAAATTCAATCATTTTGAGACACAAAGGCACACAAGCAATATTCTGTCAAAACTGCATTTTCAGCTGATTCAACTGCTGCATAAATTTAAATCCACAGAGAAACATGTACCTGATGAGCTAATCTGCTGTAAAATACTGAAGAGCACACTTCTTCAGTCACATCAAAAAACACGACACAAAGTAAATATGACACCATCATCAGTAATGCTCCAGGGCAACTTTATTTGTGCTTCCAAACTAAGGATACCTATTGTGGAGATTCTGCTCCACACAAATGCCTGCTCTCACGCTCCAACTCAGCTGAAATCCCTTCACAGCCCTACCTGTAGTTTCTGTTGAGGACCCTGGAGCGAGTCTCTGGGTCAAGACTGAGCAGACTCTCACAGCGCAGCAAGTCGATTCCCTGGCCGCTGTTGTTATCTGCGTCCTCACACAGACTTCTGTTGTGACGCAGGAAGCGGATAGTGTCCCGCAGTGTCAGAGCGTGGTCAAAGTAGCGTCTCGCCTCACCCTCAGCATCTGAGCCAACCTGTGAAGAAGAGTGTAGCATTCATGCATTTTAATTACAGTTTGTGTGTGGTATCTTCATCCTCTAGCAATTAGGAATGACACCTGGACAACTCTGACTTTTACGGCTGTTCATTTCTTTTTGAACTGATCAAGAGCCAGGTGAGATCTGGACATCTGAGACCGCTGTTTTACTGCATAAACAAACTGAGAGAGAGAGAGAGTCCCCATAATACCCACAGCAATTTGGCATGCCACATTCAGACTTAAGGAGTGTTATTAGACACACACACACACACACACACACACACACACACACACACACACACTACCACTTTTTCTTTTCAAATTGCACACTGTACTGAAAATTTTGAAGTTTAAAGTCCATACAGACATATATATATATAAAACCATCCTATTTACAATTGCCATTCAAGCACATTGTTATCTTGCTGTGACTAAAATATGCTGAAAAGACAAAAGGACAGAAATGGACAGAGATGATAATTTCAAGCATCCATGAAAATCTGACACACATCTCCAATTTTTCGCAGAGACAGCAGGCAGTATCTGTGCAAGTTAACTTTCCATACCTTTTCCAGCTCAGAGAGAAAGCTGTCCATGGACTCATCACTCAGCTTGCCAACCTCAAACATGGTGACGGCATGACTCTTCAGTCCCTGGACAAGTCATCCAATAATTAATCATTTTGTTTTTAAAGAACACCACAGTATTTACACTGAAGGAAAATGTAATATAATGTAATGTTAAATAGTATTCATAAGGTGCTGACACGTAATGTGAGCCCAAAGCACATCATACACACAAAATAACAACAACAATAAAACAGAAGCAGTGACTGAAGACAAATAGATAAAATATCAGTAACATTAGCAATAATGAACCCTTATCAGCACCTCACTTCATATGAACACAAGGCATTTACACTGTAGACACAGTTACAGCGAAAGAATAAAAATTGCACTAATAAAATGATAAATAAAAAGCATCCAACACTCCATCACTCTACTCTCCCTATCTATTAACACACATATACACACTGAAAATCTAGCATATATATTTGAAAGCATGGAAGAGAGATGCTACCACTTGAAGCAAAAAGGTATTTAGGAGCATTGGCAAACCAAGGCAAAATAAGATATGACTGCATATATCAGTTGGTAATCTAACTTACTGGTGACAGATTGCCCATCATGAGAAAGGCCGTCAGGGTGGAGTCGAACAGGAAAGCAATCCTCTTGGTGGTGCTGGCACTTTGACTACTTACATCTGCACACAAACAACACACACACATTCAGTGCTGCACAATTTTGTGAAACTATGGCTTGCCTAATCAGCTGATGGTAGTATTTGGTAACTACATTTTCTGACCCTTTCATTCCTACTTTCTCTGCTCATTGCTCTCCTAAGCAGCAAATAGCAAATGACTCTCCAAAGCAGCCACCTCAAGCTGCCAAAGAACAAATTAACAACTCCTTTTTCTTTCCTCTTCCCCCTCCACTTCAGTTACTTCAAATTTATGATTATGAGTACACTTCAAGATTACGGGTAGACTGAACTATGCAATTTTATAGCACTGTGGACTCACAGTGGGCTCACTTCGTTTTTCTAGGGCCATATTTCACCCAGAGAAAGCATTCACTCCTCCCCCCCTCCCCAAAACACAAAAATCACTTATCAAAGCCAGCAGTGTTAAGATGACTAAGAGATCATGGGATGTCAGGGGATCTAACAGCACTCAAAGAGCTAAGAAAAAATAAGCATCAGTTTTTTTCCCCCCAACTTCCAAGGGCAAGGGCAAAAACTTTTGACAAAGTTCAAGGGGTAATAAACTAACGATGCCTTTGCAGTTGCATAATTACCTCAGTGGATATCTATTTTCCATCTGCCTTATTCCTGGATGAGCCCAAAGGACCATAAGGCAGGCACCTCTGAAGCCTCCTGCCAAATGGGCACCGCTCTTGCAGTTGCAACTTCCTCGGGGAAAAGACCTACTGGCAATTGGATTTTAATGCCCTGTCAACTGCATGAGGTTATCTCAAGATTAATGAAGAGGAAAATACCAATGCACCCTCAGGGTAAGTAATCACATTTGAAAACACCTGTCAACTTCAGGCCCCTGGAAGTTGTTCTACTGAGGAAAGATTTTTTCCTGCCATAAACGTGTCACTTTTTGGAAAGACTGTTTCCCTGCCATAAATGTGTCACTTTTCCTCTTCCGCTTAATACAACTTGCATACATGACCACACAAGCATGGTTACAGAGACACCTGGAGCAACTGACCTATGACATGTTCCAGGCCATCCGTCATGTCTGAACTGTTGTTGAAGTTGTTGATGGAAGATAAGAGATCACCAGGGTCACTGGCCGTCAGCTCCACATTCATGGCATTGTTCAGGTCGATCAACAGGTGCTCCTGCACCCTGTAGACAAAATGTATGATGTGGTTAAACCTGGCTGTACTGGGACACAGTGGTGTGTCCATGAGCCTCACAGGGTTCAGCAAGGCAGAGGCAGCAGCTAAACACTGACTACCCCTACCCCCTCAAAACAGAAGATGATGAAACTGTTTAAAAATCTAACGCACCTCTCCATCCTCATCCTCTTTTTGTATTATCTTTGTCAAAATACATTTTGTCTTCTTTTTCAATTCTGTTACCTTTCTCTGCTTACATCTTAAGGCTCACTGAGCATACCAGAAAAAGCTATAACTACCAACTTCTTTGAAGTGAGGCCATCTGACATCTGAAAGCATTCGAAACTGGACAAAATGGGTTTAAAAATGCAATAACTGAACAGTGCTAACGTAAGAGAAGTGGTTTGGGTGGATGGTTCTAATATTAGATCTGAGATCAAGAGGTTGCAGGTTAAATCCTGGTCTAAATGGTGACCCTCTTCTCCCCAAGTTTCCGGGTGGTGGGCTCAGTATCTTCTGATGAGATGAAAATCAAGGTCCCAGTCCCCTGAGCTACAAGACTATGCATGTTAAAGATTCCACAGCAGTAAACAAATACTGCTGTGGCCATTTATTTTTCATCATTTGTTAGTGTATTATCTGGCTGTTTGTTGCTTGAAAAAAAGGGTTTACCCTGAGAATGTATGTATGTTTTGCGTTGTTTAATTAAAATCAGTGTTTTTTTAACCTTTTGTGTGTTTTGACCTCATTCCCTTGATACTCTCAGGTAGATGAAACCCTTTCCAAGAACCCTTCCTCTGGCAAGACTTGATGCTTAGGACAGTCTGAGAGGAGGGTTAACTGTATTTAAAAAAAAGAGTTGGGGTCCCCTGTTGCAGTTGACTTTCCTCAACAACAAAAAAAGCAATCAGCATTTCCCACGGAAAAATCCCAACTGGTGCAATACTGGATGCATAGTAAACTGACAAAAAATATCAAATCCACTTTGAATCACAAACTTGAGTCATCTTGCACGATCATCTGAACACTTTTCAAGCACACTGAACCTGGTGTACAAGGAGTGGAGCCTGAGCAAAGAAAAGGAAGACACTAATGTACAGAGAACATGTATACAGAAAACTGATCAAATCCTTGCCAGAGATCTGCAGTGAAACCTACTGTGGCTTGGATGGGGTGGTGGGAGACTCCACGGCAGACCATGAAGGATGGTTGTCCAGCAGTGCCGCATCAATGTTCTTCTTACGTGCAAAACCCAGGCGACAGTACATAGAGACAGCACTCTGAAAACACACACACACACACACTTCAGTTTAATCCTATGAAAATTGACAACACATCAAGCCTTAAGTAGAATGATACCACCATAGCAGTACTTAGTACTGTTAAACAAAAAAATGACTCAAATGATGTGAGGAAAAAGGAATGAAGTGTACAATGTCAAATAATGTTGCAACCTCAGTTATTTCTTCTCATCAAGTCTATCAACTCCATTGAGAAAAGAAAAGAAAAAAAGCAGCACTTCTGATGTGGGCTAGTCTTACAAATGTAGCTGAAAATAAACAGATGCCACACACAGTGTTGCAGTCCATCATCTGAGAGTTTGCTCTTTTAGTTGCTTCTTGTTACTGTTCCATGTAGTACAGTGCTAACGTAAAGCACTTAGCACTCCAGCAAGACTGGTGCTCTTAAAGTCCTCTTCATCATTTGTCATCATTATTGTTGTCTCTGTTACTATCGTCATTATTCATAATCAGTATTTATACAAGAGTTACAGATCAACTCACTTTCACAAGGACCAGATCAATTTGAAGTACATTGGCAAGCTGAAATGAGAAGGAAAAAAGTTAATAAATGGCATATAAACACTGAAACACATTTCACAAACAAGCACTGATACTTCAGTATCTTAACAAGTCTTTTATACATCAAGCACTACTGAGCTTTACTACAAACCGCAATTTATTTTATTACAGACCTGTTGTTAAACAAGGTAATATCTGTGTAAATGTTCACAGTGCATCTGACTAAAGTCTTTACTTACCTCAGCAACTGTGGTGTTCTCATCAATAGAGACAAATATTTTGTACAGCAAGGTCTCAAAGTAGTCACCCAGCACACGATTCATCACAAAACCCTCCAGTGGTGGAACTGAAATTAGAAGAAACATTGAATTTTAGATCATTAATATACTGATAACAAGCAAGTGATACACTGTATTTGCAAGAATACATGTTCCTAATCAACTATATCTACACCTGCATACAAATTTAAATTCATAATCAATACAATTTTGCAATTCCAACACAAAGAAACAAAGCATAAGACCCACATTACCTTTTTTTCAAACACACACGCACACACACACACGTCCACACACACACAAACAAACAAACAACAATACAAAATCATAAACACTGCACCAAATGAAGTTTCCAACAGCAAACATGGACAGATCAATTAAACTTTGTAATCTCATCTTGCCATTTTTAACTTATATTGTATAAGAAAACACTGGAGTATGACTATGCAACACGTTTCAATGAAGTTTATAACTTTTAAAATTAAGAATCCCTTTCCAGTAATGCATCTTTCCACAACTAATTCCATATGTCACTGCACAGTTCTACTGTGCTTGACAGCTATAGATGATTTTACAAACTGAACAGTTCTCTCACCAACAATGCAGTCTTCATCAGCAATAGGCACATCCATGTACACCAGGCCTTTCCTGTACAAACCTACACACAACCAAATACACATCATGCTGGTGGTAGTTTATACCCAAAAAACAACGACAACAACCTGCATACAGCATTTTATGCAAGTACAATGCACCTACAGTTTCAGCATGGATACTCCAGCACTCTACAAGTCACAGTCAGCATTATCACTACCACTTTCATCAGCATGATCATCAAACAGTTATGCATGTCAAATTAAAAACAAACGGATGCAAGCATGAAGAAAAGAACTGTCTTTCACACAGTAATAAAAACTACAACAAAGATAATGGAATAACAGGTGCCCTCTGCCATCAAGCCCCAAGGAGTCCAAAAGCATTTGCTCTGTAGACTTTGGATGACCAAAAAATTGAAAACTTCACTGAGTACTGCAAATATTTTTTTGTGAATATAACTATAGTTCTAAGCAAAATGTCAAAGATATAATGGGTTTGCACTGATAAGATTTTTCTGGATAGAAGAAATCTCACACATTCCCACAGAGAAAAAAATAAATCAATGGATGTATTATCTAAATCACTCAAATTCTGCTTCAAGACTTACCACTCAGTGCAAAGCATGACTTGTTACAAAGGTAATATGATCTACCAAAACAAAACAAAGGACATTTAATCTTCTGTTAAACAATTTGATCGATAACTGACTTTTAATGCCCAGCCAACTAATCTTCTGTTAAACAATTTGATAGATAACTGACTTTTAATGCCAAGTCAAAAAAGGCAGTTGTTTTTGGAAAACATAAATATTTTATATGAATGCATATCACATTTGCGTATGACATGTATTTAAATACTGACAAAGATGATAGAAAGACATGCAAGTGGTCACTTTTTGGGGCAAAGAAGAGGCTTACCATGCAGAACTGTCTTGTCAAGTTCCCCAGCTAGTTGAGGTCCAGTGTCGATGATAGAGTCTATTGTGACTTTCTCTGTTCCAGTGCACAGCTGAACATAAAGAAATGTATCCACAAACTCAGCTGACAATTAACATACTGTGAACAATAGAGGCAAAATGTCACAAGTGTGCACACAAGGAAATGTGAATGCTTGTGTATGTTTGACAGACATTCATACCAACAAATGCACATTCACACACAGTACACACATACATGCATGCGCATAAGCATACATGTACACACATGCACATACACACGCAGTGGCACACATGATGGGGTGTGCGCACATGCACACAAATACACACACATTCACACCAACCTTGACATCATCCTCTGTGATGTATCCTATGTGAGCAATCCACCATGGATCAATGGACACTTCCTCTATGGGTTGGGCTGGAAGCAACTCTCGCACTGGACGCTTCCGGAAAAATTTCTGAAAAGAAACTGGTAAGTAAGTAAACAGTCTATCTTGTAAGTAAGTAAACAGTCTCTCTTCATCACTGTATAACATATAACACAATTTTTGGACAATAAAGCCAGCCTCAAGTCATTATGCATTCCACAAGTCAACACCAATACCACATGGTAATCAGATTTAAAAAAAATCTAAAACAACAATGACTGCTAGCATTCTAAAAGAAGATCCAAACACATGAAAGGTTCAAAAGAACAGTAATTATTAGGGCAAAACACAAGATATGAATTTCTGCAGTAATCTCCTTTATCAAGCTACAAAATGACACTTAAACCATTTAACTGTTTAATTTAAACCATTTAACTGTTTAATTTAAACCATTTAACTGTGATTTAAGTGCTGTTTAGTTGCTTGATAGTTGATAAAGGGGATTACCCTGAAAATTCACATGTTGTGTTTTAATAACTTTTATCCTAATAAATAGCATTCTTTTGAACCTTTTGTGTGTTTGGATCAGATCAAAAGTTTGTGGTCCTGACTTTACTATGGGAGATGGGGCTTAGAGCTCAATGTTGAAACCTGATTCGGAGATCATGTAGCTGAGTGGTGAAGGCTATTCAGGACTGAGAGGCTGTGTGTTTAAATCCTAGTTCAGGAAGCAACCTCTTCCTTCCCCCCCCTCAACTACCATTGGACTCAGGACAGGTGCTGGTGGCTGAGGGAGGAGGCAAGCAGGAGGGGAAGTTTGACTGAATGGAGGGGACATCAGCGTATCTGAAGTCTAGAGCAATGAAGTATAAAACAAGAGATGAACAAAAGAGAAAGTAACAGAACTTGTTGCTAGTTTAACATTCAGTTTTGAAATGGAGAAATCCTCATTTTGAAGCATGATCACAGTCAGTCTTATTAGCAAGCTAACACAATGCTACTCACCTTTGTTGAACGACACTGGTTCATGAGATCAATGTACTGGTTTCTGCCAATTCCAAGCAGCCGCAAACCTTTAACATAAATGCAACTGTTTAGTCATCTTTTTTATTTTAAAAATCAACAATTCATTTTGATTTATTTCAGTTTATTCTAATTCATTTCATTCCGATGTTCTGTTCAAGCTTCATACTAATACTATTGTTTTTTGTTTTGCTGTCATTCTGTTTTGTTTACGCTAATCTTTTCTATCTCGGTCAATAAAAGAGGTTCCCCATGATAAAACAGAGATAACACTGCAGAAATATAAGTCCAATAAATTATGAGAAAATGTTTCCATAGCCATGGATATAAACTCAGTGCCAGGAAGTACAGAAGACCAAATTTTATACATTCTTGGTAATGTTGGTAAGTAGCTTAGGGGACTGTTGCTTTTCTTACATGCAAGTGGATAACTCTTGATGCACCAAGATCAAATACTGACTAGTTCATTAAGAGTCCAAAAGAATAAAAACTGCCCAGTTCAGTAACTGACCTGCAACGACATCATTGACATTCAAAAGTTTACCAAACTATAATCAGCTGACAGGAGGACACACTTCTGGTAATATGTCACCAGAAAACATTTTCATGAACTCTTCTAAACAGGTCCAGAAGGTTGAATGCTTTGGTTGGGATAAAAAAAAGAAAAAAGAAGAAGTAACATTCACACTTCAACAGGTTCTAATCACCTTTGGTTTTTTCTTCTATTTTTCTAAACATGACAACTGCTCAATAACAAGGTATGTAAATTTGGTAATAAAACCGCAAAAGGACAACCATCACCACCAACAACAACAACAAAGCAGAAACTTACAGTCAGCAGCTGTGAAGTTAGGCAAAGAGTCATAGCTCTTCTCTTGCACCATTATGTCCTGCATCATGTTGATGTAGTACATGAATGGTGTGATGCGCAATCCCTTCACAATCACATCCGACAGGTGGTAGGGGTACAGCATCAGGTGCTCTCGGCTGTACTGCATCAGGTCTTCATAATAACGACGCTCATCTTTGCGTACTGTCTTTACTGAAGTACAAAAGCATTGTATCAGGGATGTTGCTTTTAACTGCTCTGCCTTTTGCCTAATGCACAGTAGAGCACAGAATTTACACAAAGGTTAAAACAAATTAAAAAATTAAAGGACACAAAGGGACCTCCCCCCCCCCCCCCCCCCCCCCCCACCAAATTTGATATGTTCTGAACTAGATAGATATATTGACTAAACACACCATATTTCCAAGTGCTGTTTTTAAATAAAATTGACAAGCAAAAGAATGGCTATGATAGTGATACCTGAAGCAATACACTGCTTGGTCCCTTCTGGTCTGTGCCCATATATTGCTAGCTAGTATCAGAACATCAATGCATTATGAGCATCTCTTCACGCCACCTTTCTGTTTGAAGTATTACAATACAGTTGAGAAGAGGGGCTGGGGTGGGGGTTGGGGGGCTGGTGCAATGGGGTAAAAAACTAATCCAATTTTCACATTTTGCAAGTACAAAACAAGTTACTTAGCAACTGGATTTTGACATCCTGTCATTACAAAATGAGACAGTGCTTAACTAAAATAAAAACAACAAGAAGGAACAAATTCTTACCAAGGTTTCCCTTGTATCGCAGCTGATTTTTCACACTAAATGAAACAATAGCCTTTTCATACTCTCTCTGTGAATTCCCAAGACTCTGAAAACAAGCAAAACAAGCTGAATTATAACTATGAAGTCAAATAAGTGTGGCTGCAGTTCCTAGTTCCAAAAAAAATATTCACAGTTAGAGTGATGTACCACTGCCAGGCAAGCACACAAGCATGTGTGTTTTTGGGTGTATGTTCTTCATACATATAGTTTGATTTTTGCTCTTCAGAAATTTGAAATGGTGCTTGCTGTTTTATTTCTCAGTACCATTTTATGTGGTTAACAATAACATTTTATTGTTCTTACAAAATGGCAAAACTGACACATTCAATATAAATGCACTTCTTATCTTTGGTGTATGTTTTCAAATGGCTCATTTGTGAAACTAATGTAGTAATGAAAAAGCAGAAAAGACTGTTTTAAAAACAACAATAAAAACAAAAGCAAAACAAAACACAAAAACACACACCACTCACTTGATGCACTGATGATAAAAGGTTAAGTAGGTTAACTGCATGCACTGATTAACCTAACCTCACATATATTTTCATCTCTGATTGTAAACAGTGTTGCTGCAAACACTTTTATTGTGCATGTTTATGCTGTCCTGTATTGATGCTCAGCAGGTTTGCTGAATGGTAGAGGGAATAGTTTATAAATGTTTTAACATCTTGAGGCCCTGCAGATGACTACTGACAATGTGACATTATTTTATCTGCAAATTCATCACCAGTCATACACATTATAATCAGGGGTTGCACTGCCTTTTAGAGATTTGTGTCAACTGACACAAAACATTACATATTTTGCGTCAATGGCATGAAAAATGCGTACAGCATAACCTAAATTTAATGCACATACAAAGCCAAAACTGATGATGGAGTAACCGGATTGTAGCTCACAGGCTATAAAGTGAGAAGATGAAAATAATAAAAAGGTCTATTCGTGCACACACACAAAAAAGTGGAAACATTTAGTAAATTTGCGGTTCACAAAAAGTCTGCATAACTCGGAACATCATTTTCTGAGGATGAACTGCAGCAGACAATGTCGGCAAACCCAGTTCTTGTCTACTGCAGAATTTAGTAATGAGATTAAGCTGAAGTCGAAGCTGCCGCCATTTTTTCTCACTCGTATCTGGGTGTCAACATGTGTTTTCTTTTCGGTTTCGTAGTCTTCTACCTTTGAGTAAGTTCTGATAATATTGTACACTGACAAACTAGGCATATTGGGTCATTCCAAACTCTATGTCTGGGATTGTGTCCTCTGTTGACTAACCGGAAATATTACTGATCAGCTTGGCAAATATGCGATTTCTGGTCAGCCTGATAAGGAAGCCGATCTTCTAGATCTATACGGGTTCGTTTGGATTCAGTTTCAAATTAATCATTTTTGTTTTTTGGAAAAGTATGTAGATTTTATTCACAGCCAGGGTGCTACCGACTATAAGGTGCACGGATCAGATTTTAGGGGGGACAAGTATCACCGTCACCTTATCTAGACCAAAAATTACAGTAGCCTACGCGTTTATTATGTCTAGATTCTGCCCTTCACTGACTGGACTTTTCCAGCTGAGATGACACTGAATTTGCGGGTAGATCTAGTGTTGAGTGATGCAGCGGACACCAGTGAGCCATAACTTGTTTAATCTGTCATTCTGCGTACAGTGATGCAATGATGTGGCTAAAATGCATATGGCACTAAAAAAATGCAATATTTATGCAAAATTTTGCAATGAGCATGATCCCTGATAATATTACCACAATTCCTTTCATGTGTACAACCATCATGCACTGAACATGATCAGGAGATTAAAATAATGCATAACACCAACAAAGGATTCCATATATTGATACACTGATAATTGATATATATATATAGTTCACTTTTTGACATTTTCTCTTTCTTCTTTTATACTGTGTCCAGCTTCAAGTTCAACACTCAGAAGATTCTGACACTTTGAGGGCATGTTGAGTTATTTGGTGTTTCCATTATCCATCAAACTTGGACATGGACTACAGGATCTTTAATATGCATATGTGGTCTTTTTGTATGCATAGGTACACACTGCCACTGGAGACCTCAGTTTTTAGTCTCATTCACACAGCTTTTGTACAGTCTGCACAGAATCTGACTCCCAAGAAATCTCAGGGTGGGCACAAAGCCTAAGACATAACTTTGGCTTTCAAAAGCAAGAGTTCTTGCTCTGCTCCACTGATTATCCAATAGGAGATTCTTCCAGCTGGTGTACCGTGTGATCATCATTTTCATTATTTATGCTGGTTGCTACTTTGTGGCATCTGTGTATTTTTCTAGGATATATCACCAGCCATTAGAATTTTTCTTATGGCTAGAACTATGTAGGTTTGGTATTTTCAAGCATACTATTATATTGTATACATTACATGTACAACAATCATGCTTGCTGTGCATGTGAAGGCCAGACAGGCACTGGAGGGTCTATGCAAAATTTGCAAGAGCTTACTTGCAACTTGGATAAAATTTTAAAAGAATCACTTTATTCTGTCTGATCCTGGTGTCAAAACTGCTCCTTTATTTTCTTTCTGCCATTAGGAGTAGCCATAATCATCATTCTCATTGTTCTACTAGCTGCTTTCAATGGGCTATCATTGCAGCAGACTAATCACCGAGATATGGGTTTGACCTTTTATCAGAAACTAGTTTTAAGCTTGTTCTGATTTTTTCCCCAGCAAAAAATATATATACACACCGAAATAGCTACAGTATTTCACAATGTCCTCAATTTGCATGAGGAACTTATTTACGAAAATAATGAAAACATTTTGTTGTTGCTGCTGGTTGTTTGGTTGTTGTTTTTTCACTTTGATCCCACCGCCAGTTTAACTGCTACTTGTTTAGTACCTTTCGTATTATGGCTAAATAACGATCGTTTGAAAACTGATTTTTTGTCTAGTTTTTAATTAAGAAGTTTTTAAAGTAACAAACAAGGCTGAATTTATGACAGACAGCAAAATCACAGTTTTTACCTGCTTGACATTTGCAGGAAGTTTTTGCCATGGGTGATTCTGTCTAATGTGACTTTCAACGTCTGTCGACATTATAACTCTATGAAAAGAACCAGATGAACACAATGTATATGATTAGAGACTAGCAAACTGCATAAAATTCGAAGGTAAACGCGTTTCACATCTTTTCTCCCTTCGAAGCAGACAACACCTCTCACTTCCGTACAATGACAACTTCCGGCTAATTTTGTATCGTTTATTTTCATTGGCTTATATTAGCGAATCATTTGGCTCGTTTTGTATTCGTGATGGAAACAGTTTGTTGAAATATGGCGTCGTACAACTAGAAGTTTCAAACTTGTGTATGTTGGTCAAGTAATTTGCGTTTTTGTGCATGAGTGTATGTGTGTGTCGTTTAGCTAATTCCAAGGGCTGCACTATCAATTAGACCCGTTAGCTTTACAGTAGTTTATTCCTGTTTTTCTCCCCCCCCCCCCCCAATGTATCTTGGGCTGAAGTCAAATGGAATGGACTAGGTTTTTGTTGGTCAGGGCAGCAGGGACTGGAAGGATGCCATTTTCTCAGGAAGGTTGTTCCAGTTAACAATAACAGTTGTCTTTGGGAAGGACAGTTGCCTGTATTCTGTTCTGGAGCTCAGACTTGGATATGCTAGCTGATGGTTTGGACAGGTTTTGGACATGAACTTCTGTGGGTAGGGATGATGAATGAATGGCTGGTTTTTGGTGTTGGTAAATATGACTGGCTTTTATTAGGTTGTGGTGGTACTTGTACAAAAAATATATGTGTGCTTTCTTCCATCTTGCCTGGCGTGACAGCCAGCCCAGCAAAATCGATACTTAATGTTTGATGGTAATCACAATGGACCCATCTGCCTGATCTTTGCTGGACCACCTCTAGTCTTGTGATGTTCTTGCTGGTTTATGGGTCTTTGATTCCTATTCTGTAAAATGTTTCAGTCATTTAAAAAACAAATCTGTGTAGACTGTGACTGTGCAGCACTGTTTTTTGTTTGTTTTTGTCTTCACCGGTGTGTGTGTGTGTGCGCACACGTTTATGTGTGTGTATGTGTATGTGTGCACATGCATGCATTCATCCATGCATGCATGTGTGTGTGTGCATGTGTGTGTGAGTGCACGTGTGTGTGTGTGTGTGTGTGTGTGTGTGTGTGTGTGTGTGTGTGTGTGTGTGTGTGTGTGTGTGTGTGCATTCACTTTGTTGAAGAAGGTACCAGTAAATCTAACATTGATTTGTCTTTGTACAGGTTCCAGCATAGTTAATTCCAAGACAAACATTTATTGATCAGTCATGGGTGAAGTGAGTGTGGCAGAGAAGAAGCAAGTGCTGCAGCATGTCTTCCAGCAGTATGATGAACAGTGCAAGGGGGAACTCACTCCCATTCAAATGCAGATTCTTCATGGAGACATTCGAATGGGGGGCATTAGTCTGCCACAGGTAATTATATATTCTTTATTTTATAAATTCAAGTCCTGATCAGTTTTGACCAACAGGTCTCTGTCATGCACGAGTTCAAACATTGTAACAAAATACAATTCTGGTCTCTTTGTGGTATAATAAGTAAGACTGGCCTCGATGGGTGGTTTAGTTCTTGAGTTTTGTGTATTTTACAAGAAAGAAACACAGCTAAGAAAGATCTCTCTTATAGTCTTAACAACTAAATAACTGAAGGATTTGACTGATTATTGCATTTTGTTTGATTTTGGTTTTTGGTGGTTGCTTTACTGTTTTATTGGAAGAAAAAGACATGGTTCTGGTAATGTGTCATTTTATTACAGTTGCAACAATGTAAGTTGCTTTAAAAAGAAAAAGAAAAAAAAGTATCACACCAACAGTATTATTTATTGTGACACACCTAATGTGGCTGTGCTTGTTTTAACCATTGTACATATATAATATATAATATGTATAAATTATCTTCTGTTCACTTTGATCAGGTCCAAGCCTCCATGAAGTACACATGTATAGGAGAGCAGTGCCAGGCCACAGAACTGTATGACCTCCTGCAGGAAATGGATCGCCGCTACTTTCTACTGCAGGATCTCAGATGGGAGTTTTCCATGCTAGACAGGGAGCACACTGATGCAATAAGTGTGGAACAAGCCAGGTTTGCACAGAATCAAATACAACTGACTGTTGAATTCAAGTGTGACAGTACTTCCAGATAAAACAGAGCCCCCTCCCCCACTTCCCCAACCTGCCCCTTCCCCACAGCCACTCCCCCAAACTACATACTGATGCCTCCCCCCCCAACTCCCTCCTTCAACCCCACCCCTCCCCCTGGGCTTCCACCCCCACTATCTCCAAAAGTAGTAAAAGATTAAAACTGCTGTCCAGTGTATATATATATATATGTAAATGTATATATCAAATTCTCTTTCTAAAAGAGATGATTCTGTTTTTGTGGAGACTGTAAAATGATTTTTTTTCTTCTGCTTTCTCCTCTTCAGGTGGCTGGTGCAGGCAGTGCATGGGAAATATTTCTCTCGTCGTAAGTGGGATCGTTTTGTGAAGAACCGAGCGGTACCTGGCAGCAATGTGGGTTTTGCAGAGATTGAGGTCATGTTGTGTGATATCCCCAGCAAGTCTGAGCTGGCTGATGATCAGAAACAGCTGGAGCAGGAGGAAGAAGGTAACCATGCACTTATTGTCCATTTCTTGATATTTAGATTTTCTTTTTTGTTTGTTTGTTGTGCTTTGTTTTCCTGCTTCTTTTTCTTTCTTTTCGGTCTTTTTTTTTCTTTTCCCCTTCCTTTTCTCTCTCTCCAATCAACCCTTTGTCCTGCTTGTTTACTGATTAGTAGCAGGAAGGCTCCTTCATGAGAATGTATGAAAGAGGCTGGATTTCTTGCATTTTGTGTTGGTATATGAAATATTTAATGTTATCATAATTATGATAACATATATCACTGTGTTTGCTCTGTCTGTCTGTTGCTCTCTCTCTCTCTGGTAATTAAAAAAAAACTGTTTTACTACTAGGAATGCTAAATTTGAAATTTTTATCTCCTTTCAGAGAAACTAAGAAGGAAGAAAGAATTTGAAGACGCACTTGAGAAGGAAAGAGAGAAGATGAGACTGGAGAAAGAGGATCAGCGTAAAAGGAAGCAAATTGTGCGCACACCTACCAGAGAGAGAGAGAGTCTGAAAGAGTGAGACAGAGAGGCAGAGAGCTTGCATTTTAACATACGTTGCCTCAGGATGAAATTAGAGAGGCAAAATGAGTTACAAGAGAAGCAGAGAGAATGAGACAGAGAGCATCAGAGAACATGAGACAGGCAGAGAGAGTAAGACATATGTAGGCAGAGAGGTTAGACAGAGGGACAGAGAGAATGAGACAGCTAGACAGGCAGAGAGAGTGAGACAGACAGGGAGAGTGAGACAGAAAGACAGTGAGCTAGACAGACAGAAGGACAGAGCGAGTGAGACAGCCAGGCAGAGACTGAAACAGACAGATGTGAGAGTAAGACAGACAGGGGCAGTGAGACAGAAACGCAGAGAGTGAGATAGACAGAGGGCCAGGGAGAATGAGCCAGATAGTCAGGCAGAGAGACAGGCAGGGAGAGAGAGAGAGAGTGAGATAGACAGGCAAGAGAGTAAGATAGACAGGGGTAGTGAGACAGAAATGCAGAGATCAAGAGCGAGATAGACAGAGGTGCAGAGAGGATGAGACAGACAGTCAGGAAAAGAGAGTGAGGCAGATAGGCAGGCAGAGAGTGAGTGAATAAGTGAATGATATGTCTGTCTGTTTGTGTGCCTGTCTGTTGGACTCTGTGGGTGCATGCCTGCATGCATGCGTGTATGTGCACAATTTTTCTTGGTGGTGGTTTCTATGTAAAATACAAAATTTGCACTTCACTTTCTTAATAAATACACACTGTATCATACTGTACGTGTGAAAATATGTCCTAAGTACTGGAATTGGCTTCCAATGATCATAACATACATACTTCTAGGAATAGGTATACCCTCATTTCCATTTTCTGAAGTTAAAAAACCCCCACAAAATGGTTGGTTGCAGGCTAAAGACCAGGAAGAAGAGGAGAGGCGAAAGAGAAGAGAAGAGGAAGGTAAGAAAGAAATGAATGAGATTATGGACAGGGGGTCAGTGTTAAATGAGGTTTATCTGGGAGCAATGGATTAGGCAGCTTTATGTGGGCATTGCCAGTGAGCAGGACAGTTTTTGTAACATCTCTACTGTTTAGAGCTGGATTTCAGTATTCAGCTGCATGCAATAATGTGGTTTTGTTTATAGTTTTTACTGTTTATAGTTTTTGCCCAGTCTCGTTTATCATTCTATTACACATTGTATTTCAGGTTCTCCATAGCTGTGTGAAAGACAGCCACTGTTTTGCATCCTTTTTTCTAAAAAAAATAATCTATGAATGTTGTACACATAGGCATTACTGTGTTTTGATTTGAAATGTAATTTTTGTTTGATTGGGCTTACAGGATTTAGATATTTTTTCAAATGTTTCAGAGGAGACAGCTGGTGAAACTGAAAGTATGCGTAAGATGACCCCCATAATGTGTGATTCATGTCCCATTCTGATATCTCTTCTCCATGACTCATGGATTGGGTTGATGACACTGTCCTCCTGCTAACAGCTGTGCTCAGTGACTCCATTTAGCTCACACTGTACCATGCTCCTTAAAGAAACTGAACAAAAACTGCTCTTGATTCAAATGTGTTGAAAAGTCTTAGTCCTGTATCCAGCCTTCCATTCGTTTCGAAGCATTTCTTCTTCTTCCTTTTCTTCTTCTTTGTTGTATAGAACTGGGTTCATAGGGAACATTGCTGTTTAGTGGAGACTGTTGAGCAGGTTGTTTGGCTGTTGAAGTGGCTGCTCTGTTCAAAATATGTAAAATTATTTATGTTATGACAATCTGGGAGCTGTCTAGAGTCCAGGTGGCTCCGCACACTGTGTGCAGCTGCTCACAGCATGCAGGAATTGTTCCAAAGATGTTGATGCAGTCTGCCAGAAGTTGGTTTGGAAAGATTCAGAGAGGAACTGCCCATTTGGGTTTAATTTGTCGAGTGTATCATCACAACATTTCTCTACTCATTGACTTTCACTGGTTGCTTGTTTCTTCCAAGATTGAATACAAGATTTCCAGCCTTTCCACGTGTGTTAACTCAAATACTTCCCCTCCATACCCCTCTGACCTGTGTCAGTTATACTTACTGTTGTGAACTCCTCATTCATATCCAAGTTCTGGAAATGGATATATATATATACAATTCTTTGGGCAGTATATATATTGGATCTGTCATCTGGAACAACCTTCTTTCTCACTCCATCTTTCTTCAGCTCTCTGTCTTTGAAACGTGGATGCAAAACATCTCATTTATCTACCTCATAAAATGTCTCTCTGTTAGAACTGTAATTTCACTGCCGAGGCATGGGGGAGAGGCTAAGACAGTCAAAGTGGTTCAGAGAAAAATAAACTGGTTAGGATAGGTCAGGTGGTAATGGTGGGGGGAGGGGGTGTTGGTATGGTGTGGCACAAAAGAGTGCCAGGAAAGTCATGTTTTCAAAAGAGCTGGCAGTAAGGAGGGATAGTCAGCATATTGCATATTACAGTTCCCACCCTCACCTCCAGCTTTGCATGGGATAGGTAGCAACAGAGTTTTGCCTTCAAAGGTTTGTATGTCAAGATGACTTTCAAATGATGGATGTAAAGAAAGAAATACTTCCTTTTATGATTCTTTTATATTGGATCTGTCATCTGGAACAACCATCTTTCTCTGTCTGCCATGTCCCATCTCTCTGTCTTTGAAACATAGACTCAAATCTCAGATGCACAGAGTCTGCATAGTTGATGCACTAAGCTGGGGCCTGATACACTTGATTTATGACCTGTGCATCACCAGTACATGTGTGATTTGACCTAAATACACTGAATCTTAGCAGTATGCATTTCAATGCTGGTCACTGCATCAGTTGCACATGTGTGTCAGTGGAAAGTGTTTGGTATGGTGAATAATATTTGGGACCCTTTGAAGTTGCACCCCTCCCCCCTCCATCCCCCCCCCCCCCCCCCCCCCGCGCACTCTGACAATCTGAACCTTAAAGCGTGACTAATACTAAATTCAGATATTTCATTTGAGAGTTGTTTATGGCTTTTGTGTGAAATCAAAATGTTTGTCCTAGTTTCAGTTGGATTGTTCTGTTAAATGTATTTTCATTAGACATTTTCTTTTTTCTTTTTTTATCAGTGCAATATTTTTTGGACATGTTTGTAAGTTCCTTTGACTTGCGTGAGTTTGCTGAGATGAGGTGCATATAAATGCTGAATTTATTTACATAATAATATATAAAGAAGAGAGAGAGAGAGAGAGAGATCAATTTGCTTCTTTCTTTACCTGATGAATTATTTACTGTCTTATATAACTTCTTTCGTTATTTCCCCCCTTCAATCATGTTTATTAACTCATGATCTACAGAGCAAAGGCGAAGAAGAGAAGAGGAAGAGCGCCTCCGTAGGGAACAAGAAGAGGTAAAACTTATTAAATTGGGTTTTCATTGATGATTCACGAAATGCTTTTCTCAAGAAGAATTATTGGTACTTGTACTTTGTAAAAGAGACTGGGATATTCTCAGAAAATAATGTGTTGCTGATGTGACGCTGTGGTGGCTGAACCAGAAACAAGGCTCTAGATATTTCCAGGAAGAGTGTAAATGTTAATATTATCAGTCATGTTTTAGGAGATGAATTGTGTGAAGATTTTTATCACCATCAGCTCTTGATTGTAGCATCTTAGTTGCTGAGCCGCACTTTGAATTTCAAAGAAAATAAATACTGCCACATTGACTAAAGTGACAGCAGAGCAGTATCTGTGGGTCCTTTAACATCTGTGTGATTATGTGTTAACCCCCCCACCCCCGTTTGATATTGTAAGATCTTTCATAAAACAGCTTTGGGCAGAGGGAAAATGCAGTTCATTACAAGTTTTAAAGAATAAATGCAGTCTGCATGAAAAAGAAATACCTGCCCAGTTAGATACAGTTGATTTCTCAACTATTTATAACACCTTTTCCACCAATCACAGGAAGAGGAGCGACTGCGAAGGCTTCAGGAAGAAGAGCGAAGGAGAAGGGAAGAGGATGAAGAAAAGTACAGAGATGCTGAAAAGTTCAAAGATGTAAGTAACACAGTCTTTGCATATATGAGAGGGGTGTGTAGTTGGATTGCCAGTTGGAGGATGAGAAAAAATACAGAGATGCTGAAAAGTTCTTAACACAATCTTTGCATAAATAAATATACATGAGAGGGGTGTGTGGTTGGATTGCCAACTGGGTTATTTGCTGTATTTTTCTAATAATTTGTTGGCTGATTGAGTATTCAGTTAGTTTAATAGACCAATCCACTCTGTTCATATGCTCCTCCATCAAGTCTGGCAAAAAAGTCTCTTTGCCAGACTTAACCTTATTAATACACAGCCACTGATTGGTCCGAACATGTTTCTGGCACTTTTCGATTGGCAGAGTGGACTGATCCATTTGGTAGGCAGTCACCATACTGTTGGCTTGTTGTTTTGCTCATCCCTCAGTCTTCACTTGCATGTCCCACCTACAGGAGGCTGAGAGAGATGAAAATGATGCGGATGAAAAACTGCAGCATCTGAAGAAGCAGAAAGATGGAGCAGATGGCAAAAGGAAAGCAGAACTGGAGGAGGAAGAGAAGAGGCTCAACAACCTAAAGAGAGGTATCTTCCCTTCTTTACAACCTTTCCTAAGCATACAACTTTATTGCCTAGTGTCAGTGCAGTACAAACACCAATCCCAAGTTGTTTTGTGATTAATATCTGCTGAAGCAATTTTTTTGTATGTTCAATTTGCCATGAACAAAATACTTTGCAAAATTTGGACAAGGCTGTTGTTGGTTGATTTTGTTGTCTTTTTTGTTTTTGTTTTGGCTTGATTGACATCATCTGGTATTGTACAGCTGGTTAGATTCTCACGCACAGGTTGTCCTAATGCATTCTGTGGATTAAATTCAGTTTCAGTGAAATTTCATATTACTGTATGGAGAGTTTCATCTGAAATATTCTGGTGTAAGATTATTGATCCACAGGATGGCAGGTAATCTCTGATCACAAGATAGGCCAAACATAATGCAACAAGGAATGAGTGTGTTGCATTCATCCTGCCTTACGCTACCAAGGTTTATCCTGACTGTGCATGGTATGATTATCTAAAACTTTATTTATCATAATCAAGCAGTGTGACTTAAGTACATGCACATATAGTAATTCAAAATATCATTGATTGGTCAGATCACTGCATTTGAACATACTTCATATCACACTGTTTGATTGTGATGAATAAAGTGCAAAAGATAATCATAGCATGCACAGTCAGGGCTAAATTTAAACTTAATAACTTGTGATGCCCCACATCTTCAGTGAGAGAGTGAGGGGGAGAGAGAGAGTGAACCATGTCAGATATAAATTACACAGGTGTCACATATTTATTTGTGACACCCAGCACTCTTCAGGCACACAGGGGTGATGAACTGCATCACATTTTAATTACGCAGGTGGTACGTTCTTATTTGTGACACCCAGTGTTCTTCAGTCATGGAGAAAGAGGGAGAGAGAGAGAGAGGGAGACATAATAAACTGGGTTACATTTAATTATACATTTGTTTATATATGTTTATATATGTATTTGTGGTGTCCAGCATTCTTCAGTCTCAGTTCATTGAGAAAGGTTTCAAGAAAACTGAAAATTTTGAACACAGTGTGGTGTTACTGTTGTTTTTATGTACTGTAGATAAAGTTAATAACTTAAGATGGAATGAAAACCAGATGCAAGGCCTGTTGGGTGACATTCCCATGGCTATGATGGTAACTAGAAGTACAAATGAATATACTGGCTCATCACCATACTTCAGAGTGAATGATTGTATTTCTTCAGAGCATCGCAACAAACGTATCCGGTACCAGTTGAAGGTAGCTGTGAAATCACGGGACAAGTTCCAGCTAGAGTATTCCATCACCGAATTCAAGAAAGCAGAGCTCTCCGATGATGACATGGACCTGGAAAAAGCACAGAAGCTCCTCAAACAGATTGGCGCCAAGGAAGGTGTGATTCAGACTTTATTCGTGTTGCATTTTGTCATTGCCTGTTTAGTTTGTTCATAGTGTGCTTTTCAATTGGCCAATGAATGGAATCTCCTGAAACATAGGAACACTGAAAAAAAGTGCACATCTATATCAGTGTTTTGAGGTTGTTAGTCTTTACAAAGAAATGAGCACATATCTGTTAATGTTTTGATGTTGGTAGTCTTCACAAAGAAAAGAACATGTCTCTGTCAGTGTTTTGAGGTTGTTAGTCTTCACAAAGGAAAGAGCACATCTCTGTCAGTGTGTTTAGGTTGTTAGTCTTCACAAAGAATAGCACATCTCTATCAGTGTTTTTCAATTGGTAGTCTGTGCAAAGAAAAGAGCAAGAGCACATCTATGTCAGTGTTTTGAGGTTGTTAGTCTTCACAAAGGAAAGAGCACATCTCTGTCAGTGTTTTGAGGTTGTTAGTCTTCACAAAGGAAAGAGCACATCTATGTCAGTGTTTTGAGGTTGTTAGTCTTCACAAAGGAAAGAGCACATCTCTGTCAATGTTTTGAGGTTGTTAGTCTTAACAAAGGAAAGAGCACATCTCTGTCAGTGTTTTGAGATTGTTAGTCTTCACAAAGAAATGAGCACATCTCTGTCAATAACTCATCCAAGAGCAATTTGTTTCAGTCAGCAAGAAGTCAAAATAGTTAGTTCATTCAAGTACCTTGGCACAGCAATTGACCAGAAGCCGTCCCTCACTGAAAACATAGATTTTTTGTCCAGGAAAGCTCAGCAAAGATCTATCTTCTCGGGACACTTGAAAGTTTTAACGTTAGTCCCCATATCCTGGGATCTGTGCACAGAAGCTTGATTGAAAGAGTCCTCGCTTTCAATATTGTCACATGGTATGGCAGCCTGACTGCCAAGAACAGAACAAAGTGAAGCCGCATTGTCAGTATAGCCAGCAAAATTTTAGGGTCAAGATAGCACCAACTTTCTCAATTGTACCAGGTCTCTGTCAAAAGAAAAACCCATCAAATTCTCAATGATTCTCCTCACCCTCTTAATGTTTGCTTTCAAAGACTTCCCTCTGGTCATTGGTACCCTTAGCATGCAGGAAGTTTTACAAACACTTTTTTTTTTTATCCCACTGCCATATCAGTTCTGCTGGCCTATAATGCCTGATATTAATGTTATAATCAATAGGGATGGTAATAATTATATTTATATGATGATTGCTGTGACTGCAGGCTGATGGTGTATTAATACTGTGATTAATATGGATTGTGATGGTATTATGTTAAAAAATGGATAGGAGGTGTGTGGGTGTGGGTGTGTGTGTGCGTGCGTGCGTGCGTGCGTGCGTGCGTGCGTGCGTGCGTGCGTGTGTGTGTATGCTTGATATAGGTGGGTGATGTGATAGTTTTAATGTGGGTGTAGGTGTGACTGTGTTTGTTGGGGTGTGGGTGTTGTTTTGACTGTGAACGTAAAGGTGGTGGACAGTTGGAATATGAGTAATGCCTGTGCACTTAATCGATCGTAAAAGTGATGTTTTATGTTTTACTACATTTTACTCCATTTTATCTGTATACTCTCTTACCTTTGTTGTATTGCACCGTCTACTTGTCCTTTTAAGTGTGGAATTCAGGTGACCCAAAAGACAAATTTCATTTAATGCACTTATTATGAATACTAAAGTTCTTTTGTATGTGTATTATTTGTTTTCACAAAGAAAAGAGCACATCTCTTTTAATGTTTTGAGGTTGTTAGTCTTCGCAAAGAAAAGAGCACTGTGCTGCTGTAGAAAAAGGCACAGCTATGGCTATCGTCATGGGAGGTTTATCAGTCACTGTGCTGCTGTAGAAAAAGGCACAGCTATGGCTATCATCATGGGAAGTTCGTCAGTCACTGTGCTGCTGTAGAAAAAGGCACAGCTATGGCTATCATCATGGGAAGTTCGTCAGTCACTGTGCTGCTGTAGAAAAAGGCACAGCTGTGGCCATCATCATGGGAGGTTTATCAATCACTGTGCCACTGTAGAAAAAGGCACAGCTGTGGCCATCATCATGGGAGGTTTATCAATCACTGTGCCACTGTAGAAAAAGGCACAGCTGTGGCTATTGACATGGGAGGTTTATCAGTCACTGTGCTGCTGTAGAAAAAGGCACAGCTATGGCTATCATCATGGGAGGTTAATCAGTCACTGTGCCGCTGTAGAAAAAGGCACAGCTTTGGCCATCATCATGGGAGGTTTATCAATCACTGGGCAGTGGAAACTCTTTAATCCAAACGTCAAAAATCCAAAACTTCAGCATTTGGACATATCTTCATGCTTGTGGAGTTTGCAGATGCTTTTACTTGTCTTGATGCTGGAATTCTTGAAGTCTTTAAGTCTGAAGTAGGCACAAAAACATAATCTGACTCAAAAACACAACTCAGCATTGAATAAATTTAACTCATACTGATCACTTTTTTCTTCTTTTCTTTCTTTCTTTTTTTCACATTTGAAGACAGAATTGATTTGAACAGTTATTAAATTGTAGCTGTAAAAAGACCACCCTTACTAATTCAACCACATTGCCCTTGACTGTAAGATAGCTAGGTGTCTATACGTATTCTGGTTTTCTTTTCTTTTTTTAGGCCTGTGTCAAAAACAAATATGCATGGGTCATCTATTCAGAAAATAAATGAATCCCAAAACTGTCATGGGGACCAACGTGTCCAGATTACATGATTTCCACTACATCTGATTTTGTAGTTGTAAGTTGTGCCAAAACAGATCCAATGGAAACCCTGATAAAAGGACCACTGCAGAAAGCAAGGAAAAGTGGTCTGCTTATGGTCTGATCTCCAACGAAGGGGTTCCCTCCATATGTGGTCTTAAAGGCAGGGAAGTAGCCATTGTTGAAAGGTTCAGCTGTATGGCAAAACAGACTGCTGCTGATTTCTCTTGCTGTAGAGTGGCCCTTGTTGCTGTTTGTTGAACACGTAGTGACATCTTCCCAAACACAAAATGCAAAACTGCTCTGTTCTGTCCTGCACTCTCATTAACATTCACATGTGTCTACCATGATCAAAGCTCTGAGCTCAATTGTTTTGGAGCTATGTAATGAACACATTGTTACATTTGCGTGTGTTTCATGGTGAATCTTATCCCAAGGTTGTTTCAGCAGTGTCTGTGTTATGTTTGATGCAGTGTTGTTAACTTAAGGTCTATACTGCTTGTGTTTCTGCTGTTTGTATTAGATTTGAATCACCATTTGTGTGTGTGGTATATGCACAGGGGTATGCCTGGGTGCCTGGGTATGTGTGTTTGCGCGCACCTTATTTGTAGGTACTTGCATGATTGTACACACATCACTTTCATGTTTTCACATTCATGTGTGCACACTTTGTTTTGCATGTGTCTCACTCAGGTCTTCACAAAGCAATGAGCAAACGCGAGATCCAAGAGCTTGAAAAGGCCATGGCCTTTGTCCGAAAGCATGGTTTTGAATCTGAGCTGGCGCAAGAAATGCATAGCGCTGGAAAACTGCTCCACCGTCTGCGGCGACTGGAGCGCATCCGACATGAAATCCTGGAGCTGAAGCAATCAACTGTGGCGGAGATTCGTAGCTACACCAGCCCCCCACCCATCGTGCACACTGTGATGACTGCAGTCTTTCTGCTGCTTGGGCACGCAGAGAAAGAAACAAAGGTGCCAGTAGTTGCGGGCAGTAATAAGAGAAAAGTATGGGGGTACTTTTCCACTTTTAGGATTCAACAGAGAAAGACGGCAAAACATTTAAATCTGTTTAGTATGTGCTTTCTGTTTGTCATGAACTAAATGAGGTTGCCCAAAAAACAAAAAAATGAAAATCTTGTCTCTTGTCACTTTCATATCTTTTGTCTTTGACCATTGCCCTGATATAACCATACTGGTTGACTGGGCATAAAACACCAAGTTATGTACTTCTCTTGTACTTCTCTTGACTGCCAAAGCCACCACCCCCTCCCTGAATCTCCAGTGTAATTTCAGGATTTTCAAAAGTGTCAACTTTTTTCTCATTATCAGAGTCTTACCAGTTTCTGTGAAGTTTACCTTTTTTTCTTTTCATTTTTAAGCAAAGAAATGGAAAAGAATGGGTGCTTGCATATTTCTTCTGTGAATTTGTACCTTCTTTCTTTCTATTTAGCAAAGAAACATAAAGGAGAAGAATGGGACTTTGTATTATATATTTCTTTTGTGAGTTTGAACCTACTTTCTTTCTAAAGCAAATAAGTGTAAAGAAGAATGGGAACTTGTATATTTCTTCTGTGAATTTGAACCTTATTTCTTTCTAAAGCAAATAATCATAAAGGAGAAGAATGGGAACTTGTATATTTCTTTTGTGAATTTGATCCTTCTTTCTTTTAAAAGCAATGAAATGTAAAGGAGAAGAATGGAAACTTGTATATAAATTTCTTCTGTGAATTTAAACCTTCTTTCTTTTTAAAGCTAAGAAACACAAAGGAGAAGAATGGGAACTTGTATACTTCCTTTCTGAATGTGGATTGACTGACTGTGTATTTTCCTTGTCCCTCAGAACTGGAAAGCGGTGCAGGCTCTGGTGGGGAAAACGGGCAAGGAGAGTCTGAAGCGCCGATGTCTGGAACTCAAGTCAGACAGCCTGGCTGCCAACGTGGCCAAACGTGGCAAGAGCCTGCTTGGTAAATTTGAGCTGGACGATGTCAGGGACATATCTGCCGGAGCAGCCACCTTCTATGTCTGGGTTAGTCATATTTTAGTTTGTGGTTGTGTATGTAGTGGGGTGCGATGGAAAAAAGAAGCTTTACATGTGTATGTAATTTCTGGTTGGTTTGGAGGGGGAAGCTGTGATGTTGGTCTGTTTTGTGTGTGTTTCGTTTTGACTGACAAGATCCAGACACGTAAAAGGTTAAAAAGAATGCAGTTTATTAGGACAAAACGCAAAGCATGTTGTGCTTTGTTCTAATAAGTAGCATTCTTTTCAACCTTTTATGTGTTTAGATCTTGTTTTAGAACGCTAGCAGTCATTCTTGTTTCAGATTTCTTTGACTGACAGTGACACACACAAAAATACAGTGGGTCTAAGTACTGAGCAGTGTCCACAAGGCTATCAGTGACAAGAACTTGGTTCAGTGGTGGATTATTCCCAAGAGACTGAATTAGCAAGCCCAAGGCCTTTCTGAATTTTGCATGATCATAATTTCCACTGAGCTTTGCACCAGTTTTGGTGACCTTGACTTCAAATGACCTAATACAAGGGTACCGAAAAGGTGAAACTAGCAGCTGCATTTTCACAATGAGTTCATAGCCAGTCAAGAATAAATTTCGTATGGTTAACACATAGACATGTCCATGCACAAAATGCTTTTCATCTCTTTAAATAGCTTGTATTTAAGAGAAATAATTAACACATTTCTGGTCAGTGCAAAGCCTTTTATGCTGACATTTTCTGAGGTACTATATAAATGAGATTTTTGAAACTTTGCATGGTAATAAACTCCACTG
Organism: Alviniconcha strummeri; assembly: GCA_963584105.1. Taxonomy (NCBI): domain Eukaryota; kingdom Metazoa; phylum Mollusca; class Gastropoda; family Provannidae; genus Alviniconcha; species Alviniconcha strummeri. The sequence continues at coordinate 11,532,703 of OY757545.1, forward strand.
AACTTTAGACTCCCAAGCTAGTTTTAGTGACAGTTGTCAATTTTCAAGGTCATAGAGCAGTGTTAGAAAGAGGAGATAAAAGACAAATCCATTCTCTTGACAAGTTCTTTTGAATCAAGTTTGGACATGGTATGATTGTACGAAACATAAAAAATATGAATATATGCATGAGCGAAAAAAAATAAAAAATGAATATATGCATGAGCACATAAAGCTTTACATAACTTTATTTTACATCCAAGTGATGTTTATGATGTGTTTCCTGGTGTCCTAAGATGTGTTGTTAATGTTAATATTTCTCCGAAGCAGTTTAAGCAAAGATCTTTAAACTTTCAGTCTCTGATGATTGTGAACTATTTTTGAGCCACAGGAGAGTTTAAATAAAATATTAGGAATAACCTTTTTCTGTTGTAAACATGAGTGAGCTTAATGCTGGCCTTTCTTGTTGTTCTTATGGGGGTGGGGGGAGAGTGGGGGGATGGTGGGGGGGGGGGGGGTAAACACTTAACTAGTTCAAGGAACATTAGTTCCCATGGGAAATTACTCATGGACAGAGTCAGAACAAAAGGCCAACTGAAATGAAGCTGAGTGTTTACACATTTTTTTTTTCTTTTTGTTTGCAGGCAACAGCAATCATTGAAGATGTTTTGGACAGAGATGAAGAATAGGCTTTTTTTCTTCTTCTTTTTCAAGCACAGCTATGCAATATTTTTCCCTCATCTGTGTGAAAGGAAGCTGCACATCTGGGCTGGAATGATTCATTCGGAGGAACAGCATTCAACATGAAAATGAGACTGGATTACTTTCTTATTTTTTAAACAGCCAAGATAACTACTTATTTTTAATTTTTACTCATGATCAAAAACAGCTGATCTTTATTCAGGCTATAAAATATTCTTGTCACCCTTACAATAACAATGTTACATGTTTAGGAGTTGTTTCAACTTTTCGAAGAGAGTAAAGTTAAGATAATATGTTGGAGCTGCTCTGATTGTGATTCCATGGGGTACTTTTTTAGTTTTTGGGCGCTCATTATTTCTCAGATCGGTCCAGTGGGTTTCTTAGCATGCTGTGATGCGAAAGAAGGTGGGCAGCTGTTGGTACTGTGTGCGTTACTATATACTCACTGATGCCATTGTTAAGTTTGCTATAATGACATTTTTATTGATGTCTTTGTTCACTCTGTGATACTAAATTTATTTTGTGTCCAAGTTGCAGTTGATGTTATAATCTTTTGACTTTTTTCTTCTTTTGAACATTCTAATGTTAGCCTATGTCTGAATTATGAATCTAATTGTGGATAATTTCAACAGACCCTGCCTGTGTTTATGTATTGTTGATGCTTTGGTGTGCGTGCGTGTGTGTGTGTGTGTGTGTGTGTGTGTGTGTGTGTGTGTGTGTGTGTGTGTGTGTGTGTGTGTGTGTGTGTGTGTGTGTGTGTGTGTGTGTTCAGGAGTGGAGAGAGCTGCTTTCAAAGGCATTTATTTCATACACATTGCATTGGCCAGATGTGAAGAAAAGGTCTGGCACAATGGGTTCAATAAATGACTTGATACACTTGGTGTTGATGTGTAGATGATACAGAAAGCATATGGGCTTTGTCTCAATGCAATTGTCCAGCAGAGTGTGACTGTTCACTATAAATTAAAATTAAAATTTAGACAAATATGTAACACATATGCATGAGGTTTTCCTCTGACCAACCAGTATGATTTTGCATAAATATTTTGGTAATACTGGCAGTCAGCTAAAAGTATAATTTACATTATAACACCATGAAGTATTTTTGTTGTTGTGGTTGTGTGTCTGAGTGTTTACTTTGATATTCTGCAATCATTTGACAAGATCAATATAATTTTTTAATTAATACATTAATGCTTTTGATGTTATTTGCAACCACTATTGAATTTGTTAGGATTAACTGGTTTGTATTCAGAAATGATAACATTAACAATGATGTTAATATATGAGCATGTACTCAGTTTTTATAATTATTCACTTCCGTCCATGTTAACATTTGCTCTTTTGTTCTGAGACATAACTAACTGGTATCTATTTAATTGTTACTACGCCTAACTTAAAATGGCAGTTCCATTGTGCATATTTTATGTTCCTATGAAAACAATAAACAAAAAAGGAAAGATTATTATGATGTATTCTTATTATTCTGTCTGTTTTCTTAATTCTCCTCAGAAACTTTCAGCTTATTTTTATGTTTGTGTGTGAGTGCTGAAAGTATGTAGTGAAACTAATCAGTATGGATACAGACACAAATGTATGTATGGTTGTTTGTTGACTGCAAATAATGTGGGTTTGTTGTTGTTGTTGCTGTTTGTTCATTGTTTAACATAAATTTCTTTTGGTGCAACTTGCTGATGCATGTTGTTAGCATGATAATTGTAAGATGAGTCTAATAAGTAATATCGCTTATGTGAAAAGACTTTTAAAAAAAGAAGAGAAGAACTAAGTATTTGAGCACCTGCTTGGTGTCAGTTTTCAGTGTTGGCCTGGCCAAGTTGCTGGCTTGCAAAAGAAAGAAAAAAGAGACAAGTCCAGACAAACTTAGAATGTACAATGCATAGAACGAGGCAAGTGTGATTCTATTTATGTTTGTTACAACATGAGACTTACTGTCAAATCACCTTGAGGTATGTATCATTGATTCAGTCACCTCTCCACACTACTACTTTCTGGGAAAGAACTGACTTTACATAGTTATCATGAAAATGTCTTGAACCTTGATCAGAGAGCAATGAGAAGCTGTGAAATGAATACAGTTGTGTTAAATGAAATCACAGACTTACCAACTCGTACAAAAGCCTTGAGCAAGACAGGCCTGAGTTGTGAGCCAGTATGGCCTAGCGGTAAGGCATTAGGCTGGTAAGCAGAAGAATCTCGGTTTGATACCGCTTTGGCTCTCCTTTCTCTTCAAAAAGGTTGTGGTCTGTGGACACTGTCTTGTGACTTTGTCCCTCACAATTATGAAACATTAAAATGGCTCTCATCGCTGCCCATCTTAATGCAGAAGTCATTCTGATAGTGACAGTGTAGCGATAGGTATATAAGAAGTCATTCTGGTAGTGACGGTGTAGCGATAGGTATATAATCTCTTCTCCCCCCACCTCCATAACCCCTGCCCCCCCTTCTCCCCGTCCCTAATAAGCCTTATGGTTTATGTGGACGTTAAGCACCATGTTTACTTACTAGGTCTGAGTTGCACCATTTTATATGCAACTTACACCAGAAATGCATGCTCCAACATCAGAACTGTGGTTCCATCTTAAATGTTGTCCGAATACAAATCATACCTCATACTTTTTTTCTTGCTGATATTGCTTTGTTTTGGGGGGGGAGGTAGAAAGAATCATAAAACAAATATAGATACTATTATAGTTGGATTCAGTACTATGCACTCACACACACACACTCTCTCTCTTTCTCTCTCTCTTCCCCCCTCTCGTTTTCTCTCTCCCTCTCTTTCGCCCTCTCCCTCTCCCTCTCTCTTTTCCCACAGGCAAATACTTTACGCTAATCTCCGAATCTATGGCAGACGGCGAAAAGCTTAAGTAGTTAAATCCGCGCGTTACAGTCCAGCCAACAGGGCTTGATCTTTACATATAATCCATTGTTTATTCACCGTATTGAGTGTGTTCTAGTTCTGTTCGCTGTTATTACAACTGTATAGTAATTGGTACTCACTCTAGCCAGCGGCAGTTCCATCTTTCCGCTGTTAGAATCGACTGGCTTATAAATCTTCGTTTGAATAGTAGTTAAAGCTGCTCGTGCATTTTCAGTGAAGTTTGCCGCATCTTTGTCACTGGGTTGTCAGTAAACTGTAAGAGCTGTTGTGTTAGAGTGTAATAGCTTTAGACCAATTCAGCTGATTTAGACCACGTCGGTGCTTTCTGCAAGCGGTGCATTTCAGAGTTGTTGTATTCGTGTTCCTGTCTTTGTGACGTGTGTCCAAGTTATGATCACAAAACAACGGCCAGCGGCAGTTCGGATTACCTTTCGGGATGGACTGCAAATACGTTGAGAATACTACACAAGGCTGGTGATGATTAAAGAAGTGAATACATTGTAAAAACAATTTTGTTTTAAACTGCTGATCCAGACCGCCCTTGTCAGACCACAGCTGCAGAAACAATGGCAAGGACTGTTCTGTGCGGCTGAGGAAGGCGTCCTCGACCTCCATTTTACACACTTCTAAACCGTTGCCTGTGGTTGTGGTGGAAAACGGTCCTCCTTCATTATGCCGCCTTATGACCGAGCAGGTAAATTTCTTTTACCACTGAACGCTCATTAGAGTCATTTACTGTTTTTTGTTTTTGTTTTTGTCTTTTTACCTTCTTCTCAGTCTGAAGAGTTGCTTGGAGTGAATGGGCTTGCGTTTATGTGTGCCCCACGGAATGGTCCTTTTGATATAACGTGGGTTTTAGATTCTAATTTATTTAGGTTTATGAAAAAGATGTTGATGCATGATCATGTGAAGTCTGTTCCATGACAAATGACAGGCTGTTACGACTTACTGATTCTGTCTGTCTGTCTGTCTGTCTTTGTCTCTGTCTCTGTCTCTGTCTGTCTGTCTGTCTGTCTGTCTGTCTGTCTGTCTGTCTGTCTGTCTGTCTGTCTGTCTGTCTGTCTGTCTGTCTCTCTCTCTCTCTCTCTCTCTCTCTCTCTCTCTCTCTCTCTCTCTCTCTCTCTCTCTCTCTCTCTCTCTCTCTCTCTCTCTCTCTCTCTCATTACTCACAAAGAACAAGTGTTTTGATGATTAATCTTAGTCGGATGGTATGCCAAGCACGTTCGCATTATTACTGACATTTATATTTAAAAGACTGTATTGTTCACATAAAGTGTTATTTCAGAGCATAGCCCGTTTGTTTGCAATGCCATGAGGACTAAGTAGGCCTATAAGTTGTTCTTTCTTGAAAATAGTAAAAGAACATGGACACTAAGCATGCTAAATTGATTTTTTTTTATTTTTTACTTTCATTATTCTTAAAAAGAAAAAAAGCAAGAAAAAAGAAAGAAGCGCAGTTCTCTTTAAAAAGAAAACAGAAAAAGACAAACTCAGTCATTTCTCATGCAGTCACATTTTGTACTCAGCAGCATATTGGAAGCTTAATCATCAAAGTGACTCCTGCAACGGCTGAACTTTGGCCTCATATCGGAAGGTCACAGCTGTCCATTTGCCAACAGCAGCGATATTTTGGGCTGCTTTTAAGCAGACTTTGCCTTGTAGACCATGGCGACATGTCACAGTTCTTGTCGTAAGAATGTACTTACGGCATGCAGCATTTTACTACAGCGTAGTACACACACACACACATACCTTGGTGCAAAGTCACACTCTCCATTATTATGTGCAAGGCAAAGATGTCAAAAGTACCACTTTCTCTGACACTAATATGTCGGTTCTTTCTTGTCGTGAATGACTGTAGACATAATGACCCCCGTCCAATCCTGGCCAACATTGCGTGACCTTCAGCTTCTTTGAAGGTCGCACAACAGTCTGTAGCGCACCACAATAATAACAATAATTCTTGTTCTTCTTGTTTGTTTTCTCTCTCTCTCTCTCTCTCTCTCTCTCTCTCTCTCTCTCTCTCTCTCTCTCTCTCTCTCTCTCTCTCTCTCTCTCTCTCTCTCTCTCTCTCTGATAAACCGTATGAAGTTTCTGTGGGTATCACGCCCCATGAAAACGATCTCTCCCCCTCCCCACCCCCCATCCCACTCTCTCTCTCTCTTTCTCTCTTGTTTTTGTTTTGCATGCTTGGTTTCCTTGTGCTCGCTACTCGCCCTGATATAACCGTAACGGTTGACTGGGCGTGAAACACTAAGTTACTTACTTGTGCTGTCTGTGTAGCCTTACGGCGGGCAATGCGAGCCCGAAACATCGACAGACTGGAAGCTATTCTGGCCACTATCAAAGAACAGGGTTTGAATCAGGAGTTGTCCAGAGAGGTGCGGGAGGCCAGGAAGCTGCTGGCCATCCTCAGACGTATGAACACCATCAAGTTTTCACTGCAGGTAAGCTTCCTCCGATCGTAACCAGTCTAGTCCTTCTCTCAGTGCAACCTACCAGTCCCATCAAGTAGTAAAGTAAACTTGTTGCTTTACGTCCACAGAATTGAGGTGGCGTATTAGGGACGGGGACAGGGGTGGGAAGGGGAGAAAGCGTGGGTGTCTCGACCGCATGCTCCGACCCGGAAGACCGAGGAGGCCGTGGACCACCGCCAGAACAACAACTATGTTAAGGCAATGGGGGACCTCGCCATTGCGTAGCAACTAGTATACTACACAACTGCTGTTTCAACTGCTGTGTGGAGCAGAGTCACAAGGACAATGTCCGTAGCACTGCTGTTGAGGAACAACTGAAACAAAAGACGCGTCTAACTTTCTGAGCCCAGCTCCATCTCCAGCTCTTGATCTCTTCTGGGTTTTCCTGAGTGTCCATCACCACATTCCTCCTCTTGATCTCGCCTGGACCCGCACATGAGTGTATAACTTCTTCGTGAGAGTCCAGCTCACCTCCATCCTCTTGCTCTCACATGGACTCTGTAGTTCCATCCAACCCACGGACCTATATATAGGTCCATGATCCAACCCATCTCACGACTGCGACCTACAAATAGCTCCCTCTCGCAGTGGTCCAACTTGAGCCGGTTTGGCCTAGAGGTAAGGCGTTAGGCTGGTAAGCAGAGGGACCTCGGTTCGAATCCGCTTCGGCTCTCCTTTCTCTTCAAAAGTTGTGGTTTGTGGACACTGTCCTGTGACTTTGTCCCTCACAATTATGAAACATTAAAATGGCTCTCGTCGCTGCCCACCTTAATGCAGAAGTCATTCTGGTGGTGGGAGTGTAGCGATAGGTATATAATCTCCCTCTTCCCCCACCTCCATAGCCCCTTCCCCCCTTCTCCCCGTCCCTAATAAGCCGTATGGCTTCTGTGGACGTTAAGCACCATGTTTACTTAGTGGCCCAAATGTAGGTCCATATCAGGAGCTGTGTGAGCATGGAAGTGGGCCTGGGCTCTCATTCCCTATCCCATTCTTCCCCAGTCCTTAATAAACCATATTTTATTTATGTGGACCTTAAGCGCCATGAAAAGAAAGAACAGTGGCCAATCAGGAACGCATGAGCTGTGTAAAAGTCGAGGTGGCCGTCCTGGGATCCCCGTCCCTAATAGTCCGTACGGCCTCTGTGGACGTAGAGCAACACTGAACGAACAGTGGTCAAAGTAGCCCATAATTAAGAACGGCTTCAAAGGCCTGATCCGAAATATATGTATATTTTAAAAACAACAACTCAAGATGATAGATTACTGGCCATTCAAACTTGTGTCCGCGCAAAGCGGTCAGTATGACCAGCAGAGCGATGGCATTCTTTATCGTGACATCTTTTTCCCAAGCGTCTTTGGTAGTTCTAGTCCTCCGAGCTGTCAAGATGTGTGGTGCACACAAGTGGTTGAGTGGCGAACAGAGATGTGGCAAACACTGTGAACGGAGATTCCAACTAATCGTCCCTAGCCCTACTCTGTAAGTGTGTGTGTGTGTGTGTGTGTGTGTGTGTGTGTGTGTGTGTGTGTGTGTGTGTGTGTGTGTGTGTGTGTGTGTGTGTGTGTGTGTGTGTGTGTGTGTGTGTGGCAGACAGTCAGACAGACAGACAGACAGAGAAGAGACAGGTGGACGGAAAGAGACAGACAGAGGAGAGGTCAGCTGGCTTGGTTCCTCATGTTCGTTGTCTTGTGCAGGAAATGAAACAGTCGATGCTATCTGAACTGGTAAACCAGGCGTCCCCCCACAACATCATGATGACCATTATGAAAGCCGTCATGATCGTGCTTGGCGTGTCTGAGGACAAACTAGAGGTAATGAGGGCTTCGTTTGACTAGCCTCCCATAACATCTGATGACAACGTTTACAATAGCTCTCGCTACACTCCTCGATCTTGGAAATGTTTTTGATTAGTCACTTATATATAATTATATAGTGCTATTGTGCTATTCTCCGCTCTTGTTCAAACTTTCTGCGCTCTAGTCGCATGTAACTATGAATGAGTGACTACAGTTTTACGTAGCGTGTTTGAATATAATTATATGTATATGCCACGAAGCTGTGTACGCTCTGCGCTATAGTCGCACGTGACTATGAATGAATGACCGTAGTTTTACATAGCGGGTTTGAACATTATATGCAACAAGGTCGTATACGCTATACGTACTCGCAGCTCTGATTCGGGTTGTTACATGGCTGGTGCCACGTAAAACTGCTGCCGTCTCAGCGCACGTCAGTGTCGAGTGACTCAAAGCTGTCAGTGTCGTTACTTTTATTCGCTACAACTCATAGGATCATCCATATCCAGGTGAGATTGTTTTGCACGTTTAGCTTCAAATAAACCGTTTTTGGTAAAACCCGTTTGCTGACATTTAGTCGATAAAGTGGAAAGGTTTCACATACGGCGGTAGTAGGATACTTAAATCAGTTCTGGACATCTACATGCAAGTGTAGGTGCGTGCAGACCAACTACGTTTGGCTTAGGTTAAAAAAGTATTGCTACCATTTTCTTTTTTATCACCGTGTTGATAATGCTGCTGCTGCTCCTATAATGGTGGTGGAGGTGGTGGAGGCGGCGGTGACGATGCTGGTGGTGATGACAATGATGATAACAATGGTAGTGGCGGTGGAGGTGGTGGTGACGTCGACGATAATGATGGTGTTGATGGCCATGATGATGATGATGATGCTGATGACGATGATGATGATGGTGGTGGCGGTGACGATGATAGTGATGACAGTGATGATGACCGTGCACAGGACTGGTCAGGGGTGCAGGAAGAGCTAGGCACGACACCCCGCAAGAACTACGCTTTCATCAGGCGTCTTGTCTGCGTAAACCCAACCACCGTGAAGGTCTCCAACGCCAGGAGGGCCCTGAAGATCATATCCCGCTTCAACCTCGATCTTGAAAGGGTCAAGGACATCTCCAGAACACTGGCTCTCTTCTATACGTGGGTAAGCAAGTGTACTAAGCATCGTACTAGTCTGCGATGACTTCATCAGCGCCTCAGCCCTGGTTAAAAAAAGAAAAAAGAAAAAAAGGGGAGGGGAAAAAAGGCTAAACTTGGACCTTTCGCAAGTAAGTAAGTAAACATGGTGCTTAATACCCACAGAAACCATAAGATCTTGACGCCTGTGTGTAATGTCTGCACTGGAGTTGTGTATGTATAGTGCAATACCAGTCTTTTCATGTATGTATAGTGCATCCTTACCCGAAATAAAATAATTTTCTTTCTATTTCAGTTGTTGACCTTGACACAGGAAGTCATCAGCATAGCAGACGCGAGTTCGGTGGATTAGGAATATGACAAGAATAACTGTAGCCGAGACGTCACAGGAACTATTGAAGGAATTAGCATTTTTAGAACATGTTTTGTCCAATTGGTAGAGAAGACAACAACAACAACAAAATTCACACAAAACTAAGGATTTTGTTTCAACATACCCCGTTGATTTTATGTCGTATTTAGAAAACGAGTTCTTTTCTTAGTGCTTTCAATGACCCAACACTGATAACGATCGACCGTGCTGCTCAAGACCAAGCACTAAAGAGGTCGCGGAAAGCGAGAGGCGAACTGTGACACTCAACGGGTGCTTGACACATCCGATCCCACCACGCGTGAGTCACGCGAAACTCTTCCTAAAATCGATATTATAATATCAACTGGGGCATTTTAAAACAAAAACCATAAGGTGATGATTTATTTTAATATCTGGTCCCTGTTGGACAGAACCTGCTTGTAGAAGGCTAGTTCCTCGAAGCTGGACACGACTCCTCAGACTTAATGAAGTGCAGGAGTCCCTTACGGGACAGCACAACACATTCAGCGTATTTTGGTATGATTTGCCAATTAGGCATTCAACCAAGCTGAAAATCGCATTACGGTGACTCCGATCCCGAAGAAGGTGGTTGCATATTAGATCTTTTTGCACGGACATTTTGAGCCACTGTGCAGGATATGACACCGAACAAGGAGAGCCAGTGCTGGTGTCATACTTCTGATTATGCTGTGGTACGCTGTTCAAATCCCCAAATCCTGGTGAAGTCTTCTGTACAGCTGTAGTAGACTGCGGTGGAGCAGGAGCGAGTTCTGATCGGACTCACTGATTTGAATGCTACCTACACGATGATTCCTGTGGCGAAAAAAGCCATACGTATTTGGCAAAGGTGCCAAAAGTAAAGTGATCCGAATAGTTGACTTATCCGGCCTGATTGTGTCCTGTGGCTGAGTTGACCTAACGGGCCTGATTGTGTTGTGACTGAGTTGACCAAATAGGCCTGATGACGTTTTGTGACTGAGTTGACCTAACCGGCCTGATTATGTGTTGTGACTGAGTTGACCTAGCAGGCCTGATTATATGTTGTGAGTGAGTTGACCGAACCGGCCTGATTATGTGCTATGATTGGTTGGCCTAACCGGCTTGATTTTATATATAAATTATGCGCTATGACTGAGTTGACCTAACCGGCCTGGCTATGTGCTATGATTGAGTTGACCTAACCGGCCTGATTATAGATATGTGCTATGACTCAGTTGACCTAACCGGCCTGATTGTGTACTGTGACTGAGTTTGCCTATCAGCATGATCATGAGTTTTAGGACCAAGGAGCAGTCCAATGCCAATGTTCTCTGGGAACCTTTGCCACGCGTAAAAGTCATCGAACTATTCGTGCGACGATGGATAATTATATCAGCAATATCCTGCAGACAGAAGGCACTGGTTACTTTATAGACATCAAAATCTGAAATAATCTGGAGAAATAAAATGCCAGCATTCTTCCAAGCACTGGACAAGACAAAAAGAGATAAGTGGTTTAGCTCTATATATCATTTTTCACTTTTTTTTTTTTTTTTTTTTTTTTTTTTTTACTGTTGAACTGTTGCTTAAGTCGTTTTGTAGCCTGATAAAGGGGATTACCTCGAAAATTCGCATGCTGTGTTTTGTCCTAATAAATAGTCTTCTTTTGAACGTTTTATGTGTTTGGATCTTATGGACACAACTTCTTCGTGCAGGTTCTGTCGGCTTTCTTCGCTGTGGGGTACCGCGGATGCAGAAATTAAAGCCCCCTTTGTTGAGAACTAGGACCTGTCAAAGGTGTATCCCGGAGTAGATAAAAAAAAAAAAATGGCCATGAATATGCTTGGCGTACAAGCTGTCAGGAATTTAGCCCGTCTTGCCTTCTGGGATTATTCAATGGGACCTTTTTTGGTTTTTTGGTTTTTTGTTTTGTTTTGAAAATCCTGTTCAATTTTACAGTGAACAGCAAGTCAGAGTTTTATTTGTGTTTTGATGAAGACAAATTCTTAGTCCTGACATGACATTCGTGGATGACTGAGTTGTTGACTGAGCAACACACACACGCACACACACGCACGCACGCACGCACGCACGCACGCACGCACGCACGCACCACACACACACACACACACACACACACACACACACACACACACACACACACACACACACACACACACGGCAGCGCGGGGTTTAGAATTTGTGGCGATTATGTTTATGATGACGCCTTATGGGCACATGGAAAGCATGTTTCCAGGAACATCACACGAGATACCGATGGCACGGAAAGGGTTAACCACGAACGCTTTCTGGTTTCCACTTAAACAATATAATTATGTTCATCTCGCTGAATTATTCAACATTTTCTTTGGTGGTTTTGGCTCATGTGCAAGTATGCAATTGATCCGAACACTATTCAATGTGTGGGCCCTCTCTGATATTGTTAACAACCTGAAACAGCGAAGCCCAGAGCGCTCTAGCAGGAACAACACAAGGGAGTTAATTAGCGCTCGAAAGACGTCACACCAACACAACAACAAAGACCCGAGTCACCTACGGTAACTCTCAAGCTGCATGCGAGTAAATGCACGTCCTCTAGGCGACTCAGGTCCTTGTTGTTGTGTTTGTGTGACGCCTTTCGAGCGCTAATTAACTCCCTTGTGTGTTGATATTGTTAATTTGAGACACAGCATATTTCGTTTCAACGTCCTGCCTCTGAAGGTTTGTTGGCGCTTCATGTGTGTGTGTGTGTGTGTGTGTGTGTGTGTGTGTGTGTGTGTGTGTGTGTGTGTGTGTGTGTGTGTGCGTGTGTGTGTGTGTGTGTGTGTGTGTGTGTGTGTGTGTGTGTGTGTGTGTGTGTGCGAGCGCGTGTGTGTGTATGTGTGTGTGTGTATATGTGTGAAAGAGAGTGTGTGAGTATGTGTTGTTTTAGGGTCCGTGAAATGACTACCACTCACCGAGTAGATATACTGTTCAGCTGGTCCAGTCCTTTAATAACAAACAAAAATCGTCAACTATAATTGTTGGAATTTAAATAAATTCATTAAGAGAAAAGGAATCACGATCAAAAAGTCTAGAGAAAAGCCACAGTCAACCTTTAGGATTGGTATTCTTTTGACTGTACTATTTACGTAGGCCGAAGTCTATCAAAATGATGAAACCTCACTAACATTGATAATGATAACACAAAACACCCAATTGAAAACTGTGTTACAGAGGCGTAACAACAAAGCACAGTCAACCTTTAGGATTGGTATTCTTTTGACTGTTCTATTCATGTACGCCAAAGTCTAGCAAAATGATGAAACCTCACTAACATCGATAATGATAACACAAAACACCCAGTTAAAAACTGTAGCACAGAAGAGTAACCATTACGTGTGAAAAATAAGTCGAGGAGACAACAGTTGTAAATACGAAAATAGAAAAACATTTATTTCCGCACTGGAGACACAGTGTAGACAGACACAAGCCGTACAGAGCAATAAAATAAAGTTACGCGAAACAAATATTACCAAACAAACCAAAACTATGTGATCAAATGAATACATGAGAACAAGAATTAATACCAAGAGTCTCTGAGTAGCCGTCAACAGAGAAAATGAACCAGGTGCCAGTATATTTGCTCAGTGATGCCTGAGCAGAAAAAGCATGCCCTCCCCACAGCAGTAGACTGTATAAGCAGACTTAGGCTGCACTCCAAACATCAGCGACTGGCCAATCAGTCTTTCTTCGTGTGAATAACGGTTGGTCGGCAGTCTATACTTGGAGTGTGTGCGTGGGGGGTGGGAGGGGGTGGGGGGGTAAGGCCACACGTCCGATGACCAAAACAAAACAAAATTATTAGTTTTAACATTTGGATAAGCAATTTTTTTTTTTTTTAATATAACAAAAGGACTAGTCCTAGTAAGTTGTGTCCAACTGTAGCCTAATGTGTTCTGTTGTTGTCAAAGGTGCTGTCACGCGTCACGCGGCCTGCTGTTTCTCATACTTTGCCGAACGTAGTCCTATCAGTTTTGAATTTTTAACTTCATTTGAATGCAGACAACTCGGCTGTCCTCAAAGAATTTCACCTCGTTTGAAATCAAAATTATTATCCAGTTTGATGGGCATGCGAAAAGACAGCAACAAAACAAACACCACGGACATGCGCAATGACAGTTTGATCACTTCCGCTAATAAAAATGGGGAGCGGGCGAAGCGCTCTGAGCTCCTGTGAGATGGGGCGTTTTATACATGTAAGTTATTTATCGTTATTATTATAAGTCGCTTTCTGTCCCACATGGCTGTTTCTTGAAAGGGGTTGTCACCTGATTTTCGGTGAAAACGTTCAGTTAAATAATTTCAATGAAAGAAATGAAATATAATGACTGCCAATACAACTTGGTAATGTGCCTGACTGTTGCCACCGTATTACACCCCCACCCCCCCCCAATCCGACCTTTTACGATGTATGTTGACTTAGACAACAACATGACGATAGGCTACCTCACAAGAGAAGCACTGTCGACAGAAGGAAGGGGGGAAAAAGAAGAAGAAAAAAAGCTCGATGCAGAAGGCAGTATTACCTCAAATATCGTTTTTATCTTATAAGCGACTGTGACAATAGTCAGTTGATGGCAGTCTAGCCCGTTTAATACGGATTTTTTTGTGGCAAATCTTTAAGCCTGCTTCCTTTAGACTTGGATATGTACGGAAGTGAGTATGCGACAACATTTACATCTGGCCCTCAGTTGCGTCACAACAACGTAGTATGGCAGGAGTTAGAAGGGAGGGGACGGGGAAGGGGGGAGGAAAAAAGCGAAATCATCGATTGACCAGTAAACTGTTACATGAAATGAAAACACTCCAGACAGCCCTTGCGGCCAGCACCAAGAAAAGATAACAGACTCACTGCATAATAAGTTGCATTGTTGGTGCATAAAAAAGAAATGTAACAAATTTCTCTCACCACTGCATTGCTCGTTTTGCATTGCTCTGCGCACAAACAGCAAAGGTTTAGATAAGTACCAAAAACAATAAACGAAACAAAACGAAACAAAACGCTTGTGGGGTGTACATGCATATACCAGACAAACTGACAAAAGTCAAACCGGGAATAACTAATACTCTAACACTGTAAGCTACATCAGAATAGTTTGCCGAGTGGCACACACAATGCAGTCTAACAACGAAGTAACGACGCGAGTCAAGCAGATCTGAGTTATCTATGTCAACACCCAAACTGTTGTTATGCTAAATATAAAACGCATTGTATGACTGCCCTTTTGTAACGGCAACACTTTGTTGCTTTTCAGTACCCCTTTTTTTCCCTTTTTTCCTCTCAGTACCCTCGTTTTCGTTTTCTTTTTTCAGTACCCCCCCCCCCCCTTTTTCTTTCCTTTCATTTTTCGGTACCCCCCTTTTTTCCCCTTTCACATCACAGCTACACTGATATGTCTTGTTTTTTGTTCCTCCAGAAATACTCTAAAGATTCACACATATCCTGATGGAATTTTGCGTGCACAGCTGTTTTCCTGCAGATACATGTTTTGCTGTAAATGCAATGTCCTCCACCATTCAATGAACTGCACATCAA
>OY757545.1:11553334-11588756 GCA_963584105.1 Alviniconcha strummeri
CAAAGGATGGTTCCAATTAGTGCTGGTCAGTGGCCGACTGCGCCCAGCAAGCCTCCCTGTTCCTGTACGGGCATGGAAGAGCTGCCTTCCCCTTTCTGTTACTAATTCTTCTTTCAGTTATTCCAGATTCTGGGCCAGCGATGCCGTATTTCTGAAGGTATAAAAAATCTTCCATTTTAATCCCCGCACCACTCGAACTCACGGAAATTTTAAGGACGTGTAGGGTACACGTCCTTAAAATTTCCGTGAGTTCGAGTGGTGCGGGGATTAAAATGGAGGCCGGATTTTTTTTATACCTTCAAAAATAATAGTCGCTTTGCCAAGTCTCCAAGTCAGTCTCCAAGTCCAAGTTCTTCACTGATTCGTGCGACTAGAGTTTTGATTTAGACTCAACTTAATCCACTTTCAACAGGTTCGTTTTACTATCTTTTACCTTCCTAGTTCCTGACTGATGCTTTATTGTTGTTTGATCATTTGTAGTTTTTATGGTTTGATCTTGCCGTAAGATCTGGCGTCGCAGATGTTTTATTATTTTTCACGTTCGCTTAAAAATTAATGATTAGGTACAGGGGCCAGCTCTGTTGTAGCCACGAGTTGTTTCAGTATTATACGGGTTGTTTTTTCTCATTTCATGATTGATGTGTTGAAGCTTGAACTGCGCTTCGCTACAGATGCTCTGACTGAGAGGTCAGGTTTGTTATCCGAGCTAATGGGGTGTCTTTATTTTCACTACTGGTTAACTGAGAAAAGGCCTGTTCCGCCGCGTAGCCGCGATTAACAGGTTCAGCTTTTCTGTTTAATATTATGTGAAAAGGCCAGCTCCGCGATAGCCCGCGATTAGCTCTGGCAGTTTAATTTTTCCATAAATAATTCTCTTGTCACAGTGTATTCTATCTTCCACTACCCGGCAACAGATTTGCCGGAAGACACCTTGTGACATTTTCTTCCATAAATACAGTCTAAGACCCTGCTGAGAAATTATAAGAGGCCATAGTTCAGGAGCTGTGTGAGAGTCGAGGTGGCCGTCCTGGCCGGGCTAGTGTCAGTCCTAACGAGCCCTCTGGTTTAAGTGGACGTAAAGCTAGTTGAACGGCCATGCTTCGGCATTGGTCTCAGCTTGTCCCTGATAATTATGTCAAGTGACATCTGAGTACGTTAAGCAACACTACCTACCTATAAGATGATGCGATGTTTTTGGTACACCGGTTGTGAACTGTCTTTTCACATGTTCGTAGTTTAGTCTTTCGTTACTGATCTCGCATGGACGGTTCAGTTTGTGCTGACTTAATTCATTGTTGTTTACGCATGGTTAATTCAGAACCAGATAAAGTTAATCTTTTGTCTGTTTATGCGGACATGCCAAGTTGTGACTCGTTACGTTTTTTATTCACTAATATTTGGAACTTTCATTCGGCTCCACTTGAATTTAGTGTGTTGAAAGAGACTGGAAGTTTAGCGAAAGAAAGTAGAACGATTCTGTAAGTGAGTGAGTGTGTGTGTGTGTGTGTGTGTGTGTGTGTGTGTGTGTGTGTGTGTGTGTGTGTGTGTGTGTGTGTGTGTGTGTGTGTGTGTGTGTGTGTGTGTGTGTGTGTGTGTGTGTGTGTGTGTGTGTGTGTGTGTGTGTGTGTGTGTGTGTGTGTGTGTGTGTGTGTGTGTGTGTGTGTGTGTGTGTGTGTGTGTGTGTGTGTGTGTGTGTGTGTGTGTGTGTGTGTGTGTGTGTGTGTGTGTGTGTGTGTGTGTGTGTGTGTGTGTGTGTGTGTGTGTGTGTGTGTGTGTGTGTGTGTGTGTGTGTGTGTGTGTGTGTGTGTGTGTGTGTGTGTGTGTGTGTGTGTGTGTGTGTGTGTGTGTGTGTGTGTGTGTGTGTGTGTGTGTGTGTGTGTGTGTGTGTGTGTGTGTGTGTGTGTGTGTGTGTGTGTGTGTGTGTGTGTGTGTGTGTGTGTGTGTGTGTGTGTGTGTGTGTGTGTGTGTGTGTGTGTGTGTGTGTGTGTGTGTGTGTGTGTGTGTGTGTGTGTGTGTGTGTGTGTGTGTGTGTGTGTGTGTGTGTGTGTGTGTGTGTGTGTGTGTGTGTGTGTGTGTGTGTGTGTGTGTGTGTGTGTGTGTGTGTGTGTGTGTGTGTGTGTGTGTGTGTGTGTGTGTGTGTGTGTGTGTGTGTGTGTGTGTGTGTGTGTGTGTGTGTGTGTGTGTGTGTGTGTGTGTGTGTGTGTGTGTGTGTGTGTGTGTGTGTGTGTGTGTGTGTGTGTGTGTGTGTGTGTGTGTGCTGGACTCAGTCTGACTTTCTAATAGTCATGAGACGCCACGTCAGTGCAAGTCGTCACATTCGGCCGCAGACATGTTTATAACCTAACCTGCTTGCGCCTTCAGTTGCAATCACGGTGAAATTGACTGACCCCGCATTGACCGTGTCTGCTACTTCAATACCCTTGTAAAATAAAGTCAGTACACACACACACACACTCTCTCTCTCTCTCTCTCTCTCTCTCTCTCTCTCTCTCTCTCTCTCTCTCTCTCTCTCTCTCTCTCTCTCTCTCTCTCTCTCTCTCTCTCTCTCTCTCTCTCTCTCTCTCTCTCTCTCTCTCTCTCTCTCTCTCTCAGTTTGCGTGCGTGCGTACCAGTGCGCGTGTGTATGTGTGTGTGTGTGTGTGTGTGTGTGTGTGTGCGTGCGTGCGTGCCAGTGCGCGTGTGTGTATGTGTGTGTGTGTGTGTGTGTGTGTGTGTGTGTGTGTGTGAGTGTGTGTGAGTGTGTGTGTGTGTGTGTGTGTGTGTGTGTGTGTGTGTGTGTGTGTGTGTGTGTGTGTGTGTGTGTGTGTGTGTGTGTGTGTGTGTGTGTGTTTGTTTTAATATTATGATCATTTTTTTCTTTTCTTTTCTGGCTGTCCCGTTTCAGTTTTCCACCTCCGCTGACTATACTCACTGACAGTATAGGCCTAGTAGTTCAGTCATGCCTTCATTATACTCGAAGCCTGCCACCGGGCTTTTCTTTTAGTCATGCGCTCACATTGAAGCCGAAGGAGTCAGTCAATGAGTTCAGTTTTGTCGCAGGCCGGCATGGCAAACGCAGTACCCGCCGCTATGATCCGCCGCCAAAGCCACCTTTTGGGTCCAAGGATGATGCAAGGCTCATGTATGTGATCGCTTAATGCAGGTTATGTCATGTCGATCATGTCATTGTTATGGCGCCGCTACTGAGTTTCGGCATCTTTTCACGGCACTGCAGATGTTTCAGCACGGTATCACCATTGGGCTTTTTCGTCACGTCTTTCTTTTTTGAGGAGGGGCATTCTAAGTAGTAGCGGAATGTCTCTTATAAAAAAAAAAAAAAAATGTGATTGAGGAGATGATTTTAAAAAAAAAATGTTTCAGCGGAACAGTGTCAAGTGTAATGTATTACTAAGCTGGCACCGCTGAGTCACTGAGTTGAGCCGACTGACTGAAGCCGGTTCGTCATTCCGGCACTGACAAGAGGTCAGCTGACTGAGGCAGTCGCCAAGGCAGATCTGATTGTATTTCTTTATTCTATTTTTTCTCTCTCTATTCATGTTTCCCCTCTCTATCCATAGGTTAATTTTCACAGAACCATAGTCACTATAATGGTTTTGATGGATAAGGAATACCATACTTTTTGTAGAAGGGAAAGCACTCTGAGCAAACCGAAGGGAAGTCAGTTTTCAATGCACATGTGGTAGTGTTGTGAGAAGCGACGAAAGGAAGTTTCAGCTGATCAGCACATTCTGCTTTACTTTTGTGCGAACTGGTAAATACCAAGAGTACGGTGTATGGGTATTGCTCAACGACGCTGCCCCAAACCTCAAACACGCTTCATATTTCATCCTTAATTGGGCCATCAAAGACTGGACACTTGCAAACTCGTGCGTTTAAAACTTAAATCCATACGTAATGACGTCGAGTCGAGTGGTGTCTCTATAGTCTATTTGAGTGCCGAATGAAGTTATATTTGATGTAAACTTTCGCAGTTTCAGTCACTCCTTAGTCTGTCACTTTACTGTTAGTGTTGGTCTTCTTGTCAAAACAACTATAGCTGTACCCAGGACTGGTATTTTGTAAACAGATACATGAAGAGTTCTGAAGACAGTGTATTGTGTAATGTCTTGATGGGATAAAACTTCAAAGATCTATTATATGTCTGAATCTCTCAGCTGACCGTGCAGACCATGCACGCGGTCTTAAATGATAGTGTTTTCTAGAGTATTATGCTTAATTTTGATGCACACTTTGTATAAAATTAGTATAAAATACACAATGGGATCAGCTTTTGTTGTTGTTGTCATTTGTTTTCTCTCTGTCAAGGATGACAAGAGCATTTTTCTCATTTATCATTTATAAAGAATTGTTTCTGATGGGAACAGGCTGGCAGAGTCAGTGTATTGAGCTGAGTGTAGTTGTGTGATGGTTTTTCATCGCCTTCAGTCAAGTTCAAGTGTTGCTTAGAACTAGAAGTTAAATGTCTTCCAGTCCCAGAATGATTTGTTATTTTTATTATGCAAAAGTTCTGTTACCCAGACTCTTACTACTGTGTTGAAAGCCTGTATGTATAAATGCTTTGAGTCCATTTTTTTTAACACAGCAAATACCTTTTTATACTTGGCTGTTTGCAGAAGTACTGTTTAATTTAAAGTTAATGAAGTGTGACATATATATATTAATTATTATGCAGACAAAGTTGAATCTTTGGTATGGGTCTTGGACATGCAGAGGGTACTTTATGACATGACTTTGGGTCAGCAGAAAAAGTGCCTCTTTAAAAGAAAGAAATAGTCTTTTCAAATGTTTTTTGTCTGATATATCAAAAACTGGATTTTGTTTAATGCTCTGTCAGTTTTACAGGAATTTAGGTCAAGGGTGTGGCTCAGTTAGTTGAGCATCAGGTCTGCACATACTTGTGTTGCAGATTAAGCTTCCCAGTTCTCCTGGAGTGAACTTTCAGTGTAGCTGCTGTGCGCAGTCATATGCATTGACATCTTTGCACATGTTAAAAATCCCAGGCATTGGCAGCCATTGGTTTTCTCTGCTTGGACACAGGAAAAACACAGCAAATACCAGGTCAACTGTTGAAGATGGAATGTGGTTGCCCAAGTGACAGGGCAGTTGAAAATGGTCACATAGTCTTTTGTCTCCCCCTTGCCCCCCCCCCCCCCCCACCCCTCCCGAACAAGTGTACCAGCACCATAAAATGGGAATGCTGAAGAAGAAAAAAATCAAAATGAGTTTTATGTATGACAGTTATTCTGACCCCCATCCATCAATAATGCATGTTACTGCATTGTTAGCATTGTATGCTAGTGTTCCAACACTGTTCTTTTCATTTGCAGGTCGTCACGATGAGCAAGAAGAAGCCAATAACAGATGAGGAGCGGGCTGACCTTGTTCAGCAGCTGATGGACGACCTTGAAGACTTTGTGGCTGAGCGTTCCATTCAGTCACGACAGAACAAAGATGGTGCTACTGAGGATGACAAAAGCATCAATGAAATTGCGGATGTCAGTACAACTGTGCTGTGTGTGTTTTCATTTGTTTTTATTTGCTTGCCACTGCCTTCGTCAGTTCATTCAGATTCAGTCACTCATTTTTATTGGTATGGCACACAGAAAAGGTGTCTCATGATGTGTAACAACTAACATATAAAATATAATTAATAAAATCAGAAATAATGCTATTGCCACTCACTGTCTGCAGGAACTGTTGAACCAATCAGCAAAAATAACACTAGTAATTATCACTGTCTGCAGGAGTTGTTGAGCCACCCAGCAAAAATATCACTAATATTGCCACTCTCTGGGCTGTTGAACCACCGAGCAAAAATATCGCTAATAAGTAATATTGCTGCTATCTGCAGGAGTTGTTGAACCTCTGAGCAAAAATATCACTATTGCCACTCTCTAGGAACCACCCAGCAAAAATATCACTACTGCCACTGTAGGAACCACCCAGCAAAATATCACTATTGCCACTGTCTGCTGGAGCTGTTGAGCCATCCAGCAAAACTAACACTTTTGCCACTCTTTGTAGGAGCTGATGTACCACCCAGCAAAAATATCACTAATGTTGCCACACGATGTAGGACCTGTTGAACCATCCAGCAAAGATATCACTATTGCCACTCTCTGTAGGAGCCGTTGAACGACCCAGCAAAAAGATCATTATTGCCACTATCTGCTGGAGCTGGTGAACCACCCAGCAAAAATATCACTATTGCCACTCTCTAGGAACCACCCAGCAAAAATATCACTATTGCCACTGTCTGCTGGAGCTGTTGAACCACCCAGCAAAAATATCACTATTGCCACTTTGTAGGAACCACCCACCAGAAATACCACTGTTGCCACTGTCTGCAGGAGTTGTTGAACCTCCCAGGAAAAATATCACTATTGCCACTTTGTAGGAACCACCCACCAAAAATACCACTGTTGCCACTGTCTGCAGGAGTTGTTGAACCTCCCAGGAAAAATATCACTATTGCCACTTTGTAGGAACCACCCACCAAAAATATCACTATTGCCACTGTCCGCAGGAGTTGTTGAACCTTCCAGGAAAAGTACCACTATTGCCACTTTGTAGGAACCACCCACCAAAAATATCACTATTGCCACTGTCTGCAGGTGTTGTTGAACCTCCCAGGAAAAATATCATTATTGTCACTGTCTGCAGGAGCTGTTGAACCATCCTGCATTTATGAAGGAAGTGGACTGGAGCAAGCCGCTGAGTGAAGACATGGAAGGCTTGATGGCAATCAAATATGAATCAGAAAATCCTGTTGGTGAGTACACATCACACTCACAAGCATCACACTGGAAGAACTTCAGATGCTTTGTGTAGATTTTATGATTCATAAACACTTTTCTGGGTTGAATTTTTTTGTTTTGGTTTATTTTCTCCAAATCATGCAGTTTTGAAAAATGATTCTTTGAAAATTACTGCTTTGTATTTTAATCTAATTCCTACTCAACTTTAATGCAGTAATAACTGCACTGACCAGTATTATAGCCGCTAAGGATGATGCACCATCACAACAATTAGGGTTATGATTAATTACTACCCTGATTGAATGTTTTATTACTTGTTTTATTACTTGTAGTGACAATGTGTCGTAAGAAAACTATGATTATGATTGCTGTTCCGACTGAATGGTTTTATTACATGTGCTGACAGTGTCACTGCCAGTGTGTCACAACAAAACCTATATTTATGATTGCTGTACCAAATGAATGGTTTTATAACATGTAATGACAATGTGTCTCAACAGACTATGTTTGTGAATACTGCACCAACTGAATGGTTTTATAACATATAATGACAGTGTGTGTCAACAAACTATGTTTATGAATACTGCACCAACTGAATGGTTTTATTACAATACATGTAATGACAATGTGTCTCAACAAACTATGTTTATGATTACAGCACTGACTGAATGGTTTTATTACATGTAACTTGTCATGACAATGTGTTATAACAGAATGAGAAACTGTGTTTCAGCCCGTGCAGACAGTTACCGGGAAGAAGGCAACGACTTGTTTAAGAAGAAAGACTACAGAGTGGCCATTGAAAACTACACAGAGGGCATCAAGTCCAAAAGTCCTGACCGACTGCAAAATGCCATCCTCTACACCAATAGGGCTGCTGCCCAGTATCGTCTCGGTAATCAGAGAGCTTTCTGAACCTTCAACTCAGGTCAAAGCAACATTGCATGATCAGTTACTCTCTGCCATGAATGTATCATGTGCACTGCTCCATCTTATCTCACTGACTGTCTTAAACTTTACATAGCTATATCCTTCTGTACTATCCATGCTGCTTCTAATACTCTCAGCCTCCAGATTCCTTGTACCATGACCCAACTTTCGGTTCTAGCACCTTTTCCTTTTCTAGCACCAGACAATTATTTTGCCAAGATGGTAGACCTGCCATGTGTTTCCCTTTTGTGCTGCTGTTTTCCTCATCCTTAAGCCCATGGTACATCATCTGTTCAAGTTTGTAAATTGTGTATAGTACACTTGTGGGTGCTGTGTGTGTGTGTGTGTGTGTGTGTGTGTGTGTGTGTGTGTGTGTGTGTGTGTGTGTGTGTGTGTTTGTGTGTGTGTGTACATGCATGTATACATGCTTACAATGACCTTTCTAGACAAATGTTTGTGCTTTATCAATAATTATTACTATGATGCATATTTACAGTGAATTTTGACTGAATCTTCAAGTCAAACAGTTCTACAGTACACTGATAAGGTCTCTTAAATTCATGCCTGTCTTTCCCTTGCTGGCATTCCTGAGAATTGTGGTCACTTTGATGGCTTGTGGACACACATTGTTTTGCTTGTTAACCCTTGGTGCGCATACGTTGTCATACATAACGTAATCACAACTCCCACCCACTCCCAAACCCCTGTTTAATAACTAATGTACACACCTCTTTATACTGTTGAAATTAATGCTACAAAACTCCTGTTGAATAAGCAGCGTAAACACTTTTCCCTACTCCCACCCCTGATTTAAAAAACAACAACAAAACAACCTGAAACTGTCTGCTTTTAATGAGACAGGTCAAATACATGACAGTATAGTCATTCCTTTCTAATATGCACACTTCTCTGTCAAAGCTTGTATTAAAGAAATAATGTGCCCACCTTCTCCTTGCCTAACGCTTTGACTTCAAAACCCCCTGTTTTTCACTCGTGGTGGGAAAGACAAGGGGAAGTAATGGGACTTACTAGTGCATGCGGAAAACAGTAAATCGTTACTAATGATAATCAGTGCGTCATATTTATGATGTGAGGCACTAGCATATTTTTGTGGTTATTTGGTTTCATAGTTTGGCAATGCTTGCATGCTGTCTTATCCATTTTGCTTTCAGGCAATTACAGATCAGCATTCAACGATTGTATCTTTGCCAGGAAATTCAAACCTGACCACATGAAAGCTATTGTCCGAGGTAGGAAATTATTCAAGTATTCTTTTGTTTCCAGTTATGTGACCTGTGCCCATTGGACAGTTTATTCTGTACTTATATTTTCTAAACTTTATTATTGTTCCAAATAAGGACTTACCCTTGGGAAATTTAGTTGTTTTGCTAGGAAAGCCAGCTAGGGTGCACTGATGTGACCAGGTTCTGATGTAATCCCTAGTGTCTGAAACATTTTCACAATTTTCCAGGACAGCATTGTTGTTTTTTGTTTTTCTTCTGGTCAGTGTTGTTACTTTAAATAATGTGCACATGTCCACAGCACATGGGACTTCAGTTTTTCATGTTTGGAATATAACCGCAATGGTTGACTGGGCATAAAACACCAAGTTATTAGAAATACTACTTCTTTGTGTAGGAGTAGGCATATAACCTACCACTGTGAGAGGGGGGGGGGGGGGAGAGTTAGGTTAGAAAAGACTATTGCCTTTATCGTGGTTCAAATTTCTGACCTGTTGCTGCCAGGTGTAGTACCTTGACCACTCAGTCCTGCTTCCTGCTCCTCTGGCTCAAGTTGGCAGTTGCTGGACTCATTTTGACTGCTTGGTGCAGAGCTGATATTTGATAGAGTCATACTGATGGATCAGTTTCTTGGTTTCACTGGTATCTCTGTGTTATTTGAGTAAACATTTAGCCCCAGTGTGTCTGGGCAGTGTCTTAGGTTTCCTTTCAGATACATTCTGGGGCTGTTATTGGCATTTTTGCTGGACAGGTGCGCTGTGTTGTGACAAGATGAACAAGCATGCTGACACGATACGCTGGTGTGAGGCAGGCCTCATGGTATGTGCTGGTGGTTGTGGGGTGTAGTTTTTGTTGCCTTATAATATTATGTAATATGAACAGTGTTATGGCTTTGAAATTAGGGGTGGGTGATGTTAATTTAAAATCAGTTACCTCCAAAATATCAGCCAGGAGTTATCAGCCCATTTATTTAATCTGTGGTTTTAACTCCAATAAAATTTCTGTATTGACCTACAGTAAAATTCCATATATATCTCTAGCTCACCTGAGTGATGTATTTCTTTTTGCTCTGTCATCAGCTGTGCCAGAGGTACAATGCCACTTGTGTTTTGCATTTTCATTGCTTAGCTGTGTGCATCTGTGTGGAAGTCAGATTTACGTCATTGTTAAATCACAGCATATGCTGACTACCACATCTGCAAACAAGTAAAATGTTTGAATGTGTGATGTTAACAAGACAGCAAGTTCATAAGTACATTATTAGAAATACATCCAAGTTTTTACACAATTTTTCTGCTGGCAAATTTTCACCGGTTCATTAGGTTGCTTTGTTTGTTGATATTAATGTTGTGTGCCTGTGCAGGTGGAACCAGGCCACGCAGAACTGTCAGAGCTGAAAGTGAAGGCCAGCAAAGCAAAGGTATGCCTGTCAATTGTGGCATGTCCACTGATGTACTAATTGTCTGTAACATGCATAACTGTCTATAATAGAATTAAAACAAAACATTATGTATCATATTTGTACCATGTCTTTAAAACTTTACATCTTGCTTTCTGAAAGGTACATATTGTTTTCATAGAATGAAACTGAAAAGCTAGATAATGTTTTGTTTTGTTTTTATTTTCTGGTACCAGCAGATCTTCCCTAAAAGTGGCAGAATAATCATATTGATTGTGGCTACTGCACGGAAGAAGAATAAACCTAGTTTGACCGACAGAACTTTATACTCAGTTGATCGGAACCATACCTTTTCTTTCTTTTGTCTTTTTTTTACCCGCAGCATATCTGACTTTAACCAAACAAAACTTGCATGCTTGCAGAAAATTCAGGAACGGGATGAGAGGAAACGGGCCCTGAAAGAGAAGAAAGAAGCAGAAGCCACTTGCAAACTTCTGGAGGTTATAAAGGTATCCTAGTACTGCTCTGCTAGATACATTTGTTTGTGCTTCAGCTTTGACATTTTGTTGCCATCCTAAAAATCGGAAAGCAGATCCTCTGATGTTTTTACTCTTCCCATTCCTCAGACAAACTCTTCATCTTCTTTGCCTTAGGCACAAGTAGCTTTGTTTGAAAAACTCTGGGAATTTTGTGTGCTTGTTGTTTCTTTGTTGAAGATTTAGGTTAATATCAAGAGGCTGTGTCACTGAAGTGATTAACAAAAATCATTTTGTTCTGTAAACAGTTAAAATTTGTATGTTAAAACTGCAATGTAACATGATCTGGTGTAATAGTTTTCATCTATAAAGTCTCATAATGTCACAGCCTGCCCATAATATGCACTATGTATGGATTGATGCAGTAAGAATCTGGCATGCCTAGTTCTGTTTTTGTGCCTGAAGTCACGGCATATCCGGCTGGCTGCCGTCCCCCAGTCTGAAGAAACAAAGCACCTTGACCCCAGCCTTCTGACCGACCTTGACCCCTTCCACCCATCGGGTGCCCGTGTTCGACTGGATGACAGCGGCACTCTGTACTGGCCTGTGCTTTTCATGTACCCGGAATACGCCCAGACAGACTTCATTCAGAGTTTCTGTGAAAATGACACGTGAGTGAGACCAGAGAGAAGAACTGGCTGGGTGCACCCCATTGACATTGTCACTCTACAGTGGAACCCCTGATGAAGAACTGCCTTAAAAATGAACAGAATGTGGTCTTCGTAGAGACATAGCCATAGTGAGGGGTGCAGTGTATAGTGAGACATAGTGAGGGGTTCTGTGTATAGTGAGACATGGTGAGGGGTTCAGTGTATAGTGAGACATAGTGAGGGGTTGAGTATGAAGGACAAGGTTTCATGGAGGTAGCCTTAAAAGAGAGGTAGTCTCTGGTGAGGGGTGTAGTATGAAGAATAAGGTTTCACAGAGGTGTTCTTAAATGAGACAAAGTCTCTGGTAAGGGGTTGAGTGTGAAGAATAAGGTTTCATGGAGGTGTTTAAGAGAGAGGTAGTCTGGTGAGGGGTTGAGTTTGAAGAATAAAATTGCATCAAAAGTTGTCTTAAATTCAATTTCTCATGGGAGTGGTTTTCCATCAGGCATTCCACTGCGCTAACCCAAATGTGTACACCTCTATTTGGTTGTAACATGCAGAGGTGGAAGTTTGAAAATCATTTGGTAATAAATATGCTTTTGTGCATGTGTGTGTGGTTGATCAGTGTGCAGGATTGAAGATCATCTGCTATCTACGTTGTTTTTGTTTTTTTCTCTCATGTTATTTAACATGTGCAGATTTGAAGATCATCTAGTGACCATGTTTGGACCTGGTGTGGAACCGGCAGGCTGGGACCTGGAGCACAAGTACACGCCAGACTCTGTCCAGGTAAATTGTACCCCAAGCAGATTTGTTTGGATATGTGCTACATACCATTGTGAAGTGTACCCTTACAAAATAGAAAGGGTATGTACCCCATACAAACCCTTACAAAAAAGAAAGGGTGTGTGCTATGTATCACTGTAAGGATGTACTCCATACAAACACTTATACAAAACCGAAAGGGTGTGTGCTTCATATCACAGCAAAAGTGGACCCCATACGAAACAGAACAGGAGTGTATTCTCTATCATTGCACAACCATCAGGGTATGTGCTGCATAGCTCTGTAAAGGTGGACACCATACATGTAACATAACAGAAATATGTGCTCTGTAGCAGTGTGAAGGTGTACCCCTCATAAAGCAGCTGGGCATGTGCTCCATAGCACTGTAAGGATCCATGTACCACTTGTAAAACAGTCTGGTTATGTGCCTGATCATGGTGTTGAATTAGATGCGTTATTGTGGTGGAGAATTGTGCAATTGTGATTTCACTTGAAAATTTGAATGAAGCGTCTGGTACTGTGGTAGCCAGTCCTTTTCAGTTGAGCTGTCATTAAGGGAGGATTAATGCAGTTTGCAGGGGCCTTTCAGACTGAAGTAGCCGTTCGAAACATTTTTCTTTGCTGCAGATTTTCTTTGAAGACCAAGAGGATGAGACCTTGTACCCAGTCAGCAAATACAACACTCTCTTGCAAGTTTTGCAGCATAAGAAGTAAGAACCGTTCCTCTTCTCCTTTCTTTTTATTTTTTAAATATTTTGTTTTTATTGGATTTTGTTTTCCTTTGGCAGTAGCCCAAATCATTACTCTGCAGCTGCTGCTGCTGATGATGTGGAGCTTAATGTCCTTGGATGTCAGGTTGACATAATAGGGACAAACTGTGACCAATGCGTGTGCATGGTTCAATATTGCTTGGTGCCCACAGAAACTGTAAGGCTCATTAGGATGGGGAGCCCAGGATGGCCACCACACACAGCTCCTGAACTCTATGATATTATTCTGCAACTTTGCGTGTGGTATTTATGTGTTCCACACCACCTGCCTTGAGACCTTTTGTTATTAAAAGGTGTGCATGAGATCTTTAAAATGTGCTGTCATCTTAGTGTGCACATGAAAGCTAGATGGGCTCTTGAAACTGAGCACAAGAGCTGGCTGAGAAGAAATGAAAAAGTGGAGTAGAACCAATGCTGGCAACTTTGACTGGATCACAGTCTAAACCATTTTAGTTTTACAAGCCTGATTCAAAGTTCTGTCTGTCTTAGTCTTACATCATTTTTATTCCTTCTGTTTCAGATATGTTGTCATCAAAATGTAATCTATTTTTTTAATCCTTCTGTTTCAGATATGTTGTCTTCAAAATGTAATCTATTTTTTTGATCCTTCTGTTTCAGATATGTTGTCTTCAAAGGAACGCCAGCATTCATAATTGTTGTGAAAGGTGCTGATTTCACAGAAAAATTTATGAAAAATTACAAGCTGGCCACATAATGCTTCCCCCCTTGTCGTTCCTACGCAAATCATCATGTTGTAATCTTCATTATCTTCATGGTCATCATGTTTCCTGAATGCTGCTCAGTGCCATGGCATTAACGTCAACAACTGATAGGTGTCTTCTTCCACTGACATCTTTTTGTGCATCTGGGTTATTTTGGTGTTTCCCCTAACTCTGACATGGACTACAGGGTCTTTGACACGCGTGTATGATCTTTTTGCATGTGTAGACACACGGGGAACCTTGGTTTATAGTCTCATCTGAAGGAATTTGAGTGCAGTCTGCACATAATTTTCATTCCAGAGAAATCTGGAGCTTGCACGTAATGGTCACCCATTCATGTGGTGATACATGCGATCATGCTTAGCTTCTGAGAGCGAATGCTGTTGCTCTCTGCCACTGACTCTTCTGAGTGTCAATAGCATTTTGGAAAACAGCAGAGTGTGACAGATGGTAATTGTTTACTCTGACAGAACATTAAGGATTCAGACAGTTTTGTGACTCCATGTGTATTTGTCCTGATGGAAATAAATTTTCTGTGATACTATTTGCATTCATTTGTATGAGAGAGAGAGAGAGAGAGAGAGAGAGAGAGAGAGAGAGAGAGAGAGAGAGAGAGAGAGGTTGTGTATGGTAGAGATTGTATATAAGAATGAGTGTGTGTGTGTTTGTGTGTGTGTGTGAAACAGAGAGAGTGAGTGTGTTTGTAAGAGACAGAATAAGCAATACACTGATCCACACACACTTGCATGCACAGACATTAAATAAGCAAAAGGAAGTGCTTGGCTCTTCTTCTGTAGTGTTCAACATCATTATTTTAAAGACTGATACTTTTAGATTGCTGGGTTATTTATTTTTCTCGTAATCCACCAAACTGACACAGACTACAGCTCTATAAGGTACATATGTGATCTTTTTGCATGCATATATATACACACACACAAGAGGAACCTCTGCCCCTTAAGACTGAAGTTGCATCCAAAGGACTTTCATAGAGTCTACACATAATTTTACTCTGGAGAAATATTGGGGTGGGTGCAAAGCCTAGCAGTTGTTCACCTATCCATGTGATGACGGCACTTAGTCATGATTAACTTGCCTTTCTGCACCAACCCCAGACTTTCTTGATGGTTGGTGACCCTTTGCCTGGTGCGGCAAAGTGAGCAAGCAATGGACAGGGAAAATGGAGAGGCAGATAAGCAGACTGGCAACAGAAAAAGAACTGAAGAAAATAAAGTAACATGTATACACAGTCACATACAGAAAAAGGGTCTGCTGTTGAAAAACACATCTAATTGTTTTTAATAACTGATGACACGAATGGTTCAGTGATGGAGATGGGAGAACAGGACTGAAAGGTGTATGTCATCCAACCTCTCCAAAAACTTTACTGCAAGTCTTGTTCTTTTGACACCCCACTACCACCACTCAGTAGCTCTCCTGGAAAAAACTGCACTGGCTTCCCATTTCAGAATGTATTAAGTATAAAGTTGCTTGTATGTGTTTCAGTGCTATAAATGATTCTGGTTCTATTTACCTCTAAACTGCTACATGTCTACACTCCATCTCGTACACTACACTCTTCTTCTGAGACGTACATGCTGACAATCCAGCAATACAAATGCAAGGCCATGAGCTGTCACACTTTCTCTTGCTTTGGACCCCACATTTGGAATTCACTCCCACAAGACCTTAGACACTGCTCAACCCTGTCATCTTTTAAAGCCAAACTGAAAACCTTCCTCTTCTCACAGTATTTCTGCCCCAGCTAATATCAGTACCCAGTTTCTACTACAGTCATTGCGTGTGTGTGTGTTTCCATATACTACCTTATGTAAATTGTTTGGGTAGGACTGTGCATGATAAATTAATGTATATATACATATATCATGCACTCATCAACACCCTGAGCACAGTCCCAGTGATATATATAGTACATTATTATTAAGGTTTTATTGAGCTTTTTGCTCCTGGGGGCCAGAAGGCAAACTTCACATTAGTACTAATACTATATTACTACAGCACTTTACACATTAGAAAAGAACAAGCGCTCAAACTCAAATCAAAGTTGTGAATAACAGGAGCACAAAACATAACTGGCTTTTTGTTGCTGTGTTTTGCTTTTGAGAGGGAGATGAACAAGTGAAAATCAAGAGGACAGAAAGGTTTTCAGCGAACATTTTTAAAGACCAGCAGGACTCAGCATGTCTAATGGTCAGTGGCAGCTGCTTTCCGTAGAGGGACCTTGGTATGAAAAAGTACTTTAATTAGGTTTTGGTTCTGTGGGGAAGAGCTGTAAAAGAGTAAATTTTTGCTGGTGCCATGCAAGTGAAGCTGTTAGACTTGAATCAACAACAACAACAAAACTGACAAATGAACAGTCAAAACAGCAGTTACAAGAGAGAGAGAGAGAGAGAGAGAGAGAGAGAGAGAGAGAGAGAGAGAGAATATGTATGTACAGAGAGAGAATATAACTTCTTCTTTTTAAAATCTGAAACAAGAATTACATATTCAAAGATTTGTGTCTGTGAAATTGTTGTCATTGTGAAAACAAACAAAATCCGTAATATCAGGTTCTTACTTTGACCCTCTACAATCATACTGTTTGATACTGAAAATATGTTTTTGGAATGGGGCGTTGACTGACACCAAATAGCCATTGGCCAAATGGCAAGACAGACATGTACATGCATGATCTGTTGTTTGTCCGGATCATGAGACAAAAGTAACAGTGCAACGTAAGTCAATTGTATGTAATGGTATCCGTGAAAAGCTGAATCACGCGCAGCTCATAAAAGCGACTGAAGGCCACTTAAAGGAACTCGCCTTCTGAAACTGGGCTTTTTTATGAACTTTTGTTATTGGAGCCATGATTTGACTGTTGCATTATTTTTTCATCTAGCGACTAATTCTCTCTCTCTCCCCCCCTCCCCCCCCTCACCCCCCGCAAAAAAAAAAAAAAAAAAGAAGAAGAAGAAGAAAAAAGTCAAAAATAAACTGGGGCAAAATTGGCAACAGACCACACGTTGAACTGCATTATTTTCCAGAATGTTGCAATACGTCATCAAACGTTCACTCCTTGCAGTCCACATGTATGCATTTCTTTCGTGACCTGTACGCAAAACTGGTGTTTTATCCGTGACGCAAAAGACATCGTTCTGGTTACCTTAAAACGAAGTGCGGGGGGAAAAGAGTGCACAGCGCGGTAATGTGTTCATGAAACAAGAGTCAGTGATAGTGTTAGAAGAAAAGAAAAAAGGTACCTTATAAAATCAACGACACGTTTAACCTCGAAAGTTTTACTGCGGTTTATATTCCGGCTTTAACGGTGAGGTGAGTTTAGCCTGAGAAGGCTAGTTCCTTTAACGTGCTGAATCACATGCCGTCACCTACAGTCATGTGATCATACCAGCGTTCATGTGATACCTTAGTTTCCAAGATGGCAGCGAAACTTTCGACAGCCGTGCTTTTTCTGCTTTGTGGTAAAGTTTACTCAGTATTTTTCAAGAAAGTTCATAACATTTAGAGGAGGATTCATTTGACTTTACTATGCAAACAATTAATGAGAAGGTTTGGTTAGTTTTCAATTCTGTGGCTGCACAGCCTAAAACAATGAGGTGACATGCAGTTCGTGCGAAACCACCCATATCTTCCTGCTTTCTTTATCGGATCTCTGTCACATTCACAAGCATGATTTTTCTCCCCCTCTTCAAGTTTTTGGTCGCATTTGCTATTTTGAATGTCATTCATCCTCAGGAAGCAAAGTTGTTGTTTTTTCTCCATTTTTCAGAATTTTCACGATGTCAGTTGTTACGTAAAATGGTAAAATGGACAGAAAAGTAGAGGTCAAATGATAAAACAGTTTCGGGTGCTAAAATAGAAAATTACCAATACCATCATTTTGATTTTCGGCTATTGCTTTGCATTATTTTATGTTTGTGTGTTTCTATGCCACCAGCTGTTACTGTGTTAGCCCTTCTCTTAAAAAGTGCACATGAAATCTTAATATATATTCATAACAATTATTATATAGTGCCAGTCTGCTACAGTCTTTGTTCATGTTGTACACACATTAGTCATTAAACGAGACAGGCATGATTAGGTCTGCACAAGTGTTCACACTCAGGAGAACTGAAAAACAGTCCTCTACCCTGTCTAGGATTCAAATTCAGGCCACTGGCTTTACATTTCATGGGGGCGGGGATAGCTCAGTGGTTAGAGTGCCGGACTCGTGATTGAAAGGTCGCAGGTTCGAATCCCTGCTGGAACGGCAGGAGAATTTTCTTCTCCAGGGTCGACTTTCTGTGCTGACTCTTAGTCTTATTTCGGTATCCGTTCCACCCCCGTGTTACCACAGTAGCACGTAAAAAATCCCGATCATTCTGCCAAAAGTGCAGGTGGCAGGTTACAGCTAAACACGCATACACCTTACGTATGTGGCTTTTATTGAACCGTGCTTCGGCATTGGTCACAACTTGTCCCTAATATGTCAAATGACATCTGAGGACATTAAGCATCAACTCATCATCATTACATTTCATCAGATTAGTAGCCAGCCAGCTTCAGACAGCTTGAACTTCTTGTTGCACATGTTCCAGTTGGTTGTAGAGATTAAAAATAGTTTAGGGATCTGTAAAGCTGTTGAGGTGGTCTTTTGGGTCTGCTGAGAACATTTGCACTTTGGGAATTAAAACTCCATGCCTTATGTGCATGTTCTTATTGTAATACCAACAGGGTGTCACAGTCAAGATCAATTAAGGTGACAATGATTAGCCTTCAGTCAGATTTTTGTTTTAAATTCACACTTGGTCTTAATTGAATAAAAAAAAATAGTGTAATACTGTCAAGTAGTCACCATTGGTATCATCAGTCATGTTGGACAGATGAATTATCTGATGGAGGTGGAAGTTGGTTAGGATTGCCATGCTATATAGATTAATAAAATAAAATAAAATGAAGATGCACATTGTCCACTGTATAGATTAATAAAAAAAAAATGAAGATGAACATTGTCCACTGGGACAACTTCCGACAAGCCATACTTAACAGTGACAAGGCACTGACCAACAATTTGTATAAATATACAGTGCTGTAGCCAGTGTATATAATATATAGTTTTGTTCTTTCCAGTGTATACGTATAACATAAAAGTTGTAAAGCTCGAATCCAGCACTGAATTGTTGACCTATTCTTGCAGGCCTGGCATCAGCTCACCTGATCCAGGGAGCGCCACCCACATTCAGCAGCACCTATCAGGTGACTGGAGTTCTGCAGTTGCCCTACGCTGAAATTGTTGAGCCCTTCCAGGTGTGGTATGATGGGCCCAACAAACGCAGCCGCATTGACTATTATGATGGTGAGGCTTTGTTTTTCGTGGAGGTGCACACTTCTTGAGATTATTGGCATGCCCATAGTGAAACCTGCTGAAGACAAGTGCCCTTGTTGAGTTGAAAATCTGGCAAAGACAGAGTGATTAAAAGTAAGATATTCCTACTGCACTCTTTCTATTGGGTGGTTCAGGTGGGGTTGACTTTTGTCTGGCATCGCTTAAGTCCCTTGGCTGCTTTTACTTCCAATATGTACTTTCTGCACAATGGAAGGCGGTGACAGGGAATTTGTGAATTTTACACTGCCAACTTTAAAGACATTTTTGGAGGCCTGTAGTCAGAATGTGTCTGGCAACAGGCAATAACTTGTTGCTTATACTATAGGATGCCCCAAAATGCATATTTTCCACGAACACGTGATCTGGTCAGCTGAAAAACAATGCAGAGACACTTTTTTCCCACCCTCCATCCCCTTTCCCTGGTAATTTTTGCAACTGCAACAGTGATGGCATTTGTACTGCTTCGCAATTCTAGGTTCAGCTTCCATTGTTACACACAGCATGAAGCAACGCCTACTCAGAAATCGGCCCAGGAGTGATGCTGCAACCTCTCGTGACTTCTTGCATGAAAGATTACAAAGGGCATTCACTCGTGCAAACCAGCTTCACGGAACTGCCCAATACAGTTTGCTGAAGGAAAAGTGATTGAAATGTCCCTATAACACTCTTTTGTTACATTTTGCTAAAGACAAAACGATTGAAATATTCCCACTGTATTCTTTCCTTGCATTCATTCTTGTAAGATGATGTTATTGTGAGGGTAAAGTCACTGAGATGTGTATAGCCAATTTGTCATCAATTTTGAAACTCACTGAAGGCAGTCCCACTGTCATTGCAGAATTAAACTCAGGATCTTGATAATGTTTACAACAGATATAGAACCCATTAAAGATTGCTGATTAAGATGGTTGGTTATAAAATATAACCATACCTGTCAACCCATACAGTTTACCAGTACAAAATACATTTTTTTCATGGGGGGGGGGGGGGGGGGGGGATATGGCCTTCTTGAAAAATGGATACAGGAAAAGATAATTTTTATGAGATTTTGTTTTGTTTTAAACTGAGCAAAAAGATATAAAAAAAACTGTTGAACGAGCAGCTGACGCACGCCATTTCCAAATGCTCACTGACTGGCCTAGTGCAAATTCTAAAAAATCTCATTGGAAGTGAGATTTGAAGTCATGCATGTGTATTTAGCACAACATGTGCCAATTGGAATTCAAAATGGCACTGCCACCAACGAAAAAGCCAAAGGCCCCGGCCTGCATAAGGGAAACACAGGTTCACAAACCCTGGACTAAGGTTTACTCCCAAAAGGGGTTGACAGCTATGTATAACCCTCTGCTGCCAATGCAGTAAATGTTATCAGTCAGGCTTCAAAAAAATCTGAAACAAGAATGACTGCTAATATTCCAAGACAAAAACAAACAAGTGGTTTAGCTCTCCATCTCATTTTTCACAATTTAACTGTTGTTTAGGTGTCATTTTGTAGCTTGATAAAGGGGATTACTGTGAAAATGTGTACGTTTTGTTTTTTTCCTAACGAAAAGCATTCTTTTGAACCTTTTGTGTGTTTGGACCTTGTCAGTCTGGCTTAGTTAGAGGAGTGGCCTTTTAACTTTGTGACCTTTTTCTCCCACCCAGGCCTGGTAAAGACCATGCAGCGTGGAGATGTTGGGAACTATGGCGCCTCTTACAAGATAGTGTTCATGACCAACTACCAGGTGACCAATCAGCTGTCATGCTTCGGAATGAACGGCAGCAGCGATTTTCGAATCGAGACGCAGACCATTTTCCCGGACACTACCAACATGAATGTAAGTTTGGTTGTCATTGATCATGAAGTGCAGTGCAGTTAAGCTGGGACAAAGATATGAATGAACAAAAACATGCAACAGCTGTGAGTCAGGTTAAAAACATTCCTCTTGAAATAAAACAGCTTAAAGTAAACTGACTGTTAGTAACATGGTGTTTACATACAAACAAAACATTTTTCCAGTTTTTATAATCATTTTTAACTTTATATTACCCCCAACTTCCTCCCACCACCCACCCCATTCCCAGCCACCAATTAATAAAAAAACTAAAAAAATACTCCATGCGCTTGGCTTATTCCTCTCCAGTCCCTGTGGAGTATAGCACCTTCACAGAAGTTCTCCATCTGTCAGTCTTGCACAGCCTGTTTGATCCTCTGCCAGGATATTCACATTCACAGGGTCTTGAGCTCAGTCCCTGCTAGATCATGACTGGTATTCCTCTTTTGCACTGGCCTGGGGGGTCCCAGTCTAAAGCTTGGCATGTCACGTTGGGCTGGTGCTTGCGCTTGCGTCCATTTGGGATGCTGGAGATAAGTTTCGGTTTTAAATAAGACCTTATAATTTTATATATTATGTGTGTTTGTGTGTGTGTGTAAAGGTTTACAGTAGCCTTGAAACTGAGAGATGTAGCTCTGTTTACAAAGTGCAGTGCTCTCATGATGCCATTGTAATGTCTTCTTTGTTTTTTGTTTTTAAGTTTCTGTTATAAGGGATACTGAGAGGTGTAGCTCTGTTTACAAAGTGCAGTGTTCTCATGATGCCATTGTAATGTCTTCTTTGTTGTTTTGTTTTTGAGTCTCTGTTATAAGGGATACTTTTGTTTAAATGTTCAGGGTTGCCTTTAAAGAGGTGGTTTAGAAAAGAGTAATAAGATCAAAACACTTGCCTTTTTTCTCTCTTTTTTCAGTACATAAAAGATGAGCTTCTGAACGGGCTGATGTGCAGCCTGTGGCAACAGGTGGTGGTCAGTGGAAAGAAGACCAGCACGTACAGCCTGTGGGTGGACAAGAGCTCGGGATCCCCCATCCGGTACGAGATGATGGGCTACGACTCTCTGATTGGCTCCCACTTCGACAAGTATGTGCTGGACTACCAGGACTACAAGGGCGACGTCAGCATCCCTGTTAGCGTCTTTGATACACAAAGTTAGTCGTTTGGCATGTTGTTAGTTTAGTCAGTCGATCCAGATGTTTGAGTGACTGTTCAGTGGTTGATTTGGTGCTGCAGATTTACTTCACTTGTTGACTGACCGGTCACTCGATTTGGAAGATTTTGTCACTGTTGTTTTTATTGTTGCTCTTTGTTTCTTTATTCGTCTTATATTCATTGAATTTTCTCATTCAGCTACCTGATTTGCTTGTGTAGAACTTGTGATTGGTGGACTGATGCCAGAAACCAGACAAGGAAAATCCATCATGTGTGATTTTTTTTCATATTCTGTTTCTATTTCATGTTCTGTTATCTTGTCAAGGCCATCACTACCCATACATGAATGATCAGATTGTTGCTGGGGAAAGCAATTTTTTATACAAACTTTGTATGAGTCTGAGAATTGAGTCCTCATTTATGATCAACATCTTCTTCTGTGGACTTGTGCTAAGACAGTTTCTTCTGTGGACTTGTGCTAAGCCAGTTTCTTCTGTGGGCTTGAGCTAAGCCAGTTTCTTCTGTGGGCTTGAGCTAAGCCAGTTTCTTCTGTGGGCTTGTGCTAAGCCAGTTTCTTCTGTGGGCTTGAGCTAAGCCAGTATCTTCTGTGGACTTGAGCTGAGCCTGTTTCTTTTGTGGAGTTGAGCTAAGCCTGTTTCTTCTGTGGAGTTGAGCTGAGCCAGTTTCCTCTGTGGAGTTGAGCCCTGTGGAGTTGAGCTAAGCCAGATTTTTGTGACTTAAAGGGGAGCTGAAGCAAAAAAGCATCATGGACCCAGTCGATAGGAACAGAGTGAGGGGAAATTAGACACGCAGCAGTTTTCCATTTGATGTCTGGTCCTGTTTGTTAAAAGTTGACATTTGAAAGTTGGTTGAAAAAGTATGACTGTGAGTGCTGCCATTTTGAGCCCAGCAGCCTCTATCAATAACATGGACAAGGTCAGAATGTGTGGAAATAGTATCCAGTATGTCACAAGCCAACCTTTCATTTTTATATTTGCTCCTCATGGGTAAAGAGAAAACCAGCATGGCTGTGCCCTGGGGAGCTCAGATTTGAAACAAAAAAGAAGTTATTTTCTATAGATGTTGATAGAACAACCAAACAAAGCCTGCAAATGGAAATATTGGCACATTTTCTTTGTCTTCAGGCCAGCTTGCTTCTTCAGTAAGTAAACATGGTGCTTAACGTCCACAGAAACCATGAGGCTTATTAGGGACGGGGGGAAGGGGGTATGGAGATGGGGGAAGAAGGAGATTATGTACCTATCACTATGTGGCTGTCACCACTAGAATGGTTTCTGCATTAAGATGGGCAGCGATGAGAGACATTTTAATGTTTCATAATTGTGAGGGACAAAGTCACAAGACAGTGTCCACAGACCACAACTTTTGAAGAGAAAGGAGAGCCGAAGCAGATTCGAACTGAGGTCCCTCTGCTTATCAGCCTAATGCCTTACCACCACGCCAAACTGGCTCACAAAATTGCTTCTTCACTTCAGTCCCCCTCTTTAAGGTTCAGCAGCAAAGCGGTTTTAAACCCATGTACTCTGCTCCCTCCTCTTCATCTTTTCCATCTTCTGCTTCTTCCTCCTCCTCTTCACCATCCTCACACCTCCTCCCTGTTATTACTGTTCCAAGCATGAGCTGGTGGTCATTTTCAACTTCTCCTTTTTCAGACCTTACCTGCACTGGTTACCCTGGGCCTGGTGTTGATCACCACATTATGCTCAACCCAATGCACGAGTTTGTGCATGGTGATGACAGCCACACACCCATCCTGTTCCAGCAGTTCAAAGACATGCACGGCAAGGTTTACGATGGAGACGTGGAGCATGAGAGCAGGCAGCACATCTTCAGGCAAAATGTCAGGTAAGTTAGACAGAGCAGAAAAATTGTGAGGATGGGGCAGGGAAGCAGACAGCACACTTCAGGCAGAATATCAGGTATGTCATGCACTCAGGCAGAACATCAG
The DNA here is from genome assembly GCA_963584105.1 of Alviniconcha strummeri. NCBI lineage: Eukaryota > Metazoa > Mollusca > Gastropoda > Provannidae > Alviniconcha > Alviniconcha strummeri. The sequence continues at coordinate 11,577,385 of OY757545.1, forward strand.
GCATGCCATGCCTTCAGGCAGCACATCAGATATGTCAGACCTTCATGCAGAATGTCAGGTGTGTCAGACCTTCAGGCAGAACATCGGGTTTGTCAAATCTTCAAGAGGAACATCAGGTATGTCAAACCTTCAGGCAGTATGTCAGGTATGTTAGCCCTTCAGGCAGAATGTCAGTACGTCAGACACAGTAGGAAAGTTGCCAGAATGGAGCACGAGAACAGACAGCACATCTTTCGGCAGAGCGTGAGGTAAGTCAGACATAGTAGAGTACAGGAGTTGTAAAGAGAGAGTATAAAAACAGGCAACATCAACTCTATAACAACAGGTGCATCAGCTCTATAACAACAGATAGGCATTGGGTCCCCCCCCAAAAAAAAAAACCTCCCCCCCCCCCCCCCCACCACCCCCCCCCCCCATCCCATTCAGATTGGTTTAAGACGAGCAATGCAAGAGACACGCGTTTAAGTCAAATCTGTATGTGTCTCAAGATGTAAAAAACTACCCCTTGTGACAGGTAAACAATACCCCTTGTGACAGGTACATCAACTCTAAGAACCGCGCTGGGCTGACCTACACCATGGCCATCAACCACCTGGCCGACAGAACCGACACGGAGCTGAAGATGCTGCGTGGGTTCCATCGCACCAGCCACTACACCGGTACTCTCGGTCTCCCTTTCAACAAGGCTGAGTTTGCCAAAGCTCCGCTTCCTGACCAGAAAGACTGGAGGCTATATGGTAGGTAGTGAAAGGTCGCTTCTACTTCAGGAATTGGCATTATTTGCATGTGTGCTGCTGCCGATTACAAGCTTAGCAATTGACAAGTGTTACCTGGGGGGGGGGATCTGGGTGGTTGTTTGTTTTGTGTTTTTTTTCAGGGGGGTGGGGGGGGGGAGGGAAGGGGAGAGTGGTTGTTATAAATTATTGTCCAGATGGGAATTTTTCTGTTGGAAGTTCAGGTCACTTACACTGTGGAAGGCCACATGTATTAGAGTAATACGACCCAGCCTAAATAAGTTTTTCATTCTGTATTGACTGTCAGTGTCTGGTGCTAACTCCTGAAAAACTTCCAGAACAGAAAACACTTCTTCTTTTGTGTCTTCACTGTTTTCGTTCACAAAACTAAAGCAATTCATCTGTAAACATCGTTAAAGCAAAATTGAAAGCGAAGACAGTTGCTTCCATTACAATCTGTGTAGGTATGCACCTGGTGGATTTAGAAGGAAGGAAGGAAGGAACTTGTTTTCTTCTGTCCTATCAACCATGACAGCTATGTTAGAGTGAAGGTAGATCTGTAACTGGTTTTGTTTCGCAAGTATAATAAAGTGGATATCTTGTTAGTAGAGCCACAGAAACAGCTGCCTTTAATGGATCTCCCACTACTCATTGAAAGTGAATTACTGCTCTTGTTTTTTTTACTGAATTTTGCATGGGCAGTGTTTAGTGTGCACATGCCTGCAGCACTGGGGGCCTTTGCTTCATGTTGTAACCAAAAGATTGGCACTGAGTCCACCACCCTGAGACTGAGGTGGTGGGGAGGAGGTTACTGCCCAAACCGAGATTTGAACCCACTGTCACTTGATCCAGAGTCTAATGCCTTAACAACTGGACTGTGCCACTTGATGGGGGTAGTGAGAATGACTCTGGTGAATTGCTCACAGCGGGTTGTGCAAGGTTATGTTGATTGCAAATGTGGTAATGAGGTGCCTGATGTGGTACCTAGCACTAAGGCTTCACCTCACTGAATTTCCCACTCATGACATTGTTACATTGCACTCTGTCCAGGGGCGGTGACGCCTGTGAAAGACCAAGCCGTGTGTGGATCCTGCTGGAGTTTTGGCACCACAGGAACTATTGAGGGGGCCTACTTTCTTAAGGTGAGACAGAGTTTGGTGTTGGTATCACAGAAACTATCAAGAGGGGCTCCTTTGTTAAGGTAAAACAGTGTTTGGTTATGTTACCACACAAATTATTGAAGGGCCTACTTTTTTTAAGTGAAACAGTGTTTATTCTTCATACCACAGGAACTGTTCAGGGAGCCTGCTTTTCAAATGTGAAACAGTGTTTATTTTTCATACCATGGGAACTGCTGAGGGGGCCTGCTTTCGTAAGGTGAGATAGACTTTGATTTTGATACCCCAAAACAATTCAGAAGGCCTACTTTGTCAAGGTGAAATAGCATTTGGTGATATTACAACAAGACAGTTCTTATTCCTCTGAAATAGTAATGCCTTTATACCTGGTTTGTCCAAGCAGTTCCATTTTGTTGGCAGGCATGCCAACAGAAGTTGAGATTCCAGGTTCTTCCAGACAAACAAGGCTCCAGAGTGCAGTTGATAATAAGAGAAATTGCCTCCCTTTGAGTTTATGACATTATTTTGTTCCATAAAATCACACCCGCATTCAGAACAGTTCTTAACACGCATGTTGTCAAGAGTTACTTCCAACCCGATGACTGCTCCGTTCACATTCTCATCATCATGCATTGTACATATTTTCATCACCTCTAATTTGTTGTGCAATCTTGTGTTTGTCAGCTGGGCTCTAAGCGCCAGCTAACTTGCGCTCGTCCTGGTGTTTATTGTCATTTAGGGGGCAAAGGCACTCAACAAATCCTTTATTATAATAATAATAATAGACTATTTATGGAGCCCCATCTTGTAAGAGCCCAGGGCTCTTACAAAGACAGAAGGATACTCTTATTTCATCATGCACGCACGCACGCATATGCCCAAATGCATGCACGCGCGCGCACACACACACACACACACACACACACACACACACACACACACTACTGGTGATGGGTTGGTACAGTGAGAAGAAAACAACAGATCAGTATGCAGAAGAGGAGAGATACATTTTCAGTTTTGACTTAAAAGAAGAGACTGCTCTTTCTGTGTCCAGACAGGCAACCTGGTGCGCCTGTCCCAGCAGGAGCTGATGGACTGCTCATGGGGGGAGGGCAACAACGGCTGTGATGGGGGCGAGGATTTCCGCAGCTATGACTGGATCATGAAGAAAGGCGGCCTGACAACAGAGGAGCAGTACGGCCACTACCTGGCTGTGGTCAGTGGTTTGTGGTGTCTGTTGGTGTGCATGACAAAGTAGGGACGTCGTCTCTCATTTTTTACCTTGCATATTGGGTTTTCAACAGCAAAATGTCTGTTTTAAGACCAGTTTAGAAATCAAGAAGGATAGGTGATTTTAAAAGTAGCAGTAGTCTTTGGTAAGAAGTTTTTTGCCGTTGAAAGAAGGAGGGAAGAGTGCATTTTAAAGAATTTCTGTTAGAAAGATTAGATCACCAAGAACTGTCTTTGTGCAATGAGTGTTGAGGCTTGGCAATCAAATTCTATGTTTTGTGTTTTTGAGGGGATCATTTAGACCTGTAGATCTGGTTTGAGCTAAACTTAACAGTTAGGGTAATGCTTTTTACCATTAACAAAGTTAAATCTGTAAACCCTGTCTTCAACACATGGCGTGTGAAGGGTGGGTGTTGCAGACTTGATGGTCTAAAGATTTGACCCCTTCCAGCACCCTAATGAATACTGTTACACTGCATTATATTCATCAAATCTTTGGTGAGGAATGGCAGGTAGCAAAGTAAACTGTGTAGCCAGTTTTCCTGAACAAGAACCACTCTGGTGTCGTACCTGATTCTGCTGTGAACCAAATAAAACCTTTCATGGTTGTTTTTTGTTGTTCTGTTAAGAGCTTCTTCATTGCTAGACTTCACTGCTAGACTAAATGATATTTGCTTGATTTTTTCACTGCATCTTTTGATGCTTGGTTTGTTTCAGGATGGCAAGTGCCACTCTGACAGTGTCAAGCCAGTGGTTCAGCTCTCTGGCTACGTCAACGTGACTGCTTATGATCAGCATGCTCTGACAATGGCCATCGCTTTCAAAGGACCTGTTTCTGTTGCTATTGATGCTTCCCACAAGTCCTTGTCTTTCTATGCCAATGGAGTCTATTATGAACCTGCCTGTGGTAGGTGTTGCTCTGCTGCTGCTCAGTTGTCATGATTATTGATGAGTTTTTTTGATGGGTCTTATCGCTGAATGGTACTGTGCTTCCAAAATCCTCTGTTTCTGTCTGTCTGTCACTTTCTCTCTCTCTCTCTCTCTCTCTCTCTCTCTCTCTCTCTCTCTCTCTCTCTCTCTCTCTCTCTCTCTGGGTGTAAAATACCAAGTTACTCTCTTTCTCTCTCTCTCTGGGTGTTAACTCTTTCATCCCTCTTTCGTATTTGGCATTACTTCCCCTTATTCCTATGTTCCTATATGCATAACAGTCCTTTCATTCCTGGGTTTTCATAAGGAAAAAATCTGTGAAAGAGGGTATGTGGGTTTGAGTCATCTGTGTCTGCAAGCTCTTAGTAAAACCATGGCAACCTATATATCGCTGTGTAGGTAAATGAAGTCAGAAGGCAGTGGTCACACTTTCAGAGTCACTGTCACCAGGAGGGTGACACACAGGTGCAAATAAAGGTGACACATACCCTTTTTAAGACAAACAGATGAAACCAACATTTGCAGGCCCACAGAACATGCGAAGAGAAATGGAACATGCTCCCTACTTACAGTCTGATGTCCCAGATAACATCCACATAGAAACTGTCTCCAGAAATTGTTTGTCACATTGTCTGTGTCCTTGAAATGGTGATGAAAAGGTGACGGTTTGCACAAGAGTAGGAAGCATGAGTTCACAGTATGATTGTTTCATTTTAGTGTAATCCATATGCCGTTTCTATCATATATATACACAATGTTTCCACTGTAACTCTGTACAACTATATTTACTATGTCTCTGTACACATCTGCATTGGACATCAGAGGTATGTCTCATGTCACAGCAGTGTCCCCCACCTGTCCACTCAAAACGTGGCTGAGTAAAAAACAATGGCAGGTTTTCATCATCCAATTCATCACCACTCTCACTATCATCTTTAAATGCATTTGCAAGCTCTGCTCTCTCCTCTTCTGTCAGTTCAAACAGATCAAAATCATTTTCGCCCAGATTGTCATAAACATCATCATCAGAGAACTGGTCACTGTCATTGTACTCATCCGCCGCCATCTTTCCAACTGTACAGAATACCCTAACCCCATCCCCAGAAATGGACAAATTTTGTGCACTGGACACTTTCCCACAATCTGGCAGTGGCCAGGCACGGCTAATCAAAGCATTGTGCGGCTTATCAAAACATTCCTCGGGTCCCGTTACACTGGCCAGGGGGAACTGACGTGCTGACCATGTGACAGATAGGCGCGGATTTCAAAGAGGCAGAACCGCTGCAGCGGCCAGCCGGAAGGAAGGGAGTGTTTATGCCTGCCCCGCTCTAGAGGTTCTCAGGAATGAAGGGAAAGATTCTCTCAACCGCTGTTCAGGGATGAAAGAGTTAAACACCAAGTTACTCTCTCTCTTAAACACCAAGTTACTCTCTCTCTCTCTCTCTCTCTCTCTCTCTCTCTCTCTCTCTCTCTCTCTCTCTCTCTCTCTCCATCTCTCTCAGGTTTTTCAGTAGTGTTGGGGGGGAGGGGGGTATAGATCTGGCTGTGCATTCTTCACGTTGTTATCCAAACACACTAACCCAAACAACAGTGGAAGGTGTGATAAAACAGAGTGGGCACAGGCAGCCAAGCCAGTCAACGGGACCATGTTTGTTTTGGGTGGTGTTTTTTTTTTTTTTTTGCCAAACACATCAGCGTGGGGCTTTTATTCAGAACATGCAGCCACCCATTATGAAGTGCCTTTCACTCCTCATTTAGACACTGCATTTAATCAAGATACGCATGGTTGTTTCATGTACTATATCCTATCAAACCACAAAAACAAAATGTCACAAATCCTTGAGACATTTGACAGTCGGGCATACTGTCTAAAATATCTAACTGCTGCATGTTCACTGTGGAGGCACTGGCTAGGGTAATAAACATGTCTCTGCAGACCTGGGCTATGTTGACTACAGTATGATGGTCAGTCGGGCATACTGTCTAAAATATCTAACTGCTGCATGTTCACTGTGGAGGCACTGGCTAGGGTAATAAACATGTCTCTGCAGACCTGGGCTATGTTGACTACAGTATGATGGTCAGTCGGGCATACTGTCTAAAATATCTAACTGCTGCATGTTCACTGTGGAGGCACTGGCTAGGGTAATAAACATGTCTCTGCAGACCTGGGCTATGTTGACTACAGTATGATGGTCAGTCGGGCATACTGTCTAAAATATCTAACCGCTGCACGTTCACCGTGCAGGCACCAGCGAGGGTAATAAGTGCTTGTCTGTAGGCCTGGGCATACTGTCCGTAATATCTGTTGCACGTTTGCTGTGCAGGCAGCAAGCCGGATGACCTGGACCACGCAGTGCTGGCGGTGGGCTATGGGACGATGAACGGTCAGGCGTACTGGCTGGTGAAGAACTCCTGGTCCACCTACTGGGGCAACGACGGCTATGTGCTCATGTCGCAGAAGGACAACAACTGCGGCGTCGCCACCAGCCCCACCTACCCCCTCATCAAGTAAAAGAACAGCAGTGCATTAAGGTGCTGAGGTGCTGCCTTTGTCAACACAACTGTTGAACTGATGTTTAAGATGGTTTGAGTTGTGAGTGAGTAGTGTTCGAATTGCACTTGTTGCTGCAGCCCCTGTTGTGTACACTGGTTAGAACTACCAAATAGACTATAGCAGTGTAGGCAGTATAGCCCCTGTGGTGTACACAGATTAAAAACTACTGAAAGGACTGTAGCAGTGTAGGCAGTGTAGCCCCTGTGGTGTACACAGGTTAGAACTACCAAATAGACTATAGCAGTGTAGGCAGTGTAGTCCCTGTGGTGTACACAGGTTAGAACTACCAAACAGACTATAGCAGTGTAGGCAGTGTAGCCCCTGTGGTGTACACTGGTTAGAACTACCAAACAGACTATAGCAGTGTAGGCATTGTGGGCAGCTGACTGGCATTAGCATCTTGAAAGGTCCAGGTGAGCTTTAGACATACACAACAGCTGTCTATGACAAGATTTGCTGATTTGTTTTGGATTTTGTTTTTGTTTTTCTGTTTTTTGTAATCCAATGGAAATGGAAAATCCATCTAGCATCATTTTGTGTAAAACATGTTTTGCCTGTGTTCTCAAACAGAGTGTACAATGATTTGGTAAGTTATATGTCTATGCACGCTACATATGTTTGATCTGCCAGTTTGGCCTGAAGGACACTCGCTTTTTTGTACATTTTAGCTGTGTGAACTTTTAAAACTCCTATTTTTATACGAATCAAACTGAAGCTGACCTGTATACAGACTTGCAGTGTAAATTGTGACTGAGCTGTTTTGTATTCAGTGACTGCAGTATATTGTGCCCCAGTTGGAGATTATTGAAACTGTTGCCATTGTGGTCTTGTCAACACTAACCAGAATGTTCAGGCCAGTGTGGGATGTTTATCGCATGCATATTCTCAGAGTTACTCTCAGCCAGAGTAGCCCTTATGTCATCAGGGGTTGCAAACACTTTTTAGAGATTGCATACAACAAACACAGTGTCTTGACAAAATTGCATACAACCAAACATAACACCACACACACTCTGACAGGTTTTATTTTTTAAAGAATGGTCCAGCGCTTACCCAGTTGAATTTCTGCCACTCACGTGTACTGCAGAATGGTGTGCAAACCTAACAAATAATGGCGTTACAGAAATCTCCGAGTGGGAGTGCATGTGCCAGAATTGTGGGTAGTACTGCACATGTGCGTATGGCAGTATGTGCAACAATTGCCTGTGCTCCCTTCTCACCCAACACTGAATGGCTTGTTTTAGCCATATCAGCCAAAACCCAGAGGTCTACCCCACCCCCCACCCCCACCCCCCACCACTGTTGTGTGAGATGGTAGTGCGTGCAGCTGTTTCCCCACACTTGTACAGACTGTCGCCTATACAAGTGCAGTGGTGCCTGCCACTCTGGCTGTTGCTCTCTGACTCTGGGCATTTCAGTAATGGAGTCAACATCTTTTGAGCGCTTATTACCTCCCTTGTGTGTTGATTCTGGAGTTTGTGATGTCAGGACGTTACTGTAGCTGACAGCAGTCGAGACATGGAACTCCTAACACGGCCAACATTTTCTCTCAGCCCCAAGATTCTGGATAGAGACAGTAGAGCTTCCAACAGTGGCAATGTCAACAACCCCTGACCAGGGCCCACCCTACGTGAACCTCAAAGATACAGCTGAGATATGAGTATGCTAACAAGCAATCAGCTGTTACGTGTGTGTGCATGTGGCATGCCTGAAAGTGTATTTCTGTGAGACCAGCAGTGTTGTAAGCATTACGTATAACTGTAAAAGAGAAGCTCAGTATGCTCAGACCTGTGTTTGTGACAGTGTGAAAGCTAGTGAGAGGGGTGATGAGGGAAATGTAAGAAAGCATAATTATCTAAGTTGGTTTTATGAATGGAGGAAGATTTACACATGTAATAACGATAGACGTGGAGAAAAGCTGAAAATACAATGTGTGTAGAATGTATGTGTGTCAGATGTGCTGACTAGAAAAAAAAGCATTCCATTTGCAATTGCCAGTAAGCGTGTGCCAAAATGTTGTCTGTTCCATCACAAACAAAGGAGTATGCAGTCAACCAGTCAATCAGTGTTCTATTTTCTGTGTATTCAAAGCAAGGTGATATTACACCACAAAAAAAGAAAAGGGAAAAAAAAGGAGCATCCAGTTTGTATGGTTGAAGTCAAGGTGTGTTGATTAATTTCCATTTACAAAATCTTGCAACAGATTTTTTGTGTCTTTTTTGTTTGTTTTGTTTCAGGGTGGGGGTGGGGTTGCAGTTTGAAACTTTTTTTTAAAACTGTATCCAAAAATGGACTTATCTTTTAGTCTATTTATTATTATTACTGTTCCACCACAAACAGCACAGGAAATGAAACATATGTGGGTAATGTGTTAGATCAGGCAGTATAATTATGAAATGAGTTGTAAATGTTTAGATGCTCAATGTTTTCTGTTTTTTTCCGGGAACCTGCAATGCTCTAACCTCTTACGCTTTGTTCATTGTTTTTAGTTGTTGTTTTTCCTCTTCAGATTACTTTTATTTGGCGGAGAAAAAAAAAAGAAGAAAGAAAAGTGTTCACATCAGTCTGAACAGCATATATATGACATGTGACAGCCAAGAAGTTTTGGACTGCTTTGTTTCGTTTTGGATGTATTCAAAGATTCTTTGAGGCATTTTTTCTGTTACCATTCTCCCCCCTCCCCCGACCCCCCACTGCACTTCCCCAACACCGGTAATCAGCTGTTGATTGTGTGTTCATGTTTCAAAATAAAAGAAAGTAAATACGCTGTGTTCAATATTGTGTTTTATCTTTCCCATGCTGTTTGCCCAAGATCAGCACTGCCGAAGAAGCATGGAGGTCACTAGGGAAGCCCTCAAAACCACCACCTCTCCTCACCACCCCCACCCCACCCCTCCAATACTGAAATGCTGAAGAAGAATCAAAAGAAAGGAGGAAGAGTCGTTAAAAGTTCTGGAAAGCGTTCATAGTGGTCTAGTCTGATGAAATATATATATGAAATTAAAATAAATAAAACTCCCATACATAAATGTCTTAATGGTCTGTAATTACATGGTCTTATAAGGGTCTTATATGGTCTGTAATTATATTTTATGCGGGTCTTTGGTCTGACTAGGACCTTCAGAGCTCGGGAGCTGTGCTAAAGTCGAGGTGGGCGTCTTGGGCTCCCCGTCCCTAATAATCCGGTCTCTGTGGACGTAAAGCAACATTGAAAGAATCAGTTCGGCTCAGAGCCAAGCATCTGTGTGCAAGTCGAGGTGGCCGTCCTGGGCTCCCTGTCCCTAATAGTCCCAACGGTCTCTGTGGACGTAACGCATTGAAGAAGACTGGTGACCTTTCGTTTTTCCATCATTCACCACATAAATGTGTGTGCGTACGTGCGTGTGTGTGGTGTGTGAGAGAGAGAGAGAGTGTGTGTGAGAGAGAGAGAGGGTGTGTGTGTGGGGTGGGGGGGGGGGGGGTTGTGTGTGCGACCTGGTCTTTTCCTTCGTGGTTACTATTTCAGGTTTATTTGAACAGTGTCGATCCAGAGACGCGAGCTTCCTGGCGAGGGTGTATGGTAAGTAAGTAAACATGGTGCTTAACGTCCACAGAAACCATAATGCTTATTAGGGATGGGGAAGGGGGTATGGAGGCGGGGGAAGAGGGTGAGTATATACCTATCGCTACACTGTCACCACCAGAATGACCTGCATTAAGATGGGCAGCGATGAGAGCCGTTTTAATGTCACAAAGTCACAAGACAGTGTCCACAAACACAACCTTTTTGAAGGAGAAAGGAGAGCCGAAGCGGTATCGAACCGAGGTCCTTCCGCTAACGCCTTACCGTTAGGCCAAACCGGCTCGCGTGGGGGGGGGGGGGGGGGGGGGGGGGGGGAGGTCGAAGAATAACTGGGTTATAACACCCAGTCGCCCAATGGCGCTAGGCAGGTTATATCAGCCAGGATGATTACTCGTGTGTGGTATCCAAACTCTTTGGTGACTGAAAATAAAGCACGTCAAATGTTGGGGCGAGACTGTAAACATTGCTGATTGGGGGTATTTTAAATAAAGTTTAACATTATTATTGTTACTGGCGAACGTATAAACGATGGGCAACAACAGAATAAGATCAAGGGCATTTTTTATATAAAAAAATTGGGTTTTTTGTTCATTACTGAGACGGACAGTTAGTTTGTGTTGCCAGGCAATGTGTGTGTGTGTATGTGTGTGTGTGGTGTGTGTGTGTGTGTGTGTGTGTGTGTGTGTGTGTGTGTGTGTGTGTGTGTGTGTGTGTGTGTACGTGCGGCGCGCGAACATGTTACAGCAGTATACGTGCGCTCCTCGAAAAGCGTTGAGAGAGAATTGCCTTTACTCACCGCTCTCGCCTCAACTGATCGATATCGATCAGTATGCCCGTGGATCGTTTCATATCCTGACTTGCACTGAGAGCGTGTGGCGTGCTTACAAAAAAACGCCTCCATGTAACAGGCTTTGACGCCCCTCTCCCCGCCCCCAAGTGTGTGTGTGTGTGTGGGGGGGGGGGGGGGGGGGGGAATTATCATGTTCATTAACTGAAATAGTCCCTTCCCCCTAAAAAGATATAATGTGATCTCCATTCTCATTAAACTGTCATGCCCCTGCGCCTAATGCTATTTGGAGAGAAATATAAAAAATAAAAAATAAAAGAGAGAAAAAAAATTGTGGGGGGAGGGGGAGATGGTAATCCAAACGCCTGGTTACCAGTTTCGCGTAGGAGACTTGCAACACACTGCGAGCTAAACAGTAAGTAGACCATGGTGTAACTAAGCCTGCAGTGAATCTCTC
>OY757545.1:11588956-11648956 GCA_963584105.1 Alviniconcha strummeri
TCACTGAGCTTGACCGTTACCCTCAGAAAACGGCCCTTCCTCTTTGGACTCTACTGTTACCCTCTGAACCTTACTGGTAGTCTTCGAAAGTGACTGTTACCCTTAAAACTGGCTGTCACGTTGAATCTGTTAATCTTTGAATGAACCTGTTAGTCTTTGAAACTGTTACTTTTTTCTGTCTTTTCTGATCTGCTTCGCTGTTACCCTCTGAAGCTGATTTTTTTAATCATAGGCTGCTCTTTGAAATTGAACACTATGGTCCTCTGGCGTATGCCGGTAGGCTGTTACTCTTCGAACGTGTCTGTTACCTTCTGAATTTCACTGAGCTCCTTGAACCTAACTGTTACGTTCTAAACTTGACTGTATGCCCGGTTTGACTGTAACCATGTGAACTTTGTAGCTGATTGTTACTCTCTGAGCGTGTCTCTGACCCTCTAACTTGACTGAACTCTTTTGTACCTTACTGATACGCTTTAAAAATTGACTTGTCACCCGGTTGACTGTAACTTGTGAACGTAATTGTTGATTGTTACTCTTTGAACGTGTTTGTTACCCTCTAAACTTGACTCTGATTTAACTCTTTCAAATCTGTCTGCTACGCTTTAAACTTGACCGTTACCTGGTTGACTATAACTGTGTGAACTTGATTGCCACATTTTGGAGTTGACTTGTTCCCTGCTGAGCTCTGACTTCGCTCTTTGGGTTCCACTGTTTATTAGCCTGTTAATCTCGTCTTTTGTCCCGTGGCAAGTGCCAGCCATGAACAAGTGTATGGTTGAAGCCGAGTTCGTAATCTACAGCAGTTATCTGCATCCGAATCCTTATGATGTGGATTTGTATGTATGCATAATTAATGCCGGTTTCGCGTTAAGCAGATTTGCATGGATTGGTCTTCTAGCCTGGTACGCCCAGTTCCGGTATCGGTTTATTACCTATGCGCACACACACTGACTTAATTAGCCTAAACATAACTCATTACTGGAATCGAGAAAACTGGTCGTAACAGCATGGCTTATTATTATTATTGTTGTGTGTGTGAGCACGTGCGCGGGTGCGTTAGTGTGTGTGTGTGTGTGTGTGTGTGTGTGTGTGTGTGTGTGTGTGTGTGTGTGTGTGTGTGTGTGTGTGTGTGTGTGTGTGTGTGTGTGTGTGTGTGTGTGTGTGTGTGTGTGACAGAGGAATCGACAGAACAAGAGAGAAAGGGGGTGGGGGTAGGGGGGTGAAGGAACAAGAAAGAGCGATAGAGGGAGACGAAGAGGTGGCCATGTGTACAACTGACTGAATTGTCAGTTTACTAGTCTCCTTACTTGCCGGCCTTTGTGGCGCCAGTCACTCACATGATCTAAAAGAAATACAGATCAGAGGGCACAAGTACAAGTACGTATCAGTGTAGAATAATATACCATTGTTCAAACAATGTCATTTTGTATAATATACATATATATGTGGCTTTACTCATGTGGGCTCGTCTTCGATGACTGCACTTGACGGACGTTAAAGTCCAAGAACTGTTATGTAACTCTCGTGGGCATAAACCTGCTGTGTAAGACTTGTAGTGCACTCTACTTTGCTGCCTGGTGATGGTATTCACAACACGAACTGCGTCATGACCAGTCAAGTCTTATCTGTTTGCCTAGAATGAGTCAGTGAGGGCGTAACGACATCAGAAAATCATGTAGGCCTACGTGTGTGAGATTGGCTGTGGGTGGCTTATGTGTGTGAGACTAGCGGTGGGAGGCTACGTGTGTGAGATTGGCTGTGGGTGGTTCACGTGTGTGAGATTGCCTGTGGGTGTCCTACGTGTGTGAGATTGGCTGTGGGTGTCCCACGTGTGTGAGATTAGCGGTGGGTGGCCTACGTGTGTGAATTGGCGGTGTGTGGTTTACGTGTGTGATTGGCTGTGGGTGTCCTACGTGTGTGAGATTAGCTGTGGGTGGCGTAGGTGTGTGAGATTGGCTGTGGGTGGCCTACGTGTGTGAGATTAGCTGTGGGTGGCGTAGGTGTGTGAGACTGGCTGTGGGTGGCCTACGTGTGTGAGATTGGCTGTGGGTGGCGTAGGTGTGAGAGATTGGCTGTGGGTGTCCTACGTGTGTGAGATTGGCTGTGGGTGGCATACGTGTGAGAGATTGGCTGTGGGTTGCGTAGGTGTGTGAAACTGGCGGTAGCCCGGTTGCGTAGGTGTGCGAGATCAGCGGTGGGTGTCCTACGTGTGTGAGATTGAAGATGGATAGCCTACGTGTGTGAGATTGGCAGTGGGTGTCTTACGTGTGTGTGAGATTGACGGTGGGTGGCCTATGTGTGTGAGACTTAGATTGCGTGAGATTGGCGGTGGTGTCCTATGTGTGTGAGATTTGCAGTGGGTGGCCTACGTGTGTGAGACTGGCGGTGGGTACATGACAAGTTTAGCCAACCAACCTACCAGTGTGTGGTGTGTGTGTGTGTGTGTGTGTGTGTGTGTGTGTGTGTGTGTGTGTGTTGTGTGTGTGTGTGTGTGTGTGTGTGTGTGTGTGTGTGTGTGTGTGTGTGTGTGTGTGTGTGTGTGTGTGAGTGAGTGTCAGTGTGCTATTGCCACTTTAAGCCATCATAAGTCATTTTGTCTCTCTACGAAACGAGAAATTTCAATCACGAGGGGATAAACCGTTCTACAATCGTGTGCTCCCGGTTAGTTCACGCATAGGCCTAAACTCATAGCCAACCCCAGCAACAACAAAATCATACAGGTGACGAAGGCATAGCTAAGCTTATGCCATGGACGGAACAGCCGCTGTTGTTAGGCTTTGTCATTCGTTCCTTCCACTTCAGCAGTGCACTCTCTGTGATATTAACTTATCTCCTCGATCCTGGTGTCACTGTCCAGCTCCTCCCTGGTGGTCGGAGCTTTTTGTGTCAGTGTTGGATGAAATACGCGTCTCTGGGAGTCTTTGACAACAGGGTAAAGAGCAGGCCTTTACCGCCTCGCACACGGAGGCCACAGAATGTAATCGTCACGTCACTAAGAGCGTTGAATTATTATATTCCATTATGCCGTTTGCAGTTTACGTTGCCGTGCACCCTTAACAACAACAACAACAACAACAAGCCATAGATCCTGTTTGCGTGGCCATTGCGGGTGTTGCTTTCCACACCGTTGTTAGAGACGAATTATCTGTAGAGTGTGATTCGCGTCAGGGTAGGTTCCATTTAACGGTGTACAATTATTGCAGGTGTGCAAACACTGAGTGGCAATTATTGGAAATTCAGGACCACCTTTTCAGGCACTGAGGACTGGAAACATATTCAGATTATGACCCGGAGTGCGTCTGCCCTCCCTTCTTCGGTCTTGGCCTCTGATTCTGTTTTACACACACACACACACACACACACACACACACACACACACACACACACACACACACACACACACACACACACACACACACACATCGCACATCCACACAAACGCGCGCGCGTGCGCACACACACACGGCACACACACACTGACTGGCCACGCGCACCCTCGGCTCACTTCCCATCTCTCTTTCGGTGCGCTCGCGCGTACGGTACACGCACTACACACACACACTGTTTAACAAACTGTGTGCAGATAGATAAGTAGTGGATCGAGGGTACGTGTAGCACGTACCCGGCCTCGATCCACTACCCATTATCTGCACACAGTTTGTGTGTGTGCGCGCTCTCGCGTTAGTCAATGCCGCATGTGTGTGTGTGTGTGTGTGTGTGTGTGTGTGTGTGTGTGTGTGTGTGTGTGTGTGTGTGTGTGTGTGTGTGTGTGTGTGTGTGTGTGTGCACTGATTTGTTGTGTGTGTCACGTGTGTGTGTGTGTGTGTGTGTGTGTGTGTGTGTGTCATTTGTGTGTGTGTGTGTCATTTGTGTGTGTGTGTGTGTGTGTGTGTGTGTGTGTGTGTGTGTGTGTGTGTATGTGTGGTGTGTGTGTGTCTGTGTGTGTGTGTGTGTGTGAGTGTGTGTGTGTGTGTGTCAGTGTCAGTGTGTGTATGTGTGTGCGTGTGTGTGTGTGTCAGTGTGTGCACTGATTCAACACTGACTTGTTGTGTCACGTGTGTGTGTGTGTGAGTGTGTGTGTGTGTGTGTGTGTGTGTGTGTGTGTGTGTGTGTGTGTGTGTGTGTGTGTGTGTGTGTGTGTGTGTGTGTGTGTGTGTGTGTGTACATGGCGGCAGAGACGGTGCATTTTCTCACGCACTCAACCAGTCACTGAGTTCGGGCTACACTGACTCTGTAGTGCAGAAAGCAGCCCCAGCAAACAACACTGACAATAAAGTGACGGTACGACGCTGCCGCTGGCGCGCGGGTCTCAGTGACTCGTAACTAACACGCCATGTCTTGATCCTCTTATTTACACCAACATGCTGGAATATTCCACAACGCCGTCTTGGGAGACCTCTCCTCGCTAACTCGACACCTGCAGTTCACGCGCAATAGCCCTTACTCAGTATCGCGCCAGGCGGAGTATAAGACTTGTGCTCTTTCCATCTGCATGCTTGATCAAGTCTCGCGTATTGAGCGGCAGCGACGTCACAGCGTCTGTAGCAACGCACCTAGATATGGCCCGGATATATAAGGCGCCGAATCAGCCATTGCCGCAAAGTCGACCACTCACTCGAACACCTTAAGTTTCCACGTGAGGCCAGTCAGATCGTTCAATTTTTTTTACCCTACCCTCTCAACTGATCATCCACCAACATGGTAAGTAGGTTTGAAATTGTTGTCTTGACTCGATTAATTTGATCATATAGCGGAGTGGCGCATTTTGTAGCTGGTTTAAAAAATAAATTAAAAAATTGCGCCCAAAAAGATGCTTTCAAAAAACCACTGTTGTCACTGTCCCCTTCCATTTTTGTTTTGTTTGAGGTGCCGGTGTGTTCATACTGTGCCGGCGTCGGGCCGGGTTAATCAGATACTGATAGTCAGACTCGCTTTACATTGTGACAACTTTCCTTAAGATCTATCACTTTTGTGAACAGCGGAGAGACTAAGAAACGCAGACAGGTGCTGTGACTGTGATGCAGTAAAATTTCAATGGCAGGGGCAACTGGTCGGTACTAGGCCGTGCAGTCAAGCCAGTCACTGATGACAGTGATGTCAGCTCAGTGACTAGGTCAGTCCAGACACTCGAAATAATGTGTCATGACAGCAACGCCTGTGCAAGCCGGTCTTTTAGATAAGTGTGTAGGCCTATGACGGCCTAGGATTGCGAGCAGCGCGACAGAACTGCGTGAGTCGCTGGCGACATTTGCCCTTGTAAACTGATACTGATAGCTCTCTCTGCCATGACCTACACTCGTCCTCCCCGCTTGCCGCCTTCAGCCACCTCATGGTTTGCAGCGGCAACAACGTAACTGGTTTAGCAGGTCAAAATAACTCCAGCCGGATTGTGTGTGTTTTTATAGTCTTGAAAGCAAGCATTTAGGGCCTAGCCTGTGATGCTAACGGCCCGTTTAGGGTTTCAGCCAGTCACTGACAGTTTGTTTTTTCGCCGGAGCCGGAGAGAAAGACATTACCGCACATTCACTTAAAATTCTATGTTGCTTTTATTATTAAAGTGAAGTCTTCACAAAGCCTTGCTGTCTTTTAATCTAATTATCCTCGGCGAGCGCTCGTTTTGCCGCTTTTTGCTTCACGGCCGTGGCATTACAATTATATATACAAAGATGGCGGCAAACTGATGCGGCGACTGAGAAATGCAGCGAAAATTCAAATTTTCTTTGTTCGTTAATTTTTTTTAAAATCTATAATTATTATTGAATCCTAGAATGCGTAAGGAAGCGACTGTTCCGCACATGTCTTCAGATCTAGGATGCGGGCGAAGGCTGTGGGGAGCTAATGATGCTGGAGTGAGCCTTGTAAAGGGACGGAATCCGGGAAGTCACAAGAGTTGTCTCTTTAATATCGATGTGGGCCGCCGCTCACTTGCCGGTCGGGCTGATTAGAGAGCTTGGCAAGTTGGCTGTATTATGAAAATGTATAACTTGACTTTGCGTTAAATATGGTCACGATCATTCAGTTAACAGTAGTCATGACGAAAAGCAGTGCAGTGCTGAAATGCACACGCCAGTCAGTCACGGCAGTTTTCAAACTCAGTCAGACGGGCTACGCAGACCACAGGTTTTTTGCCTGGGCCTTACCCACGCACGCACACACACTATAATACCTGTAACATTATACACGCTCACACACACACACACTGACACACCGTGCAAACTGCGCACACACTGACCGGCACACGCACACACACTGTAGTGCTCAGTGATGCACACCGCCAAAGTCACTGCCGCAGTTTTTAAACCGCTACAAAAAGGAGGTGGGGGTGTGGGGTAATTCAGTTTTGACGTTATTATGTCGACTCTCGTCTCCTCAATTGATATAATTCATAAATCAGTTTCCTTTGAACAAAATTCGTCCGCAAGAAACTGATGCAAATTAATTTCGTCTTTCTCTTTAGACTCTTTAACACATCGTTTGTCTTTATCAGTTTATGACTCGGAAAAATCAATGCCGTATTAGAGTCGTGTTACGACTGACCACTCACTACCCCCCCCCCCCCCCCCCCCCCGCACCAAGTATCGGAATAGCGAGTAACCGCTGGATTTTGAGTCCTGTCAGTCGCATGGGGTCGTTTCTGGAAAGTTTATTAGAACAGAGGAAGACTGTTGCAGTTATTTAGTATTTACGGAAGAAGAACATTTTCTGAGACTAACAATAACGCCCAGTTTTGTCCGAATAAATAGCGTTCTTTTGAACCTTTTGTGTATTTGGATATATAACATTAACAATAACGCCGATATTTTATTTGATCTTAAGTGCGTGCACTGCACTGCACGTTAGGAACTTACATGCCTCAAGTCACTATTATAATGCAAACAAAATCACCTCACCCGGCAACACCGTCAGATCACCCGGCAACACCGTCAGAAGACCAGCCTTAGTTTCACACCGCCAAGTTTGCTGTTAACACCCAAAAGCACAGCAGCAGTGAGTCGCTTTCAGCTTTTGCTAAGGCTGTCCTTGGCTTCAAGAAGTTCAACTGTGTTCTCCTCTTTGTCCAGCGTGAGTGTATCTCCATCCACGTCGGCCAAGCCGGAGTCCAGATCGGCAATGCCTGCTGGGAGCTGTACTGCCTGGAGCACGGCATCCAGCCCGACGGTCAGATGCCCTCCGACAAGACCATCGGTGGCGGTGACGACTCCTTCAACACCTTCTTCAGCGAGACTGGCGCTGGCAAGCACGTGCCCCGCGCTGTCTTCGTCGACCTGGAGCCCACTGTTGTCGGTACGTAACTTAGGGGCGAGTGTGGTGGTAGGGGGTCGGACCTACGTGTTGAAAGGGTCCGTTCGGTCAAAGAGTTGGTATCGAAACCAGAGCTGTGAATCTGTTTCTTATAAACTCATTCGCATCTTGTTCCTTTTTTCTTTTTTAAGTATCTGTTTATTCAGTCTCTTGTTGGTTAAACAAAGTTTATTCAGCCGCTTGGGCATTACAGAAGCTAAGCATGTTGCAAACGCTCATGAATATAATTAATTAATTTTGCAACAGCGGCCATTTCACTGATATATCAGGCAGGGTGAAAACAGGAGAAGACAAAACAAAGATCAGAGTCGGCTATGTCTTGTTCACTATAAAATTAAATGTAATTATATGAGTATAACCTTTCAGTCAGTCTGAATCTCTCAGGATCCCAACACTTTCGAATAGTTCTCGTCAGATATCTGTCTGTCTCTCTCTATGTCTCTGTCTCTCTCTCCCTGTATATATGAAACATCACAGATCGTTGTATGGCTGTACAGATATACCAGAACGTTAAAAACTGTAAAGCAGTGTCCAGACCAGTGGGCTCCGTGCCCACGTACTCTCAACACAAGGACGCTTTAGGTCAGTAGACGTAATGGACACGGTTCTGCAGCCACATGATGAGCTCGTCTTTTCTGCAGATGAGGTCCGCACCGGCACCTACCGCCAGCTGTTCCACCCCGAGCAGCTCATCACCGGCAAGGAGGACGCCGCCAACAACTACGCCCGTGGCCACTACACCATCGGCAAGGAGATCGTCGACCTCGTCCTCGACAGAATCCGTAAGCTGGCTGACCAGTGCACCGGTCTGCAGGGCTTCCTCATCTTCCACTCCTTCGGTGGCGGCACCGGCTCCGGCTTCACCTCCCTGCTGATGGAACGTCTGTCTGTGGACTACGGCAAGAAGTCCAAGCTGGAGTTCGCCATCTACCCCGCCCCTCAGGTGAGCAAATTGATAATTCTCTCTCTCACCCCCTCCCTTTCAAAAGCAAAGAAACAAAACCCAGGTGGACCATACTGTCGATCTTTCATTTTTCTCTCTCTTATAAACTGGAATACATGTTTTATAAGTCCAGCAATTTCTTTCGGAAACGACGACAGTAATAATCTGTTCAGGACATACTCACTTGTGCATGTGGCAGCCTGCTGTGTTGATGTGTTTGTGTGTGCGTGCGTGTTTGAGTATGTGTGTTAAAAAGAACACACATCAGTAAACAGTCGATTAACTTGGGTTTTTTCTTTCAGGTCTCCACTGCTGTGGTCGAGCCCTACAACTCCATCCTGACCACCCACACCACCCTGGAGCACTCCGACTGCGCCTTCATGGTCGACAACGAGGCCATCTACGACATCTGCCGCCGCAACCTGGACATCGAGCGCCCCACCTACACCAACCTCAACCGTCTGATCGGCCAGATCGTGTCCTCCATCACCGCCTCCCTGCGCTTCGATGGTGCCCTCAACGTGGATCTGACCGAGTTCCAGACCAACTTGGTGCCCTACCCCCGTATCCACTTCCCTCTGGCCACCTACGCTCCCGTCATCTCAGCCGAGAAGGCCTACCACGAGCAGCTGTCTGTGGCTGAGATCACCAACGCCTGCTTCGAGCCCGCCAACCAGATGGTGAAGTGCGACCCCCGCCACGGCAAGTACATGGCCTGCTGCATGCTGTACCGTGGTGACGTCGTGCCCAAGGACGTCAACGCCGCCATCGCCACCATCAAGACCAAGCGCACCATCCAGTTCGTCGACTGGTGCCCCACTGGCTTCAAGGTGAGCCAGGGACAGGTCATGGGGTAACTGAAGGTTAGGTTAAACAACAGGCGGTAGAAATGCACTTCAGACTGTTGTTCCTACTGAAGCAAAGACGTCATGGTTGATTGATTATCGCTGCTCCAAGGTCAGTCAGCCGTTGTGGTTATCTGTCACAGGGTGTTAAGATGCCAAATATGAGACGGCTGAGAATAGACAGCAGGGAGGTCTGTCATTTAAATATCAATTTCAAAGTTTTGTTGATATTTGGTCTAAACCGTCGGGACTAGTTTAAAAACAGAACATCCTAAACGATATGGTGTATACATGCTGCTTTTGCCATGGTATATATGTATATGTTATAGTTAGTTACACACCAGAGCCTGTAAACACCACGTACATGTATTGCACTTGCGTTTGTCCACAGGTCGGAATCAACTACCAGCCCCCCACCGTGGTGCCTGGTGGTGACCTGGCCAAGGTGCAGCGCGCCGTCTGCATGTTGAGCAACACCACCGCCATCGCCGAGGCCTGGGCCCGTCTGGACCACAAGTTCGACCTGATGTATGCCAAGCGCGCCTTCGTGCACTGGTACGTGGGTGAGGGCATGGAGGAGGGCGAGTTCTCCGAGGCCCGTGAGGATCTGGCTGCCCTGGAGAAGGACTACGAGGAGGTCGGCGTCGACTCCGTGGAGGGCGAGGGAGAGGAGGAGGGAGAGGAGTATTAAAAGGTGCTCGCTCTTTGCTCAGTCCGTCTCCCAGCTTCGCACGGTCTGACTGACACTTGAACTATTTTGGACTTTGTTGTTCGGGTTGATTTCCCCGGTGACGTTCTTTGCAACGTAGTCAATAAAGAGCCCAAAATTCCTATGTCGGTCGTGTTAGTATTGATCCGTGCGTGTGTACGTATTTTATATATGCATGTTCTCTCTGTCCGTCTCCCTCCCTCTCTCACATGTATGTGTATGATTATGTCAGTCTGTTTTTTGTAGCCTATGTTACATATTTATTTTGAGCGCTTAAGTTCTAATCGCAACTAGTCACACAAATACACACAATACCCGATTGGTTTGGAACCACACTGACAGAACGTGTATGCAGACAGCTGTTGCCACATCTGCTTTCAATTTGAAACACACAAGTCCTCACAAACTGTGCATTTTAGGTCCATATTGCCACAGGACCAAGTTAGTCAAAAAAAAAAAAAAAAACGAGAACAAACGCTTGTCGACTAGCACTCTGAATGAGGACTATGCAACTTCTCATGGTTTTGCCGAACTCCAGTCAAGTACCTTGAAAATGGAACAGGAACGGCAAAAAGTGCATGACCGTGTAAAGTGTAAAACCTGAGTATTCACACGCACGCGAGTTTCATGGATTTTAATTTAGAACATTCGCGATTGTTGTTGGATCTAGTTTAACGGCGATTTCACTTGCGATAGTACCGACGAGAAACATAAGCGAAAAAGCCAACACCGGTTCTAAGGGGCAGGAAACGCGTCTGTGACCCCTTTTGAATATTCTACAGTAGCTGCTTTTGTACACTAACAGTAACACCACGACCGTGTCCGACATTAAAAAAAAAATTATGCACGTAAAAAATAAAATCTTCGCTACTCTATAATCCCTTATCTTTCTTCATATCCCCGCACTTACCAACCCTCTCGCTCTCTCCCATCTTCAAACGAAAAGTTGTTCAAAATTCCAAAACAAAACCTGAAATCTTTCAGGGAGCGTTCCTTTAGTTTCACGGCACCATCTGTTTGGAACTCACTGCCGGCCACTCTCAGAAATGCCCCAACAGTGCCTCAGTTCAAATCCCACCTCAGGATCTTCCCGTTTTCCCAAGCATTCCTGTGATTTCTTCTTCAGTAAAGCTTTTGATCATTTGTCACCGACCTTCCGGTAGATTTTCCTCGCTGCGAATGTCTTGGGCACACTCTGTGTTTACAGAGGACAAATATATCTTGATTTTTGGTGCACGGTAGTGTGTGCATGCGTGTGCTGATTTGTTCTACTGATCAACGATATGCTGTCGAATGCCTCGGTTGGTTAAGTGCATCAACGTCCTTCATTACTACAGTTTGAATGTTTATTTTGGTCTCGATCTCTTCTACACACTAAGCAGTCAAAGTTTTCGTATAGTTTATGTCATGGATGTCTTCTTTAAGTAAATAAAGTCACAAGGAACAATGAAGAACCTTTTCTTTTTGTTCTTTATTAGGTCACCCTCACAAAATAAACTTCATGTAAGCAAAATGACAAGACAAAAGATATCTATGACATAAGCAAACTGTAATAATCATTCACTTGAAACGAAACTGTTCCAGTCATATCACAAAAAGAATGTGAGCCTGTAAGAAAGAGTAATGATTATTTGTATTTTTTTTACACCCAAACTTGTCCAACTATGAACATCATGACACCAGCACAGCACTTCGGGAAATAAAAAATCTGACCAGAAGCAAAGAAATCTGTTCAGATGTGTAGATAGTCTTTATTAAGAAATGCATCTGGGACAGAGTAAAACAAATACGGATGTGTATGAGTGTATTTCTTCAGCTATTTATCATTTATCCATTCCAGGTTTCAACCAAAACACATGGTACATGGTTACTACAGATAAAACCCATCTTATTTCAGTTTCACTGAATGAGCTCTTGAAGTAGGGGACAGCCATTTAATGAAAACATAAAACCAACTAAACCACTTGCAGTGTCTGCAGATCAACCTAATAATATTCAATAGTCAATCATAATAATAAATGAAACTGAAAATGGTATCACTTGATTATACATCACCCTACTATTCAAGCAAGCTTGTCGAAACCTCAGTGCAGTACATTTTCACAAATTCACACAACCAGCCTATCCAGAAACAAAAAAAGTTAATGTGACACCAAACTCTTCCAGCAAGAACACCCATTCACACATTTTACTGATGAAAAAGGAGCCCAAAGAAAGCCTGCCAACCTAAGCTCATGCATCACTGACTCACGTACTCATCTGGTGTCTTGCTTGCAATTCCACTACATCTATATATATATGATGTAACACCAATAGTCTCCAAAAGGTTATACAAAGATACATTCAACAACAAATTACATACCACAAATTACCCCTCAATCCAACCCAAACCGTAATTACCAATGTACAATAAGGAGCAGCATGATGAACAGATGTTATGTGAGAAAGAAGTGCGCCTTGACGAAGGGCTCCCTATTTGTGGTTTTTCTTCAAACATTCTAAATCAGATCAAGTCTAACAGTGCAGGACTATTATTTTGTTTTAAAGGTGTGTTTTTTTTAAAAGGTGGGGGGGATTACATAGAAAATGAACTGAACAAAATTCAGGATTACATATAAATGGAGACAATAGAGACATGGTTAAAACTAAAATAATAATTCAGCAAGTGATGAAAGGTTTCAATTACAGGTATAAGGACACTTTCAGCTACAAAAGTTTATTCTCTCTCTCTCCTCCAAAAATAAAAAATTAATAAATAACATCAAATTTAGAAAAGAAAAGTGTTCATTGTCAGTCACCTACAGATGACAAGAAATGCAAGCTAATGTAACTAATAAAAGCTCAATTTCAGGACAACTTTGTGTTGGAAGGTTACCAACCTCACAACAGATTAATGCCTAGAAAGTGCTACTGCTTGAAGGGTTCTTTCCAGTAATTGTTGCTGTTTTTAATTGAAAAAGAAAGACAAGTTGCATGCAAACTGCAAGCACAAATGACTTTGTAATAAAAAATAACACTGTGATCACAGATGTTTAAAGGGGAAACTGTGACATGTCAACAAATAAAATCCCAAAATAATTTAGCATCTGATTCACCCTCCCCACTCCCTACCTAAAACACAAAATCCAACAACCCCCTTACAAAAACACAACAAAAGTGCACAGCATGGAATTGTTTCAAATAAATAAAATTCTGAAAACTGTTGGACAGAGTTACAATATTATTTTCCATTTTTAAATATGTGTGTGTGGTGGGGGGGGGGGGGCTTCAAAGCTGATAAAATCTAAATTTCAGACAACACTTGCAGCGCTATCTAAGAAAAGAAAAAACTAATTTCTGAACAAGTTAGGCGAGAATGAAACAGGAATCAATTTCTCAAATCACAATTATTTCAGAACTCAACTTTTATTTTACAAGGGCTGTAGTTCAGAGAAAATGTGGGACTGCTACATACAAAACAGAGGGACTAGGTTTAACAAGAACAATGACATGTGCCCAAATTCAATAAGGTATGGGTAGGGTGGTTCCAATGGGGTTATCTTACCTTTCATTGATTTTTATGCCATTCAGTAAACCCTTGTCCCTTAAATAAGCTTCCAGCTAGTAATACCTCCTGCCTCTCTTTAGGTAATGTGGTATAGGGCAGGACTAAGATGAATATTACATTTACTGCCAGTGTAGGTTTGTTTCAGGAATGTCTTAGGGAGAAAAAAAATACTCTCTCCCCCATCCATACAAGCCAAACACTGGGTGTAAGTGATTGTAAATGTAGGTCAGCGTTATCTAATTTTCTTTCTTTCAGTTTCATTCAAATTTGTTTATACCACAGGCACAAATTTTAAGACATGTGGTGTTACTATTACTGACTCACATTCACAGACACGCGAGAGACAGGAGTTGACAACCTGGTAGCTGCTCACTCACTTTATTATCTCACAATTCATTCATGAACATAACATCAAGTGCAGCATTTAATGGACAAAGTAGAAGCCCTGCAACAAATTTTCATTCTGTGAACAGTTTCAGACACCAAATGTCCCTTGTTTACCAATACATTTATCAGAAGAAATCTACACTGCTCACCAGTTCAAGGTTACCATTCCACTGGTTCTTCATAGTCCTGTGGGCTGTTTATTTACCTGCTGTCCCTTTAAGTGAATTTATGGTCAAACAGGCCTTATGTCCTTTTTTCCTGCAGTGTTTGTGGGAGGAAAAAAGAGCTTTCAGTGTAGGTGGAGGGTGCACATCTATGCACCAGGTCTGTGCAGATCTATGCACCAGGTCTGCCAATCAGGTGTTTTTTCAGTGCCTCTGCCCATTCGCCAGCTTCTCACTGAGAGGAAAATGATGCAATTTCCCCTTGAGACTATCAGCTTCTTCTCACCAAGAGGAAAATGATGCAATTTCCCCTTGAGACTATCAGCTTCTTTGCCACAATAATTGCTGCAGGTACAGCCATATGTCTGGGCATTCAGAATGCCAAAATCATCTATTGTTTACTGGCTGAGTTTCCCACATGTAAACATGCTGACATCAGTACTTCTGTGATTTCTTTGCTTGTTGCACCAAAAACTAGCAAGGAAACAGTTCAATATCACTTTTGCGGAACCACCCCACAAGGATAGTTAGACTCAGAATGAAAAGGCAGACAAGGAGAAAAAGAAAGGAAACGAAAGGGCACACACACTGATGGAAAAAGAAGAGAAAAAACATTTACAAAGAGGAAAATAGCATGGACATTTGAAAAAGAAGGGATGAAAGACAGAGGAAATAGAAATGGAAAAAGGAAAAGACAGAAGTAAAAATATCTGTAAGTTCAATGAATAGGTCCAACTGAAAAAAAGGTGGGAGGGGGGTACAAAGTGAAAGAGCAGTAGGGCAAGGGAGGTAATGTCAAGTGTAACTACTGAGATCAGATCTGCTCCACTCGAATCTTGATGGGCAATGGTCGAGCCTCTACTCTGGCCTGAGGGTGGAGCAGTTTGAAGGCATCTTTCTCATCCACGGTACGAAGGTATTCCAGGTCACCATTGATGCTCAGGTGCTGGAAACAATGAAGAAGACGTATCTTCTACATAAACATATTTAGAGTCCCGTAAGCCAAGATACACAAAGTTACAGTTTAAAATGTGCCATGCTGATGTTACAGTTTTTGATGATGCAAAAATCATGTCAATTCACTCTTTCGAAAACAAGCCAAAGCTCCTTTTTGACAAATACCATTGTCTGTGATTTTATTCACATATACAGCATATAACAGAACTGATCAGTTGATGAAAAACATCTGGGATTTTTTTCTCTCCAATTGTTTGAAGATGTTGCAACCTTACACTAAACCAAAGTGGCATGAAAGGGTCAAGCTCAACCAGCACTTTGCAAGATGGTTATGGTAACCATCCTGCAAAGTCTGGCATTCATCAAATTTACACAAGTTTTTGGTGACAAATGCACCAGAATCATCACCACTCATCAGCATTATGTATGGTTGAGAATATGTAAACGGTCAAAGCTGCTGCCAGAGGCAGACTATTTGACAGACTGCTTCGCCCACAGCCTCATATTCTTCATGCAAAAGAAAGATGACACATTACCAATCATGAGATCGCCAACATCTTCTCACCTGGTCTGGGGCGGTGGCGGCAGCTGTCAGGCAGAACCAGATCATGACAATGGCAGTGGCCAGGATGAGGAAGCACAGGACAATGCGAGCAATGCCCGTCTTTCTGGCTACACACGTCAGCCAGTCAGACCTGCCTGTCTCTGTTGACCAAAAGGTACATGAACCATGTATTCTTCAAAAGCATAAGCAACAACATAAAAGCAACATTCATCTCTTTGACAGAAGGCACCAGCCACTCTAGCCACAGGCTGTCTGCATGCCAGTGAGAAAGAATAAGGGAATTTCAGTCAAAATGCAATACTAGTCATGCCTGTAACTCCAAGAGTAGCACACAGTGCGTAACAGTTGTAAGATGCAAGAATGTGACAGGGCATGTGCATGTTCTGTACAAATCTTTAATTTTTCTTTCTTAATCTTTTTTAAAGCAAAAGACTGCAGGTCCCAAACCACATGTTTTGCTTGTTTGTTTAATCAGATTCCAGAACCCTTTCAGTTCATATTTCCATGTAAATGAACCATCCCTAACCCTTTTGCCTCACTTTCACAGTTGTCGTTAAGGAAGAGTGTCACTGCATTTCAGTTCCAGAGAATGATGTCAACATACAGTTTTATGATAGCTATAAGAAGTTTGGTTTATTGGCTAGTAAAATGTTTTTGGCTCATCAAAATCAAAAGGGCAGGATACAATACAAATCAAAAGTGTGGGATCGCTCAGTTGGTTGAGCATGATACTGAACAGCCAGGCACGATACTGCTGCAGGTTTGATTACTCAGTGCAGCAAGGGACTTTTTTCCTCCCAGAGTCAACTTTCGGCGCAGACTCTCTACTGTGTTCATACAGCCCTCATGTGCAGCAACATGCAGTAACATCTGTGCACATGTTAACAGTCCTAAACACTGACAGCCATGCCACTGTTTGGACACATAAAAATACTGCACACATGGGTAGTAATGGGTAATGTTGCTCTTGTGGCTGCTGTAGCTGTACCCAGGTAAACCAACCCAAATTTCCCATGAGGGATTAATGATTTAAAAAAAAAAAAAAAAAATTTAAAGAACATTTGTAAAATAGGAAAATGACCTCCATTACCTTCCATATCCAGCTGCAGCCCATCATCAGAACTGCGAGCGGCCTTCATCTGGGAGGCGCGGAAGTTGAGCAGTGGTGTCGCAGAATTGTCCTGGCTGGCAATGTTGGTCTCCATGTAGGTGCTGGTCTTGTCATCCAGCCAGGGAAGGTTGTCTGGAACGTCTGACAGTAACGCACAAACATATGGTGTTTTGAAAGTGACAACAAAAGATGGAACTGCATGTGATATGTATCAATCACTGCACTGCTCAGTCCGTGTTCTGTAACTAGCAACAATTCAGTATTACAATTTTTGATTATCTCCCTTTTGAAACTGTGCCAGCTGGATCTCAACATGATGCAAGACCTTTTTGGCTTTAATAAATTTTGGGGAAAGTAATAATATCCTTAGTTATGCACATCTGCCTGCTGTATAAAGTCACCCAAAACTAGAATGGTCAGGCTCACTACATCTTTACATTGCCTACTGTAATTTTATTTGCATAAAATGTTCCATCTTTTGTTTGTGGACTGACTTTTGTGTCCAGCATAAAAACATCCACCCAAAACTGCATGGCAGGGTTTGCATCATATGTCAGATTTTTTTGATTTTTTTTTATCAAGGATAACTCGCAAGATGTCCCTTTTAAAGCATCAGCTGTAAACCAAACTGGCCCTCAAGTCATGACATCACCCACCCTCTTTCTTCCATACAGTGACAATTTTTTTTAACAAACTTCCAACTCACCTTCCATATCGCCTGGAACAAAGTCAATGGCATGTGGCTCAGAACGCACCACTACCAGCTGACCATTGTCCGCCTGCATGAAGACTGACCAGCTGACCTCCATGTGGCGATACACCTTGTCTATCATGTTGCTGTAGATGCCGTGCATGTAGAGTAGAGGGTACAACACATGCACTGTGGGTTCATCCTGTGGGACATTCAGTAATGTGTCACTGTTAGGGTCATTCTCATGAAGTGATGATAAAGCACATCTTCATAACATTAACAGGAACAGCAAATGCTTCAAAATCTCATCATACTGATACTTGTTGCAGGCAAATACAACTTTCTCTTGTAACTTTGGACTCTCCCAAGACCTTGAAAATAGGCCAAAATAGGCCAAGGTTATAAAACTGGGACGAACATGTACTTAACCAACTGAGGTTACTATTTTGCACAGTTTGAAAGCTTTCCTAAGTCAAACACTGCCTGAAAAAATACCTCCAAATCAAAATGTTTGTCACTTCAGAAGATGTGTCAGTTATGTCAGTGGCCATAACTGACACGCCTTCTGACGTGACAGAGACATAACAATTAACAGTTCAGATTTTGGGTGTACAGCTTCACAACATCCCCAAAAGCACCACAAATAACACCAAGGCCACAGTTTAACCAAGGCAGGAAAGTGTCAATGGCCCACCATTTCTTGCATGATGGTGATGATTATCTGCATACAAATTAGTCATGAGTCCAAAGACTGAACTGGACTGGCTCAGAACTAGTAAGAAAAACTTGGCCTTCACATTCATCAGCCAGTACCACAGTAACCTTGCATTAAAAACCATTTTACAGAAAGTGCTATAAACAGCTTAACAAGTACTACACAAAGGCAAAGCTTGATAATTTGTTATGATTTGTAGCATTCAACATAATAGTAATACTCAATATTAAATAATAGCAGTATTAAAGTCTGGACAATGGTTGGACTACAGATGGTGTAGTCACTACAACTGATGACTACATTCCTTCAAGTGACTGTGAGTGAAAAACCGACCTTGAGGATTACAACTATCTAGCGCATGGCTTTTTATCTGTTTTGGTGGCCTTTGAAAAATATTAATAGGAACACATTTCTGTCCACTGTCTATGTCAAACTGTCATGCTTTGCATTTAGTAGTATCCAAAACCATGTCAGTATTAAAGGCTGCACAGCCTAACTGTCAGTAGTAATGGCTGCTCAGCCTAACTGATGATTACACAGACTCGCCTATTTCTTAATATTTTAATTTCACATTTCTCTTATGTCATAATTTCTTGATGGCAGTCAAATTCTGACCTTGAGATGTGCCAGTCTTGTACAAAGCTGTTTAGCACTATAATTTGAAAAACGGTAACAGCACTACTATCCCACAACTTGCAATATAAACTGACAATGTTCTGTAACCCAGAAAGACAAGACGGGTGTGAATGCAGCAGTCATCATTACCTGATCCAGTTCCTTTCCTGCTGGCTTAGGCCTTGAGCCTTGTGTCTGACTGCGACAGCCTAATTCACAGGCACTGTCTTCACTGGTGTTTACTTTGTACGCCTCTTCACAGCCTGAAAATTGCAGACATAATCCATTGAAATATCCTGGTAGTGGTACATATGTACAAAAAAATTAGAACCAATGTCTACACTCAGAAGTGCACACACAGCAATCCAGAATGAACAAGACCAAATGCTTCTTTTTATTCCGCATTCCACGTGTTGGTCATGTCAAATTTAAGAAAATTGGTTCGACCACAGTTTTCAACTCTCCTGTGACTTTTGAAACAGCTGCAGAGTGAGTCACTAGAAGTGAAATAAGTATGGCCAAGTAGAACTCATGGGAGACATCAACAGGCAGAGTTTCAAAAGCCTCACTTTAACAGCGAAAAGGAAAACATGAACATCAATGATCTACTTGAAATACGCACACAAATAGTCACAAGGTCTAAAGTGCAGTTTGTGCATAACTTTGTTCAGATACACAACAATATATATGACTTAGTGCCAAAAGGTGCGCAAATGGGGGGTTGGGTTTTTGACTGTCAATAAAATCTGTTTCAAACACTTTGTCTTGTTGCTGCTTTGTGTGTGCGTTTATAATTGGTCAGTATCACAGTGGAAACAAATCTGGAGCAGCTGGAGAAATATAAAAAAATTAAAGTGAAAAGTGCCACAAAATTCGACCCCTGAAAACAGACAAGCTCATGGTGAGTACTTTCGATGCTTTCATTCACATACATGATGAATCAAAACATTACCTCAGTCACCGATTTGCACAGAGGAGATATCGCCATATAAAACTGGCAGCACTGCCTTCTCCCTTCACTGGTGGATGACTTCACATGTGTTCATTCAAAAAATGCATTACTCACTCACATCCTGTCAACTTTATTTTCTAGCACCTCTTCCTCTTTTCTTGCACACCTTCTGGCACTAAGTCATATATTATGCTAAATCTGGTTACAGGTTACAACTGGATCAAAACTACAACTGAAAAAGGTAATATCTGACTTTTTTAAGATCTGGCCCCATAGAGGAAATACTAAAAAAATTGCTTATACTTTACATAAACTGCATAGGTGATTAGGAGGACTTTGCTAGAGCTATGACTATGAGTGTATAGTGTATTTAGGTTAATATGTATCATGTGAGCACTCAGGGCAATGAGGGAGTACAGAATACATTATTATTATTATTGATAGAGTCAAGAAACATATGCTGCATTTCTTGGCCATGAATGTGAACATTACATTTATATAAACTGATAAAGCTTGAAATCAACTGAGCAAAAACTTAGGGTTGTAATAACAAGAGCTCGGAAATAAAGACAGCTTTCAATTTCCTCCTTCTCCACGGTTGAAAAACAGGGTTCCATGTAAGTTGTGGTAAAATAAAAGTTTAAAACTGGTATAACTGGATAGCATGTGAAAATACAAATACTGTAGTACTGGCAGGTGACTTAACATACATGTGCATAATATATGGGTACTAGTAATAGTATACTACTATGTAAGTTCTACACTACAGTGTATGTATACAAAGAACTGACTCAGTTTGCAGTCATTCAATGTGTTTGTAGCATTGTCGTTACTGTGGATGAAATCCATGATGGCATAGAAGCGACAACCTCTCTTACAGCTGTCTGTCTGGTCACCCTGGACAGAAGTCAGAAGTCATTGTCAACATAAGGAAACCTTTATCACATTGCAGGGCAGTGGCATACAGTGAGCAAATACCCAAATGACTAAATATTCAAATCTGGAACGGTAATATACACCTTTGGCTTTAAGTTTTCATCTCCAATGACCCTGAAATTTGACCAACAGTCTCCAATTCCAAACCCATACTTTTTAGTCATATTAATCAGAGAAGCTAAATAAAACCTAAAATTTATCAGAAAAGCTAAATAAAACCTATCAACCATTCTGTTATGTTCTACAATAATACAAAGCTTACTTAAAGTTAAAGCAACTAAAAACTAATTTAAAAAATACCATTTCCCAGACAGGCTGAAAATTCCGAACACATTTTTTATAAATATACCTGTTCATATTCATAAATACATGCAGGCATGCATTTTTCAATTCCTTCCTTAAATACACGATAATCACATAAAGCATTAGTTCATATTTCTGATAGTGATACCTCCACTGCTCAGGGATCATGCTAGGGTTTTTTCAAAATTACATACAGCACATATCTATCTATATATATATATATATGTAAACTTGTAAGCAAAAAAACAAGAACCAAACAAAAACAAAAACACAGATGAAGGTCATTTTTTTATGCACGTAATTGTAAAATGTATAAAGCAGCTATCTGACTGGCACCAGAACTCCCTGTGTGCCCTATGGCTATGAATGACCCCTACTCATGATCAGTCTATTCCAATGCGTGTCTGCCATCAGCAGTTTTGTTCCAGGTCCCTCAGTCTAGATCTAACACATCTATTGGTCTTGATTAAATTCTGTCAACTGAACCCCTTTTGCAAAGCAATGAACTCAGTTTTGAAGCAATAGTAACAGCATTATTTACTGGTACAGCAAAGTCATACAAATGATATATGCTGACATAGGACATCAGATCTGACATGACCACTCTGATCATCACCCCCCCCCCCCCCCCCCCCCGCCCCCCTTTTAGTTTTTATCTTTCCTTTTTATTAGTTTGTGAGAATTTTGACATTGCAATGCTGAATAAATATTACTTTGTTTCTTCTAGTTCAAGGGTATGCAGTCGAGGAACCATCTTTACAAATTACAGCTCTGAAGTCACACACTCCCCTTTATATTCTATAATAAAAGTATAATCTTCTGGCCCCTTTTCAGTGTGGTCTCACAAACCCATGGCATCATCATAAACAGTTTGACCAGGTATTACTATGACCTTCTGAGTCCTAGTGTTACTGGCTTTGTTAACCTGGACCTCAAGTTGTTTTACAAATTTCAGTATTTTCCTTTGGTGTGCTCCTTTCCCAAGTTCTTTGTCACCTCTTCCTAAGTAATAACCAGGTGTCTGGACTTGACTGACTAAAGTGACTTGCAAGCTAATTGCAGTGGCACTGGCAACCAAAACTACCATGAAGCCTTAACAGTCAAAAGAACACAATTCTGGAAGGCGTAACTAGTACTACCGAGTACCGAAGAAGTAAATAAAATATAAAATAAAATAAAACCCCACAATCACAAGACATGTTATATTTGTAAACAGAATACAGAATTAAAAAGTAAAAGAATGGTAATGTAGCCAGCATACGATTTTACAAACGGACACTCCAACGCTATCTGTAAAACAAGTATGAAAGTTCAGAAAGACGTGATTACACCAGCTGACACTACCTACACATGCAGTGTAAATCGACAATCTCAGAACAAAAAATCGATGATGTCATACGTAATGGCTACACAACAAACAAGAATCATCAAAAAATGCTGTTGTGTTTAGCCTTCCTTACATTTTCATATGTGTGTGCAGGATACGTTTTATCACAGATGTCTTGGCATGAATCCACATCATCAATTACTGTGTCGAAAAAATCTGCGGCATAAACAAGACCAAACGCGGCACACACAAGCAGAATGTTTTGCAACGCAGCCATCTTTCCGTCTGTTTGTAGCGCACTGAAATGATTGGCTGAGAGCACGTCAGCTGGTATACGAAGGGGGCAGAACCGCAATGTGTACATGGCAAACTTGAAAACGTGTGTGTGAAGTAGTTATTTGATTTTAACGTCCCGTCAACCGCATAGGGTCATCTCGTGTGAGAGAGGAAGCGAGGGAGTTCAGAGTAAAACACCGGATATAACAGTAGCCTTCTAGTCGCTGGTGAGAGAGTTAGTTTGCAGTCCAGCCAGTGTTTTTCCTCAGTCAGTGAGGCCGGTGTGCCTCCAGTTAGTGACTGCCGCAGAAAGTTCTATAAGAAGTAAACACCAAAACACACCAAAACGCACCATTGTCGTGCTGACTGGACGGATAACTACCGATGACGACTCTCACAACCAACAACAGATCAGACGAGAACAGCATCGTAGGCGCTTTCTTCCCCCGCTTCTTCTTCTTCATCAGTTTTTTTGTTTGTTTTTAATGCGCTGTCGGCAAAACCTTGTTGTTACACTTGATTGTCATTGCCTGACCACGAAAAATCACATTCCCAATCTGGTACGCTTAGCTAATTTTGAACTTCATCGTATTGGTCCCATCCGTTATTTTCTCAGTGTCCACAGGTGCCACGACTTCACTGTGAAAACAAGCCAAGCAAACATGGTGCTTAACGTCCACAGAAACCGTAAGGATTATTAGGGACGGAAACAACATGATATAATAATAATAATGGAAATTTGTAAATAATATGCCTTACATAGCTTCGTCAAATCTGCATACTCGTTGAAAACGTGGATCGATTCATAACTATTGTTTCAGTTTGTTTCTTTCCACGCGGTGTGGTTCTTGGATTTTAACGTCCAGTCAACCGCATAGGGTCACCTCAGGGTGGCGATGTGGTACCCGCTGAGGTCGTCACAAGCAGTTGCGCCATGCTGAGAAGCGACGCAGACGGTTTTCAAATCTATTTCAAGCCGGGAGCAGAAGGGTTATTTTATGGATGAGCCGGTTTGGCCTAACGGTAAGGCGATAGGCCGCTGGCCGAAAGCAGACCTCGGTTCGAATCTGCTTCGGCTCTCCTTTCTCTTCAAAAGTTGTGGTCTGTGGACACTGTCTTGTGACTTTGTCCCTCACAAGACAGTTCTGTGTATTTCAAACTGAAGACCAGACTTCCACTTGTGATTTGACAACTCGTGTTTCGCCCTACTATCTATCCTTCGCTGTTGACCGGGGGTTAACTGTCTAAACCTACGGTTTACGGGAACTATACCTAACGGGCTACACTGTCAGTCACCACCACAATGACTCCTGCATTACGGATGGGCAGCGATCAGAGAGAAAAAAAAAAAAAAAATCTTTTATCGCTTGTGGCGGAAAAGAACACAAGATAGTGTCTGGCGTCAGTAACTTGAGAAGTCACAAGTTTAATAACAAGGCCTAACTGATAATAATGAAAATTTGTAAGCGCCCTAGCTATCAAAATATTTGAACAGCCCAACGCGTGTACAAAAGCAAGAATATTGACAATATGCTACAAGCAACCCGACATCCGAGGACATGAAGCCCCACATCATCACTATGCTACAACATAAAATGAAATTTAACAAGAAAGTGACATGGTTTGAAGAGAAATGAGAGCCGAAGCAGGGAATCGAACCGATGTAGTTCGCTAGTATCGGCCAGACCCAGAGATACTAAGTAAGTAAACATGGTGCTTAACGTCCACAGAAACCATGAGGCTTATTAACGACGGGGAGAAGGGGGGGGGGGGGGGGTATGGACTGAGGTTGGGGAAGAGTGAGATTATATAACTATCGCTACACTGTCACCACCAGAATGATTCCTGCATTAAGATGGGCAGCGACGAGAGACATTTTAACGTTTCGGTAGGAAGTGAGGGACAAAGTCACTACAAGGCAGTGTCACAAACCACAACCTTTCTGAAGAGAAAGGAGAGCCGAAGCGGTATTGAACCGAGGTCCTTCCGTTTACCAGCCTAGCGACTTACCGCTAGGCCAAACCGGATCACTAGAGATACTACCATGGACTGATATTTTTATATGTAGGTCACACTGTCTACTGCAGCTCTTGAAACAGTGATAGGCCTAACGCTAGACGCGTCGGGAAACATGTTTGGCCGGCGACTTTTTGGGGTGGGTACTCACGAAACCGAAACACGGACCCGGAAGTATCGGCTGCATCATCGACGCGGGTTCGTTGGCGGCTTTCACTCATTTTAAAATTTATACAGTATATATATGTACAATGGAGTGCCAGATAAGACAGTCTAGATGCCTAATTCCTGTTTAAAAAAAAAAAAAAAAAAAAAAGTGGGGTGGGGGTGGGTCTTTGTACCGCAAGAGGCGGGGGGGGGGGGGGGGGGGGGGAACAACAACAACAAAACTACCCAGCTTTCAAACGACTGCACTGATTGCTTCAGCGATCTAGTCATAATGACGTTACTCTAGTGTTTAAGTTAGCACTCAAGACACGTAACAAAGCTGTCCAGGTGACAAAAGGGACTCCCTGGAATACACTTATCTCTCTCTCTCTCTATATATATATGTGTGTATATATATATATATATATCTGTGTCGGTCTCTGTCTGTACCCCCCCCCCCCCTCCCCGCTGGACATTTTTCTTTTCTTTTTTCTTCTGTTTTGAACCAGCATTGTATACTTGTTCTGTTTAACTTTGCCGTCTCTCTGCCTATTACGTTTATACAGATATATTGGGCTATTTTTTTGTTGAAATCGTCTTTATTAATTGTGTACATGTATATGTATGTAAATGTGTATGTGTATGTATATGTATATATGTGTGTGTGTTAAAACTGCCTGCATGAAAGGCTTTTCGCCGTATGATTAAGTGGACTGCATGAATTTGTGTTTTTGTTGAACTAGTACTGTATTGTTTGTGTTTGTGAAATTGCCTCCATGAAATGCTGCTGCCCGATGTAAGCGGGCTGCAAGTGCACAACAAACTGCCGGCATGTGATGCTTTTTGCTTGACTTAAGGATTGGAAATGTGCCAGTCACCTGCGGGAATTATTTTTTACCAGATGTAAGTGCCATAAGTTGGCTGTATAGTTTATCTGTTGAAATGGTACTGTGCATTCCGTTCGTGGTAAACCGTCTGCAAGAAAATCGTTATACCTTCGTAACTGAATGGAGGCCTAGTATATTGTTTTCTGTTGAAATACCATTATTTTAGTTTGGATTGAATTTTCCTGCATGAAATGCTTTCTGTTTCATTGGCTGTGTGCAGAGCTAGTATTAGTTTGCTTTTGTTC
Organism: Alviniconcha strummeri; assembly: GCA_963584105.1. Lineage (NCBI taxonomy): Eukaryota > Metazoa > Mollusca > Gastropoda > Provannidae > Alviniconcha > Alviniconcha strummeri. The sequence continues at coordinate 11,614,597 of OY757545.1, forward strand.
CTGTTGAACTAATATTGTATTGTTTTGTAAGTTATGATTATGCCTGTGGAAAATACCTTTTTGCCTGCATTTGTTTTCTGTAACAAGCGTTACATTATTTTGTTTGGTTTGAATTTGCCTGTATGTAGTGCTTTCTGGCCGATCTGTGTTAAAACTGCCTGCATGAAACGCTTTTCGCCTCTGATTAAGTGGACTGCATGAATTTGTGTTTTTGTTGAACTAGTACAATATTGTTTGTGTTTGTGAAATTGCCTGCAAGAAATGCGTTTGCCCGACGTAAGCGGGCTGCAAGTGTACAAAACTGACTGAGGCAAATGTTTTGCATACTTGTATTGGTTTGTTTTTGGTAAACCAGCACTATAGATGGGCTGGTAGGTATATGTGTAGGGGTGGTGTGTGTGGTTCTGTGGACTAGCATTGTGCTGTGTTGATCTGTGCTCAAATTGTCCGCATGATATGCTTTTTGCTCGGTGAGTGAGTACTAGTACTCTAACTAATTTGTTTTTGTTAAACCACTATTTGTTGTATTTGTTTGTGTTGAATTTTGCCAGCCAGAAATGCATTCTGCCTGATTTGGACAGTGTGTGTGTGTGTGTGTGTGTGTGTGTGTGTGTGTGTGTGTGTGTGTGTGTGTGTGTGTGTGTGTGTGTGTGTGTGTGTGAAAGAGAAAGAGGGGGAGGGAGAGGAGAGAGGGAGAGGAGAGAAGGAGGGGGTGGGGAGAGGGGAGAGGGGGAGGGAGGGGGAGGGAGAGGGAGAGAGAGAGAGGGAGAGAGAGAGAGAGAGAGAGAGAGAGAGAGAGAGAGAGAGAGAGAGAGAGAGAGAGAGAGAGAGAGCGTGCGTGTGTATATGTGTGTGTGTGCGCGTGTGTGTATGTGTATGCGTGCGAGTGTGCGTGCGTGCGTGCGTGCGTGCGTGCGTGCGTGCGTGCGTGCGTGCGAGCGTGCGAGCGTGCGTGCGTATGTGCGTGCGTGCGTGTGTGTGTGTGTGTGTGTGTGTGTGTGTGTGTGTGTGTGTGTGTGTGTTTCCTTCTCTCTTTGAAACAGTTTTGTCGATGATCTTCTGATTCTACCTGCGTGAAATGTATCGTACAATTATCAAGGAGTACATAGACTGTATAGAGGTCTTTTTTTCTTTTTTTCTTTTTTAGACCAGCATTCTGTTGCTTCTGCTGCTGAATTTACATCGCAGTTTTGATCATTTCTACGTTTTGAGCTTACCTCTGTACTTGGCTTAATCTGATCTCACCTGTTTCGCTTGTTTCAGTGTAAGTCAGCAGGTTGGTTTGCTAAGGCTGTTTTTATTCTCCTTGCAGAAAGCCGCATAGTCCTGTTTATACGTTGAGTTTCCAACCACTGCTGTACAGTTATGGAACTTGTTATACACCCAGATTGGTAGCATCTCTCTCTCTCTCTCTCTCTCTCCCCACGTCTCCTTTCACAATGTTGTACTGACTTGACGACCTGCGCTGGGTCCTGTGACGGGTTTTCACCCAAAGTCACCTTTTTGTGTGAATATACTTTTTTCTTGTTAAATTTTTCTATACTGTTCGTTTGTTGTTTTTTGTATTTTTTTTTTTTTGGTTTTTTTTTATTATTTTTTTTATGATTTTTGTGTTTGCCTGGAAATTAATTGCAATATGGCATGCGCTGGGCCCAGAGAGCTACTGTGGGAATGTCATAAAAAATTTTTTTGTCAAACCCAATGGATGATTGTGTTGTAGTTGTTTCTGTAAATTGTCAAGGTCTCGGTAATAGACAAAAACGAAAGGATGTCTTCCATTATTTAAGAAATAAGAAATATTCCATTTATTTTTTGCAAGACACCCATTTTGAACCCAAAATTGAAATTTTTATTTCGGCGGAGTGGGGTTATGAAAGCTATTTTTCATCTTACAGTTCCAATTCTAGAGGTGTTGCTATATTGTTTAATAATAATTTTGAATTTAAAGTGAAAGACATTCACAAGGGAGACAGAGGTAATTATATAATATTGACTGTTCGGATTAAAGAAATTGATATTTTGTTGGTCAATTTATATGGACCCAATAGGGATGAACCTGAATTTTATAACACATTAAAGGAAAAGATAATGGAATTAGATAATCCTAATGTAATAATGGCTGGAGACTGGAACATGGTGCTTGATACTTTTAAAGACTACCAGAACTATAAGCATGTAAATAACCCTAAAGCAAGAGAAGCTGTTGAAAGTATGATCACCGACCTTAACCTGTGTGATATATGGAGAGATTTGAATCCAGATTGTCAGCGTTACACATGGCGGAGAACAGCTCCATTTCAGCAGGCTAGACTTGACTTTTTTCTTGTTACCGATTCAATTGTCTCTCTTGCCGAGGATTCTGATATCAACTGCGGATATAGGACTGATCATTCAATGGTACTACTAAAATTAAAATTTAGCGAAAAAATTTCACATAAAACCTTTTGGAAATTTAATACGTCTCTGCTAAAGGATAAACAATATTTAGATGAAATCAACGAGTTGATAGATAATATTATAGTTGAATATGCAGTTTTTCCATATGCAAGGGACTCAATTATCAATATACCTAAAGATGAAATACAATTTTTAGTTTCTGATGACACACTTTTGGACTTCCTCTTGATGAAAATTCGGTCTAAAACAATTGCATATGCAACAATGAAAAAGAAGAGAGTAAATAAAAAAGAAATTGATCTGGAGAAAGACATTCAGAAATTAGAGAAAAGTGACAAAAATCAAGAAGACTGTATGATTATGAATGGTAAGAAAGCTGAGCTTAAAGCAATACGGGAGAAAAGAATTGAAGGTGTATTATTACGTTCTAAAGCTCGATGGGTAGCACATGGTGAAAAGGTTACTAGCTACTTTTGTAGTTTGGAGAAACGACACTATATTAGTAAAATATGGCCAAGCTTATTGATAAAGACGACAATGTATTGACAGATAATAATGACATATTACAAGAGGTAAAGAGTTTTTATGAAAAACTGTATGAGAGAAGAGATGTAGAAGACTGTGATATTTTTTCAAATGGTAACTGAAATCCCACATTTGAATGATGAAGAAGCAGAGAGGATAGAAGGCGAAATTACTCTGAATGAAGCAAGCATGGCCTTAAGGAATATGAAACATTCCAAGAGCCCTGGTACAGATGGATTTAACGCAGAATTTTTCAAAGTTATTTGGAGCAAAATAGGCATGTTAGTAGTTAGAGCATTAAACTGGGGTTTTAGGAAAGGGGAATTATCTTGCACTCAAAGGGAAGGAATTATTACATGTATTCCAAAGGGAGACAAACGTCGAGATTTCATAAAGAACTGGAGACCAATATCACTATTAAATGTAGTTTATAAGATAGGATCAGCTGCTATTGCTAACCGAATAAAAACTATGTTACCCGAATTAATCAATGAAGATCAGACAGGGTTTATGTCAGGAAGATATATTGGAGATAACCTGAGACTGATATATGATATGATAGCTTATTTGAAGGAAAAGAATTTGCCCGGTCTGTTACTAAACATAGATTTTGAGAAAGCTTTTGACTCAGTTGATTGGAGATTTATGTTTAGAGTTTTGAAAGCGTTCGGCTTTAAGCAAGACATATGTAGGTGGATAGAAACGTTTTATACAAACATTAAGTCTACTGTAATAGTGAATGGACAACCGTCAAAATGGTTTCCTATACGTAGGGGTTGTAGACAGGGTGACCCAATTTCTCCCTATTTATTTATTCTTTGCGTAGAAATATTGGGAATCATGATTCGGGAAAACAAGCATATAAAAGGTATTTTTGTTAATAACGTTGAACATAAACTCTCACAATATGCAGACGATACGGAATTTCTTCTGGCAGGCGACAGGGAATCATTTGAAACCTGCATTACAGTTACTGATAATTTTGGAAGAAAATCCGGTCTATATATGAATGCAGGAAAGACTAGTGCAGTCTGGCTTGGCAGTAAAAGGAATTCGGTAGTTAAATATATGCAACACCTCGGAATGGAATGGAACCCACAAAAATTTAAAGTACTAGGAATTTGGTTTACAAGTGATCTGGACAACTGTGAAAAAAATAGCTACTCAGAAAAGTTTGCAGAAGTAAAAGGTTTATTGAGAATATGGATGAAAAGGCTCATTACACCACTTGGCAGAGTTGCAGTTTTAAAATCTCTTGTTCTGTCGAAGCTTATACACTTATGGATTCTGTTACCAAACCCACCAGATGAATACATTAATAGTTTACAAAAACTGTGCTATGAATTTGAATGGAATAAAAAGCCAGACAAGATTAATAGAAAGACAGTTCATAAAAGCGTACAAGAAGGAGGCCTTGGTCTTCCGCATCTGAAAACGTTTATTTCTGCTTTGAAGCTAACGTGGATTCGAAAATTCATAAATACTAATCATAAGTGGAAAAATATCGTACTGGTAAAATATCCGTTCATTAAAAATATAGAGTGCTATGGACCTAGTGTGGCAAATGCTTACTCTAAATGCAACGCATTCTGGACCCAAGTCTTCAAGGCATATGACGAATTTCACAATAAAATAAAACTAACAAACGCAGGAGAAGTACTTTCGGAACCTATCTGTTTCAACCAAAGGATTAGAGTTGGGAACACATTTCTTATGCATAAACACTGGATTGATAAAGGTGTCTATTGTGTTGCACACTTTTTAAATGAGGAAGGAAAAATACTATCTCACATAGATTTTCAGAGAAAATTTGACATAACTCTTGATTTTGTGACATATTCCGGCTGTAAACTTGCAATAAAGAAATTTCTGCGTAATAGCGGTTTCGAATTTTGCAATAACAATGTTATTAATCTTACGGCGTGCTTGCAGAAATTGTATGAAACAAATAAGGGTTGCAAATCATATTACGATGTATTAAACCAAAATGATGCAAAACCCAACTGCTGCTCAAAATGGGAAGATAAGCTTCAAAGAAATATACCGTGGCAGTCCTGTTTTCATCAACTAAGTAAAATTCACGACGTTAATATAAAATGGTTTCAGATGAGAATTATACACAGAATACTTGGAACAAATGTGATGCTTAAGGAGATGGGTATCACCAACAATAATAAGTGCAGTTTTTGTTTAACTGCTAAAGACACTATACAACACATATTTTGGGAATGTAAACACAGCCAACAGTTCTGGACACGCTTTTTGGTCTTACTGAAAGAGAAATGTACTTCCTGCTACAGATTAAGACTGTCTGAATGTCTAATATTATTTGGTATTGATGATAACATCAAAACGGAGAACGTTTTTGATTTTATTTTACTACTGGCAAAGCAGTATCTGTACAAATGCAAAATAGAAAAACAGCCCCCGAACATTGATATATTTAGAAAAAAATTGTTATACAGATACAAAATAGAGGAATACAATGCTAAGATGAGCTGCTCATGTTCAAGTTTCTCTTCCAGGTGGGAACCATACAAACCTTTTTTTGCAGGCTAATTATGCTCTCATCTACCTCTTTTGTCTGTATCTTCATTCATTTCACGTTTATGACTTTTGAAATATTGACTGTACCAATGCCGCATGCCCTCCGGTGCCCCATGTATGTATGTATGTATGTAACAAAGCCGCATTAAAAAATGTTTTTTTTTTAAATAAAAAATAATAAAAAATAATGACGTTACAGGGTGACCTTGTTAGCCGGACGTGCTCAGTCTACAAATCTGAGCCCGGACTGAATACTGGAGACTAGCGTGTCAGGGTTCCAGGCGAGATCAAAAGATCAAGAGATCTTTGAGGAGGGAGGTGGAGCTGGACCCTCACTTTTGCCCAGAAGAGATCATGAGTAGGGAGGTGGAGCTGGGCTGAGCAAGTTGGACATCTTTTGCTTTGAGTTGTCCAAGTTGTTCGTCAACAGCGGTGCAACGGACATTGTCTTAGTGACTCTGTCCAGCACAGCAGTTGAAAGAGCAATTGCGCAGTGCACAAGTCGCTGGGCAATGGCGAGGGGACACCGCCTTAACACTTCCATTGTTCTGGCGGCGGTCCACGGTCTCTCCGGTCTTTTTCGGGCGGTTTCCGCGGTCGAGCCAATCACCCTGGCCCCTTTCCTACTCTGTCCCCGTCCCTAATAGGTCATCCCGCCTCCGTGGACGTTAAGCAACATGAAAGCCAAAAGAATACTGGAGACTAGCTCTGCAGCTTACGGCTGTCAGACCCCTTTCACTTATCCCGCAGTCGCAAGGCGACAACCAATCAGAATCGAGTACTAGGTTCTCTGACTCCTCCCAACCGGAAGTAGGGGGGAACGTGCTTACACTTTGTACTAGTGAGAGTTTGATCTGGATGAAAATAATGGATACAAACAGAGAAAACTTGCCAGAAAAGCTGACCAAGGAGTGGTTTGAAAAAAGTATTGATGGCGAGTGGACGAAGTCTCTTTGCAATGTGTGTGAAATTGGCGAAGAGCAGATTCTAAAGTTTCTCGTCAACCGGCGACCAGGAAAACGGAGAAACGCAGAACAAGCGAAGAATGTGAAGTGTATGAAGGCATACAAGTTCTTCATGGACGGACATGTTCAAAAAATGTACACTTGCAAAACTGAAACAGGACTGACTGTGATTAAGGCAAGTGTGCTAGCTTCGATGCGGCAGACCTTGTACAAGGTGTACATGTGTCTGGAGGACGAGGAAGGAAAAGTGCTGGGAGCGTACTGCGAGTGCGTTGCTGGGTAAGTTTTGGAACTCACTCTACTGATCACTTTTAATATAAATAAGCTGTTTCTGTGTTAGTGTTACTGTTATACACATCTTTGTACTACTACTGTACTGCTGCTAGCACTACTGTTCTCTAACTGAAAATCTTAATCAGAGAAAATATTCGTTTTTTGTGTGTGGTTTTTGTTGTTGTGATAAATGGTTATTTTGCACATTGCTGTTGAAAATTTTTGATTTGCACCGTCTTAGTGTGCAAGTGTGTATAGTTGTGATATAACAGACCGGCTACTGTGGGTTGTTTAAACTGGATGCATTTTCCTTTTCCTGTACTAGCTCATAGTCATACTCATAATATGGGTATTGGTCCTTTTTCTTGGTTGCAGAAAAGGTGAGTCATGCAACCATGTTGCTGCTGTTCTGTTTGCAATGGCTCATTTCAAGTCTGAAGACCTCAACAACATCCCAGCGGACAGATCCTGCACTGACCTTGAGTGCAGATGGAAAGGCCATGCATCTAAAAAAAACTGCAGCAGCCGCACTGGATGCCATTCAAGTTGTAAAGTAAGCGATCAGTTTTATAAAGTTTTTAGTCACATGATCACTTCTTCAGTGTTTTTAATCTTATGTAATCAGTAGTGTTACAGATCTATGTTGTATTTGTTGTGATAGTGCTATTATGCCTAGAGAGGGAGGGGGGTTGAGGCAGGGGGAGAGGGAGAGACAGAGGTTATTGGTATTTTTTATGCAGTTGAAAGGCAAAGTTCTATGTTATTCACGGACAAGAAAGATTCTGTATTCTGTAATTTGCAGAAGTACTTCACTCAGATCTTCCAGTTCCAGGATAGATTACACCACAAGACAAATACTATGTGATCTTCTAAAGTTCCAGCATTGCTTTTGACTTTAGTACATGTGAAAGTATTTTGAATGGAGGCCCTTCAGGAGTGTCTCGTGCATGTACTTTCAGGTATGCTGTTGGAAAGACAAAGAAACCCAGGGCAACACTACAAATGCTCAACTTTGACCCAAGGCATCCAAATGACAGAGCTGTCAACAGTGAGGCATTTACCAAATTGTACGAGTCTCTGAAGACCTCAAATCCTTCATTAGGATTTTCAAGGTGTGTAATTCTTACTATTTATAAGTAGTATAACTTTATAATGAATATACATGTACCTCCTGTGGTTGGGTTATAATCATGTAAGACTCCTTTTCTGCTTCAAAATACCCATTGCAACAATGATCAGATTGTTGGCTAGTGAAAGACAGAGACAGAGAAATGATATCTATATATATATATACATATATGCAAAAATACTGATTGATTATTTCAGCACTGTTTATTGACACATGTCATATATGACACAGCAAATTATATACAGAACATTTAACTAACATATATACATTCATGACATCGGTTCCCATGGTAACACACACATACTGCACTCTGAATTTTACCGCCCATTATAAAATAATACTGTAACAAGTGAAAACAAATTATCTTCCCTTAAAACATTGAATGCCTCCTAACCTTTTCATCTTTGAGCTGGTATGTAACAAGTCAAAACAAATTATCTTCCCTTAAAACATTGCATGCCTCCTAGTCCTAACCTTTTTATTTTTGAGTTGATATGTAACAACAATAATAATAATAGGAAACTTATAAATTGCTTTTGGAAACTGAAATCACTTTACAACTTAAAGAAAAACATACAATGCGTAAATACCCATAATTATACAAATCAATGGTATACAAGTCATGTTCCTACATAAAAGTAAGGTTAGTTATTTCCAGTTACCAGTTTGTTACTTTAATTAAACCAAATATTTTACTTTTTGTTGGTTAAATCAGTGCAAAACTAAAGAGACAGCTCTGGGTTTCAGTCTGCTTCTCTTGTAATAATCACACAGCTGTACATTACAGTTATGGTCACTCATTAGATATGATACAGCATTAAACTATATACAGCACATTAAAAGAAGACATTATGCATTACAAGTGGTGCTGTCATGACATCAGGTAATATCATAACACTTATAAAATAATACTGTTACAGCTTTCTTCCCCTCCTAGAACCATTTCATCTTTGAATACTCCATCAAGTAATGCCCCTCCCCCAGTAACATGCTGCATCTCTATGTTTTGGAACTTTGATTGAGTGCTTTTGTAATTTGGGGAAAGAGTAATTTAAACTACTAATGTACTATGAATGTTATATTATGCTATGTTATGACTGATTTAACACAGGTCCCTGCATAAAATTAAGGTTAATTATTCCGTTGTTATACTAATCTAATAATTGCCACCACCTCCCCCTTTGTTGGTTAAACCAGAGAAAAATAAACCACCTCTGGTATATATATGTGTGTGATTCAGATTTAAATTATGCAAGATTTAGAGGGGAATGTGTACATTAGCTTGGGTTCACCAGTTTGGTGTGGTGTTGCAGTATTCACTTATTTAAGCAGTGCACAGACAGACCTGGGTTTGAATGTGCTTTTCTTTTAGAGGTTTTAGTTATCACACACCTGTACATCCCCCCCCCCCCCCCCCCCCCCCAGCAGTTTGATGCTTGTGACATTCACTATCACTAGATTAGTATGCATCTTCTAACTTTGTCAACAGATATGCAGTGCCCCTCACTCCAGTGCCAGATGATGTGTTCTGCACTCCAATGCTACAGGGTGGAAAAGATGAGCAGGCGGATGGCACATTTTCAGCATATCCAGTAAGTCTTCAAGACATCAGAGATGCTTGTTGCCAGTTAAAGTCATCTCTGCAGCTGACAGGACAGGCATCAGATATCCTGGAAGAAAAAACCAGGGGTCAAAGTGCATCCAGTTTATGGCATGAAAGTCGCCGACTGCGGTTAACTGCCTCATGCTTTCACCAGATCATAAACAGACGACAAACAACATGTCCATCAGCATTTCTGAGGCAGCAACTGTATTCCACAGGACGAGTTCAAACAAAAGCAATGAGATTAGGACTGGAGAGAGAGGATGGTGCAGCTCAACAATATAAACTACAGAAACAAGTAGAAGGAGAAGAACTCACCTTGTCAGAGGCTGGACTGCACGTTTGTGCTGACATGGGTTGCTTGGGTGCCTCTGTCGACCGTATTGCCAGAGGTGCTTGTGGCAGGATGATCTTGGTTGAGCTGAAAAATCCAGACAACACATGGGAGTTTGAAAATGTCTTAGACATTCCACAAAAACAAAAGTGTGTCTCAAAAACTGCATGTGGCCAAAGGCTTGAGCTGAACAAAAAACACAGCTACTACACTCAGGTTCAGGGTCAGATGTACTTGTATGGCAGTAACCAGTGTGACTTTGTTCTCTGCACAAAGACTGCCATGCACACTGAAAGAATTGAGCGAGATGAAAGTTTCATCACAGACATGATCAAGAAACTGGAAGCTTTCTATGACAACATATATCTTCCAGAGATAGTTTATCCACGTATTAAACATGGTCTTCCCCCAGTCAACTTAGGAAGTCTTGAATAGTGCATACTCTTACTAAGTTAACCAAGAACATCCTATCAGTCGCATACATGGCAGCGGAGTCAACCAATGGGACAAAACACAATGTGCAAATGTTTTGCACAGTGGTTTGTGGTTGGGTGAATAAAGAAAGTGTATATCTGCTAAATTTGTGTTTGTTTTGCTTTTTTATTTCTGTTTTTTAACCCATTGTGGGTTTTCATCAATGTTCTAAATGCTTGCAGTGCCAGTGAGTTCTGCTTCACACTGAATTTGTTTACCTGTGCAATGGCTGGGCTTTGAAACTGTGTCAAGTAGGCACAGGTATGAATGATGTCTTCTGCCAGATAGTGGAGACTCGGGGAAAGGTTTCCATCCAGTATGTGGTAACACTTGATGCGGCCAATGAGGCGCTCAACATGAATCCGCACTTCTGCAATGTGTTTTGTCTTCTCAACCTGAAAGAAAAATACACATTCTAAAAAGCTTTTTAAATATGTCATATTCTTACCAGTTATCTGCATGATCTACATATCGATTAATTCTTTGATTGGAAAGGATTTTTTTTTAAATTGTGTACCCATTCTGCATGTGAGAACTGAGAACGCTGATTACTGGCTCCATTTACAGAGCTAGTGTAATCACTGAAATCATATGCTATAACTTTTTTTGTTAAGCTTAGGTTGTCATCTGACAGTTGTCACTGATACTTAATAGCCATACATGCACTAACTCTGAGTGTCAGGTTTGTACCCTCACTTGTATCAAGTACCAATTACATTTAACCATTCCTGGTACATAACACTAATTCATGGAATTCTGAGGTTCTTATAATCTTAATCAATTAGAAAATTAACTGTCACCTCATCCTCTTCAAACTGAGTTTTCCCAGGATTGCAGAAAGGTGGAAGGTTGAGGGCAGCACCTCGTTTCTCCACCTCGTCATGGATGTCAAACCCCTTGTCTGCCATGATTTGGTCTCCCTTCTGTAGGTCACTAGGTGTTCCAAGAACCCACAGTCTGTTGTGATAAACTTGTCAGAAGCTGCTCCACCGTAGACTCGAGATATGTAGCACAAAACTCCATCAGGGGTACATGCAACAAGTACCTGTACACAACAATTTATGACATTGACTTGCATGAAAAACTTACAGCAAAGTCTGAAAATGATCAGCGTAAGCCTTTTCATCAGTTTCATGTCAAAGTGACCCCCCCCCCCCCCAAATCATTAACTTTTTTCTGTCTGATTTGTGAACAATATGCACATGTATACAGTATGCTGTCAACTTCAACGACTTGCATGCTTACAAATGAAATGCAAATTCCTTATTAAACTTAAACGCCACTTCAAAATCTGGATGTTGTTGACACAAGTGTGTGCGTACATTTATATATAATTATGTGCAGTGAGTGTATGTGTAATATGTGCGAATGAATTACTGATGAATGTGTATGTGCACATGTATGCAGAATGTTGTAATGTAAGACCAGGCATGCATTTACTGTTAATCCATATGACCCTCTGCTTCTTTTTCAAATTCAAATTTACTTACCACTACCAGCATGCAATTTTTTGCTGATTACATCCTTTACATCCATTCTGACTATAGTATGAAATGTCCCATTTCTTCTCTCCCTACCTGGTGTACTTGTGGAGCAAATTTATAAAATAGATTTTTTTTTTTTTAATTACCTTCAAGGTGTTCACCGTGTTGTGTGACTTGTATGATGACCAAGTCTCCCGTTGTGCTGTCAGTGAAGAGGGTGTTTCTAAAAAAAACTCGGTGCAGTCAATCAGTGCACGGAGGTTTTTGTATTTCATGCATGCAGGGGGGAAGAAGTGCCTCACTTCATGTCTGGTCGGAAAGCGGCATGTTGCTTCCAGTTCCAGCCGCAGCAGCCGGATCCAGGAAGTAAACATGCGAGTAAACTGGGAGGTACTGATTTGCATCCTGGCTGCAATGTCATGTGTAAACAGGCCCAGTTTCAGGCGAACCAGCACTCCCAGAAACTCCACCTCTTTTGATGTGCTTCTTTGTTTCCCTTTGTTCGTCTTCGCTTTGTCATAATCTTTACCTTCACCACGCCAATAATGCATGTTCTCTGCTTTGGAAGCAATGTACTGAAACACTTGTTCATATACTCTTCTGTTGGTAAAACCAGTATAGAACTGCACTGCTTCATCTGACGGAAGCAGTGAATCAGCAGAAAAAGAAAGAATCTGCAGCTCCTCCTTCAGCTTGGAGATTTCACTTTCTAATCTCAGAACAGTGGCAGCCTGTTGTTGGTTGGTCACCTCCAGTGCCTTGATTAGAGTGATGCTGTCAATGTCTTCTGTTTGACATTCTGCAGCATGTGTTGTTGCTAATGCAACTGCAGGTCTTGCATATAAGTGGTCAACTCCTGACCTGTAGTCTTCAGGGCAGACCTCTGGCACTGGCAGTGACACACCCACTGTATTGAGACAGAAGGGAAAAGGTACTGTCAGTTCAGTTTGTTTACATTTGATAGAGTGATACTGATCATCATACTGTGATAGAGAAGCACATTTTCTGAGTATATAAATATTCAAGATCAGGCCAATCAGATCAAGGCCTGCAACTAGTGCAACTGTAATAAGCTTCAAAAACATGTTTGTTCATAGGCTACAGGTAAACAGAATATTTGCAGTAAATGGTGGTTAATTCTTTGCTGTAATTTTGTTTTGTTTTTGTGGTAGATAGATAATTCTAAAATTAAACAGTCCATTTGTTTTCAAATGCATAAAATAAAATCATTTTTGTTTTTATGTGACTTACCCCATAGCAGTTAGCACATACTGACATAGGCTTTATTCATTCTCACAGTAGTTTACAGAAGTACTTTCAAACCACAATGCCAGTTTGCCACAACTGCAAGTTTAGCAATCACAAAAATTATGCCCAGGCTCCTTCCCCCATAACATCAGTAATCTTCTTCTTCTTCCAATGTTATCCAGGATCAATGTCTGATCATTACTGATATTTATGGTGCGAGTTAAACTTAAAGGGGTGTGGCCGAAATTGAAAATACAATTATGTTTGTGTTAATAGTAGTTATAAAAGTGTGTCCCACTCCCTGAATAAAAAAGGCGACTTACGTGGTTCTTCCAAACTCCCAAGCGTCACTTCTGAACCAATGTCAGGAGTGACAATGCCACTCACTTATCGCCTGCCGTGCCGATCGAGAGAGGCAGCAAGGTCACTGTTTGACCAGTACTTTGCCCTTTTGCTGGTCTGGGTTTCCCTGGCACTCACGTGTTTTTCGTACCCCACATTCACTGATGGCACATAGTCTACAGACTCTGGATTGTTGATTGCAATGCCAGACACAAAATGCAGTCCACAGACTTTGGAGTTCTTTGTGGGTACAAAATTCTTCCTTCGAACAGCTCCAAGCCACAGTACTCGGCGGTGTTTTGCCTTGTTGCCGTTTCCCATTCGAAAACTAAAGAAAGATAACTGTTCCGCATTGTTTCTCGCTTTTCTACGACCACTGGTACAGTTTATAACACAGCAGTGGTCCTTTCCGCCCATCTTGATCCCGGCAAATGCGAAGTTTTTAATCACTTGTTCTGATCGCTTGGAAAACACTGCTCGGCTATCAAACCCCAACCGACAAGTTCACCCCTACTTCCGGTAAATTTTGGACGCTAGTCCATTGCGCATGCGCGAAAATCTAAGTGGAAAAAAAGAAGAACTGCCAGATAAGACAGTCTAGATGCCTAATTCCTGTTGTTTTTTTTAAAGTGGGGTGGGGTGTGGGGGGTCTTTGTACCGCAAGAGGCGGGGGGGGGGGGGGGGACAACAACAACAAAACTACCCAGCTTTCAAATGACTGCACTGATTGCTTCAGCGATCTAGTCATAATGACGTTACAGGGTGACCTTGTTAGCCGGACGTGCTCAGTCTACAAATCTGAGCCCTGACTGAATACTGGAGACTAGCTCTGCAGCTTACGGCTGTGCTGACAATTCCCCAACTGAAACCAAGCTGTTAGCTTGCGACTTGCAGTCGGAACTGTGGCCTGACACCGCTTTTTTATCAGTAAGCCTGTTGCCTATACTTTAGTCGGGAACCAGTGGTGTGAGTGTGTGTGTGTGTGTGTTTTGCACATAGTTATGCTTGAACCCTTGTTGATCTGTACATTATGTGGTTAAATTTGGTTAAATTGCTGATTACATTTTCTATTTCGATGGTGCTCAAACAGTAGTAGGTTTGTTACAAACAACTCACTGAATAAAACACGGCGTGTCATTTATAGCCGCCAACAATGTTTACACCAACGCAAATAAAACCACAATCGTTTGAATCGAGACGGAACTCTTTTCTTTTTTACCCGGGGTGGATGCGTCTCATGTTTACGTGCATGCTTCTACAGTCATAGGTTGCTTCTACAGTCATATTAGTACCCGAACCTTTCCGAGAGGGCGCTGTCGGACGGCGCATCGCTGGACAGCTGCGCGGAGACTGTGAAGAGTACCCCTTCAGTGGCGGCGTAACTAAATCTGGCAGAATTTGGAGGAAGGTGCCGGAAAGCTGTGATGGGGTGTGACTGAAGACATGCCTAATAAACTTGATGTAGCCTAATCAAATCTGCATACTCGTGAAAAAGTGGATCGAATCATAACTATTATTGGGTTTATTTATTTCCAGGCGGTGTGGTTCTCGGATTTTAACGTCCCGTCAACCGCCCTGTAGGGCCTTACGCCACAAGCCGTTGCGCCATGCTGTTGGCGACGGTTTTCAACTGAATCTCCTTCAGGCCGGCAGCAGGTCAAAATGCAGTTTTGTATGCCTCGCATTCAGTCAGCTGGCTGCTTTTTACTGCGGCACTGGTTTCCAAGTTCATTCAATGAGCTTCATTTTGTTTCCCAAATCGCTTCAAATAATGAAGGGGGGGAATTAAGGGGGGAAAAAGTGCTGTATATTTTAAACAACAGATCAGACTTCCACTTGTGATTTGACATCTCGTGTTTCGAGAGGATGTTACCTTCGGTCTATCCGCCTTCGCAGTTGATCCGCAAGTTACATGTTAGCCTCAGAGTGAACTGTCAAGCCCCCTAACACTTGTCATTTAGTGTCCTCCACCAGAGAGCTGCGCGTGGTGCTGCTGGGTAAGACAGGGGTGGGGAAGAGCTCTCTGGGCAACACTCTTCTGGGACGTAACGCCTTCATCGTGGAGGTCAGCTTCTCCTCCGTCACCTGGTGCTGTCAGTGGGAAGAGGCTACCTGGGGAGATGTGGCCTTGAAGGTAAGACACTGGAGACTATAGACCTATATATATATATAGGTCCACACTGGACTACAGCCCTGTTTGTGAGCCGGTTTGGCCTAGCGGTAAGGCTGGTAAGCGGAAGGACCTCGGTTCGATACCGCTTCGGCTCTCCTTTCTCTTCAAAAAGGTTGTGGTTTGTGGGCACTGTGTTGTGACTTTGTCCATCACTTCCTACTGAAACATTAAAATGGCTCTCATCGCTGCCCATCTTAATGCAGAAGTCATTCTGGTGGTGACAGTGTAGCGATAGGTATATAATCTCCCTCTCCCCCCACCTCCATACCCCCTTTCTCCCCTTCTCCCCGTCCCTAATAAGCCGTACGGTTCAGTCTGTGGACGTTAAACACCATGTTTACTTACAGTCCTGTGAGCCGGTTTGGCCTAGCGGTAAGGCGTTAGGCTGGTAAACGGAAGGACCTCGGTTCGACACCGCTTCGGCGCAGCAGACAGCATGATCCAAAATGTAGGCTAAAGTCAAGTCAATATACTTTCATCACCCCTCACAGGGTAATTCAGCTAACTACTGTCTCATTTTGGGTCTCCGAGACAAGGCTGCGCCTCCCACAAGTCAACAAAATAAACAAATTCCCTCCGAAGCGAGTGAAGAACCTAGCGACACCGTCATCCAGTTTTATTTGATTTTTCTTCATCCACAGGAGAGCTCTGCTCTCAGACAATCAGAGGCAATTATCGTCCAATAGGGCGAATGTTCCCAGAACATGTTGAGCGAAGCTTTCTGTACCCCGAATATAGCTTCGACGAATACTTCCAACTAGGTTCGCGAAGAAAAGTTGGCCCAATTAAGAACCAACTAGCTTTGCTGAATACTTCCAACTAGGTTCGCGAAGAAACATTCGCCCAATTAAGAACGGACTTTACAGCCCAGGGGAGCCGGTTTGGCCTAGCGGTAAGGCGTCAGGCTGGTAAGCGGAAGGACCTCGGTTCGATACCGCTTCGGCTCTCCTTTCTCTACAAAAAGGTTGTGGTTTGTGGACACTGTCTGGTGACTTTGTCCCCCTCCCCCCCTTCGTAATAAGCCGTACGGTTTCTGTGGATGTTAAGCACGATGTTTACTTACAGCCCGGCCCGTCCCTAATAAGCCTTACGGTTTCTGTGGACGTTAAGCACCATGTTTACTTACTTACAACCTGATCACCACACTCTGAGCATAGCTTTTTGGCACCTTCCTCCAAGGAAGGACGTCCTAAATACAGTGCTTGGAGTTTGCCTGATCACGGCACTGCGGCGTGAGTGGACTTCCGTATCTCACTTTTCTTTTTCTTCAGTTAAAATGAAAAACAAACAACAAAACGGACTTACATATCTGAAATCTCTGTTTTTCCCTCACTTTTTTTCTTTTTCTTTTTAATGGACCTAGGTGTGTGTGTGTGTGTGTGTGTGTGTGTGTGTGTGTGTGTGTGTGTGTGTGTGTGTGTGTGTGTGTGTGTGTGTGTGTGTGTGTGTGTGTGTGTGTTTAGTTTTGTTTTGTTGATTTTATTGTTTTCGATTTTTTTAAAAGAGAGAGAGAGAGCGAGAAAGCCTTCGTTGTTTGTTCATTCATTTATTTATTTATCTTCTGAATTTTTTGGTTAGAGTTAACATTCAGTTCTGACTCAAATCCTGTTTATCCTGTATTAGTGTGTTTTGGGGATAGCTCAGTGGTTAGAGCGCCGGACTCGTGATTGAAAGGTCGCGGGTTCGAATCCCTGCTGGAACGGCGGGAGAATTTTCTTCTCCAGGGTCGACTTTCTGTGCTGACTCTTATTTCGGTATCCGTTCCACCCCCGTGTTACCACAGTAGCACGTAAAAGATCCCGGTCATTCTGCCAAAAGTGCAGGTGGCAGGTTACAACTAAACACGCATACACCTTACGTATGTGGCTTTTATTGAACCGTGCTTCGGCATTGGTCACAACTTGTCCCTAATATGTCAAATGACATCTGAGGACATTAAGCATCAACTCATCATTAGTGTGTTTTAAACAAACAAATTAAGACTCCCTCTTCCCCTACCTCCACACCCACTTCCCCCCTTCTCCCCGTCCCTCATAAGCCTTATGGTTTTGGCGGACGTTAAAGGACAAGTCCAAGGTTAGGGGTGATTTTTGACACGATTTTCGTTAAAGCTCGCTGAGAACGATGATGTAGCTGAAACTGTGATCTGAGGGTTATAAATGCACGAAAAAAGGCATTTTCTGTCGTACCGAAAGCGTCGCCATGACGCCCAGATCATGTGATCATATATGTCTTCTACGTCACTCTGGGGAGTCGCTGCAAAATGGCCAACTCAAGCTTCGAAGACGAAACTGATACTTTGCCCGAGAGACCTACAAGGATACAGTCTAAGCCTGTCAGGCAGGATTTTAAAAGAGTAGCGGAACATCGTGTCAGCTTCGAAGCAAACCCCATGCGGTATTCCATGGGGTTTGCGAAATCGCACTCACTGAAGTGCTTGCTACACAAATGGGTGTGATGCGGCGCAGCAAGAAAGTCAGCTCGTTTGAATTGTATAAATTTAATCCACTTTCGCCCGGGTCGATTGCCCGGGAGCTCGTGCATTGTTATACCTGGGGTCGTCTGCGAATTGTTACAGTTCGCGACAACACAGTAGGCCGGCATAGTTAACTTTTTTGTCGACCACACGCATACACAGTTTACTGAAGAATCTAAGATGGCAATCGCACTGACTCCCCAGACTGACCTCACTTCCGGGAAAGTCACGTGACTGATGGAGAACCCGAAACTGTAGTCTCGGCCAGCCTACAGAAAATAAAATCGATTAAAACCCCAATTAAACAATTTTTAAAAATGTTTTAATTTCATTAAATCTGAAACTAGTGACTCATTTGTCAATCATTTCGATGGTCATTTTGCATACTTAAAAACCTTGGACTTTTACTTTAAGTACCATGTTTACTCTGTATGCCCGTCCCACGGCTGGAAAAGGGTACCGCGGGAAGGCGAGTTTTGGAAAGTGGCAGCATAATAATTATAAGAAAACCTGGAGTGGATTAAACACGACTAATGATGGCTTTGAACAGATTCAACTGTGAACTGCTGTTGAAAGTGTGATGTGTGTGTGTGTGTGTGTGTGTGTGTGTGTGTGCGTGCGTGCGTGCGTGCGTGCGTGCGTGCGTGTGTTTCAGGTAACAGATACACCAGGTGTCTGCGACACAGATCGCAATGAAGAGGAGGTGCTGAGGGAAGTGGGCAAGAGTATTGCAGTTGCCTCCCCTGGACCCCACGTTGTACTCATGGTGTTGAAATGCGGCCGCTTTACCAAGGTTTGGCACTGGGGTCTCCAGTATTAGTTGACTGTAATCTGCACACACACACACACACACACACACACACACACACACACACACACACACACACACACACACACGTGCGCTAGCGCGCATGCACACGCACGCACTCACGCACGCACTGACGCATCCTTGAAACAGCCATAACCCTTTCGTGCTTCGCCCTTGGGCATACCAGCGTCAAAAGCGCAATTAGTAATTGTCACTGACAACGCAAGCACGTCAATGCGACGTCTGATTTCGAGCGATTCAGTTCTGAGCGGGAATCATGTCCCCTGCGACAGTGTAGCGGTGCACCGATTCATTATCACTTGCGGGGCTGATTTCAAAAGATTGAAAGCCATGGGTATAAAGGGCCTAAGTGTAGTATGATGCTTTGTTAGGGCCATCAAGAATATCAATTACCGCTATTGCTAAAAAGGAAAAGGAAGTGCTAACCCCGCACATGCGCACTTACGCCGTTTCAACATAATAATTATGTGATTTTGTTGCAAGTAAGCCGTTGGTACCGAGCGCCAAAAGACATACTAATTATGTGCTGATATATACTAATTATGTAAAGATAATTAGGAATAATGTTCAGATAAATACTAATCATGTGCTTTTGACGCAAGTGGCCTATTCCGTTAACCGTGCGAGTCAAAAGCACATCATTAGTACTCATGTGCAGATACTTAGTAATTATTTGAATATAACGAATAATCAAATCTTTTGATTCTAGTAGTAGTAAGCAGTCATATTGCTCTCCGACTTGCACGTGCTGCTATTGCAGGAGGAACACCAGGCGTATGTGACGCTGAAGAGTTTGTTCGGGGAGAACATCAAGAAATTCATGATGATCGTCTTCACTAACCTCGATCAGATGGAGGGAAACACTGCACGTACGCTTTTCTCCACATGTTCCTCTCTGTAATGATCACATTCGGTGGCAGATTTAACTATACGTAGAGAGAGGAGAACGGAACTCAACAAGTTTTTGTGAATGCCTGTCTGCCTAGCTGTGCTGTCTCTCTCTCTCTCTCTCTCTCTCTCTCTCTCTCTCTCTCTCTCTCTCTCTCTCTCTCTCTCTCTCTCTCTCTCTCTCTCTCTGCGGTGTGCATGCCCAAGTGCATGTTTGTCACGGAAACATATACACCCACTTATTACAAAAGCTGGCGTTGGCCATTCCTAACAATGTTGATAGTGCAGGTCACCAAAGTAAATAATATCGAAAGCGAGGTTGGGTTCTGTATCGACAGGCGGTCATGGGCGAGTCGTGAGATCGAAAGTGAGGTTGGATTGCTCAAAATGGCAATTCAACCTCAATTTTCATCTAGAGATCAGCCGTGACCCACACATTTGAATACAGTAATCTTATAGGTAGGCCCCATGTATGTGGCCGTGACCTAATAAAGAATGACTCTATGCTAAGACTGAACCGAACCTCGCTTTCGATCTCGCGACCAACGATTATCTATTTCATTAAAAAATGATCATGGCTGAGTGGCAAAAACACAAAATCCAGAAGTTTTACGATCGATTCCGTAAAGAAACCTCCAGCCGACTGTCAACGCAAAAGAATCGGCTGTATCAAATAGTTTGATATTCTTTAGTCGGCTCAGCTGAAAAGGGTTGTCACGCAGAGCCCTTTCGCTACAGAATCTCTCTCTCTCTCTCTCTCTCTCTCTCTCTCTCTCTCTCTCTCTCTCTCTATATATATATATATATATATATATATAACATACCATTTTTTAGCCTGTAGTTTTGGAATGCATGCAAAATATGGGCTGCTTTTTCCGAAAAATAAACTCGAACCCTAGTGACGTATACGAGCCTTTAGAAAAAAATCAGAAACGGCCGTCACTGCCGCTTCAGAGTTCTTCAGTCTATGTAGGATTGTTTTAGAAGCGAAATTGACCCGTGTGATGCATGACGTACATTGTTTGCGTCCATGTTAAAGCTGAGCTGCATCACTTTTGTTTGGAGAAAATGGAGATAACCACACAAAAAAGCCGATCAGACTCTGTATTAATGGCTCCCAACCTGCCTGGCCTTACCTGGTCAAATGGGTGTCCCACTGGAACACATTGATGAGAATTCAATTTCCACTAGGGGCCGTGAATAGTATTTCAGTGTGCAGTTTGTGAAGCCGAGGTTTAGACTAGCCGTCGGGGCTTTTGCTCAGGGCATTCCGCTTTGTTATCACTGACAGAAGAACGAGCGACAGAAATTCCCCTCTCAGCCGGACTGTATCAGCGAGTGGTAGAAATGACCCTATATAATCGACAAGAGCGAACTGTAGAAATGACCGTCTCTATCGGATATTCTGATTGACAGAAGAGCAATGGGAGTCTTTAAGAACAGCCCTGTCTGGCGCCCCAGCTGAGCTGCAGGTGGTATTACATGACGCCGGCGGTCGTTACTTCGCTGTAAACAACAGGGCGTCGCAGCCGGAGAGAGAGTCGCAGGCACAGCAGCTGTTGGCTATGATGCAGGTGAGGTCTGACGGACCGGGACTGATTCCTATCCTTACTCCCAGCTTTGGCTCCACTCATTCCTCTGAGTTGTGGTTGCAGTCAGTTAATCCTCATTGCACTGGCATTTGAAATAGAAGACAGGCCTTATTGTAACGCCCAATCAGCCATGATGGTTATGGTCAGAGCGACTGGCATTTGTAATAAACGAAGACAAAACGGTGTGCGTCTTTATCCGTTCTAAGTCTCCCGGGCGTTTGCTGTCCGTTTTAAGCTCTCTATATTTAGCTTTGTACAGTCAGAATGCTTGCGTGTGCGGGTGGCTGTGTGTGTGTGTGTGTGTGTGTGTGTGTGTGTGTGTGTGTGTGTGTGTGTGTGTGTGTGTGTGTGTGTGTGTTCGCGCGCGCGCGCCTAGAATAGAATCTAGGGACAAGATTTTGCGCTTTAAAAATACTTTTATTATTATTATTTTATTAGCAAACATAGGATGGTAAAGGCTGAGTTTACAGGGAGAGCTAGACTCCATTTGGATGAATTCCCGCATTTCTGAATAGTTCGAAAAGCGAAAAACGCGCGCACGTGCGTGTTTGAGTGTGTGTGTGTGTGTGTGTGTGTGTGTGTGTGTGTGTGTGTGTGTGTGTGTGTGTGTGTGTGCACGTGAGTGCGTGCGCGCGCGCATGTGTGTTTGTGTGTGTGTGTGTGTGTGTGTGTGTGTGTGTGTGTGTGTGTGTAATGAGTTCAAATGAACATTTGTGTACTTGACAGTATTGCGTGCATTCTTGTTTTTTTCCCCTCTTCTTCCAAGCAAGGAGAAATGTGTATTTTTCAGTGTATTTACCACTTGGAAGCATCTGGAGTTTCTTTCATAATGCCAGTCTCGGAGTCGACGGTTCATTGTCAGACTTTTTTTGAAGCATCTGAAGTTTCTTTCATAATGCCAGTCTCGGAGTCGACGGTTCATTGTCAGACTTTTTTTGTTTTTGTTTTGGTTATTGTCTTCTTCTTTTTCTGCGAGTCTAGCCTTCCATTCGCCCTGATACAGTCGCAGTGGCTGACTGGGCGTAAAACACCAAGTTACTTACTTACTAGGCTTCCACGACCTGCCACTCAAATTCGCTCTGTTTTCTTCTTTTGTTTTTAAATCCCCAGGAGCTGGTTTCCCAGAACGAAGGCGCCTACTTTACCAACGAGCTGTGTGCTGACATCAGCTCCCGCGTGGACGAGCTGGTCCAACGTCGTGTGCAAAGGGAGCACGTGACTCCCGAGATGGCAGCCACTGACACCCGTCAAGCCATCGTTAGGGACCAGGAGGACCCCGGTTTCTTCCAAGCGATCGGTAGAGTCACCAAAGACGCCCTGGTGTCCGTTGTCGGGACGTTCGTTGGTAATGTTGCTGGCATGGCGGCAGAGGCTATCGGAGCACGTCTCGCCGCTTGCTCTGTGATGTGAATGAAAACACAGCCGATAAATGCTCTTTATATCACATATTATTCGTTTTTGACGTTCGGTCAGTAATGACTGGCGACTGCTACATAATATATGCAAATAACGTAGTGTTATGCATTGTAGTCCATTGTCCCGCGGACGCAGAATTAATTTAAATAAAGTTTAGCTTTGTTTTGTTGTCATTTTTATGTGTTTGGTCAGCACGGAACAACTTCATAGATACTTGATTTAAACAAAATTTTATTCAAGACAAAATAAAGATACAAAGAATCGTTATGTGCTCATCAACAAGCTGTAGCTTATAGGCGATGAGCTCATACAGCTGGAAAAAACACACAATGTAAGGCGGACGAACAATTTCATTTCACTAACAGAAACTGAGTGAGAAATAACAACAATAAAAACGAAAAACAAGAGAAAACAAAGAAAGAAAAAGAAACAAACAAACAAACTACAATAACAAGACACAAAAATACGAACTGTCGCTAGAAAACAGTGAAAAACAAAATAGTGGAAAAAATAAAACAATAATAGGTGGATAGATAGATTGGCTGGTGGCTTAAATAAATACTAGCGAGAGAGAACTGGAATGTGGAGACAGAGAGGGATGGGAAAAGGGAAAGATGGTTTGAAGTCATTTTTTTTCTTTTTTCTACAGTAGCATAATTATTAATTTTTGACAAAGTTCAGAGGTATGAGTAGGCAGTCGGTCACTTGTATAATCAAAACATATAGTCACATTTACAGAAGGAATTGATTCTTGGATTTTTAACGTCCCTTTAGTATACTATGTTAAAAGGACAAATCACATGTGCACAAAAAGTCAGTATATATTGTCAAAAACAAACAAACAAGAGATAATCATATTACAGGTCAGCTACCTGCTAGATTACAGTTCTGCTTTTAAAGTCGCTTAGATAGCTTAATGAATTCATGGACAGTTAGGAATATGTGTTTATTTTCTGGAAGTCGCAGGTCTAAGTTACCGTACAGTAGTGTTCTAATATTGGTTTGGCTGCTAGGGAGGGTAAGTATTGTTCTTGCGCGGATGTTTATGTAGTTAGGACAATGCAGGAGGTAATGCTCGGCCGTTTCTCTAGAATAACCGCAAGAACATTTTGGGTCGGTACTTAAATGGCGGTTGACTAGGTCATTGTTAAGGTTACTCATTTCTAGGCGAAGGCGACAGTGAATGACTTGTGCATTTCTTTCTCCAAAGTAGTAATAGGCTGGAACTTTACTGTCGGACAAGGACAATGATCGTTTAAAAACACTTAAAGATGTACTTTGTTGAACGTTAATGGGGAGAGAATTCCACTCTGCTGTGGTAGATGGAATGAAGGAGTTTCGATAAAGTTCAGTTTTGCATGTAGTCACATCTCTTTCTAATGGTCTGCGTCTGTGGTACGGATTAATGTGGGCGACTAAAGGAGGCAAGAGGTCACTTATATATTGTGGACAGAGGCCTAGTATCATTTTGTGGAACATCAAGAGTTTATGCCGTTTCCGTCTTTCCTTTAATGTGCAGAATCCGGATTCTATGTACAGTTTCTGGTGGCTAGTTCCACGAATACCTCCTATAATGATTCTTATGGCTTCTAGATGCAGGCTTTCTAGCTTTTTTGATTGAGTGTCTGTGCAGTTATCCCAGACGATATCAGCATAATCAAAAACTGGGAGGATGAACGATTTGTACATAGTTTCTAACGCTTTTCTGCTTATTTTGTACTTGTAAGACCGAAGACAGGAAATTAACATACTTGTTTTATTTATAACAGACCTAATGTGTTCATCCCATCTGCAGTTGTTTTGTAAGATTACTCCTAGGTGTTTGTGAGACGGTGTTTCTTTTAGAGTTTTGCTGCCAAAAGTAAGTTGTTGATTTTGATTCTGACCTCTAGTAAAGTTTAGTTGTTCAGTTTTTTCTTCATTAAATCTAACTTTCCATTTTTTGGCCCATTCATTAATTGTTTCTAAGTCATGGTTCAGTATTTCGGCACGCGAGTCGGGGTTGTTCAGTGCCAAGGACAAAGATACTTGAATCTCTCTCTCTCTCTCTCTCTCTCTCTCTCTCTCTCTCTCTCTCTCTCTCTCTCTCTCTCTCTCTGTATGCGCTTTGTGCATCTGACGTTGTGAGCACGCAAGTTTTGTGTGAAAGTTACTATGCCCCATGTGTAAATTTTCGTGTATACAGTTTCATTCATTCATTCATGCTTCATACAAGTATATAAATGATGCCTTGTACAAAAGAAAAAGAAGGGGGGGAAAGAGAGAGGAAAAAAAAAAGAAGAGGAAAAGATCTTTTTACTCATCAGTCCTTTAGCAATAACTGTTAGGTTTTGATTGAACCCAAACCTCCTCTCTGTCCCTACCTCCCCCCCCCCCCCTCCACCATCATGGCCCCTATGGTGGTTTTCGTGGCATAGCCCCCCCCCCCCCCCACCCCACCCCCACCCCCCAGCCCCATGGGGGCACCATTCCAAAGGCGTCACTCAGGCAGCTCGCCCATTTCGCCTCTTTCTCTATCCCTTTCTCTGGCTAACACTTTAACCCCCGCAACCCTAGGCCTCTACATAATGCCCCAAAATCTGAAACAGAACGAGAACCAGAGCGCTTGTGCAGAATCAACACACAAGGGAGCTAATTAGCGCTCGAAAAACGTCACACAAGTACAACAAAGACCCGAGTCACCCACAGTAACTCTCACCTGATATGCATGTAAATAAAAGTTACATAAACTCCACCAGCGGTAGATCCTCAAGATGTACATCCTCAGGATGTTGATGATCTTGAGGATGTACGTCCTCAAGATGTTGATTCTAGAGTTATGCCCAGTAGATTCAAATAAGCTCAGTGTTTCTCCTCTGAAAAGTGTATAATTATAAGTGTAACTGTGACGTCACGTGTGTTCACAACGCATTCTATTATCCCTGTTATTACCAAGGAAAGAAAAAATGTTACAAAGAGAAACAGAAAGAGCAGAAAACAAATGTCAAATGTATGGGTTGTGAGACTTACCTGTGTTTCCAGAGTGATAGAAACTTTCTGCTCAGTTTTCATGAGTGTCAGTGTAATTCACTGTAATGTGTGTGCGTATGTTGCGCTCCATTTTTAATGGTTACCATGCTTGAACATTACCATAGTTACCATGCTTGAACCATGCTTGAACATTATGAAATCTGTATCTGTTTAAAAATCCATTGTTTGGACAGACGTCTATTTACAGTTAAAAGGAGACAAAACGTCTCGTGGCCTTGAAACATAGGCATTTGGGTAGTCATACTATGCAAAAATCGCAGTTAAAAAGGGAGACAAAAAGTCTCGTGGCTTTGAAAAACAACAGCCACATAGGCATTTGGATATTGATACTATGCAAAAGTCGCATAGTAATCTTACATAGGTTAGTAACATATTATGTGGTTTGTTATTATTTTAAGGAGAGAAGAGTAATGCACTTGCCGCGCTGGGGCGTTGGAGCGTTGGTCACGCTCGGCAAGCACGGCGGTGGGTTAGCGGTGTTCAGGGAGCTGAACGCTGCGCTTCCTCCCCCGAGCCCTGTCGTCAATGGGGGTCACCCTTCGCTTCCCCCAACCCCGGGGACGGACCCCGGCAGGTCACGGGGGAGCGGTGGGTGACGCAATGCGGACGTCACGGGATGTCCCTCATTCTACAGGCAGGCTGCCATGGGACAGCTGTAGATCAGTTTGGCGGCGGCACGGAGAAGGTTCCAGCCCTCTCGCTGGTGACGCACTGCCAGGCTTTGGATGCACAGGGGGAGTCCCAGGCTAATGAGTTTATCAGTCAGGGGTTTAACCTGATCTATGCAGTTTATACATTTGAATAATATATGATAAAAAGACACTGGCTCACCGCATACACAGGGTGTGGGCACAAACATGACCCTCCACCAGTCCATGTGTATCCGGTGCATGATGCGTGCAAGGTGTATCGGCACTACAGGGAAGAAGATTCCGTCCCTGCAGGGGGAGGTCCGATCGGCCCAGTCTCTGGCTAGTGCCTGGGTGCGAAACTCCTCCCCCCACTGTCTCCACACCTGCACAGTAAACCTGGAATAAATATCGGCCAGGCCGAAGTCGAGGTTGACTGTCGCCGACTCGGTTCCCTTGGGCCCTCTCTTCGCTGCCCTGTCAGCCTTCTCAGTAAGTAAACATGGTGCTTAACGTCCACAGAAACCATAAGGCTTATTAGGGACGGGCAGAAGGGGGGAATGGGGCATGGAGGTGGGAGGAGAGGGAGATTATATACCTATCGCTACACTGTCACTACCAGAATGATTCCTGCATTAAGATGGGCAGCGATGAGAGCCATTCTAATGTTTCAGTAGGAAGTGATGGACAAAGTCACAAGACAGTGTCCACAAACCACAACCTTTTTGATGAGAAAGGACAGCCGAAGCGGTATCGAACCGAGGTCCTTCCGCTTACCAGCCTAACGCCTTACCGCTAGGCCAAACCGGCTCACGCCTTCTCAGTGTTGAGCATTGATGATGATGAAGTGATGCTTAATGTCCTCAGATGTCAGTTGACATATTAGGGACAAGTTGTGACCAATGCCGAAGCACGGTTCAATAAATCTTTACGTCCACGGAAACCAGAAGGCTCGTTAGGACGGACAGCTCAGGACGTCCACCTCGACTCTCACACAGCTCCTGAACTATGAAGTTGAGCATTGATGAAGTGATGCTTAATGTCCTCAGATGTCAGTTGACATATTAGGGACAAGTTGTGACCAATGCCGAAGCATGGTTCAATAATTCTTTACGTCCACGGAAACCAGAAGGTTCGTTAGGACAGACAGCCCAGGACGTCCACCTCGACTCTCACACAGCTCCTGAACTGTGTAGTTGAGCATTGATGACGAGTTGATGCTTAATGTCCTCAGATGTCATTTGACATATTAGGGACAAGTTGTGACCAATGCCGAAGCACGGTTCAGTAAAAGCCACATACGTAAGGTGTATGCGTGTTTAGCTGTAACCTGCCACCTGCACTTTTGGCAGAATGACCGGGATTTTTTACGTGCTACTGTGGTAACACGGGGGTGGAACGGATACCGAAATAAGAGTCAGCACAGAAAGTCGACCCTGGAAAAAGAAAATTCTTCCACCGTTCCAGCAGGGATTCGAACCCGCGACCTTTCAATCACGAGTCCGGCGCTCTAACCACTGAGCTATCCCCGCCCCCTCGGTTGAGCATTAGCCTTATGACTGCTTTTATAGGTGATGTTTTCATGTGGTTTGGTGAAATTGCTTTTGGTAAGCTTCCATTTCCGGAGCATAAAATCTATAAATATTGACTTTAATTGTGTGAAACTTGGCTTGTTTGATGGGGCAATGGTTCTTGTTCAATAATAATCAGCTGCTGATGAACTAAGACTGATATCCTGCTTTTTGTTGTTGTTGTTCATTATGAAAGACGAATGAGTGAATGTGCGTGACAATTTCTATTTTTAGTAACACAGTCACATGACAACACATCAAATAACGCAATTTATTAAACAAAACTTGAATTTAAAAGCTCATCCATTTCTGCACATTTTGATATATTACAAACACATTTTTATCCTTAGGTATAACTTATTTGAGCACTTGAAAAACATTCATGGAGAATACGTACAAAAGTGTCAAAATCACAAGAACTGTTGAGAGCTAATAAAATTTACACAAGTTTTTGGCGACAAATGCACCAGAATCATCACCACTCATCAGCATTATGTATGGTTGAGAATATGTAAACGGTCAAAGCTGCTGCCAGAGGCAGACTATTTGACAGACTGCTTCACCCACAGCCTCATATTCTCCATGCAAAAGAAAGATGACACATTACCAATCATGAGATCGCCGACATCTTCTCACCTGGTCTGGGGCGGTGGCGGCAGCTGTCAGGCAGAACCAGATCATGACAATGGCAGTGGCCAGGATGAGGAAGCACAGGACAATGCGAGCAATGCCCGTCTTTCTGGCTACACATGTCAGCCAGTCAGACCTGCCTGTCTCTGTGGACCAAAAGGTACATGAACCACGTATTCTTCAAAAGCATAAGCAACAACATAAAAGCAACATTCATCTCTCTGACAGAAGGCACCAGCCACTCTAGCCACAGGCTGTCTGCATGCCAGTGAAAAAGAATAAGGGAATTTCAGTCAAAATGCAATACTAGTCTTGCCTGTAACTCCAAGAGTAGCACACAATGCGTAACAGTTGGAAAATGCAAGAATGTGACAGGGCACGTGCATGTTCTGTACAAATCTTTAATTTCTCTTTCTTACTTTTTTTTATGCAAAAGACTGCAGGTCCCAAACCACATGTTTTGCTTGTTTGTTTAATCAGATTCCAGAACCCTTTCAGTTCATATTTCCATGTAAATGAACCATCCCTAACCCTTTTGCCTCACCGTTTCACAGTTGTCGTTAAGGAAGGGTGTCACTGCATTTTAGTTCCAGAGAATGATGTCAACATACAGTTTTATGACAGCTATAAGAAGTTTGGTTTACTGGCTAGTAAAATGTTTTTGGCTCATCAAAATCAAAAGGGCAGGATACAATACAAATCAAAAGTGTGGGATCGCTCAGTTGGTTGAGCATGATACTGAACAGCCAGGAACGATACTGCTGCAGGTTTGATTACTCAGTGCAGCAAGGGACTTTTTTCCTCCCAGAGTCAACTTTCAGTGCAGACTCTACTGTGTTCATACAGCCCTCATGTGCAGCAACACGCAGTAACATCTGTGCGCATGTTAACAGTCCTAAACACTGACAGCCATGCCACTGTTTGGACACATAAAAATACTGCACACATGGGTAGGAATGGGTAATGTTGCTCTTGTGGCTGCTGTAACTGTACCCAGGTAAACCAACCCAAATTTCCCATGAGGGATTAATGAAGTTTTTTTTGCTTGTTTGTTTGTTTGTTTGTTTTAAATTTAAAGAACATTTGTAAAATAGGAAAATGACCTCCATTACCTTCCACATCCAGCTGCAGCCCATCATCAGAACTGCGAGCGGCCTTCATCTGTGAGGCGCGGAAGTTGAGCAGTGGTGTCGCAGAACTGTCCTGGCTGGAATTGTTGGTCTCCATGTAGGTGCTGGTCTTGTCATCCAGCCAGGGAAGGTTGTCTGGAACGTCTGACAGTAACGCACAAACGTATGGTGTTTTGAAAGTGACAACAAAAGATGGAACTGCATGTAATATGTATCAATCACTGCACTGCTCAGTCCGTGTTCTGTAACTAGCAACAGTTCAGTATTACAAGTTTTGATTATCTCCCTTTTGAAACTGTGCCATCAGGATCTCAACATGATGCAAGACTTTTTTGGATTTAATAAATTTTGGGGAAAGTAATAATATCCTTATTTATGCACATCTGCCTGCTGTATAAAGTCACCCAAAACTAGAATGGTCAGGCTCACTACAGCTTTGCATTGCCTACCGTAATTTTATTTGCATAAACTGTTCCATCTTTTGTTTGTGGACTGACTTTTGTGTCCAGCATAAAAACATCCACCCAAAAAATGCATGGCAGGGTTTGCATCATATGGCAGACTTTTTTTTTTTTTTTTATCAAGGATAACTCACAAGATGTCACTTTTAAAGCATTTACTATTGCCTATCAACTGTAAACCAAACTGACCAGCAAGTCATGACATCAGCCACCCTCTCTCTTCCATACAGTGACAGTTTTTTTTAACAAACTTGCCAACTCACCTTCCATATCGCCTGGAACAAAGTCAATGGCATGTGGCTCAGAACGCACCACTACCAGCTGACCATTGTCCGCCTGCATGAAGACTGACCAGCTGACCTCCATGTGGCGATACACCTTGTCTATCATGTTGCTGTAGATGCCGTGCATGTAGAGTAGAGGGTGCAACACATGCACTGTGGGTTCATCCTGTGGGACATTCAGTAATGTGTCACTGTTAGGGTCATTCTCATGAAGTGATAATAAAGCACAGCTTCATAACATTAACAGGAACAGCAAATGCTTCAAAGTCTCATCATACTGATACTTGTTGCAGGCAAATACAACTTTCTCTTGTAATTTTGGACTCTCCCAAGACCTTGAAAATAGGTCAAAATAGGCCACGGTTATAAAACTGGGATGAACATGTATACGAAGGGGCAGAACCGCAATGTGTACATGGCAAACTTGAAAACGTGTGTGTGTGAAGTAGTTATTTGATTTTAACGTCCCGTCAACCACATAGGGTCATCTCGTGTGAGAGAGGAAGGGAGGGAGTTAAGAGAAAACCACCGCTTATAACAGTAGCCTTCTAGTCGCTGGTGAGAGAGTTAGTTTGCAGTCCAGCCAGTGTTGTTCCTCAGTCAGTGAGGCCGGTGTGCCTCCAGTTAGTGACTGCAGAAAGTTCTATAAGGAGTAAACACCAAAACACACCAAAACGCACCATTGTCGTGCTGACTGGACGGATAACTAACGATGACGACTCTCACAACCAACAACAGATCAGACGAGAACAGCATCGTAGGTGCTTTTTTCCCCCGCTTCTTCTTCATCAGTTTTTTGGGGTGTTTTTTTGTTAATGCGCTATCAAAACCTTGGTGTTACACATGATTGTCATTGCCTGACCACGAAAAATCACATTCCCAATCTGGTACGCTTAGCTAATTTTGAACTTCGTCGCATTGGTCCCATCCGTTATTTTCTGTCCACAGGTGCCACGACTGACTTGAAAACAACTTGAGCCAAGCAAACATGGTGCTTAACGTCCACAGAAACCGTAATGCTTATTAGGTACGAGTACTGCCACGGAAACAATATAATATAATAATAATAATGGAAATTTGTAAATAATACGCCTTATATAGCCTCGTCAAATCTGCATACTCGTTGAAAACGTGGATCGATTCATAACTATTGTTTCAGTTTGTTTCTTTTCACGCGGTGTGGTTCTTGGATTTTAACGTCCAGTCAACCGCATAGGGTCACTCAGGGTGGCGATGTGGTACCCGCTGAGGTCGTCACAAGCAGTTGCGCCATGCTGAGAAGCGACGCAGACGGTTTTCAAATCTATTTCAAGCCGGGAGCAGGTCATTTTATGGATGAGCTGGTTTGGCCTAACGGTAAGGCGATAGGCCGCTGGAAAGCGGACTTCCACTTGTGATTTGACAACTCGTGTTTCGCCCTACTATCTATCCTTCGCAGTTGACCGGGGGTTAACTGTCTAAACCTACGGTTTACGGGAACTATACCTAACGGGCTACACTGTCAGTCACCACCACAATGACTCCTGCATTACGTGTGGGCAGCGATTAGAGATATTTTTTTAAAATCTTTTATTGCTTGTGGCGGAAAAGAACACAAGATAGTGTCCTGCGTCAGTAAGGTCACAAGTTTAATAATAGGGCCTAACTGATAATAATGAAAATTTGTAAGCGCCCTACTTATCAAAATATTTGAACAGCCAAAGGCGCGTACAAAGGCAAGAATAGTGACAATATGCTACAACATAAAATAAAATTTAACAAGATACAAGGTTTGAAGAGAAAAGAGAGCCGAAGCGGGGAATCGAACCGACGTAGTTCGCTAGTATCGGCCAGACCCAGAGATACTAAGTAAGTAAACATGGTGCTTAACGTCCACAGAAACCACGAGGCTTATTAGGGACGGTGAGAAGGGCGGGGCGGCGGGAGGGGGGGGGTATGGAGGTGGGGGAAGAGGGAGATTATATACCTATCGCTACACTGTCAGCACCAGAATGATTCCTGCATTACGATGGGCAGCGATGAGACATTTTAATATTTCAGTAGGAAATGAGGGACAAAGTCACAAGACAGTGTCCACAAACTATAACCTTTCCGAAGAGAAAGGAGAGCCGAAGCGGTATTGAACCGAGGTCCTTCCGTTTACCAGCCTTACCGCTAGGCCAAACCGGCTCACTAGAGATACTACCATGGACTGATATTTTTATATGTAGGTCACACTGTGTACTACAGCTCTTGAAATAGTGACAGGCCTAAAGCCCGTTCTTAACTGGGCGCATGTTTCTTCGCGAACCCAGTTGAAGTATTCGGCGAAGCTAGCTGGTTCTTAATTGGGCTAACTTTTCTTCGCGAACCTAGTTGGAAGTATTCGTCGAAGCTATATTCGGGGAACATTCGCCCTATTCGACGATCATTGCCTCTGATTGGCTGAGAGCAGAGCTCTCCTGAGGATGAAGAAAAAATAAAAATAATAATAAAAATGGATGACGGTGTCGCTAGGTTCTTCACTCGCTTCGGAAGGAATTTGTTTATTTGTTGACTTGTGGAAGGCGCAGCCTTGTCTCGGAAACCCAGAATGAGATAGTAGTTAGTTGAATTACACTGTGAGGGATGATGAAAGTATACTGACTTGACTTGACTTTAGCCTACATTTTCGATCA
This sequence comes from Alviniconcha strummeri, assembly GCA_963584105.1. Taxonomy (NCBI): domain Eukaryota; kingdom Metazoa; phylum Mollusca; class Gastropoda; family Provannidae; genus Alviniconcha; species Alviniconcha strummeri. Next base: position 11,647,684 of record OY757545.1, read on the forward strand.
TGCTGTCTGCTGCGCGTCTGCCGCAAGTTCGAGCCGAAGCTTGCATCTCATTACAAGCCAGTTGAGAACGAAGTAAAGTCTGGACTGTCCGAACCATGTTCGGCGAACTAAAGGTTCAGTTAAGAAACGAATCATAGTTTGTCGAACTGTCCGAAGTACGTTCGGCGAACAAACATACGCCCAGTTAAGAACGGGCCAGACGCGTCGGGAAACAAGTTTGGCCGGCGACTTTTATCATGGGTGGGTACTCATGAAACCGAAACAAGGACCCGGAAGTATCGGCTGCATCATCGACGCGGGTTCGTTGGCGGCTTTCACTCATTTTAAAATTTATACAGTATGTATATGTACAATGGAGTGCCAGATAAGACAGTCTAGATGCCTAATTACTGTTTTAAAAAAAAAAAAAAAAGTGGGGGGGGGGGGGGTCTTTGTACCGCAAGGGGGGGGGGGGGGGGCGGGGGAGAACAACAACAACAAAACTACCCAGCTTTCAAATGACTGCACTGATTGCTTCAGCGATCTAGTCATAATGACGTTACAGGGTGACCTTGTTAGCCGGGCGTGCTCAGTCTACAAATCTGAGCCCGGACTGAATACTGGAGACTAGCTCTGCAGCTTACGGCTGAGCTGACAATTCCCCAACTGACACCAAGCTGTTAACTAGAGACTTGCAGGAGGAATTGTGGCCGGACACCGCTTTTTTATCAGTAAGCATGTTGCCTATACTTTAGTCAGGAACCAGTGGTGTGAGTGTGTGTGTGTGTGTGTGTGTGTGTGTGTGTGTGTGTGTGTGTGTGTGTGTGTGTGTGTGTGTGTGTGTGTGTGTGTGTGTGTGTGTGTGTGTGTGTTGCACATAGTTATGCTTGAACCCTTGTTGATCTCTGCATTATGTGTTAGATTTGGTTAAATGGCTGACATTTTCCATTTCGATGATCTACATTATGTGTGTTATGTTTGTTCAGCGCTTTGAGCCGCCGGGTGGTTCTTGGATTTTAACGTCCCGTCAACCGCCTTGTATGGTTACGTCACTGAGGGTGGTGGTGTGGTATGCGCTGTGTTCACAAGCCGTTCCGCCATGTTGAGAAGCGGAGCAAAAACTATGGGCTGTTGGCGACGGTTTTCAAATCTCTTTCAGGCCCGCGGCAGCAGGTCAAAATGCAGTTTTGTATTCATCATACATCCCTTATCTCCATATTTTTTTATTTTTTTATATCGGTTGTGATCACGAGAGAGCGGTGGCGTGATAGCACGAGACACGCCATTTTTCTGT
>OY757545.1:11649156-11676656 GCA_963584105.1 Alviniconcha strummeri
GGGGTTTGCTAAACCTGTTTGGAGACCAGGAGCTGAGCGTGATTATTTAGCTGAAATTGACGAGGGAGGAGTAGAGGTAATTTATGATCGTATGCAAAAGTTGCTAGAAAGTACTGACAGTATTAACCAATCTGATATCGACGACATAACGGATGGTATATGCAGCTTGTTAACAAATGCAGCTGTTAGACTGGATATGTACCAGAGCCAAACCTGTATGAGAGAGGACAAAGGCAAAAAAATCAAAATGAGCCAAGAAGACAGGAGATAAAAAAGAATAAATACCCTTGGTTTGACGCAGAATGCAAGAAGAAAAGGGCCGAGTATCGAAAAGCTGAAGGTATGCATAAAAGTCATGATAATTATTATACCAAAGGAGAGAGAGCACGTGCGCATAAAGAGTATAAAAAAGTTCTAAACAGGAAAAGCCGAATGCACACGAAAGTCTTCCACGAAAGGATAAGATCATTGCGTTCTTCGGATCCACGTGCATATTGGAGAATCCTGAATAGTAATAACCGTCAAAAGAAGCATACTGTAGATGCCATTAGCCATGATCTTTTTGTTGAGCATTTTCAGAAGCTGGGCAACATCCCCGAGGAAGAACTTCATACATTTGATAACGAAACTGATATATTTGTACACGATGATTTAGAAAATAATATCTCAGCGGACGAAGTTTTGAAATGCATCAAGAAGCTTAAAAATAATAAATCCTGTGGGTATGATGGTATACTTAATGAATTCCTAAAGACCTCTTCTTCTAAATTGCTAATCGCAGTTACTACGCTATTTAATATTGTACTGCAGACAGGTAAAATTCCACACGCTTGGTCTATTGGCTATATTAGTCCTATTTATAAAGGAAAAGGAGAAGAGAATGACCCAGATAACTATAGGGGTATAACTGTGCTGAGTTGTTTTGGAAAACTCTTTACTAGTGTGATAAACGATCGAATTCATTCTTTTTTAGAAACCAATGATATTCTTGGTAATGAACAATCAGGTTTTAGGAAAGGGCATTCGACGATGGATCACGTTTTTGCTTTACATTGTCTCATTGATGTATATTTGCAGCAGAATTTTTATTTTTATTTTGTGCGTTTATTGACTATAAAAAGGCCTTTGACAGTGTGCAGCGCGGATTGTTGTGGGGAAAACTGTTAAATCTGGTGTGAATGGGAAGGTTCTACATGTGATACGAGATATGTATGCTAAAGCAAAATCATGTGTGAAAACTAGGCATGGTCTATCGCAGTTTTTTGTCTCAAACGTTGGTCTGCGTCAGGGGGAAAATTTGTCACCAGTTTTGTTTTCGCTGTTTTTGAATGACTTAAAAGGTTTTTTAACGAGTAACAATGTTCAGGGCTTAAAACTACCATTTGCATTGGCCCAGGATGTGTGTCTTCAAGATATCGACAATTTTTTGTATTTGTTTTTATTGTTGTACGCGGATGACACAATTGTACTAGCCGAATGTCCTGAAGATTTGCAGAGAGCGTTAGATATACTCAAAATATATTGTGAATTATGGGGTCTCGATATTAATGTTAGGAAAACCAAAGTCATGATATTTTCAAGGGGGAAGATCAGAAAAATGCCGAAATTCAATTTTAATGAGGAAACTGTTGACGTTGTTTGGGATTATAAATATTTGGGAGTAAAATTTAACTATAATAACAAGTTTAAAAAGGCACAACAGTTACAGTTTTTACTTGCAAACAGGGCTATGTTTTCACTATTAAGGAAATGTCGGCAGCTAAATTTGCCACTAGATATACAATTAGAACTTTTTGAAAAATGTGTGCACCCAATCCTTCTGTATGGTTGTGAAATATGGGCGTGCGAGAAGATGGATGTAATCTCAAAACTACAGCTTCGATTTTTAAAACTGACCTTAGGTGTCAAAGTTACAACCCCAACATGCATGGTGCTTGGGGAAGTGGGAAGATATCCGATAGAAATTGAAGCAAAATGCAGGATGTTAGGATTTTGGTATGGTTTGTGCAGTACCTCTCACTCTGAATCGCCTAAGATTTCTAACCTAATGTTTCAGCTATGTTCTAAGTTGTATTATGCAAGCGATTATAAGCTCCCATGGCTTATGAAAGTGCATTCGTTATTAGATAGTTTAGGATTATCTTATATTTGGTCTAACCAAATCCATACCATCGAAAGCTTTAAACGTATAGTGAAGCAAAGACTAATGGATCAATTTATACAAGAATGGCAAAGCAGAGTAGCAGAAAATAGTGTTTGTAGTAATTATTGTTTATTTAAAAAGAAATTTTGCTTTGAGGAATATCTAACCTATCTCCCATCTATCCTAAGACAAAGAGTATTGAAATTTAGACTTAGTAATCACAGACTGCCAATCCAGCAAAGACGAACGTTAGGTATTCCAAGGGATGAAAGAATATGTACTGTTTGTGACAGTGGTGAGGTAGGAGATGAATTTCACTATCTGCTTAACTGTTCCAACGAAAATGTCAAGAGAAACCGTATTAAGTATGTTGATAAATATTATACACATCATCCCAACGTGCCCAAATTTTGTAGTCTCATGAATATGACGTCAAAATCTAAGAATATCAAGCTTGCTAAATTTATTAGTTGTATTCTTCAATTATTTTGATTAAGCCAATAACGAGCAACGAAAACAAAAAAGAAAAAGTTAATTTTTACGCCTTAGCCTTATATATTTATAACAACTTTGATTTGTGTTTGAGCATTTAATTATTTTTTATATATAAAGTGTGGTAGTTATTTATTAGTAGAACGCATGTACTTGTTCATAGGGAATGTCGTGTGCGAATGTAACTTCGCTTTCTAGCCCCCAGGGGCCAAAAGCTCAATAAAACCTTGAAACCTTGTCTCCCTCTTCTCCCACCTCCATAACCTCCTCCCCCCTTCTCCCCGTCCCTAATAAGCCTTATGGTTTCTGTGGACGTTAAGCACCATGTTTGTTTACTTACTTACGTCGTCTAACCGACCGAGCGTGGTCGCTGAGAGCGGCTGTAAAATGATAATAATACTGAAAACTCGTTTAGCGCATAGCATGCGGTAACCCGCACTAGGTGCTGTGTAATGGAAGACTCGAACAACAAAAAAAAATCATCACAACCAAAGCCAGTCCACGTGGCATCTTCATCCAGCCATAGCAGTCATTCCATCAAACATTCGGCGAGACGTGACCGAGTCCGGTCCACAGGCCGTTAAAATCCTGTGAGGAACTAACCGTCATACGGGCACCTATACAGGACATGCACAACACGCGATCAAACCACGTGATCACACTACACCTGCACAATCAGATGAGTCGCAGGTCACAGACCTAAAGGAAGCAACAGACTTGAAATCTACTCAAAACAACGAAAAACTGATTTCATTTTCAACAATAACTGAGGCGCGGTAGACAATAAGCAGACAATTTTAAAATCGTTCTCCTGTCAGTCCGTTGCCTGGAAAACGAGGTTCGCCCCGAAAATGTGCCCATGTTTTGTGGCGTCCTTTTAAAGTGAGTGTTCTTCTGAACCTTTTGTGTGTGGATCTTCTTTCAAAATGCAAGCATTAAACTTTTCTGCTTCCTCTTTTTCGTCCTTAATTTGTTGTTGATGTTGTTACGGAAACTGAAAGACCAACTTTACCGTCATCATCTTTCGGCACCAGTGGCCTTCCTATGGAGTTTGTGATTGAATCCTTCCTTCCCGTGGACTCTGTGAGTGAATCAGACCATGGCGGTGGTACAAGTGGACGTCCCGGAAGAGCCAAGGAATGGAAAAAATGAAACTGAATCAGTTCATCTTCAACACCGCCGCTTACAGATGCGTGTGGGTGCATGATTGTGTGTGTGTGTGTGTGTGTGTGTGTGTGTGTGTGTGTGTGTGTGTGTGTGTGTGTGTGTGTGTGTGAGGTGAGTGAGTGAGTGACTGAGTGCCAGTTTTGTGACGAAAAATAAATATAAATAAAATTCTTGTTTGCGCAGGCCTTCCTGTAGAATCTGAAGAAATATGTGTCTGTGTCTGGCAGTTGAATGTAGATGAATGCATATGGATAGGGAGAGGGGGGAGGGAAGGGGCAGGGAGAGAGTATGAGAGATCTAGGCAAGAGAAGGAGACATGGGTTGGGTGGGTGAAAAGACAGATTCAAATTGGTGTTGTTGTCTGAGATCATTAAGTTAATATTTTTTTAATTATTGTATGAGTGGACGAGCGGAGACTGGTGTGCGCGTGTCATTGTGTGTGTGTGTGTGTGTGTGTGTGTGTGTGTGTGTGTGTGTTTGTGTGTGTGTGTGTGTATTGTTCGATAGGCAATAATGGTAATTTAAGCTACAATAATTAAGGTTTTGTTTGCTGAAATGTATGTTAATGTAGTTTTTGTGATCAGATGTTTGTACAGCGCAGTGAGTTTAACTCTGGTTGAAGAATAGCACTTTATAAGAATTATTTATTATTATTATTAGTTTACGTTCATAGCTGTGTTAGAAAGAGTCTTTGTTACATGAATGGATGGCTATTGGTTTTATCAAACTTCTTTTAGGCCATAAACAATGTATAGGTACGAATAGAACCAGTTACGGTTTGGGACGTAACAAAGGTGGGATTAGGGAACGGACAGGATCACCTGTAACAGTTATGAGCTACAGTAACAAACAAAACTCGATGCTGTCTGTAAAACAGACCTTTTAGCCTTTCATTTAAACCCTTCGTCGTCGTGTTTCCTGGTTGGATAGCGTTGTGTATATCATTGTGTACTGGTGTGTAGATCACTGTGTACTGGTGTGCATATCACTGTGTACTGGTGTGCATATCACTGTGTACTGGTGTGTAGATCACCGTGTACTGGTGTGTAGATCACTGTGTAGTGGTGTGTATATCACTGTGTAGTGGTGTGTATATCATTGTGTAGTGGTGTGTATATCACTGGGTAGTGGTGTGTATATCATTATGTTGTGGTGTGTATATCACTGTGTACTGGTGTGTATATATCACTGTGTACTGGTGCGTATATCATTGTGTACTGGTGTGTACATCACTGTGTAGTGGTGTGTACACCACTGTGTACTGGTGTGTGCATCATTGTGTACTGGTGTGCATATCACTGTGTACTGGTGTGTATATTATTGTGTACTGGTGTGTATATTACTGTGTACTGGTGTGTATATTACTGTGTACTGGGACACACTGTGTACATCACAGCGCTATCCATGCATGAAATACGATGATGGAGTGTTTGAATGAAACGCTAAAATGTCTAGTTATTATTACCAAGCTAATGGAACCTGTTTGAAACAAGCGGTTATAAATATTGTCTCGGTATGTTTCCAGATAAGTCACGATCAGGTCAAAACTCTCACCTTTCAATCTGAAGTGGCAAGCTTCAACAGTTATAGTCTTGTCTGGAGGAGTGGTGTCGCAGCGGAATGTCGCAGGTTCGTGTGTTGGTATTCGAACAGTGACCTTGTAGGAAATTTGTGTAAGTAACTCAAACCCTTCTTCTGAAAAACACAGCGGTTGTCCATTGTCCCAGATGCAGCACAGACATTCTGTTGACAAAGGAAACCCAACATAGTGGGTCGAAATAAAACAGATTTCTTGAATGACTTGTAATCGGACTCCAGACATTCGTCATACGCATGGAGGGATACCGTAATCCAGTCTGACAAAAAGCAAATCCACTCTGAACAAAACAACAAACAAAACAAAACAAAAAACAGCAATGAAACAACAACAAGAACAACAAAAACGAACAACAAAACAAACAACAAAAATATCGTATCTTCCCCTTTAATAATCATGCTTATTACTAATATAATTTGCGATCAGTCAGCTTTAATTTGATACGAGTTGCAGGACTGCGTCGCCCCAACACGGAGTTATGGCCCTTCCCAATGCTGTTCTAACGGATGTCCTGAGCGGCCAGTTTGCCAGCTATAGTAGCTCCAGGTAGTCTCTTTTCATGTGAGGTGTAGTTCAAAGTCACTCATGAGTCAGACTGGGTCATCCCTACGTGTACCAGTACCACGTAACCCTAACCCTAAGCCTGGGACTGGAAACCATGGTACTGGTACACAGTGGAGTGGGACACATGGTACTGGTACACAGTGTGAGTGGGACACATGGTACTGGTACACAGTGTGAGTGGGACACATGGTACTGGTACACAGTGTAAGTAGGACACATGGTACTGGTACACAGTGTGAGTGGGACCATGTACTGGTACACAGTGTGAGTGGGACACATGGTACTGGTACACAGTGTGAGTAGGACGCATGGTACTGGTACACAGTGTGAGTGGGACACATGGTACTGGTACACAGTGTGAGTGGGACACATGGTACTGGTACACAGTGTGAGTGGGACACATGGTACTGGTACACAGTGTGAGTGAATGTACTCACTTGTGACACATGGTACTGGTACACAGTGTGAGTGGGACACATGGTACTGGTACACAGTGTGAGTGGGACACAATGGGATTGGGACACAAGGTGCAGGTACACAATGGGACTGGGACATATGGTACAGGTACAGTGTGACTGGGACACATGGTACTGGTACACAGAGTGATTGGGACACATGGTACTGGTACACAGAGTGATTGGGACATATGGTACTGGTACACAGTGTGAGTGGGACACAAGGTGCTGGTGCACAATGGGATTGGCACATAAAGGTACTGGTACACTGTGTATCTGGAACATAATGGGCATGGTATATAATGGGATTGGGACACAACTGGCTTCATATATTGGGAATGCGATTGGAACACATCGGGACTGGGAGAACAATGGACTTGTTACGCAGTGGAAATGGGACACAATTGTGCTGGTACGTACACAATGAAATTGGTACATAATAATACAGGTGCACAATAAAATTGGTACATAATAATACAGGTGCACAATGAGATTGGTACATAACGCGAGTTTGCTACAATGGTACTAGTACATAATGGGACAGGGCCACAATGGTACTGGTACACACTTAAACTGGTACATCATGTAATTAAGACACAATGGAATTGGTATAATAATAATTTTAAGAAGTATAAAGCGCAAATATTGTCGCGCGCGGCCCGGCGCAACCCCGACCCCCACCCCACCCACCCACACATGCCGAGGCACCCGCTCATACGAGCATTCTGACTATACAAAGCTTAATATACACAGCTTAAAACGGGCAGCAGAGACTTGAGATGGATGAAGACAGCAGCACGGAACAGAAAACATGGTACATTCACACACACACACACACACACACACACACACACACACACACACACACACACACACACACACACACACACACACACACACACACACACACACAAACACAGAGAATTCGAATTCAAACACTTTAATACTCATGGACAGTAGCATATTAAACTTATCTGGACCTATCTAACAGCCAGTCCTTGCTATACTACAAACACAAAATAAGCATGATTATATTACAAACACTTAGCATCAGCACGAATAAACAATAGATTAATGCAGTTACACGGAGTTCCTACAAATATGCAGATCGTCTGCATCGCAATTATATTTGGTTCAATATATATATTACAACATGAATTTTAGGCAAAAATGTGACTCAAGACAGTCCAACTTTGACGAAATATTATCCTCAAGAATATATTTGTGCACGGAGGTGGGGGGGGGGGGGGGGGGGGGGAATGAACACAGGCAGAAAGAGAGGTCAAGTCAAACACAGGGACATGATTGTCCACTTCCAAACTTTTGTTGTTGTTGTTGTTGTTGTTGTTGTTGTTGTTGTGTTGTTTTGTGTGTGTGTGTGTGTGTGTGTGTGTACACATTATGTTTTTTTGTGTTCATTACGTTTCTGTTGCCGATTCGACTACTGTCACCTCTCGGGGTAGGTCCATGGTCATTCCACGCACTGTGTGTGTACTTTGGCTTCCCACACAACGCTAAGCAGCATCTGATTCCTCCGTGATCGGTTGGTTGCGTAATAAATGACACAGCTGATATCACACACTAGCTGACTTCTTCAGAAAGACGAAGAAATGACACAGCTGATATCACACACTAGGTGACTTCTTCAGAAAGACGAAGAAATGACACAGCTGATATCACACACTAGGTGACTTCTTCAGAAAGACGAAGAAATGGCACAGCTGATATCACACACTAGGTGACTTCTTCAGAAAGACGAAGAAATGACACAGCTGATAGTGAGGGAGAGAGACCTGAAGAGTGCTGGTGACCATTTCAGAACGAGGCTCCATTTCTTTTCTCTCTCTCTTTCACTTTTTTCTCATTCAAATTCCCCCCCCCCCCCAAAAAAAAAAAGGGGGGGGGGGGGAGGGAGGTTGGAAATGTAAAGCGCAGTGAGTTTGTGTACACCACAGAATAGCACTATACAAAAGTTATCTATTATTATTATTGTTTGGAATTCACTGTCATATTTAATCGTAGTTTTAAAGCTCAACTTAAAAGACACCTCTTCCGCACCGAATGTTGTCGACAAGGAATGAAGGATAGTGTTTTTATGTTTGAGTGCCGTACTTATACATAGTACTTGTTCAGTGAATTAATTCTTATTATCGTTTCTCTCCCTAACTTGTGATACTGTACAGTGCCGTGAGCTCGTAACTGTGTTCCGGGGTACTGCGCTGTAAAACTGAAAGTTATTGTTAACAGTGTCCCAAGGTACTGCGCTGTAAAACTGAAAGTTATTGTTAACAGTGTCCCAAGGTGCTGCTCTGTAAAACTGAAAGTTATTGTTAACAGTGTTCCGGGGTACTGCGCTGTAAAACTGAAAGTTATTGTTAACAGTATTCCGGGGTACTGTGCTGTAAAACTGAAAGTTATTGTTAACAGTGTCACAGGGTACTGCGCTGTAAAACTGAAAGTTATTGTTAACAGTGTCCCTGGGTACTGCGCTGTAAAACTGAAAGTTATTGTTAACAGTGTCCCTGGGTACTGCTCTGTAAAACTGAAAGTTATTGTTAACAGTGTCCCGGGGTACTGCGCTGTAAAACTGAAAGTTTTGTTAACTGTGTCACGTCACAGGTTACTGCGCTGTAAAACTGAAAGTTATTGTTAACCGTGTCCCATGGTACTGGGCTGGAAAATTTAAAGTTATTGTTACCATTGTCCCAGGGTACTGCGTTGTAAAACTGAAAGTTATTATTGACGCTTCTCACAATACACGGCATGGCCAACTTTTCAAGGCAAACCCCTTGAGCAAGCAACTAACAGGCTAATAGACTAAGAAGTGAGTACAGGAATGAAGTTTCATCTGCTGATCTTTGAGTTGATGATTTTCTTTTTCTTACGACGTTAAAAACTAACTAATAATGTGCCATTTCAGGTTAAAAGATGGAAAATTGGCTGACGGATGAAAGAAACTCACATACGCACAAGTTGTCATGGAAACCTTAGCTCGGATTGGGAGCTAACTGTAAAACGAGAGTGTGGAGACGAGTCAGAAATGTTACAGATTATACATGTCCCACTCACCATCGCATGAACTGTCGGAGGTACATCGGAGCACGCAGAAACTCTTCTGGCTTTGTTTCAAGTCTTCAGGAAAATAGCAGGTCAGGTTGGTTGGCTCACCCACAAAAACAGCAGGAATCTGGCAAGATATTGTGGCCACTGCAACGGAGACATATTCATTTAGGCACAAAACTGCTGTCAAAAATGAGAACTCATCTTAACCGTTTATTACATTAAGGTAATTAAATGTAATGAAATAATTAAAATTTAATTGTGGTAATTAATATGTCTACTATGTGTGCACCTCTTGTTTCTGAAGTGTGTGAGACCAGCAGTGCTTTGTGAAAATTGCAGTCGGCAAAAAACATGACAAGTGAAAATCTCCTACTAGAAAGTCCACGAAACAAATTTTTGCAATCTCAGCTTGTGTTGTTCAAAAGACTCAATAAACAAATTTGTGTTGGCCAGTCAAGACCTTGGCTGTGCTGTTTTTATTATCGACGGCCAATAAGAGGTGATCATAGACGCTGCAGGAAAAACACTTGATGTGAGTTGAAGACTTGGCACATCAACACAACTGAGAATAAAGCTGAGATGTAAAGCTGACACAATGGGTCTGAGTGGGTTACCGCGAACTAAAAAACACCATTTTATTTAGTTAGCAAAAAAAAAAAAAAAAAAGGGGGGGGGGGGGAGAAGGTGGGGGGGGGGGGGGGGGGGGGGCATCAAATATCTCACTATACAAAAAGCAACAAGAAGAAAACAACCACAAAAATTCACGATACATAATCATACAAAAGGACCCTTCGGGTACGATACCTCCTGGACACATTTGTCTAATAGCGCTATTTGTCTCATAAAAATATACTCACTAATGCCGAAAAAGAAGAAGACTCTAACACAAATGGAGACGGAGAGAAGAGGAGTAGGGGTGGAGAAATGAGGGTGGCGGTAGAAGTCTTACTCTGTAATACTGTGCATCGCTGCCTATATACATGCAGCTATTCAATCATGCGTATTAAAACTTAATGCACAATCTACTTTTGTATATAATATTATGGGCTATACGCATAAATGCCTATGGCGATTCAAACAACATTTGGAAAATAAAATACTTGCAACTTATGAAAAGTAAGAATAGTATAGTAGCATTTATTCTGAATTTGCTGTATAAATTGTTTACAGTGTAATGGTATCTCTGCGAGGAATATGTGTTTAGTCTTCATAATAAATAATAAGTATATTCACATGTGGAATATTCCTCTCATGTTTCGCAGTAAAAACATATTTTCACATAAACCTGTTGAAAACTCTATCAGTATTAGTGTTCTTTGTGCTGTCAAGTATGCCAAGGTCTCTTGTGAAAAATACATTATATACAGCGGGTGAAACTGGTATGAATCCAGTTTTCTACATCAAGCCAATAGTCTTGTGTTTTTGGACATTCCCAAAACATGTGTAATATACTTTCATCTCCATGGTTACAAAGAGAACTTGGAGAGTCTAATAATTTTAATAATAATAATAATAATAATACATAAATTTTCTGTAGCGCTATTCCCCGCTGAGCGAGCTCAACGCGCTTGTTCACATACATGTACATAATATATTACATTAACATTTACTAACATATCATATACAAACAATCTCATAATACATACTTAATAAATTACACTAATATAAAACAAATACTTGTAAAATGGCACATAAAAAAAAAAAAAACTGCTATAAAACACAGAGACGTTACAATAATTTAAAACAGGTACATAATTATAAAGCTGTGTTCTAAGTAATTAGTATTATTACTATGCCTAAACACACACACACACACACACACACACACACACACACACACACACACACACACACACACACACACACATAACAAACACACACACCTCCCCCTCCTCCCCCCTCTCTTTGTCTCACATGCAGATATACTCTCTCTCTCCCCACCCACGGTCTCTCCCGCTCCCTGCATTCTCTCTCACTCACTCTCTTAACAACCGTGACAGTTAAAACACTCAGGAAACACATTCATGCGGGGGGTTAGTGTGGGGGTTTGGGGGGGGGGGAGGTGGGAGGTGAAGGGGGGGAAGGCGGGGGCTGAAGACTGCAGAGATCCTACTGGCAGAAAGCTGTCGTAAACAAGTGAGTTTTGAGTCTGGATTTAAATTTTCTCAAATTTCTCAAAGTGGTTTCGCATCCAGTCTCTGGCCAAAACAAATCCGAGTAATTATAGACAAATGTCAATTTTGTTTGTTTTGTCAAAGTTTCTAGAAAAGAACGCGCACATTTAAATAATTATTTGGAAACGCATCAGCACCTTTACCCCTGTGAGTCTGGATTTAGAGGTAAATACTCTTGCAGCACTGCAATGGTACGCCTCACAAATTCTTGACTAACAGCCATGAATAAATATGAGGCATCTGGAGTGGTATTCCTAGATCCAAAGATGTCTTCTGACTTCGTTGATCATGATATTCTATAGTAGAAGCTCACCATTTAGTTCAAAAGCTCATGTTCTGTACCATTTTTGTAAATCATATCTTCACAACAGAACGCAGTGGATCTTAATCCTCTGAAGACTCAGTAAAGTTTGGTGTCAACAAGGTTCTGTCACTGGACCTAGTTTTCTTATGGTGGGTACACACGATCGCAGATGTCTGCAACTTTTCCCCGAAATGTATTACTACGCGTCGCCTACCGTTAGGTCAGAAACGACGTTACCGTTAAAAAAGCCGCAACACCTGTGTTAAAAACAACCACACCATGTAATAGATGAATGATGTTTCTATCAATCCCATACCCTCATGTCATTACATTTTTTTTAGTTTGACAACACCACGACGTGTTGCAAACTTCTGCGACAGAGTCAAAAAGATTGAGAATCGAGCCGAAAAGCTGCATACTTCTGCAACTTTTTGAAGCCACTTGTGTCAGAAACTTGCTTATTGTAAAACATCTAGAGCACGAGAAATTTCAAAAGTAGTACCATGTAAAAGAAGAAAGATTGTTCTATCTGTTCCTTACATTCTGAAAATTATGTCACGTTTACTTGGACCACACGGAACCGTGTTGCAAACTTCTGCGACAAAACATCCAAAATCAAAAAGTTGCAGACTTCTTTTCGGATGGTGTTATTGTTTCAGGGCCTACCTTTTAATAACTACACACTGGAATGCAAAGAAAATAATATTATGTAAAAGATGAGAAAAATTCCTATCAGTCACATATCTTTGTGTGTTAACTTTGCTTTTATTTTAAACACACTGCACTGTGATGCATACCGGCGTGACGGCGTCGTGAAATTTCAAACTCGACTCCAAAAGTTGCATACTTCTGCAACTTTTTGTCGTCACTTGCTTTAGAAACTGGATTAATGCTAAATAACTAGGGCACTGAAAATTAAGCGAATGGTACCACCAGAAAGATGAAAGATTTTTTTCTATATGTTTCCTATCTGGTTCAGATTATTCTGTCTTTAATCTGACCACACCAGACCGTGTTGCAAACTTCTGCGACAAACAGCCAGTTCCGGGAAGTTGCAAAGTTCTCAACAGAGGGTACCGTCATGAATTGTCTAACTGGTGAATATATACAACATCAAAGTAAAAATTAACCATACCATATGAAAGAGAGATTGATTTCCAATCGGTTTCATATACTGGACTGATTTATTTATGTGTGGTTTGACCATACCTTTCCGTGTTGCATAGTTGTAAAAGACGTAAAGGTTTTTAATCAATGTCGGAATTTTCTGTCTCGAATTTCGTCGTCACATACGTCAGGAAACAGGCTGGCGTTAAATAAGAGTAGCACATAAAAATGTAATAATGACAACAGATGAAAGACGGAAAGTTAATCTATTCACTGCACATCCACACTGATTTATTTACCGTTCGGTTTCATCCCACCAGACCGAGTTGCAAAGATCTGCGACAAGTTGCAAAATTCTGCGATCGTGTGAACCCAAAGTTTCAAACTAATGCAACTTGGAACTGGCACACCAAATCTACTACCAATATTATTCAGTTGATCGCATTTAGTGCTGTTGCCTATGCAGCCTGTTTGAGTTGTTGATTCAGGTTACTGCTGGTCACAGCTGCATCGGAGATAATATCGTAAACGTACCTGCGCCTACATTGGCAGAATATACTTTTTTCATTGTCAAGTCAGCACATCGAGTCTGCTAAAATTCATTTAGTCGAGTCTGTAACCATACAAAAGGAAATGTCTAGATCTAAATTGAACGTAGTAAACACTGATGACACAGAACTACAGATCTACCGGCTACTATTCTACATCTACATACTTGTAATTAATGTGTTATATTCTACCACCATGGCTATGTATGAGCACCTTCTTATCTACACATATGAATGATAATTGATCTACCTTTTGTTGATAAAAAATTCAAATAAATTATTGTTTCCAAATGATTGGATAGGAAACCACAAAGCTATTGGACTACCTGCCTACAAACCCCTATGACTGGCAGTGGCGCACCTCCTCAAATGCCCATATCGTACCTGCTCAGAAACCAAATCATTCAATAACATGTAACAGTCTTTCGACGCGTCTACCTGTATGGTTTCCAGACCGACAAAGTTGCCCGTTCATTAAATACAACTGTGCACCACTTACATGCCCATTTAGGCTATTGTCTCCTAAACCACAGACCTACCCGTCAGTTAATACGTGAAAAATAAATAACAAGCTAGCCGCATGCCTGTACACTCGGGTCATAATCACAAAACTACCCGTTTATCCACACAAGCATTTCTTGCTATTCTTCATGGCTCACTGCAAACATGTCGGCACAGTTATGCCTCTCCCTGTCCACAAATAATTTAGATGATTAATACACCTATGGAGTCTTCTCATCTGTCCACATACATGTCCACTAAGGTAATAGTATCTTTGGGCATAGTTCAGGAGCTGTGTGAGAGTCGAGGTGGACGTCCTGGGCTGTCCGTCCTAACGAGCCTTCTGGTTTCCGTGGACTTAAAGATTTATTGAACCGTGCTTCGGCATTGGTCACAACTTGTCCCTAATATGTCAACTGACATCTGAAGACATTAAGCATCAACTCACCATCATCATCGTATCTTTGGACTAGGAGGTGAGTGTAGAGGTAAATCTTCGTGGTTAACCGGAAAGAAAGGATCAAGATGAACATGATCAGTGGGTATATAGACGGGTCTGTAAGTGGCAGGTACGTTTACATATTAAGTTGGACGGAAATCATAAATTGAATAGTTATGTAGCTTTATGAACGGATAGACCTGTGCACGTCGACAAATAGGTGAGTGAACATCAGGTTGGCTTACGTTGTTAGCTGTAAAGTAAGCATGGATACTAAGGTAAATTATATGTAAAACATTAGGTGAGTGGATAGGTAGATCTTTACGGTTATTTGGAATGAAAGCATCAAAATGAAGAGGTAGGCTGATGAACAGGGATATCTATGAGCCAGGTAGCTGAGGCTTCCTGGGCATTGACCTTGATATAACCGTCCTCACTGACTGGTTTTTTTTTTTAAAACGACCTCCGTGGTTAGCTGGAAGGGAACAAGAAGAATAGGTAGATTTATTTTCGGGTGGATCTGTGGATCTACCCGTCCACCAGTAGATGAGTTGACAGATAAGTGTGCATGTTAAGCCGGAAGGAAAATAATGTACTGGACAGGTGAGTTAACAAATGCGTAGATCCGTGGATTTGTAGAGCAAGAGCTGAGTGGGCAGGTAAATATTAGCGGTTAGTCGAAAGTAAAGTATCAAAATGAACGGGTAGGTTGAAGAGCGGATGCATCTTTGGCCACGTGAAGGAGTAGATTAGTCTACAGGTAGGTCTTCGTGGTTAGCCGGAAGGAAAGCATCATGATAAAGATGTAGATTTACTTCCGGGTATATCTGTATGTATGTAGAGCAGCAGTTGGGTAGACTGGTAGATCGTGGAGGCAATTCGGAATGGGTGCATAAAAATGAACGGGGAGAGTTTTTGAACGGGTGCATCTATGGACATGTAGACAGTTGAATCGGCAGGTGGGTCTTCATGGTTATAGCCAGAAGCATCAAAATTAACAGGTACATTCATTTTCGGGTGGTTCTGTCGGTACGCAGACCAGCAGATGAGTTGACAGATAAATGTGCATGTAAAGCCAGTTGAAAAACACACACAAATGGAACCGGTTGGTTGATGAAAGGGTAAATCTGCGAATATTTAGAAAACAGGTGAGAGGACAGGTAAGTACAAACGTTTTGTCGGAATGAAATAATCAAAATGAACAGGTAGGGTAATGAACGGGTAGATCTATGGGCATGTACACAAGTAGTTGTGGTGACAGGTAGGTCTTTGTGGTTAGACAAAAGAGAAGCAAGAAGATAAACAGGTAAAAATATTTTCGGGTGTATCTGTGTGTACGTACCCCAGTAGATGAGTCGAAAGGTCATTGTTCATGTTATGCCGAAAAGGAATAAATAAACTGAACAGGTATAGTGATGAACAGGTACATCTGTGGACATGTAGAGCATTATAAATGTTTACAGGTAGACCTTAGCGGTTAATCTAAATAACAGTATAAAAATGAACAGGTAGAGTTATGAACGGGTACGTCTATGGGCAGGTATAGAAGTAGTTGTGGTGACAGGTAGGTCTTTGTGGTTGGACGAAGGAGAAGCATGAAGATAAACAGGTAAATTTATTTCCGGGTAGATCTCTTTCTACGAATCCCAGTAGATGAGTTGGAAGGTCACTGTGCAGGTTATCGCGAAAAAGAAATAAACTGAACAGGTATACTGATGAACGGGTGCAGCTGTGGACATGCAGCGCAGTAGAAACGTTGACAAGTAAATCTTAGCGGTCAGCTGGAATTTAAGTATGAAAATTAACAGGAAGGTACGCAAGTAGTTTCAGTGACAGGTAGTTCTTTGTGGTTAGACGAAAGAGAAGCATGAAGATAAACAGGTAAACAGGGTGTTGCAGCGCAGTAGAAACGATGACGGGTAGATCTTATAGGGTTAATCGGAATTAAAGTATGAAAATGAACAGGTATGGTCATGAACGGGTACATGTATGGATAGGTACACAAGCAGTTGTGGTGACAGGTAGGTATTTGTGGTTAGACGACAGAGAAGCATGACGGTAAACAGGAAAACAAATTTTTCGAGTGGATCTGTGGGTAGGTTCCCCAGCAGATGAGTTGAAAGGTCATTTTGCAGGTTATGCCGAAAAAGAAGAAATAAAATGAACAGGTATAGTGATGAACAGGTACATCTGTGGACATGTAGAACCAGAAGAACCGTGGACGGGTAGATCTAAACGGTTAATCTGAATGCAAATATAAAAATGACAGGTAGGGTCATGAACGGGTACATCTCTGGGCATGTACACAAGCAGTTGTGGTGACAGGTAAGTCTTTGTGGTTAGACGAAAGAGACGCATGACGTTAAACAGGTAAACATATTTTCGGGTGGATCTATGGGTAGGTACCCCAGTAGATGAGTTGAAAGATCCTGGTGCAGGTTATGCCGAAAAAGAAGAAACAAACTGAACAGGTATAGTGATGAACAGGTACATCTGTGTACATGTAGAACAGTAGAACCATGGACGGGTAGATCTTAATCTGAATGCAAGTATAAAATGAACAGGTAGGGTCATGAACGGGTACAACTACGGGCATGTACACAAGTAGTTGTGGTGACAGGTAGGTCTTTGTGGTTAGATGAAAGAGAAGCATGAAGGCAAACAGGTAAATTTATTTTCGGGTGGATATGTGTGTAGCTACCCCGCTAGATGAGTTGAAAGGTCCTTGTGCATGTTATGCCGAAAAAGCAGACACAAACTGACGAATAGGTACATCTGTCGACATGCAGAAACGATGACGGGTAGATTTTAACAGTGAATGAACAGGTAGCACCCTGAGAGGGTACATCCATGGGCATGTAGTTGTGGTGACAGGTAGGTCTTTGTGGTTAGACGAAAGAGAAGCATGAAGATAATCAGGTAGATTTATTTTCGGGTACGCCTGTGTGTACGTAGCTCAGTAGATGAGTTGAAAGGTAATTGTGGGTGAAGGTATGCCGGAAAGGAAGAATTAAACTGAACAGACATACTGATGAACGGATATATCTGTGGACATGTACAGCAATAGAAGCGTTGATGAGTAGACCGTAGCGGCTAATCGGAATAGAAGTAAGAAAATGAACAGGCACGGTCATGAACGGGTGCATATATGGGCATGTAAAGGAATAGTCAAGTCAAGAAGCAGGTCTTTGTGGTAGCTGGGGTACCCTAATAGGAAAGCATTACTGTACACAGAACGGGTAGATATGTTAAACGGGTACATCTGTGGACATGTAGACTCCTAGCTGAGGGGACAAGTAGATCTTCGATCATGGCTAGCAAGAAGCGAAGCATCAAGATGAACAGGTGGATTTATTTTCGTGTATGCCTGTGGGTACGAAGATCATTAGATGAGTTGACAGGTAACTGCATGTTAGGTTGACGCCATTTCGGATAGCATTTATTTCGTTACATCATCTTGTAATTTCTGTTACTAATTCTTTATTTATATGACCTAAAACATCTTTTCCGTATATTGCGCAAGTGTCTTATTTCAGTGTATTCGGTTGCAAAATGTACACACACGCAAGAAAGGAACACGATGCCACCGGGGGGTATTTACCGCACCAGGCAACAAGCCTTGTTTGCTTTGGATATTCCGCGTTAATCAGTTAATTATTCATTAATCTTGGCATGCCATCCGATCACGCGTCTTTTCTCCACAAACAGTGCAACAAATTGCTAATTCTTACGTAATTTATTCTTGACATCACCATGCCCTTTCTAATAAAGACGATTATAAACTTCACTGCTACCTACCGTACACATTTCTTGATTTGTGTACCATCTAGTTTCGTTGGCAAAATTTACACAAACCAAAGAAGTGAACATATTCCTGGGGTATATTCTGTAAATATTTAGTTGTAAATCTCTTGACGGTTGGCATGTCTGAATCAGCTATTTCGCCTTTATTTTCAGTCCTTTGCCCGTTTCGATAGTTTTATCTAATATTTTATCATGGACTGAGTGCTTACCGGGGTTGTCTGATCGGTCTGAATCTATAAAAGACCGAACCAAAACAGGCTATCGAGTGAAAGAAGTGCATAAAAAGCAATAAAAAGCACCACCCTGCGCATACAAAACATAATTCCGCGAAAAAATTTTTTTACTCTGTAAAGCTACCGTTCGAACAGGCATATAATCCCCCCTCCCGCACCCCCCATAAATAAAATAAAAAAATAAAAATAATAATAATCTTGTGGGCACATTTGTACGTTTGATTCAACTCATCTTTTTGTCGGCCGTTTGTTATTCAAAAAATTGCAAAGATATGCAATGCAACTTTTGGAAAGTTGCAAACTTCTGCGATCGTGTGAACCCACTATCAGTAACACGGCTTGCTTTATATCAGTGTTCAGCCATGTTGGGAGGGTTTCGTGTTTTACCCGCTTCTTTTTGATAGGGGCATGCTAATTGATAACCTCAAGAAATAAGTCAATCCAGCGTGACAGCGCCAAATTTGGGTCACTAAAATTGTACACATTTTCAATGAGGGTTAGGTGCAAGTCCATCAAAAAAGCTCTCTCGTCAAACCGTTTAAAACATAGGTAAACAATTGAAGAGTGGACATTAAGAAGAGGCTTCACAGTTTTGACAGACAAGGTACAACATACAGGAGAGAGAGAGAGAGAGAGAGAGAGAGAGAGAGAGAGAGAGAGAGAGAGAGAGAGAGAGAGAGAGAGAGAGAGAGAGAGAGAGATATTGACTGATTGATTGATTGACTGAACTTTATTACACAAGGATGAAGGTTTAGGCACGAATGCCTGTCGTTCAACCTGTCCCTCAACGAGAGAGAGAGAGAGAGAGAGAGAGAGAGAGAGAGAGAGAGAGAGAGAGAGAGAGAGAGAGAGAGAGAGAGAGAGAGAGAGAGAGAGAGAGAGAGAGCGTCCGCGGGCGCAACACGACTGTAATACAAACGTGAAGTTGTATACATATTGATAATTATTGTTCTCCCCATGAGATTGAGCAAAATGGCCTCAAATCATTAAAGATTTTCCTTCTTTGTCTGTCTGTCTTTCTGTCTGTCTCTCATGTGCTCCCCTCTTTCTTTCACCTGGGTACATTTAGTTACACTAGGCGGCTTACCACCATTAAAATTGTTTTCAATCGAAATACCCCCACCCACCCCTCCCGCCCTTTACACACACACACACACACACACACACACACACACACACACACACACACACACACACACACACACACACACACACACACACATCGGAACGAATAAATCAAACATTTTAAAATTGTTAAAAGCGCTATGCTTTTAGCAATAGTAGCAGAAGCAGTAGTAGTAGAATCAGTAGCAGTAGAAGCAGTAGTAGCACTTTTATTGTTATTATGCGGCGTCTGTCAAACACAAGTGACTCTCCTTTGTAAAGTTTATGTAGATGTACTTTCCTTGCATACAGTGAGGCCGGAACACAGACTTACCGGAGGCTGTAGATACGTGTGGTAAGATCACCACCAGCAGGCCTGTGGACAAACATACATGGACCGTGCAATGCCTTTTCGTTGCCGAACTACGTGTATACGAGGGTGCTTTTGTGAAACTTGAGACATCTTTTATGAACACGTAGCTGAACAAAGTAATGCATAACTCATAGTTAAGAACAATTTATGGTCTGACTCGCATCACTGGACAGTGAAGTATGCTTGTGTCAAATATACAATAACACCTATCCATTCGTAGAATGGAATCTTCTGCTGACGAAAATGAAATGAGTTGACCGTGAACACAGTAGCATATTTTACAGACAGAGTCTGAAGCTATGCAACTTTTCAGTTTCAATAATTATAGACTGTACCTGTGTAACCAGCCAAAAGTTTCATCTTTTTGTTGTTTTTCTAGTTTGTGCCGGTCACTGTTTCCCCCTATCTAAATTTCGTGTCTGCAGGTAAGCCAGTTAATTTCCCTCCCCTTTTTCCGGACGTTCGGCTCTGCCCCGACTCTTGTCTCCCCGGCAGATGCGCTCCCAAGTAGGTGTTACGTGGCGCTGACACTGAGCCTTCTAACAAGGACAGTCTTTGATGTGAGTTAGTTCCTAGGTTGTTGATGATCCAACGTTCCCGCGCTTTTGCCTTTTGCTTGGCGTAGTAATATTAGTATTTTATTATTAAATTTAATGTCAGGCATATGTAGTAAACCTTTAATGTTTTTATTTAGTTATGTATAAGAAAAGGTTGTATTTTAGTATAAAAATTAACATTTTAGTGACTATGTACGGTGTACTTATTGAAGGCACTATCTTTTAGTAGAGTATTAATCTGGGTGATGCCTGTCGATACCAGGGGCCTTAACTATGAATCGGGACTACGGTAGGCCAGGCCTAAACCAAAGTTCCTGACTTTAGAGTCCGAGACTTTAAGTTAGGCAAAGTTCGTATACATGGACGCGGACAATGGTCGAGACAAGAGAGTCTCTGACTTCGCGCTGATAAAAAAGTGGTCATCACACGCGTCATCGCTTGTGCTAACTTTAGACGGGGCAATCCCATCTGGGCATGCGCACCGACACGCTTCGGTCACTTCCCTGCGACGTATTTCGCACGCGCAAGCATCGGTAAACATAAACATTAGGTGAAGGCATGCCTGGCAAGCCCCTATTCTGGATGTGATTCGCCATGTTTTACTTCTGCGATACCCAAGCGATCTCGACGAGGTCATTATTCGTAAAAACGCTAATCTATCGACATCTTCGATGGAGTATTCTTCTTGGCATTTACTGAATCGAGTAGCCGTAGCAACGTCTGCTGCGTCGGCCATTTTGAACTTGACAGAAAGGCGAGTGGACGCTGTGAAATCAGGTAGCCTGCGCTGTGCAGATGAATTTAAACAACAAGAAAATAAATCAAGTGAGAATTTAAGTCATCAAGCAAACTTGCTCTCATAATAATTCGCAAACACTAAATCGTACGATCACATTAATCAGTCATTATGCCGGCGTCGCTCAGCTAGTGCGACCTTTTTTTCCCTCCAAAATGAAAGAGCTTTGGCCGACGAACATCTAGTACTCATTTGACGAAACGAAAGAAAAAAGATAAAGAAAATTAAAAATAGAGAGAAACCGCTGGATTCAGACATAAAGACGCAACAACAGCAAAAAAATAAACAAAAATAACAAGAAGAACCAACTTTCCAAGCATAACAAGGCTAAAAGCAGTCATAGTCCCGGGCCTACGACCTTTAGTCCAGCGAAATCGCTAGCCTAAATATCGGCTGTTTAGGCCCGAGGTTCGGCCCGGACTTTAGTGTAGTCCCGGTTCATGGTTACCATTTTGGGGCCATTGTCAATAGCCTTGAGATTTGACCTCAACATGCCACTGCAACGTTATCAATGATAGTAGTGACGCATGCGCAATCCTGACTTGTGTTCGCGCATTCTTTCCTCGCACTGAAAATTTTCACTTTCCTCGGATTTATTACGTATTACTGGTGGTATATCATTATAAACTGTGTTCATAATCACTTATCCAAATTGGATTTCATCTGTGCATAACCCTTTTAACCGGTTTCTTTGTGGATGAACAAGGTAACGTGACTTTTTTCTTGGATTTTATTGTGACCCTCGTGTCTGCCATCATGGCCACAGAAGCTGGACAGGATGAAGAACCAGTACGCTGGCACTTCCTTTTTCCAGCCTAAGAAAAACGTGGACACGCATTTGACGATGGCAGAACAGATGCACCAAATGCAGCAAATGATGGGGGCCATCATGAACAAATTCCAGAAATGGGAAGCAGAGCATGACCAGACAGTGGCCGCAGAATCAGAGAATGAATCTGTAGGTGACAGCCATGCCAGGGGCGGGCTAAACAAAGCTCCTGAACTGACTGTGAACTCTGCCAGGGGCGAGAAATCTCACAGTGAATTTTGTGAGGCCATCCCCCAAACCAAAGAGAGTGGTTTGAAGGCAGACATGTTAACACTGCTGGCTGCCGATCTTGAACAAGAGCGTCCTTTGGGGCCCACCGTAAATGAAAAGCTGGCTGAGATAAGCCGAAGCAGATTCCGTCAGAAAATGCCAGAATCTAAACTGAAAAGTAAAATGGACAAATACCCAGTCCCAGAGAATTGCCCTGATGTGTCTCCACCTACCCTTAACAGTGAACTAACTGATAAGGGGTACGTTGACCGACCAACAAAGAAATTTGACGGAAGATTAGTCAACGTGCAAACGATGCTGTCTGCCGCAACCTCGTGTCTGCTCGTGGAAACAAATTCCCTTCATGAATATGCAACTGACCTCGCAGGTCAAATCAGCGATGGTACAGCACACGCAGCGGGCGGCGGCCACGCGGCTAGTGCTTCAGAACGGGCGCTGACCAGAGCAAACCAGACGCTCGCGTCTTTGGGAGATGCGATTGCTATTCTTGGAATGGCACAACAGGAAATAAGTCTTCGCAGAAAAGTTTTGATTCAGTCAGCGCTCCCGAAAGATATTGCTTCCATTTGTCAAAACGAAGATCTCCCTGTAAAAGACAAACTGTTTAGTGGGGATGTTGAAAAGGCCATCAAATCAGCCCGAGAGGCTCATAAGCACAGCAACAAAAGCACACCCAGCACGAGCGGCCAACGCCACCACCACTACAAAAGACAACCGTACGGCAGGCCTTTTTTAGGTCAAAGCGGCACTCCGTTCAAAGGGTATCACAGCCAGAGGTGGCGGGGTGCGAAACAAGCAACATTCCAGAGAGGGTTTGGGAAACACCGGAGGCAGTAGTGGCTGCATCCCAGGAAGCGGCAGTTTCGCCAGAGAATTTAATGGATGAGGTAAGCGACTTTTACGGCAACATTGAGGCCATCCAAACTAGACTAACTGATAGGTCATCTAAATTCGCAGCAGGCCAAATTCAGCACTGCTTACCGCAGTGGCGGGAAATAACTCATGAGGAGGAAATTTTGAAGATGGTTGTAGGTGTTGACATACAGTTACTCGATGAACCCCCATCAGGTCAAATCCATCAAGCTCATTTCTCCCCATGAACAGGCCATTGATGTAGAAACTGAAGAACTGCTGATAAAGGGTGTCATCGTCCCCTGCAATCACACAGAGGGTGAATTCATCTCCCCTATTTTTATTAGACCAAAAAAGGACAACAGGGTCAGGGTGATACTGAACCTGAAAAAGTTTAATGTCAATGTTGAAAACTTTCATTTTAAAATGGAAACACTGAAACATGCCTTATCACTTGTATCACCAAACTGTTTTTCCTGTTCATTAGACCTACGGGATGCCTACTACACAGTGCACATGACTGAAAAACTCAGAACTTTTTGAAATTTGAGTGGAAAGGGCAGTTGTACAAGTATACCGCTTTTCCTAATGGTCTGGCCTGCTGCCCAAGGTTGTTTACCAAACTGCTTAAGCCAGTAATGGCTCAGCTTCATAGATGGGGTTTCATCTCCACCAATGATCTTCATTGACGACACTTTGTTGATGGGTGACTCGGAACTCGAGTGTGTTCAGAATGTGAAGGCATCACTGTGTTTGTTTGAGAATTTAGGATTTGTTATTGATCCTGAAAAATCGGTTCTATCTCCTACTCATGTGATCACCTACTTGGGATTTGAAATAAATTCAGTAGACATGACCGTCACTCTTATGAGAGAGAAAAAAGAAAAAATCTTCAACACAGCTGCATCCTTACTTACAGTGAGCTCTTGTTCCATTCGCTTCCTCGCCAAGTTCATAGGGCAAATAGTTGCAAGCTTCCCAGGTGTAAAATACGGTCCATTATGGTATAGGAATATGGAAAATGATAAAACTGAAGGGCTAAAAATGAGTAAAGGAAATTTTGATGCAAACATTCAGTTGTCGGAAATGGCTTTGGCTGAAATCTCCTGGTGGACAGAGAACATTAATTCAGCAAGCAATGACATTGATGCTCAGAGTAGGCATGGGGAGCCTGATTTCATCATTTTTTTTTGGACGTATCTTTGTTAGGCTGGGGAGCTTCATGTGACCTGGGACAAACAGGAGGCCTCTGGCATGTCACAGAAACAGGCATGAGCATTAATGCGCTTGAGCTCAAAGCTGGTTTGTTTGGGCTGCAGTCACTGTTACCCAGTACATGCCGCCATGTTAGGATGATGATGGACAATACAACAGCTGTGGCCTGTGTTAACAAAATGGGTACCAGTCACTCAAAACACTGTAACGTGATAACCAAACAAATTTGGGATTTCTGTATTGAAAAGGGAGTCTGGTTATCGGCTGCACACGTACCAGGTAGAGAGAACGTTGATGCGGATCTCGAATCTAGGAAAATAAACTATGACACTGAATGGAAACTAAACACTGAGCTATTGCAACAAGCATTTCAGATACTTGGTGTTAATCCCGATCTAGATCTCTTTGCTTCTCGAATTAACACACAACTCAGCAGCTATGTTTCTTTCAAACCTGACCCCGGAGCAAAAGCGGTTGATGCTTTCACTTTGAACTGGCATGATACAAGATTTTATGCTTTTCCACCATTTTGCGTCATTCCTAAAGTGTTGCAAAACATTTGCAGAGACAGAGCAAAAGGTGTCGTAGTGGTACCAGACTGGCCAAATCAACCATGGTTTCCACTGATAGCAAAGATGCTGATAAACTACCCAGTGCTAGTATCAGCGAGGAAGAATCTGTTAAGTCTACCACAAAGCCCAGCAGAGGAACATCGACTTCAAAAACTGAGACTAATTATCTGCGAACTATCAGGAGTCGCTTCAGACGCACAGGGTTTTCGAAACAAGCTACAGACATCATGTGTTCATCCTGGAGAACCGAAACCCAAAAGAGATATGCCTGCTATGTGGCAAAGTGGCGCAGGTATGCGCACAGCAGACACACTGATCCCATATCGCCGTCTATAAGTGAAGCTGTGAACTTTTTAGCTCACCTGTATAAATCAGGTTTGGGCTACAGTGCCATCTGTGTCGCCAGGTCTGCGTTATCGTCATATTTGAACATTGCAGATGTTGTAGACTTTGGTCAGCACAAGATAGTCAGACGCTTTATGAAAGGTGTGTTTGAACTGAAACCAGTCCTACCCAAATACAGCCACACCTGGGATGTAGATACTGTACTTAATTTGTTGGAGTGTTACGCTCCTAATGACAAACTAACACTGAAGGAACTCTCTCACAAGCTGGTGATGCTGTTGGCCTTATTAACAGGCCAGCGATGTCAAACAATTCATAAACTGTCTGTTAAGAGAATGAAATTGGAAGACAACAAGTGTGTCTTTTACATAACGTCCATATTAAAACAGTCGAAGCAGGGTAAACATTTGGCAGGGTAAACAAGAAATAAGAACATTT
Source organism: Alviniconcha strummeri (assembly GCA_963584105.1). NCBI lineage: Eukaryota > Metazoa > Mollusca > Gastropoda > Provannidae > Alviniconcha > Alviniconcha strummeri. The sequence goes on from OY757545.1 coordinate 11,675,060, forward strand.
GTGTTGTGGAGGTTATTAAAGAATACCTCAGACGAACTAAAGTGTTCAGGGATGGACACACTCAACTCCTGCTCAGTTATCTTAAGCCTCATCTCCCCATCAGCAAGGATACCCTTGCCAGGTGGATTCGAGACGTGTTGCATAAAGCGGGAGTGGACACTCAGTTTGGTGCACACAGCACTCGCTCAGCCAGCACATCTGCTGCAGCCAGTAAAGGTCTACCTATAGACATTGTCTTGAAAGTTGTCTTGAAAGCATCAACTTTTACCAGGTTCTACAAACGGGAGCCTGTAACAAACATGGGGCAGACGATTTTGGAATCCTATTTCCATCAGAAATAATGTGAGTAGATATCTGTTTTCAAAGGATAATGCACACTAATTGCTCTGAAGTATCATTGATAATGTTGCAGTGGCATGTTGAGGTCAAATTAACTCGAACATGCGAGACTTACCTCTGGTAAGGTGATGCGCTGTTCGCCATTTGGCCGATACATGTAGAACTGCGACAGTTATCAATTCCCTCCCTTCCCTCCCTTAAATATTTGTATCACATTCAAGTGATAGTATCTAGAGGAAGTCTCTCTAATTAGTGTGCATTATCCCTTCTGAAGTGTGAGGATTGCGCATGCGTCACTATCTATAATTGATAACTGTCGCAGTTCTACATGTATCGGCCAAATGGCGAACAGCACATCACCTTACCAAAGGTAAGTCTCGTATGTTCGAGTTAATTTAGGCCAGCCTACCGCTTTAGGCCCGAGTCATAGTTAAGGCCCCAGCAGTCTGAGTGGAGCATGCGATGCGAGGCCGCAGCTGATGACCGCTTGTGTCCAGATATTTTTGTCCTGAGGTTCGTTTGACTAACTGCGTTTTGTAGACTTGTAGTATTGCACTTAGAATATTAGAAGCTATTAGTGGAGGGGTGTGTGTGTGTGTGTGTGTGTGTGTGTGTGTGTGTGTGTGTGTGTGTGTGTGTGTGTGTGTGTGTGTGTAGTTAATCTTCTGCTGATTTATTCTCTTGTTTGTATTAATCCGGGACAAAAACCATAATGATCATTGTTGGGATTTTACTTCAATAATGCATCTCTATTTTTGAGTTGTATGTGGCACTGTTGTACTGTTGTTGATGGTAGTACATTGTGGACCGATAATCGGTGTGAGTACTTTTGGTCGTGTGACTGTTTTTCTGCTATGATGTACGTAGCAAGGTGTTTGCTGAGCTGGCTCCTGTTTGGTTTAAACAACATTTTATTCATTCATGGCTCCTGTTTGGTTTAAACAACATTTTATTCATTCATGGCTCCTGTTTGGTTTAAACAACATTTTATTCATTCATGGCTCCTGTTTGGTTTAAACAACATTTTATTCATTCATGGCTCCTGTTTGGTTTAAACAACATTTTATTCATTCATGGCTCCTGTTTGGTTTAAACAACATTTTATTCATTCATGGCTCCTGTTTGGTTTAAACAACATTTTATTCATTCATGGCTCCTGTTTGCGGCTGCTGCTGATTATTTTTTTGTGTATTTCTGGGTCGAGAGACTAGTCAATATTATTGTTGACAACTCGTATGATATCATTGTTGTTTATTTG
>OY757545.1:11681656-11697156 GCA_963584105.1 Alviniconcha strummeri
TTGATGATGTCGTTTTAAATCTGCGTATACATTGTGAAGATTTATTGTTTTACATCAGCTTCTTCTTGCCTGTCTTCTTCTTCTTTGCTCCCTTCTTCTTTTATTATTATATATTTTCTTGCACCTGACGAAGACAGTTTTCTGTCGAAAGCGCTTGTGTTTCCTTGTATTTCGTCGTATAGGTGAATACATTTCCCTATATCTGTTCCATCAGATTTGTCAACCTCTCTAGTAGTTGTTTACTCATTCCTCAGAAAAAGAATGTTTTCTTTCATATTTATGAGATCACACGGGTAGTTGTGTTGTATGCTAGTCTGCGATTGGTCGAAGATGTCTACAAACCATAACGAGCATGTGTTGGTTGAGCCAGTGTGGCAGAATCGTTTTTCGAAGCGTCCATGTGAATCAAACGTATCTGTTTGGATGAATTTCCCCCAGGCCTCCCTAAAATGTTCGAAAGAACGCTAGTCATCATTTCATTGTTCGTCTTGGCAATTTCAAACACTATCAATTTATTTCCGAGTTGTTGTTTTTTTGTGCTGTTCCCCATGAAAACGTTAGGAAAATGAAACTATTTCACACAGACTGTCCAGATGTAAAAAATAAACATTGACAAAAATAATTTATACATGACATGTACATAAAACTGAGAAGTTCCGGTATCCTATCAATGATGTCATACTGAGACGCGGGAAAGAACTCGTGAAAACAGTTAGTAACAATGTCTGGGAAAGTCCTCTTCTAAAATCGTTATAAAATGAATGGCACATTCAATCACAAAACTGTTAACGCTGATCATTGTCGTTTAACCTCCTCTAAGCACACGAGAAGTTTAGCCGCCGACGGAGAGTTCCTTTAAGACCTACTGTTTGTTTCATCGCTCGGATCTGGCGTTGAAAGCGGCGAAGAGGTGTGTGTCACAGACATTGAATAATTTTGTCTGTGGGTATGTATGTGTGTGCCCGCTAAACTCCTGGTGCTCTATCCGTGACGCCAAAGACATTCCGGTGACGTTAAAATGAAGCGCAGGAAAAGAGCGCACAATGCGTTAATGAGGTCGTGAAACTAGTGTTACTGGTGGAAGAAAGTGTTTCGCATGTTCCGACGGGGACAGACCACCTGGTGAAACTGGGTGAGCACGTCGGGAGGGCAATAGGGAGGAAAAAGGTCCTACTGACGTGATTTTTGACATCTCCCGTGCCTACGACCAGGTCTGGCACGCCAAGCTGCTACAGAAACTCGACAAGATCGGAATTTCTGGCAACAGGTACAACTACATCAGATCCTTCCTGCGCGACAGATCGATGCAGGTCAGGTGGAAGGGAGCCACGTCGGCCACCAAAGGAGTAAGTATGGGCGTTCCTCAGGGATCAGTTATCGCCAACCCTGTTGTTCAACATCATGGTCCACGATGTGGACACGGCAGTGAAAGGAAAGGTAGTGCTGACCATGTACGCCGACGACCTGGCGATATGGACGGACACCCACATCAGACGTCTCCACACAAACAGCTCGTGGGTGAAACACAGCATGAAACTGTTCCAGGAAGCTGTGGACGGGGTGGTCCTCTTTATGCAAGTAAATGGATTCGCTCTCTCTTCCCAGAAAACGGTGTTCGTCTCATTCCACACCAACACCTCTCAGAACACGGAGGTGCACATCAGGGTGAACGGGCAGAGCATCTTTGCATCGAAAGAAGTCAAGTACCTGGGTGTACTCTTCACTCGCTGGGGGCGTACGAACCAGCAGGTCGCGCACAACGCGCGGAACGCCTCCCGAGCCCTCAGCGTGATCAAGGTGCTATCTGCTCAGCCCTGGGCCAACACCCCCAAGATCCTAGTGAACGTAGTGCGGGCCCTGGTGCGCTCACGCCTGTCATACGCACTGGAAGCCATGCCCCACCTCTCGAAAACGGGTTTAGCCCGTCTCACCGCCATAGAAGTGCGCGGTCTGCGACTGGCCCTCGGGCTGCCGCAGTCCGTGCCGCAGTGCCTAGTGTACAGAGAGGCCGGGCTTCTCCCGTTCCGCCGCCACATCCAGCTCGTCTGTAGTAAGTATGTTTTTAGATGCCAGACTGTCGACAACTCCACCGTCGACGAGATAACTGCTACCTTCCGTAAGCCCTCCCGACTCCAGTCCTACTCCTCCATCTGTGACCTGGTCCGCGACCTGGTCCGGAGCGCGGGACTGGATGGTGTTGAGGTGGCGACGAAGCCGATGCATCCCTATCCACCTTGGCTCCTGGAACGAGCGCACGTTGAGGTGGACATGGAAGGGCTAATGAAGGACCAGAATCCACTCGTTTTAGCAGTGACAGCTAGGCTATGCCTGGAAGAAAAGTACCAACACCACCTGAAGATCTTCACTGATGGTTCTGTGATGGAGGATGGTGCAACTGGAGCTGCCTTTGTGATCCCAGATTTCAACAACCTTACACACTCCTATTCACTACACTCTTCACCGCTGAGCTGCTGGCTATCTCGATGGCCCTGCAACACATCAGCGCGATACCATTCACTCCCTTCGCCATTGTCATCTGCAGCGACTCCAAGGCGGCGCTGACAGCCATCAAGTCCGACTCTCAAAACGCACGGGAAGATCTTGTGCGTGAGATCGCGACAACTACCCATCAGCTGATCACCCGCGGTACGGAAGTTCGCTTTCAGTGGGTACCAGCGCACGTCTGCCTCTCTGGAAACGAGAAGGCAGATAGAGCAGCAAAAAGAGGAGCCAAGGGAGTTGACTCCTCGACAGTGACGATGAAAATCGGCCTGGCCGACGTATATGCGGAGCTAACCAAGCAGGCGTGGAAGCAGTGGGAGAGGGAGGTCCACTCAATGGCCACGGCCAAGGATTGGGACGACACCCCTCCCCCCAGGAGTCTTCTTCCCTCGAGAGCCGACCTACCAGCTCGCATCATGCATCATCTGCACGTGGGCGTCTGGAGATGCATGTGCGTACCGACGAAGTGTGAGTGTGGGATCAGCGTCTCGTTTCACCACGTGATGTTCTCCTGCACCTCCTGTTCAGACCACTTCCAGCCTTTGACTGGGAAACTACGCAGCGTGGGACTGCCACTGTGTACAAAACGCCTGGCAGTGTGTGTTGAAGGATGGAGCCTCTTACGGGCTGCACTCAGACTGGTCTATACCTGGGGCCTTAACTATGAATCGGGACTACGGTAGGCCCGGCCTAAATCAAAGTTCCTGACTTTAGAGTCCGAGACTTTGAGTTAGGAAAAAGTTCGTATACATGGACGCGGACAATGGTCGAGACAACAGAGTCTCTGACTTCGCGCTGATAAGAAAGTGGTCATCACACGCGTCATCGCTTGTGCTAACATTAGACGGGGCAAACTTGCTGTCATAATAATTTGCGAACATTAAATCGTACGATCACATTAATCAGTCATTATGCCGGCGTCGCTCGGCGAGTGCGACCTTTCTTCCCTCAAAATGAAAGAGCTTTGGCCGACGAACATCTAGTACTCATTTGACGAAGTAAACGAAAGAAAATAAAACTACATGTTTTTAATTAAAAAGAGAGAGAAGACGATGGATTCAGACGTAATGATGCAACAACAGCAAAAAACAACAGGAAAAACCAACTTTCCAAGCATAACAAGGCTAAAAGCAGTCATAGTCCCGGGCCTACGGCCTTTAGTCCAGCGAAATCGCTAGCCTAAATATCGGCTGTTTAGGCCCGAGGTTCGGCCCGGACTTTGGTGTAGTCCCAGTCCATAGTTACCATTTTGGGGCCATTGTCAATAGCCTTGAGATTTAGGCCCGATTCATAGTTAAGGCCCCTGTCCACTGGCAGCCTACCTGTAGTAGGCGGGACCACCGCGGCTACGTTCAACGCTTTTCCGCAGCTCGAGTTAATCCCGGCGGTGGAGGAAGGGGCGAACGTCTCCGTATTTCCCACACCCAGTTGTAGTCTGCTGGACCTGATTCCAGCGACCACCACAAATGTATGCTTGCATACCCAAGTATTTTTAGCCGCCTGACTATAGGCCTCGATTTTACTACAAGTGTATTTGAACTACCATGTGCGTCTTCGACGTTTTTAACTGTAAATACTGTATATATTACATGTTGTGCAGCCCGCCGACATAACCTTGCAAGTTTTTTTTAATCTGCAGCCTAGATTTGAACTGTAAATAGTGGACGACGATTTTTTAACTGGACCCCTAGCGTGCTGCTCAGTTCTACGAGTGAACGCCCCAGTACAGCCAAGACGACCCAGCACCCTGACCCTAGTACTGATCCGCAGGTGGACCCATCTCATCCCTCCCCTCACCCCTCATTCCCCCTTTGTTCCAGCGACCTCATGTCCCGAACCAAATATTGATCCGCAAGCTTACTTCGCTCCCCCCCCCCCCCCCCACCGTCTCCCCCATGGTTTTAACTATGATATATTTGCTTTCATGTTGCTTAACGTCCACGGAGGCGAGATGGCCTATTAGGGACGGGGACAGAGTGGGAAGGGGACGAGAGAGTGAAAGGCTCGACCAATGAAACCGCCCGAAAAAGACCGGAGAGACCGTGGACCGCCGCCAGAACAATGGAAGTGTTAAGGCGGTGTCCCCTCGCCATTGTCCAGCGACTTGTGCACTGCGCAATTGCTCTTTCAACTGCTGTGCTGGACAGAGTCACTAAGACAATGTCCGTTGCACCGCTGTTGACGAACAACTTGGACAACTCGAAGCAAAAGACGTCCAACTTGCTCAGCCCAGCGCCACCTTCCTGCTCATGATCTCTTCTGGGCAAAAGTGCGGGTCCAGCTCCACCTCCCTCCTCTAAGATCTCTAGATCTTTTGATCTCGCCTGGAACCCTCTAAATATGATATGTAAGTAATTAGTAAACATGGTGCTTAACGTCCACAGAAACCGTACGGCTTATTAGGGACGGGGAAAAGGGGGGGAAGGGGGTATGGAGGTGGGGGGAGAGGGAGGTTATATAACTATCGCTACACTGTCACCACCAGAATGACTTTTGCATTAAGATGGGCAGCGATGAGAGCCGTTTCAATGTTTCAGTAGGAAGTGATGGACAAAGTCACAAGACAGTGTCCGCAAACCACAACCTTTTTGAAGAGAAAGGAGAGCCGAAGCGGTATCGAACCGAGGTCCTTCCGCTTACCAGCCTAACGCCTTACCGCTAGGCCACACCGGCTCACTATATGATATATGATGATGAATTGATGCTTAATGTCCTCAGATGTCAGTTGACATATTAGGGACAAGTTGTGACCAATGCCGAAGCACGGTGCAATAAATCTTTACGTCCACGGAAACCAGAAGGCTCGTTAGGACGGACAGCCCAGGACGTCCACCTCGACTCTCACACAGCTCCTGAACTATGACTATATGATATATCCAAAACAAGCTTACTTTATATGTAACCGAGTGTATTGTATACATGTTCCGGTCCATGACCCTATAACCTTTTCTTTCCGGTCCTTTTCCTTTTTGATTGGGTGGGGGTTTATGACCCAATTATCTAAGGTGTTAAAAGTTGTGTGCTGGGCCGGCAGCGTCCCTTTTCCCCCAGTGTCCCTGCAGAGGCAGGTTGTTTGTTTACTGTTGCGGCCGGTGTTCATGTGTTCATCTCAGGGGAGAGCCTACACTGTTTCCTGGCTGGTTGGTGTACAAATAAAAGTGATGTTATAGCAACCTCTAACTTGTGGATCTTCATTCATGCTTCCAACCTGCTTCCCCTCAACTCAGTGGTGTGGGGAGTTGAGGGAAAGCAGGTTGGAAGCATGGATGAAGAGTCACAAGTCAGAGGTTGCTATAACATCACTTTTATTTGTACACCAACCAACCAGGAAACAGTGTCTGTTTTAGAAAAGACACAAGCAAACAAAACATTTAGAACATGAAAGCAAATGTAAAGTATAAACAACAGCAATTATCTAATAACAACAGTAACCATGTAGTTTACCTGTAGGTTACTATAATACGTGACAAAATGATTAATAATTAAGCACATAAATCGTGTGCTTCACTTACACTTAAAACCCGTATCTCACAGAGTCGCGATGAATATACAAGAGACGGCCAGTCAATTAACTGACGAACTCCCAGTATAATAGTATACAGTAAAGTAACAGTGAAGAATGCGGATTACCAAGCTCATTCTTAACTAAACAGGAAGAGTGAGATAATCGTTACAGCAGTTCCACTTAAGCACACAACGAGACGGTACAACGAGACGGATAGCGACACGGGTGGCACTTGGGACCATGCCGTAAGCGGGACTAAGTCAGTCATAAACTGACCGGCTCCAGCCTCGTTACTCAAAGCGTTACAGCATGTCACTGTTACTGACTAGCAGAGCATATCTGTGAACAACGTCAAGCGTCTTACAGCAAGCGGGTAGTGCATCAAGAATCTAAGCTGTTGATCTGGCTGCGCCTGTCTGCTCGGTTAGTGAACAGAGACTAATTGCCACCACTGACGCGCATCACCGGCCAGTTCGGGTACACGCACAAAGACCCGGAAAGGGTTTACAAGCTAAGCAAAGTCTGCGCGCCCAAGACTCGGCCATACAAAAGCCGGATCAAAACAGAAATAACATGTCTCACAGTTTATACAATCACCCCTATGCATTAAACCACATTCAACTAGTAAAATGAACACTCGAGTAAAATGAACATTCAACAATACCATAAAGTCAACATCTTCAAAGTGTTAGCCATAATATACCACCGATTTCATGCAGAAATATAGATCGGTAGGAAACTAAACAAATAAGTTATGCCGCACTGACAAAGTACCCATACTTTAGAGGGATAACTTTGCATTGGCAAAGCATCACTCAAACTGAACATCCAACAATGGCAGCATAACAGGGGCGCAACTCTGTTGCGACTGGCGGTGCACGGAATACGTCTCTGTATATTACTGTGTACTACTGTTGTTCTTATTGTAGATGTAAGTTTTGAAGTTTGCAGAGTGCTATGTAAGGATGTGACTGATTGAGCTGTTTGGGTGTGTGTTATTTCAAAGAGACTGTTGTGCTGTAATTTGCCGGGACATTCTCAAGTAAGTGCGCTGTACAGAAGCCTTTTTTACCGAAGCCATGTTTAGTCGTGAATTTTTACTCAGTAGGCGTTACGCACGTGGAGTTGAAGCGGGACAACTCGATCTTTCGAGTAGCAGGTTCCGTGACGGCCTTCGACCCCGTAAGAGAGGACGGAGAGGCGGGCTGAGACTGAGAGCCAGAAGACGCAAATATCGACTGCCTCTGCCGTCGATTGTCTTTGGGAATGCTCAGTCCATAAGAAACAAGACTGACGAACTTGAGGCCAATGTGAAATTTTACCATGAATTTAGAGAAGCGAACTTGATGTGCTTGTCGGAAACATGGCTGACGGAAAATGACGGAGACCCGGAAATTCCTGGCTTCACTGTGGTTCGTGGTGACAGGTCCTTGCATGAGACCGGAAAGAGAAGAGGTGGAGGCGTGTGTGTGTACATGAACCGTCACTGGTATTGTAACATCACTGTCAAAGAACAACTCTACACGGGACATCTAGAACTCTTGACTGTAGCCCTACGACCGTACTATCTGCCCAGGGAGTTCAACCAGCTGTTTATTACAGCCGTTTACATCCACCCTGCCGCTGACGTGAAGCTGGCAAGTGAGGGTGTGAGCCGAGTCATCCACCGGCTGTCGTCGCTGTCACCGGACGCCCCCTGCTTTGTTCTGGGGGACTTCAACAAGTGTCGACTGAACCGGGTCCTCCCTCACTTCAAGCAATACGTCACGTGCCTCAACTACAAGGACAAGACCATCGACCTCCGCTACGGAAACATCCCTGGCGCATTCACATCTCGACCACTCTCAGGACTCGGTAGGTCAGATCATAACATGGTACACCTGATTCCAGCTTACAGACAGAAGCTGAAGAGATCGAAGCCGCTGACGAGATCTGTGAAAACGTAGAGCAAGGAGGACATCGAATCCCTCAACGGCTGTTTCCTGTGCACAGACTGGAGCATCTTCCACACAGGCACCAGTTCTCTGGATGAGGCGGCTGACGCTGTATCGTCCTATGTCAACTTCTGCGTCGACAACGTCATCAGCTGCAAGACGGTCAAATCCTACCCCAACAACAAGCCTTGGGTTACGACGCAGCTGAAAGACCTTCTGAAAGGGAAGCAACTTGCCTTCAGGAAGGGAGATAAGAAGGGACTACAGGCAGCTCAACGTGAGATCGACAAGAAGATAAGGGAAGAGAAACGACGTTACAGGGACAAACTGGAGAACAACTTTACAGGGAACAATGCCAGGCTGTACTGGAGGGGGGTCGAGATGATCACAGGCTACAAACAACAGAAGAGACCAGTGCAAACTACTGACGAAGCCAAGTTAGTGGAGGACCTGAACACGTTCTACACCAGATTCGACAAGCGTGACTTCCACATGGAACAAGAACGATTCATGTCGGAAACCCAAAGCCGTTCGTCACACCCCGTGGTTGTCAGCGACGAAGATGTCAGAGCGCGCTTCAGGAAAGTCAATCCACGCAGCGCAGGAGGCCCAGACAAGGTCAGCGGAAGAACGCTGAAGGAATGCAGTGAGTCACTAGCCCCTGTTTTCACCAAGTTAATCCAGATGTCTTTAGACGAAAGCTACATCCCTCGTATCTGGAATACTTCAACGATCGTTCCCGTGGCAAAGAAACGTTCAGCAAAAGAGTTAAATGACTACAGACCTGTTGCACTTACCTCCATTCCATTCAAGTGTGCTGAGAAGATCGTGCTGCGTCTGCTAAGATCCGAAACAGCTGGGCATCAGGATCCACTCCAGTTTGCCTACTCAAAGGATAAAAGCACTGAAGACGCCATTCTCACACTCCTTCACAGGCTGTACGACCACCTGGACAAATCAAAATCGTATGCAAGGGTTCTGTTCATCGACTTCTCTAGCGCCTTCAACACCATGCAGCCACATCTCCTGGTTGAAAAACTTCTCGCAATGTATGTGAACCCTGTTCTCATCCGCTGGATCTTTAGTTTCCTAACAGACAGACCACAACAAGTGCGAGTGGGACAGGCGCTGTCCAGCCTTTTGACAACCAACACAGGTGCCTCTCAGGGATGTGTGCTGTCTCCGGCCCTCTTCGTCCTGTACACAGCCGACTGCCGCAGTAAAAGAATACGGCAATGTGATGGTCAAGTTCGCGGACGACACATCCTTGTCAGGTCTGATCCAGGAGGACGACTCGTCATACAGACAGGCCGTGGAGGACCTGATTGAATGGTGCGACAAAACATACCTGGAGTTGAACGTGACCAAGACCAAAGAAGTCGTCATCAACTTCCGCAAAGCAAAGGTCAATATGGACCCGATCGTCATCAGGGGCCAGCCAGTGGAAATAGTCACGAACTATAAGTACCTGGGCACCATCATCGACAACTTCCCGTCCCTAATAGGCCATCTCGCCTCCGTGGACGTTAAGCAACATGAAAGCATCGACAACAAGTTAGACTGGTCGCCAAACATTGAGGCATGCTGCAAGAAGGCAAACCAGCGCATGTACTTTCTCAGAAAGCTGAAACAATTCAAGGTTGACAAGAATATCTTGGTTTGCTTCTACCAGACAATCATCCAAAGTGCCATGCTCTACAATCAGGTGTGCTACTTCGGCAACTCCAAGAAGGCAGACACGGAGCGACTGGACAAGGCTGCAAGGACAGCGGCAAAGATCGTGGGGGCTGAGACAGCAACACCAAGTACCATCTACGGAAGTGTTGCTGTGAAAAGGCTGCACAGGATCCTGTCGGACGCCCACCACCCACTGAACCACGTGCTGACCTCTCAAGTCTCCAGGCGTGCCTCCTCCCAACGGCTGAAGTGTTTCAGGACCAGGACCAGCAGATTCAGGGACTCTTTCCTGCCAGCTGCTGTCAGACTGCACAACTCCTCACTGTGATTTCAATTCGTCTCGCCATCCAGGATGAGGCTCCGCTGTGTGTGTGTGTGTGTGTGTGTGTGTGTGGGGGGGGGGGGTCGGTGTATATGTGTGTGGTTGTGTGTGTGTGTGTGTGTGTGTGTGTGTGTGTGTGTGGCCGTGTGAGTGTATGTGTGAGGTGGTGGTGAAAGGAAGGAAGCCAGGGCGCGTCCCTGTGTGCGTGGGGAAAAAACTGGGCAATGGACACTAAATTTAATGCACCTACTGTAAATTTTATTTAGTTTTTATTTTGTTTAGTTTTGTTTGTTTGTTCAATTCCTTTTATAACTATATCGTTTTAAAATGAGTATATCTTAGTATATGTCTTATTTACTTCACTGTGTGTGGTGGGGGGGGAGGGGGGAATAAGTACGATTGTTTTAATCAGATGTTTGTGTACACATAATAGTTATTTTTTAATGCTGTGAAAATAAGATGTTGCGCGCGTGCTCACGTGTGTGTGTGTGTGTGTGTGTGTGTGTGTGTGTGTGTGTGTGTGTGTGTGTGTGTGTGTGTGTGTATGTGTGTCAGGGGGTGTGTGTGTGTGTGTGTGTGTGTGTGAGAGAGAGAGAGAGAGAGAGAGAGAGAGAGAGAGAGAGAGAGAGAGAGAGAGAGAGAGAGAGAGAGAGTAATATTGTTTAATTAAAGATGCTTGTGTAAATATTGACTTTTCAATGCTGTGAAAATAATCTGTTGTGTGTTTCGTGTATTTTTAGCCTTCGTGTTAAATTATTATTGTTTATTATATCACTCACCGTAAGACAAATTTACTTGTAAACCTATACTGGGACAATAAATACTCTGATTCTGATTCTGATTCATACTAGTTACATATCAGCTAACCAGGGTTAGCTGCATACATTTTGGAAACACCGGTCATCTTGGCAAGTCAAAGACCACACCACTCCCGTATGACATACCACGTTCTGCACTCCAGGACAGATTTTGCATATTTTTCTCTCAAAAAATCCAGAACATCCGACAAGACCTTGACGCTCACCCTTCTGAACCAGCAACATTCTCTCCCTATGATGGTCCTAAACTCTGTTTTTTTCCACCCTGTCACAGAAGAGGAGATTCGTAAACTCATTGTTGAATCGCCTACCAAAACCTGCATGTTAGACCCCATCCCTACTTCTCTCACTAAAGAATGCCTTTCCGATCTGCTGCCTTTTATCACAAGAATAGTAAACAGCTCTCTCGGTTCTGGAGTCGTCCCACCTCAGTTCAAGCAGGCCGTAGTAACCCCTATGTTAAAGAAACCTGGACTGGAATCGAATGACTTGAAGAATTTTCGACCTGTGTCAAATCTGCCCTTCATCTCCAAAATCCCAGAAAAGGTAGTTTTAACGCAGCTGCAGAAACATCTATCAGAAAACGATCTGCTTGAAATTAGGCAGTCTGCATACAGAAAGAACCACAGTACAGAGACAGCTCTACTTAGCGTTGTTGATGGTCTTCTCAGAAATGCCGATGACAGACTGGTCTCAGTGCTGGCTTTGCTAGACCTCAGTGCAGCATTTGACATGCTGGACCATCCCATATTGTTACAGAGGCTTGAGACTATATTTGGCATTTCTGGCACTGTGCGTCACTGGTTTGCGTCCTGTTTAGAGGGCCGTGAACAGTCTGTGAAGGTTGACAACGTCTTGTCCTCACCCAGCCCCCTTCAGTTCGGGGTTCCACAAGGTTCGGTCCTTGGGCCAATCCTGTTCACATTGTACTCTCAGCCCCTCTCTGACTTGATATGTCACCACGAGTGTGATTATCACAAATACGCTGATGATACCCAGTTGTCAAAGGGGGCTCCTCCCGAGCAGTTTCAGTCTCTTCTCTGTGATATCCAGACTTGCATTGAAAGTCTTGTAGGCTGGATGTACAGCAACAAGCTCAAACTAAATGCAGAAAAGTCTGAAGTTCTTCCCGTTGCATCGACTTCCCGCCTTAGTTCGGCTGGCAGAGATAGCGTAGACATAGGTGGCAAGCGCATACCATTCAGATCTTCAGTTAGGAACCTAGGAGTTCATCTCGATCAGACACTGTCTATGCAGCAACACATCAGCAGAGTATGCCGTGCTGCATACCTAGAACTTAGAAGAATAGCTTCAATCCGACCATACTTGACTCAGAGTGCAACTGCCCAACTCGTTTCATCTGCCATAACATCCAGGCTTGACTACTGCAATTCCATCCTTGCAGGATTACCCTTGAAGCAGATTTCACGCTTGCAGAGAGTCCAGAACAACGCTGCAAAACCTGTTCTTAGAATGTCCAAATACGATCATGTGACACCACTCCTGCAAGAACTGCACTGGCTACCGATGAAATTCCGACCACAGTACAAGATAGCCACTTTTGTCTACCGCTTTTTTGACGGCTCTCTACCAGGTTATCTTTCTCAGACTCTATGTACATATGAACCAACACGAAACCTTCGCTCATCGTGTGAGAAGCTCCTGAAAGTCCCAAAGCGCAACACCAAAACGTTCGGAGCGTTCCTTCAGCTTTCTTGCACCTTCTGTCTGGAACTCTGCCATCCGGCCTCAGAAATTATTCTACCCTTTTACTGTTTAAATCCAGACTCAAAACTCACTTGTTTACGACAGCTTTCTGCCAGTAGGATCTCTGCAGTCTTCAGCCCCCGCCTTCCCCTCCTTCACCTCCCACCTCCCCCCCAACCCTCCGCATGAATGTGCTTCCTGAGTGTTTTAATTGTCACGGTTGTTAAGCGAGTGAGAGTGAGAGAGAATGCAGGAAGCGGTAGAGATGGTGGGTGGGGAGAGAGAGAGTATGTCTGCATGTGAGACAAAGAGAGGGGCAGAGGGAGAGGGGAGAGGGGGGAGGAGGGGAAGGTGCATGTGTGTGTGTGTGTGTGTGTGTGTGTGTGTGTGTGCGCGCGCGCGCGCGCGCGCGTGTGTGTGTATGTGTGTTTAGCATAGTAATAATACTAATTACTTAGAACACAGCTTTATAATTATGTACCTGTTTAAATTATTGTAACGTCTCTGTTTTATAGCAGTTTTTTATGTGCCATTTTACAAGTTTTTGTTTTATATTAGTGTAATTTATTAAGTATGTATTATGAGATTGTTTGTATAAGATATGTTAGTAAATGTTAATGTAATATATTATGTACATGTATGTGAACAAGCGCGTTGAGCTCTCTCAGCGGGGAATAGCGCTATAGAAAATTTATGTATTATTATTATTTATTACTATCCTGTGGCATAAAGGCTTAACATTCGAACGCCGCACAAACAAGGTACTCTGACGCCATAGCGGCTGCAACCAGGCGGCAATCTAACGCCGAAATTACCCACGTGTTCAAGAACCAAAATCAAGGCACATTGTGAACATGATAACATTATAAACATACATTATTTATATCCATAAGAAACAACAGAACAACAAGCCATAGAAAAATAACTATTTACAGGCTCTCCCCTGAGATGAACACATGAACATCGGCCGCAACAGTAAACAAAACAACCTGCCTCTGCAGGGACACTGGGGAAAGGGACGCTGCCGTTCGTTCGTTCTGTTTTTGCTTAATGTCCTCAGATGCCAAAAGCATATTAGGGACAATCTATAAAGTAAGCTTGTTTTTGGATATATCATAGTTAAAACCATGGGGGAGACGGGGGGGGATGGGGAGCGAAGTAAGCTTGGTCCACTTGCGGATCAATATTTGGATCGGGACATGAGGTCGCTGGAACAAAGGGGGAATGAGGGGTGAGGGGAGGGATGAGATGGGTCCACCTGCGGATCAATACTAGGGTCAGGGTGCTGGGTCGTCTTGGCTGTACTGGGGCGTTCACTCGTAGAACTGAGCAGCACGCTAGGGGTCCGGTTAAAAAATCGTCGTCCACTATTTACAGTTAAAAACTGGGCTGCAGATAAAAAAAACTTGCAAGGTTATGTCGGCGGGCTGCACAACATGTAATATATACAATCGGCACACACAGTATTTACAGTTAAAAACGTCGAAGACGCACATGGTAGTTCACATACACTTGTAGTCAAATCGAGGCCTGTAGCCAGGCGGCTAAAAATACTTGAGTATGCAAGCATACACTTGTGGTGGTCGCTGGAATCAGGTCCAGCAGACTACAACTGGGTGCGGGAAACACGGAGACGTTCACCCCTTCCTCCACTGCCGGGATTAACCCGAGCTGCGGGAAAGAATTGAAGTGGTCCCGCCTACTACAGGTAGGATGCCAGTGGACAGGTGTAGACCAGTCTGGCTGCAGCCCGCAGGAGGCTCAATCCTTCACGCTGGTCGCACACTGCCAGGATTTTTGTACACAGGGGCAGTCCCACGCTGCGTAGTTTCCCAGTCAAAGGTTGAAAGTGGTCTGAACATGAGGTGCAGGAGAACATCTCGTGGTGAAAAGATACGCTCATCCCACACTCACACTTCGTCGGTATGCACATGCATCTCCAGACGCCCACGTGCAGACGATGCATGATGCGAGCTAGGTAGGTCGGAATTCCAGGGAAGAAGACTCCTGCCCTGCAGGGGGGAGAGGTGTCGTCCCACTCCTTGGCCGTGGCCATTGGGTGGAACTCCTTCTCCCACTGCTTCCACGTCTGCTTGGTTAGTTCCGCATATACGTCGGCCAGGCCGATTTTCATCGTCACTGTCGAGGAGTCAACTCCCTTGGCTCCTCTTTTTGCTGCTCTATCCGTCTTCTCGTTTCCAGAGAGGCAGACGTGCGCTGGTGCCCACTGAAAGCGAACTTCCGTACCGCGGGTGATCAGCTGGTGGGTAGTTGTCGCGATCTCATGCACGTGATCATCCCATGCGTTTTGAGAGTCGGACTTGATGGCTGTCAGCGCCGCGTTGGAGTCGCTGCAGATAACAATGGCGAAGGGAGTGACTGGTATCGCGCTGATGTGTTGCAGGGCCATCGAGATGGCCAGCAGCTCAGCGGTGAAGGCCGACACTGCGGGTAGTGAATAGGAGTGTGTGAGGATCACAAAGGCAGCTCCAGTTGCACCATCCTCCATCACAGAACCATCAGTGAAGTTCTTCAGGTGGTGTTGGTACTTTTCTTCCAGGCATAGCCTAGCTGTCACTGCTAAAACGAGTGGATTCTGGTCCTTCATTAGCCCTTCCATGTCCACCTCAACGTGCGCTCGTTCCAGGAGCCAAAGTGGATAGGGATGCATCGGCCTCGTCGCCACCTCAACACCATCCAGTCCCGTGCTCCGGACCAGGTCGCGGACCAGGTCACAGATGTAGGAGTAGGACTGGAGTCAGGAGGGCTTACGGAAGGTAGCAGTTATCTCGTCGACGGTGGAGTTGTCGACAGTCTGGCATCTAAAAACATACAACAGACG
Organism: Alviniconcha strummeri; assembly: GCA_963584105.1. Classification (NCBI taxonomy): domain Eukaryota; kingdom Metazoa; phylum Mollusca; class Gastropoda; family Provannidae; genus Alviniconcha; species Alviniconcha strummeri. The sequence goes on from OY757545.1 coordinate 11,696,964, forward strand.
AGCTGGATGTGGCGGCGGAACGGGAGGAGCCCGGCCTCTCTGTACACCAGGCAATGCGGCACGGATTGCGGCAGCCCGAGGACCAGTCGCAGACCGCGCACCTCTATGGCGGTGAGACAGGCTAAACCCGTTTTCGAGAGGTGGGGCATGGCTTCCAGTCCGTACGACAGGCGTGAGCGCACCAGGGCCCGCA
>OY757545.1:11697356-11724856 GCA_963584105.1 Alviniconcha strummeri
CCACGTTCACTAGGATCTTGGGGGTGTTGGCCCAGGGCTGAGCAGATAGCACCTTGATCACGTTGAGGGCTCGGGAGGCGTTCCGCGCGTTGTGCGCGACCTGCTGGTTCGTACGCCCCCAGCGAGTGAAGTGTACACCCATGTACTTGACTTCTTTCGATGCAAAGATGCTCTGCCCGTTCACCCTGATGTGCACCTCCGTGTTCTGAGAGGTGTTGGTGTGGAATGGGACGAACACCGTTTTCTGGGAAGAGAGAGCGAATCCATTTACTTGCATAAAGAGGACAACCCCGTCCACAGCTTCCTGGAACAGTTTCATGCTGTGTTTCACCCACGAGCTGTTTGTGTGGAGACGTCTGATGTGGGTGTCCGTCCATATCGCCAGGTCGTCGGCGTACATGGTCAGCACTACCTTTCCTTTCACGTCGTGGACCATGATGTTGAACAACAGGGTTGGCGATGACAGATCCCTGAGGAACGCCCATACTTACTCCTTTGGTGGTCGACGTGGCTCCCTTCCACCTGACCTGCATCGATCTGTCGCTCAGGAAGGATCTGATGTAGTTGTACATGTTGCCAGAAATTCCGATCTTGTTGAGTTTCTGTAGCAGCTTGGCGTGCCAGACCTGGTCGTAGGCATGGGAGATGTCAAAGAAGCACGTCAGTAGGACCTTTTTCCTCCCTATTGCCCTCCCGACGTGCTCACCCAGTTTCACCAGGTGGTCTGTGACACCCCGTCCCCGTCGGAAACCGGCCTGGCACACGGGGAACACTTTCTTGGACTCACAGTAGTATTCTAGTCTGTTCTTGATCACCCGCTCGTACACTTTCCCTAGGTGGGATGTCAGGGAGATGGGTCTGTAACTGCCGAGCTCCTTCCTCGGTTTGCCGTGTTTGTGGATGGGGACGACAATGGCGTGTTTCCACCCCGCGGGAATTGTTCCCAGCATCTTTGGAAGAAATCCAGCAGGATCTTCAGAAACGACTCGGGGGCCTCTTTCAGCATCCGATACGAGACGGTGTCCACACCGGTGGAGACTTTGACTTTCTTGATGGAAGCCAAGGCTCGTCTTAGCTCGGTGCAGGTCAGTAGGGTGTTAACCGCCAGACTGTCATCTGGCACCGGGTGCGTGAAGGTAGCCTCCATCTCTCGTCGGAATTGTTGCCTGTCCGCCGGGAGACTGTCGGTGTCACTGGCCTCGGCGAAAGCTTTCGCGAGAGCGTCCGCTTTGCTCTGGGCCGTCGTGTACTTTGTGCTGCCGTGTTGCAGGTCAGAATCAGGAACAACCCACTGTTGCTTCATTCTTCTGATCTTCTTCCACACAGATCCTAAGTCCGCCTTCCCAGCCGAAATAGAATCCGCGAAGGCTATCCAGTGATCCTTCTTGGCCTGTGCTATGATCTTGTTGCAGTCTCTGTTGGCTGCTTTCATTCTTTCGTGAGTCTCAGCGTTCTGGTCTTTGGAGTAGTGCCTATACATTACCCGTTTGAGTCTGACAGCCTCCTCGCATTCTTTGTTCCACCAAGGGTTGCTATTCGACCGTGACAGCCCACCACCGGTCACCGGTATAGCTTCCCTGGCGGCTTCCAGAATGGAGGAGACTATTCGTCGGTTCACTTCGTCGAGGTCAGCATCGCCTACGTTTATCTCTGCGGTTCCCAGAAGACTCCTGAACAGGTCCCAATTGGCCAGGTCGTAGTTGTACTTGCTGGTGGTAGCAGGAGTCTCCTTCTCTGCTGAGAAGACGAAGCTGGCTGTGATGGGCAGGTGGTCGGACGACAAAGAATCCGCACCTACTTCCCACTCCGCACCACTGGCTGTGTCGGGAGTCACGAGGGTCAGGTCGATAGCCGACGGCCTCTGATCCGAGCGGTCAGGTATGCGGGTGAAAGATCCATCGTTCAACACGATGAAGTCACTGTTGTCTATCTGGGCGGTGAGTGTGGGTGAAGAGGACTCGTAATCGCGCTCCCAGTTGCTGTCCCGGACGTTGAAGTCTCCAGTGACCAGGCATCTGCCTTTGCCTCCCAGCTCAGTCAGCCAGTCGAAACTGGTGCATGGCTGGGGGGTGTAGCAGTTCACAATCATGAAATCCAACTGCCCCTGAACACGAACCCTCACTCCGCAGGTATACCCGTTGTGTGTGTGTGTGTGTGTGTCTGTGTGTGTTTTTAACCTGTCTCTACCCAAGTGTGTCGGCGCTGAACCATGCCCCCCCAACCGTACGGGCCTTTCCCGGACGTGAAGGGGGCGCTCGGATCGCCCGTCAACAAACCCCTCCCCCCCACCCCATCCCCACCCCACTCCCGACCGTTACCGGCTCGGAGTTGGGGCTTTTAACACTAACCGCTTAACAATGACTTAACCTTTTCAATGAATTATGTATCCATGAATGTATGACAGGACTGCAGGCTCCAGGTCTGCAGTTTGCATGTTTCTATTTCAGACAATGTTTTAACCGATCAAACTGTAAATATATACATTTTTAACCTGTTCGTAAAGCGAGCAGACTTGTAAATAATGTAAATATGTAAAATATGTTTTTAACCTCATCCCCGAAAGTACTGCTAGACCCGAGTAAATACCTTCTAGACTCAAAGTAAGAAATTTTATGTAATAGTAATTCGTTCTACAGCCAACCGGATTATATTAAGTTTAGATGATTAAGAGCATCGTATATCTTGTCCCTAATATGTCATCTGACATCCGAGGACATTAAGAATAAAGAAGTAAGTAAGTACTACAGAGGTGTGGATTGCGTGCACTCCCCACCACTGAGGTGTCGGCCTTTGCGCGCTCCGTGCGACGCTGCACGAAGTGCCAAGTCATCGGCCACACCAAGTCCCAGTGCCGCTCGCGGGTGACCCGTTGCTCGCGGAGCGGCGCCGGGGCCACGCGGTGGAGGGGTGCAGCAATTCGCTTAGCTGCATTAACTGCAACGGTCGCCATAGTGCGGCCTTCAGGCAGTGCCCTGGAGCCGGTTTAATGAACACGGTTATAAGCTATGCTAGCGGAAGGCCCTCCAACCCACTACGCGGTTATAGTTATGTGCGCGGTTCGAAGTTACGACAGCCCCGCCAAACCGCGGCCACGATGCACAAAATGCTGTCGGTTACAACTGTGCTAGCGTAAGGCCGTCTATATTTAGCTGTGACTGGCAACCCCCTAGGATTTTCCTTCACATCCGGTAGAGAAATCATGATGGAGAGCGAGGGCGCCAAAGTTAAGCAAACAAGAAAGGGGAATTTTTCGGAATCAGAGCTGCGTACGCTTGTGTCGCAGTTCGCGCAAAACAAAACCCTTCTGCAAGCGAAACATTCGAGTACGGTCACGAACCAGAAGAAGGCCAAGGTGTGGGGAAGCATAACAGCTGCTCTAAATGCAACCGGCACTGTTCCCCGGACAGTGGACAATGTAAAAAAGAAATGGTTGGAAATAAACGCAACGGAGTTGCATTTAGCAGCGCCAGGAAGCGACCCAAGACTGGGGGAGGGCCACCACCCGAGGAGCCGTGGTATGTCGAGTACGTACTCGACATCGTGGGGGAGAAATCCGCCATACTGGCTGGGATTGAAGGTAGGCACGTTTTTGATTTTGTCTGGTGAATCAATTAATTGCAGATTCTTCGTTTTTACTGTATTACTATTATTATTCTAGATATTATGAGGTATAAGCCATTTTGACCCATTGCAAAATGAGTAATGTGTTTTGACAGTGACAGTAAATGTTATACAACGTATACAAGTTATAAATACATGTTAATTGTTACGTGTCAAAAAACTGTTTACTGGTTTATTTTAAACCTACAGCATTGCATATGTATAGCTGGGTCATTTCAGTGTCTGAAAGATTTAAGATTGTATATGAGGCAGAGATTTTCTGACTCAGTGACCGAGAGCCAGAGGGTGTATGACAGTATGTGCTGTTTGTGTTACTAACTTACACTAGTGTTCTGTTAGTGTGTGTGTGTTAGACTGTTAGTGTTAGTATACATTTATAAGATAACAATAACAAGATAATTTATTTATCCCAGCTGGAAATTAAAGCTGTTGTTCAGTCTTATACATCAAATGATCAATGCACAGTGAAGACCTGAACTGCACCTCTCATTCTCAATAATTCAAACTTTTTTTATTCAGTCATGAAACACACAGTACACACACATACACACTTTTATTTTAGTTTTAGCACCTGCACCCCCTGTCTCTCAATCTACATGTATAAAGCACTGATCTAATGCTAATACCTAGCAAACCCAAAATTACCTGGAATAATGTTTCTCTGAGTCTGATGAACCAAAACACAAAAACTCTCAAATAAAATCATTAGGACTTAGATACACATATACATGTAATGATGTATCCTCTGCCCACTCTTGGAAAGTTATCAATATCATCCTCAGCTGATATCCTGACGTTTGCACACACATGGTAAATGGCTGGTCAGTGGTATAACTTTCATTGAAAACTGACAGAGCCATGGGTTGCAAAAAGATGGTAATATGCATTATATTATGATGTGTGTGTGTGTTTGAATCTAATCATTTCACCTCAAAACACTAAAGCAAATTGCAGATTTTTGTGGAAGAATTTAACTGCTGAAGACTGAAGTAGAAATTATACAAACTGTCAAGTGTCAAGGGGGAAAAAAACAGAATTTATGTGGAACATAATTATTATTTATTCATTTTCATTTTCAAACATTGTAACCTATGTACATTGTATTTATTTGCAGGAGGAGGTCAGTCTGGACTGGATTTCCCATCTTTTTCAGGTAAAAAACTGACATTAATTTGATGGGACAAACACAGAGTAAAACATTAACTTGATTAAGTGGCTGTTAGTTACTAGTGTTAATGTAACATAATAATTAATATTATATATATATATAGCTATGTGCAAAAAAGTGCATCCTGGGACTGGGAGAGGACACAGTAGGTCAGGAAAAAAAGTATAAAATAAAAATAAATAGGTCTTTGGAAGGCACATTGTAATTTGTATTGGTAATCATCACTTCAAAGTGGAAGATAATGAGTTTATTAGTTTTTGAGAACATTACCTTTGAAAGATCAGAAGTGTATTATGTTGGATGTTAGGGATTATGACACAAAGGTGCCACTGTATGGCTGTCACTAGAGTCAGTTGTTTTGTTTTTAATTCCCAACCACCTTAGATTAAGAATGTCCTTGCAAGCATTTTAAAATGATTTTATTGCAGTTTGACTTCATCCAAAAAAATTGGTGTGCACTGTTTGTTGCAATACCTGACTCTGAGTCTCACATCATCAGATTTTCAATTTCTTCTTTCTGACAACAATAAACACAAAGTTTCATCCATTCTGCCAACCAGACATTCTAGTACAGATAACAAACACATTGGAAGGTCAGTTTTCAAGGCTGTTTCTTTTCTTGGCACTGCCGCAAAAAACATGAAAAAATTTAAACATCAGCATTGCACCTAAGTTAGAAGTATGACAATTTCAGTAATTGACTTGATGGTGCAAAAAATATTGAACATTCTACATTTCTCTTCAACAACAAATATATGTAATGGAGCGGAGTGGTCAAAGGACAAGACACAGGCAGCGGAGTCAATAAAGTGGAGACCACAGCAGGCGTATGGCAGCAATCAGTTTTTACTTGTTCAGCCGCAGACAGTTTTCAGCACACCCAAAATCATCACGCTCACGCATAGATAAGAGAACGGCGCGGGCCACAGGGAACACACGCTATCGCTACAGTAAAATCGCCCCTCTGGACCACAAAATGGCTGACAATTGTGTTTCCCTGGCCCGCACAAATACACTTTCCTCTACAATAACTAAACTAATTAAAACATCAAAAACATCAAATAAAAGCTACAGTTACCATCTTTTAAACCGTATAAACAAAATGTACACACATGACTTATTTTATTTACACAAAGAGTGGGAAGCGTGGCTTGCGCCTGCCTATATACAGATTCGTACAGCTAAATCACAACTAACACAATGTACAAAATATAAATGTCACTAAAACTTACATCGGAATAAAGAGCACGCTCCCACGGTTAAAATGGTACATAACAATTACAATACAACGCTCTGTAAGAGAAGCAAGACAAACTCAAAGACTAGCATTAAAACAATCGGTGCGAACTTTCGCCTGGGGCGCGTAACCTTAGTCGCAGCAGCGCTGATAGTGAGATTAAGTAGTCTATGAATACAACTTAGCTTCTACAGTACACAATACTTAATAAGTTAATTTCAACCCAAAATAAACACTAAACATGAAGTCAGCTAAGCAAAATACTATACGACAACGCATTGATCGACACAGAATTACTTTAATCGAATCAAAACAACATTTCACTACCATTTACTAGTACTAAACAAAGCGCGCCATGCAGACGACGGCTATAAAAGAATGGACCTAGAGAGGCATCGGCTACTAATTAAGCTCGATCCGGTGTCTGAATAAACGTTAAATAAACATTCTAAGATGCCAAATTATATTATACATAGCTTAGTGCATAACTAAAAGGACTAGATAGACACAGAGTAGGTAAACAAACAAGCGGTCAAAATGTTAAGGGAGAAAAACAGATTTGAAAAAGGCGCGCACTGGCGGCTATCGCCGGTCGGCTGTGTGAAGGCCATGTGGCGTTACGCCACACGCCGCGCTTCAAAACAAAAGCGTCGTCTGCTCCGGTTCCCGGGTTACTAAAGTACAGTAATGAAATTGCATTGATCCGTTAAGCGGGGCGGGATTATTGTAAAACGTACAAAGAGCACTTGCTCACATCCCCCCCTACTCTACCACTACCAGCGTCCTCGCTGAGTAAAAACACCAATCTGTCAGGCGACGTATTTAACGTAACAACCTAGAATGGGCTAAGATCTCCGGCTGAACCGGGAAACAAAATCAATCCTTTGACTAACATATATTTAATATGAGAGTCCGCAATTTCAAATAAGACCAAATCAGAGGCGGCATTATGCCTTAGATCAACAGAGGGTTGTTATTTAAACAATGATCCTCTAATATCTACAACCTACTGAAAAAGGCCTGAGTATGTACTGAAGCAACCGGTCACTGAGTTATCACATTTCACAATCCATTTAGGTCACCAAAAAAATCCGCACTATTTGCCAGTAAAACAGGCAGTTAGACTAGAAGATTTGCATTTAAGCAAAATTCTCCTAAGTACCGTTGTTTCCGACACATTGCACCTACAAAATAGCCAAGATAAAAACATACCATGAACCTAGTAATACAGATGGCATCTGACATAAAAATCATGAACACTGTATAAAATGCAATCACACACATGTCATGTCAACAAAACAGCTAATTTCAAAACACTTACGGTACTGCGCCAGGTAATTTTGCGGTCGGGTTACTGTTGAATAATGTTCTTCTCTGCCAGACGTCGTGAGCGTCTAGGCAGAGGCACAGGTGGTCGCTGGATGACATGTGTCACTACTGGCACAGCAACAGCAGCACGAGCTGGATTCTTCGGTGTTAACACGCATAGTTCATCGTCACTGTCTGACTCAGTCACTGACGTCTGGCCGCGGAGATGGAGACTGCTGGCCGGCGGCGTCGATGGTGATGGTGGCTAGCCGGGGTCGTCGATGGTGCTGGTGGCTAGCCGGGGTCGTCAGTTGTACCGCGACATCGGTGGTGTTGGTGGCTAGCCGGGGTCGTCGGTGGTGTTGGTGGCTAGCCGGGGTCGTCGGTGGTGCTGGTGGCTAGCCGGGTCGTCAGTTGTGGTACCGCGACATCGGTGGTGTTGGTGGCTAGCCGGGGACATCGGTGGTGCTGGTGGCTAGCCGGGTCGTCAGTTGTGGTACCCGGCGTCGGTGGTGGTGGTGGCTGGCCATCATCATCAGGGTTGTCTGCTGCGGTCTGGGCCGTGGTCACTCAACCTGCTGTGGTCTCGGGTCGCTTCGCTCATCCTGCTCGCAGCGCCAAAGTTGTAATGGAGCGGAGTGGTCAAAGGACAAGACACAGGCAGCGGAGTCAATAAAGTGGAGACCACAGCAGGCGTATGGCAGCAATCAGTTTTTACTTGTTCAGCCGCAGACAGTTTTCAGCACACCCAAAATCATCACGCTCACGCATAGATAAGAGAACGGCGCGGGCCACAGGGAACACACGCTATCGCTACAGTAAAATCGCCCCTCTGGACCACAAAATGGCTGACAATTGTGTTTCCCTGGCCCGCACAAATACACTTTCCTCTACAATAACTAAACTAATTAAAACATCAAAAACATCAAATAAAAGCTACAGTTACCATCTTTTAAACCGTATAAACAAAATGTACACACATGACTTATTTTATTTACACAAAGAGTGGGAAGCGTGGCTTGCGCCTGCCTATATACAGATTCGTACAGCTAAATCACAACTAACACAATGTACAAAATATAAATGTCACTAAAACTTACATCGGAATAAAGAGCACGCTCCCACGGTTAAAATGGTACATAACAATTACAATACAACGCTCTGTAAGAGAAGCAAGACAAACTCAAAGACTAGCATTAAAACAATCGGTGCGAACTTTCGCCTGGGGCGCGTAACCTTAGTCGCAGCAGCGCTGATAGTGAGATTAAGTAGTCTATGAATACAACTTAGCTTCTACAGTACACAATACTTAATAAGTTAATTTCAACCCAAAATAAACACTAAACATGAAGTCAGCTAAGCAAAATACTATACGACAACGCATTGATCGACACAGAATTACTTTAATCGAATCAAAACAACATTTCACTACCATTTACTAGTACTAAACAAAGCGCGCCATGCAGACGACGGCTATAAAAGAATGGACCTAGAGAGGCATCGGCTACTAATTAAGCTCGATCCGGTGTCTGAATAAACGTTAAATAAACATTCTAAGATGCCAAATTATATTATACATAGCTTAGTGCATAACTAAAAGGACTAGATAGACACAGAGTAGGTAAACAAACAAGCGGTCAAAATGTTAAGGGAGAAAAACAGATTTGAAAAAGGCGCGCACTGGCGGCTATCGCCGGTCGGCTGTGTGAAGGCCATGTGGCGTTACGCCACACGCCGCGCTTCAAAACAAAAGCGTCGTCTGCTCCGGTTCCCGGGTTACTAAAGTACAGTAATGAAATTGCATTGATCCGTTAAGCGGGGCGGGATTATTGTAAAACGTACAAAGAGCACTTGCTCACATATAAAACATATATTTATAGTATTATACACAGAAGTGCTACACTCAACTTATGAATATATGATTGTTGACTTTTAGTTTTACTTTTAGTTTCACTTTAGACCATAAAAAATGAAATGTAGAACATCAGCTTGTGACAAAGTGTGACATTATCAGTATGAGAATATAACTTGACAGTACAACAACATTAACTTGTTTAAACTTTCTCTTCTGCTATAAAATTAAATGAAAAAAAGAAGAAGTAATATACTGAGATCCAAGGGTATGGCATTCAGTTTCCTTTTCAGTACAAGTTACATGCAGTTGGCTTGTAATTATAGCATTATATTATAATCCTGTTGAGCACTGCCGGCTGGCAATCCTATGTATACTATTACTAAGAGTCATAAAACATAACACAAGTCTGACACAGTGCTCTCCACACTGAAACTTCATTCTTTTTACCAAGTCACCTCCTACAACAGTATTAAAAGAACACACACACACACACACACACACACACACACACACACACACACACACACACACACACACACACACACACACCACTGCCTTACAAAGTTCAAATTCTAGTCAGGAGGAACATTCTGAAACAAATCTTGCATACATTCTGCAGTAATATATAATAAGTATAGTTTACAACAGTTAACTACTGTACATGTATACAACCTACAAATGTACACAAATTCTCTGAATCAAGTTTTCATCTTTCTGCTCTACCTGAACCCCCCCCCCCCCTCCCCAACCACCTCCCCTATGCCCCCTCCCAATTAGCAAGTTTACAAGAAAAATCAGTTTACATGTTGCATTATTCATTTACAGAACAAGGTGAAGATGGACATTCTGGACTTAATGTGCGTCCAGTTGATGTCATATTCACAGTGTCCGATTCAGATAAGACTGTGACTTTATGATTAATTGGTGCACTTCATTACACTACAGTAATTATTTAAGCAACTGTGACTTGCACACAACATATCTGACACCAGCTCAGGTGAACACACCAGAGCATAGTTAATTTCTCCAACAGAAATCTGCAGCACAGACATTTCCCATTATTACATTTTGCAGACACCACAATCAGTCCATATGCTTATGAACAAGATTTACAGAATATCATACAGTTGATCTGGGCAGTGCCATCTTCTGGTTATGAAACTCCTCTGCCAAGGCAGCACAATTGTTATTGTTAAGTAAGGTAAGACACTTATCAATGTACAGAAGATGAATCTCCAGCTTTTACTAGTTTTAGTACATTTTACAAGAAAAGAAAAAAGAGTTACATTTCTGATAACCTGAAAAGTTGTACATGCTTTTATTTTGCAGGAGGTGAGTCTGCATTTGATGCAGAGCCACTTGGTGAATCTGGATTTGATGTGCAGCCACTTGACAGCACATGGGCTGCTTCACTTTCAGACACAACTGTGACATTAACTTTAAGTGGTAGGTTATTATAATTAAGGTAGCTCTTACAACTGACAAACAGTTCTGTTACAACTGGTATAAATTTACAGTAGACACAAAATGTTGGGGACTATATAAAAAGTTGGATGTTTATTTTTTGTTGTCATGGCTCAATGTTCTGTCCTAATGTGAGTAAAATTGTCAGCAAGCTGTGAGTCACTTCCCAAACACCCATACCATCCTGGAGCCAGGCTACAGCTTGTCTGTCTTCAGAGTGCACCTGATTGTGTTCACCCCAACCCTGCATGAAAAAAGACTTTTTCTGCAGAAACTACAGTTCTCAATCTTTCCTGTGTCCAGTGCACTACAAATTATGTTTGATTTCTGACTCAGAGTAGCCAGGCAGCTTGCTGAAAATTTCATTGCAGCATTGAAGTGGCCCCTCACTTTTGTGTTCAATGACTACACCAGAGAGCTACTAGTACCAAGAGGAAGTTCCTTGCCCCGGCAGAATTCCACACACATATTTTTCATTGTATTTAGCAATGTGTACCAGCCTACCACAATCAGTCCATAATTATGATTATGAACAAAGCATGCACAATGATTCGTTTCTGCCTTCAACTTCAAGTCAAAAATAGTTATTTTGTAAAAACAGATCTATCCATCAACATGCGAACCAAAATGTTCAGATCATAAACACATAGTTTCTGTAACTGTTACAGTATTAGAACAAACACCCCGCTCCACACTGTTTTCTGTTAGTGGTAATTTAACGACAAATGGACACAATTTCAGCAGACCTATTCATGATCTCAGGTGAAGATGATGCTCTTTGTCCCCAACCACTGGTAAATCTAATAAAAAATTATTGGAATAATATGAGTACACTTATTATACAGTCTTTCCTGGAATCAGTATTATTAGACAGCAATACGTTTGATAGTATTAGTAAGTATGTAACTGATGATCAAACAATAAGCTTGCCTCCCTATAGCAGGGGTCACAAATATGCAGATTTTTCTTAATCCCCAACCCCTTTTGGCACAATGGTTTGTCAAATGGCTCACTGACAATATCCACAAAAACAAGTCTGGAAGTGGAACGGATAAAATAGTGATACATCCTTTTCTTCATGTTCAAAAGCATTCCTGCTAATTGTCATATATATATAACACATATTTATGTTCTAATTTCTTGTTTCTTGCTAAAAAAAATAAAAAACAAGGTTTTGTACACTAACACTAATAACAGTTGGATAAGTGTCACATTGTTTACTGGGGTACCAGTCAACAAGAAATCCTGGAGTGCTCAAAGTAATGCTTTACTTCTATATTGTTTACAGGTGACAAAGAGGAAATTCCTGAATTTCCAGTTGTTTCAATTCCACGAACAAAGTCCATCCCACAAGAGAAGTTGAACCCGCCTTCAGCTCCTGCCAGGTCCAATGAGGTCCAGCATGCAGTGCAGGACAAACAAGCAAGAGGCAACAGCACCATGGTGGCAGGCCACTGCAGCAAAGCAGCCAGCACCACCAACCCAAGCAGAAGCAGCAACACCAGGAAATCCCTGTCAGATCACCTGAAATGAAAGTCCAACAATGTTGTCAGACCCACCATCGGGGGGATATCTTCTTATGCAGATCTTGTTGAAATGGAAATCAGAAAGATGAAAATAGAATGCCACAAAAGGGAGCTTGAAATCAGCATACTAGAGCACACACAGAAAATGCAGGCAGAGCAAGAGAAAAAAAATGCTGAAAAAGAAGAAAGGAGACAGAAAAGACAGGAAGAGAAAGAGCTGGTGGAGTTAGAAATTCTGAAAATGCAGTACCAAAAGGAAGAAACAGCAATATATAAACAAAGCTTAGAAGTTATGGTGCTGGAAAAGCAGTTGAATATTCAATCAAGAGTTGCACTCTCCCTGCCATTCACAACCAACACTGATGCTGCAGTTTCCCTGCCAATCACAACCAATACTGATGCTGCAGTTTCCCTGCCAATCACAACCAATACTGATGATGCTGTCATGCTGTCAGACACTTCCATTAGTTCCAATGTGTAAGCACAGTTTGTGCACAATTCATGTATTGAAGCTTTGAACAGCTGTCATTTATTTTTGTTGTAAAAGGAACTAACCTTCTCAGTGGCAAGAGTCTCAGAATTAAAAATAGACCTGTAACACTTTTGAGTCTTCATTAAAGAATATGTTTCAAATGCCCCACTGACTTCATATGAAATGAGAACTTGGATAAAAGCTAGTGTGTTACAGCTACCAGTGGCACCCTCGACTTACAGTTTAATATAGAATTGACAGGAGCTTTTAAGTTTGTTTGTTTTTGGACATGTTCATTGTGTACTCAATTGACTTGTAATTTTTGGTGAAGGTTAGTTCCTGTACAGTGAAATCTATACAATTTAATGTACATACCTCTGGAAGTATTCTTGTGTAATCCTGTCCCGCACCATCCTCCCATTCAAGTTTTCTGGTGCATTGTGTTCATTATCACTGCCATTGTCACCACAATGATCATCATCATGGTTGCAGTCATCGTCAGCTGGGGGAGGCAGTCTTTGCAGGATGGCCTTGTTGTGAAGGATGATGCAAGCAATGATGATCTTGCAAGCCTTATCTGGAGTGTACCTGAAACAGTTTATAACAAACTGGGTTTTCTGTTGTCGTTTCTTTACTAGCTTTTTAAAAAGTATGGTCAGTAGACTGTTGTTTTTTAGTTTAATAACACTAGTAGTGAAAAGTAGTATATTATATATATATATATATCTATATGCAATCAAAAGAAAGTAGTTTTGCTGATTTATATATATATAGTAAAACTTGAGATTAGTTTTTTCAAATCGACAGCTCTACAACTAGTACAAGTCATGGCATTATTATTTACAAGTTTCACCTGTATAGTGTATCAAACTGTTTAATGAAAAAACCATGCTCATCCAATACAGGAAATAAACATGTTAAGTACATATATGTATTATAATTATATATAAAACCTGCGTTCAATTTTGTTTGCATCACAATCATATACCGTGTCTGTGTGTGCAACTTTTAAGATGGTGTGACTTGCCAGGAAGCATGCATATATAAATATGTAAATTATATGACACTGCACACAGCATTGCATGGCATTATTTTCAAGACAAAAATTCATATCTACACTGCATAATACATTATTCATACACAGAGTAGCAAAAATCATAGTCACTGCCCAGTGTGCTTGCACCCCCCACCCCCCATGCACACAGCTACTTAAAAGTTAGATACTATTACTAATACTTTAATTATTAACCTCTACAGTTACATGATGCTCAATCAATATTCAAAACGGATGGATGGATGTAAGCATGATGTTTGACATGATTTATGTGACTGTTTCATTTGTAGTTTTACACAGTTTTACCTATTAACAGAATACATTATTATTAGTAATATTATTCACTAAAGTTACATAAATAATTTTCCATGCTGAACACTAAGGTTATTAAATGAAATGTGTGTAATCACTTTGTCAGTATACTTTATTCATCCCAGATGGAAAATAAAATTTGTTCAGCCTCATGCACAACCAAAACTTCAATTTAAATAGGAGTAACTAGTATTATTAATAATTGAACACACACACACAACTGCCTTTGATAACTCCTTCAGCATTTTAAGTTTAAATCTAGTCAAGAATGCCAGTCTAAGACTAGATGCTAATGGTACTTTTGGTAGCCTGTTTCTGAACCATGTGGTCATAATGTGGATGGAACACACATTATACAGAAGACCAAACTGAACAAGGACCAACCCAATATTGGGAATGTGTTATAAGCTGATATAAGAAACGGTCCAATATATTTTATATACTGGCTCAAGTGCTGATGTGAGATCTTATACCGGCACACCCAATATGAGATCATATATATATATATGACTTAGTGCCAAAAGGTGCGCATGCAAGGGGTTATGCACTTCAGTTGAAAATAAAACATTGTTGAAAACTGTTTTTATTTGAAATGTTGTGTTGTTTACTTGTATGAATGAATGAATATATAGTACAGATAATTTCAGCAACCAGGCTCTGGTTGATTTCAAGATACAGTCATCACACACTGAAAAAGCGCCGAAAAATGACCGCCAAAAACGGACATCCATGTACCGAGTGATTTTCGTCACTTTGCTTGCAAACAAATCAGAAGCACATGGAGAAACAATCACTGATTTGTATGCGGAAAATATCGTTTTATATGGATAATATAACATCAACACTCACGATAGTTGTATTTTCGATAAATTGATCACGAATGTTTGCCCTGTATGTACGTCAGATGTGTTGCAAACTCGAACTGAAAACTTTGAACAACCGAAAAACGACAGCATCGCTTCGGAATCAGCGGAAACGTCGCGTGTGTTCCGATCCATGTATTTGCTCTACACAGCGATACTCGTTTTTTTCCAGCGATGTTTTGCGCCAAATCTGAAGAATATTTCCCCGATCGTTTGATATTGTTGTAATATCTGACGTCCCTACAAGATAGCTAATATTTTGTACAAAACAAACGAGAAAGCAGTCTCTTTTTTATCGACAACATCCGGAACGTCACGTGACCTTTCCTGAGTGCCTCCATTTTTTCGGCCGCATGGCGTGTCTTTGTTCGGAAACACCGAAAGGTGTGTTGTAGTCTTCTTCAGTGGTCCGACGTAATACAGTGGTCTGATGTAGAACATGGATTGTGCGTTTTTTCAGGAGTTTACTGAGATTATTTTCAAGTTTTCCGCCGATTTGGGTGTGCGAAATGAAAGTACTGTGAAAAGTGGCATCTTCCCGCGCCGTAGATTTGAAACCTGTTTTTTTTATACTTAGCCGAGTACAGTGTGAAGAATTTCATTACGACAAGGCAATATCTTGTAAATCTTCCGTGCAACTGTTGATTCAGGATGTGTACTCAATTTCATCCAAAACTTGTCAGTTATAATTGCATGCTTTTTGTAGACTGTTTGGTGGTGTGAGAATATTTTGTTAACTGAGCGAGAGTGACGAAGTTACAGGGTGTTTTTTGGAAGTAATTTTCGTCCCGAAAGTTATGTCAGACGTCATGTTTGCCACACAACTGATGTTGTAACCTGAGGTAAAACATCAAACTTTAAAGTTTAATTAAGCCCAGCAGATGTTAGTAATACTAATAGCGGTTCTGAGAACTGAGTACTGATTTGTGTAGAGGTCATGGTGTGTAGGTTTGACATGTTTTTACTGAGCATATCAGTATTGGGACAGTTGCTGGTTATTGGTTTAATAATTTCAGATTTATAACACTTCAAATTCATTGACATGACCAGAGTGTGCGGAACTGTGTGTACTCCTGAGCCAAGTGGTACAGCAAGGAGGAAAACATCAAACACAGATAGTTGCAGACGGTACAGAGAGAGGCTAGCCGCAGAGAATCCACATCTCAAAGAGATTGGGGGGGGGGGGGGGGGGGGGGGGGGGGGGTCTGGACTTTTTAAATTACCTTGATAAAATCAGGTCATTCTGATTTGTTTTTGTTAGACTGATCTAAGCAAACAGAATGTTTTCTATGCTAAAAATTGGGGAAATGTTATTTTGTTGTAATACTGATGTAATACAGAATTTTGTTTTATTTAATTTTTATGACTTGTGATTAAATGCAAACTGAGAAAAAATCTTTTCACTGTGTTTTTGCATGCACTTGTATGGCTGATTATAGTATATTGCATGAAAGGGCGTGTTACTTGTTATATAAAAAAAAAATTGAGTTATGGGTTTATGTCATCCATCAGATATTACAACAATCAACTTGTCACAGCCATGTGTTAAATTATATGAGTGTACAAAATTTGGCACAAACATAGCAGGGGAGATGTGCACTAATAGTGTGACTTGATTTTGTGCATACTTATGCAAAACTGAAGACACAGTGAACTATGCATGTTGTAATATCTGATGTACAACATGCGGCCTTTTATTGCCTTTGTTAACAAATATCTCCAAAAGCGCTCGAGTTTTTATCTTTTGCTTTTAAGAAAGCTTTCCTAGCATTGTGCACATTCTAAAAACACAACTAGTTTCAATGTATCATCAACTTTATTTTCTACCCCCTTTGTCCTGTTTTCATGCACACCTTTTGGCACTAAGTCATATATATAGATAAACTGGTGCAGTGCCTATATCATCATTATGTAACATCACAGCACCTACAAGTACAAGTAATCTTAGTTCCAAAAGCTACAAACTCTGAAAATGTCTACAACAGACATAAGCAACACAGAATGTCTAGGTGGGGGGAGGGGAGTGTCTCCACATAAAACAGCATGTTCAGCTTTTGCTTTCTTTGCTCAATTATCTATATATATTAGCAATTTGTGCCATCAAGGATGTCAGTCGTTAATTTATTAGTAGTGATGCATTTCTTCTGTGGCTTCTGCTGTTCTAGCGCTACTGTGCTAGACTAGAGAGACTTGTTCTGTCCCACAAAAGGAGGTGAGGATGTCTGATATCCATCTCCTACGTGAACTGTGTACCAATACTATAACTTGTATTTGACTTAAACCAGTGACAGACTGGAAAAGGCTGTCAGACATCGACTTGACAGTCATATATAAGTACCAGTGCAACCCAGTATGAGATGGTAATTTGTTCACAATATAACTTAATAAGCGCTGTGCCAGTATGTGATCTCATACTGGGTGCATCAGTATAAGATATATATTATATCATTATCAGTGCTTATGCTAATAATTGGTATTTATATTGGGCTGTTTCACATAATCCGTTTGTAACAGATGCACTGACCATGACTGATAACTGTGTTTCTTTTTAACGAGTCACTATTGTAAAAACAGAACTAGCAGTTCAGACATGATGTGAGTCCAGACAGGTAATGCGTGTGTTAGAAATTTAGTGTGTCAGTCTAGACTTTGTGTGTCATGTCCAATACCCATCATGATTAAGACTGCAAAATTAATATTCCAAATAAACAATCCAACAAAACTGATACAAATGCACTGCATGACCATGCAAAAAACATACCTCAATTCACCATGAAGACTGTGCCAGCGACGCTTCAGCACACCGTTGCACCTCTCGATGGTTGTGCGTGTTGACGACTGCGCAAAGTTGTAGCTTTGCTGTGCCCTGTTGTTTGCATTCAAGTGGGGCGTCAAAAGCCACGGTCTAAGCATGTAGCCACCATCTCCCAGAAGGCAGCCATCTCGGAGTGGTGGAACTGCTTCGAACGCACGGAAAACCGCGCTCTCCCGAACAATCCGTGCGTCGTGGACGGACCCTGGCCACTTTACCACGCAGTTTAGAATTTTGAGGTCCGCATCACAGATCAGCTGTACGTTTATGCTGTGGTACCCCTTTCTGTTAACATATTCGTATTCGTTTCGGCAGGGTGCAATCACCTTCACGTGCGTACAGTCAATGCAGCCGATGACGTTCGGAAATCCCGCCATGGAATAAAACTGCTGCTTGGTCCTTTTAGTGCCACGCACGTCATCGAATGCCACGTAGGTCGCTAGATGGCTCACAATGGCATTCGACACACGTCGAATGCAGTTGTGCACGGTTGCCTTGGATACACCAAACACTGAGGTCTCCAATGACGAGTTGAAATGTGCCTGTTGCGTAAAAACGCAAAGCAATCATAACCTGTATTGACACTGGCAGACTACCTTTTCTAGTTGCAAGGTACTGCAGATCACCACTGATTTCATCAATCAGCGCGAGGAGCTCAAGACGTGGAAAACGAAACCGCTGAAACAATTCGAGATCGTCATACAAGTCCAAAGGATTTTGTCTGTCTCGAAAAACCCGACCCTTTCGAGTTGGGTTGTGCACAAAATGCACCAAACGACGTACAGCGGCCATCATTAATCAGTCTCGAGTTTGTAACCTCCCGCGGCAAGCCGTAACGCTAGCGCAGAGCAGCTTACGCGTGGGGGGGGTTATAGACTATGACTGTGATTAGGATGTCGGTAGCCACTGTAACCGCTTCATTGGCCGCAAAAATATCACTTTGCGCAGTTAGAACTTATAACCATCGCTTAGGACGGCGTAAACGGCTTTATAACCGCTCTATTAAACCGGCTCCTGGGACAGTGGTTACACCAACGATCTGTTCCCTCACTGCAGGCACGGCGTGCGGTTCCCCCCCCCCCCCCCACCCCCCGCCCCCCGCTGTCAGTGATGATGAGTTTGTTTACTGCCGCGTCAGTTCCATCGTGCCAGTGTCGGTGTCAGCGCATGTGCCCAGCGTGCCCCCCAGAGTGGCAAAACCAATATCGTTCGTTTTTGTTTTTTCCTCTTCCAGTCGCTGGCGAGATTTTTCCAGTCGCTGTGCGAGGTGTATGCCCCACGTGGCGAGTGCTGTGCTGCTTTTTTCTTTCTTTCTTTCTCTCTCTCTCTCTCTCTCTCTCTCTCTCTCTCTCTCTCCTAGTCGCTGCGCAAGGTGTTTGGTCGCGCGGCGAGCGCGCGAGTCACTTTTTTTCTTTTCTTAACGCCGCCCCGCTCGCGAGACGAATCTTCGTGAGCCCGCTGGCCTCGCTGTGACTTAAAATTGTTATAATCAATAACAGACATGTTGGATATTTTAAAAGTGAAAGAGTGTGGTGTGAATGTGTAGATATATTTATCAGGGTACATAAAGTGTCTATGCGTTTCTGTGTTGCATGTACGTTTTACGTGTTTCCTTCTTAGCTAGAAGTGAATTTATATTTTTAAAGTGGTCCTAAGAAGTTTTACCATTTTTAAAAAATAGTTGTTTTGATTACAGATATAATACATTTTTATTGGCCCTACCCCAGTGTAGTGGAGTTGTCGGTCGCTTGCTAGTCCTGAATTATATATATGTGTGCAATCGATTACATAATTAATGAATGAATTTTTAACACTTTTAGTGCTAGTCCTGTATACGCCACGGCGTCAGAGGACTTTAAACACGAATAGTTCGTTCGTTCTCGCATACAGCCAGCAATCCTGCTTTTTACTGCGGCATTGTTTTTCAAGCTCATTCAATGAGCTTCATTTGTTTCCCAAACCTCTTCAAATATAATAATGGGGGGGGGAGTGCTGTATATTTTAAACAACAGATCAGACTTCCACTTGTGATTTGATAACTCGTGTTCCGACGGGATGTTACCTTCGGTCTATCCTTCGCAGTTGAGCAAGTTACATGTTAGCCTCAGAGTCAACTGTCAACCCACCAATTAACCAGCCTAACACTTGTCATTTAGTGTCCTCCACCAGGGAGCTGCGCGTGGTACTGCTGGGTAAGACAGGATCGGGGAAGAGCTCCCTGGGCAACACTCTTCTGGGATATAACGCCTTCACCGTGGAGAACAGCAGCTTCTCTTCCGTCACCTGGCGCTGTCAGTGGGAAGCGGCTACCCGGAATGATGTGGCCCTGAAGGTAAGACACTAGAGACGACCATGGACCTATATATAGGTCCATACTGGATACAGCCCGGAGCGAAGGGTTCCAGGCGAGATCAAAAGATCAACTTAGAGATCTTAGAGGAGGGAGGTGTAGGTGGACCTTCAAATTTGCCCAGACTAAGAGATCATGAGTAGGGAGGTGGAGCTGGGCTGAGCAAGTTGGACCTCTTTTGCTTCGAGTTGTCCAAGCTGTTCGTCAACAGCAGTGCAACGGACATAGTCTTTGTGACTCTGTCCAAGCACAGCAGTTGAAACAGCAATTGCGCAGTGCACAAGTCGCTGGGCAATGGCGAGGGGACACCGCCTTAAAACTTCCATCGTTCTGGAGGCGGTCCACGGTCTCTCCGGTCTTTTTCGGGCGGTTTCCGCGGTCGAGCCTTCACTCTGTCGTCCCCTTACCACCCTGTCCCCGTCCCTAATAAGCCATCTAGCTTCCGTGGACGTAAAGCAACAATAAAGCATACAGCCCGGTCATATAGTTCAGGAGCTGTGTGTGAGTCAAGGTGGCCGTCCTGGGCTGTCCGTCCTAACGAGCCTTCTGGTTTCCGTGGACGTAAAACTATATTGAACCATGCTTCGGTATTGGTCTCAGCTTGTCCCTAATATGTCAACTGACATCTGAGGACATTAATCAACACTACCTACCTACCTACAGCCCAGCCCGTCCCTAATAAGCCTTACGGTTTCTGTGGACGTTAAGCACCATGTTTACTTACTTACAACCTGATCACCACACTCTGAGCATCGCTTTCTGGCTCCTTCCTCCAAGGAAGGATGTCCTAAACACAGTGCTTGGAGTTTGCCTGATCACGGCACTGCGGTGTGAGTGGACTTCCGTATCTCCCTTTTATTTTTCTTCAGTTAAAATGAAAAACAAACAACAAAACTGACTTACATATCTGAAATCTCTGTTTTTCCCTCGCTTTTTTTTTTATGGACCTAGGTGTGTGTGTGTGTGTGTGTGTGTGTGTGTGTGTGTGTGTGTGTGTGTGTGTGTGTGTGTGTTTAGTTTTGTTGTTGATTTTATTTATTGTTTTCGATTTATTTATTTTTAAAGAGAGAGAGAGAGAGAGCAAAAAAAAAAAGCCTTCGTTGTCTGTTTATTTATTTATTTTCTCAATTTTTCGGCTATAGTTAAATTTCAATTCTGACTCAAATCTTGTTTATCCTGTATTAGTGTGTTTTGAACAAACAAATTAGGACTCCGTCTTCCCCTACCTCCATACCCCCTTCCCCCCGTCCCTAATAAGCCTTATGGTTTCTGTGGACGTTAAAGGACAAGTCCAAGGTTAGGGGTGATTTTTGACACGATTTCCGTTAAAGCTCGCTAAGAACGATGATGTAGGTGAAACTGTGATCTGTGGGTTATAAATGCACGAAAAAAGACATTTTCTGTCGTACCGAAAGCGTCGCCATGACGCCCAAATCACGTGACCATATGCCTTCTACGTCACTCTGGGGAGTCGCTGCAAAATGGCCAACTCGAGCTCCGAAGACGAAACTGATACTTTGCCCGAGAGACCCACGAGGATACAGCCGTATAAGTTTGAGCCTGTCAGGCAGGATTTTGAAAGAGTAGCTGAACGTCGTGTCAGCTTCGAAGCAAACCCCATGCGGTATTCCATGGGGTTTGCGAAATCGCGCTCACTGAAGTGCTCGCTACACAAATGGGCGTGATGCGGCGGAGCAAGAAAGTCAGCTCGTTTGAATTGTATAAATTTAATCCACTTTCGCCTCACTGCGGGTCGATTGCGCGCGAGCTCGTGCATTGTTATACCTGGGGTCGTCTGCGAATTGTTACAGTTCGCGGCAACACAGTAGGCCGGCATAGTTAACTTTTTTGTCGACCACACGCATGCACAGTTTACTGAAGAATCTAAGATGGCAATCGCACTGACTCTCAGACTGACGTCACTTCCGGGAAAGTCACGTGACTGATAGAGAACCCGAGACTGTAGTCTCGGCCAGCCTACAGAAAATAAAATCGATTAAAAACCATTTTTTTATTTTTAATTTTTCTTCTTCTTTTTTCCATTAAATCTGAAACTAGCGACTCATTTGTCAATCATTTCGATGGTTATTTTGCATACTTAAAAACCTTGGACTTTTACTATAAGCACCATGTTTACTCTGTCCCACGGCTGGAAAAGGGTACCGCGGGAAGGCGAGTTTTGGAGAGTGGCAGCATAATAATTATAAGAAAACCTGGAGTGGATTAAACACGACTAACGATGGCTTTGTGCCCAGGCAAGTCTATGAACAGATTCAACTGTGAACTGCTGTTGAAAGCGTGATGTGTGTGTGTGTGTGTGTGTGTGTGTGTGTGTGTGTGTGTGTGTGTGTGTGTGTGTGTTTCAGTTAACAGATACACCAGGTATCTGCGACACAAATCGCAGTGAAGAGGAGGTGCTTAGGGAAGTGGGCAAGAGTGTTGCAGTTGCCTCCCCTGGACCCCACGTTGTACTCATGGTGTTGAAATGCGGCCGCTTTACCAAGGTTTGGCACTGGGGTCTCCAGTATTAGTTGACTGTAATCTGCACACACACACACACACACACACACACACACACACACACACACACACGTGCGCTAGCGCGCATGCACACGCACGCACTCACGCATCCTTGAAACAGCCATAACCCTTTCGTGCTTCGCCCTTGGGCATACCAGCGTCAAAAGCGCACAGTTAGTAATTGTCACTGACAACGCAAGCGCGTCAGTGCGACGTCTGATTTCGAGCGATTCAGTTCTGCGCGGGAGTCATGTCCCCTGCGACAATGTAGCGGTGCACCGATTCATTATCACTTGCGGGGCTGATTTCAAAAGATTGAAAGCCATGGGTATAAAGGGCCTAAGTGTAGTATGATGCTTTGTTAGGGCCATCAAGAATATCAATTACCGCTATTGCTAAAAAGGAAAAGGAAGTGCTAACCCAGCACATGCGCACTTACGCCGTTTCATCATAATAATTATGTGATTTTGTTGCAAGTAAGCCGTTGGTACCGAGCGCCAAAAGACATACTAATTATGTGCTGATATTTACTAATTATGTAAAGATAATTAGGAACTATGTTCATATAAATACTAATCATGTGCTTTTGTTGCAACTGGCCTATTCCGTTAACCGTGCGAGTCAAAAACACATAATTAGTAAAATCATGTGCAGATACTTAGTAGTTATTTGAACATAACGAATAATCAAATCTTTTGATTCTAGTAAGCAGTCATACTGCGCTTCGACTTACACGTGCTGCTATTGCAGGAGGAAAACCAGGCGTATGTGACGCTGAAGACTTTGTTCGGGGAGAACATCAAGAAATTCATGATGATCGTCTTCACTAACCTCGATCAGATGGAGGGAAACACTGCACGTACGCTTTTCTCCACATGTTCCTCTCTGTAATGATCACATTCGGTGGCAGATTTAACTATACGTAGAGAGAGAAGAACGAAACAAGTTTTTGTGTTTGCCTGTCTGTGACTCTCTCTCTCTCTCTCTCTCTCTCTCTCTCTCTCTCTCTCTCTCTCTCTCTCTCTCTCTCTGTCTGTGCGGTGTGCATGCCCAAGTGCATGTTTGTCACGGAAACATATACACCCACTTATTACAAAAGGTGGCGTTGGCCATTCCTAACAATGTTGATAGTGCAGGTCACCAAAGTAAATAATATCGAAAGCGAGGTTGGGTTCTGTATCGACAGGCGGTCATGGGCGAGTCGTGAGATCGAAAGTGAGGTTGGATTGCTCAAAAATGGCAATTCAACCTCAATTTTCATCTAGAGATCAGCCGTGACCCA
Organism: Alviniconcha strummeri; assembly: GCA_963584105.1. Classification (NCBI taxonomy): domain Eukaryota; kingdom Metazoa; phylum Mollusca; class Gastropoda; family Provannidae; genus Alviniconcha; species Alviniconcha strummeri. Next base: position 11,721,201 of record OY757545.1, read on the forward strand.
CACATTTGAATACAGGAATCTTATAGGTAGGCCCTATGTATGTGGCCGTGACCTAATAAAGAATGACTCTATGCCAAGACTGAACCGAACCTCGCTTTCGATCTCGCGACCAACGATTATCTATTTCATTAAAAAATGATCATGGCTGAGTGGCAAAAACACAAAATTCAGGATCCAGAAGTTTTACGATCGATTCCGTAAAGAAACCTCCAGCCGACTGTCAACGCAAAAGAATCGGCTGTATCAAATAGTTTGATATTCTTTAGTCGGCTCAGCTGAAAAGGGTTGTCACGCAGAGCCCTTTCGTTACAGAATCTCTCTCTCTCTCTCTCTCTCTCTCTCTCTCTCTCTCTCTCTCTAAATATATATAGATATATATCTTGATAACATACGATTTTTTAGCCTGTAGTTTTGGAATGCATGCAAAATATGTGCTGCTTTTTCCGAAAAATAAACTCGATCCCTAGTGACGTATACGAGCCTTTAGAAAAAATCAGAAACGGCCGTCACTGCCGCTTCAGAGTTCTTCAGTCTATGTAGGATTGTTTTAGAAGCGAAATTGACTCGTGTGATGCATGACGTACATTGTTTGCGTCCATGTTAAAGCTGAGCTGCATCACTTTTGTTTGGAGAGAATGGAGATAACCACACAATAAAGCCAATCAGACTGGTAACCACTCTGTATTAGTGGCTCCCAACCTGCCTGGCCTTACCTGGTCAAATGGATGTCCTACTGGAACACACTGATGAGCATTCAATTTCCACTAGGGGCCGTGAATAGTATTTCAGTGTGCAGTTTGTGAAGCCGAGGTTTAGACTAGCCGTCGGAGCTTTTCCTCAGGGCATTCCGCTTTATCACTGACGTGACAGAAGAACGAGCGACAGAAATTCCTCTCTCAACCGGACTGTATCACCGAGTGGTAGAAATGACCCTCTATAATCGACAAGAGCGAACTGTAGAAATGACCGTGTCTATTGGATATTCTGATTGACAGAAGAGCAATGGGAGTCTTTAAGAACAGCCCTGTCTGGCGCCCCAGCTGAGCTGCAGGTGGTATTACATGACGCCGGCAGTCGTTACTTCGCTGTAAACAACAGGGCGTTGCAGCCGGAGAGAGAGTCGCAGGCACGGCAGCTGTTGGCTATGATGCAGGTGAGGTCTGATGGACCTGGACTGATTCCTATCCCTCACTCCCAGCTTTGGCTTCATTCATTCCTCTGAGTTGGGGTTGCAATCAGTTAATCCTCATTGCACTGGCATTTGAAATAGAGAGATAGGCCTAATTGTAATGCCCAATTAGCCATGATGGTTATGTCATAAACGGTTATGTCATAAACGAAGACAAAACGGTGTGCGTCTTTATCTATGTAAGTCTCCCGGGCGTTTGCTGTCAGTTTTAAGCTGTGTATATTTAGCTTTGTATAGTCAGAATGCTTGTGTGTGCGGGTGGCTCTGTGTGTGTGTGTGTGTGTGTGTGTGTGTGTGTGTGTGTGTGTGTGTGTGTGTGTGTGTGTGTGTGTGTGTGTGTGAGAGAGAGAGAGAGAGAGAGAGACAGAGAGAGAGAGACAGAGAGAGAGAGAGATAGGCCTAATTGTAATGCCCAATCAGCCATGATGGTTATGTCAGGGCGACTGGCATTTGTAATAAACGAGACAAAACGGTGTGCGTCTTTATCCATATAAGACTCCCGGGCGTTTGCTGTCCGTTTTAAGCTGTGTATATTTAGCTTTGTATAGTCAGAATGCTTGTGTGTGCGGGTGGCTCTGTGTGTGTGTGTGTGTGTGTGTGTGTGTGTGTGTGTGTGTGTGTGTGTGTGTGTGTGTAATAGTCTCTCGGGACAAGATTTTGCGCTTTAAAAATATTTTTTTTTATTATTATGACGGGATAGCAAACATAGGATGGTAAAGGCCGAGTTTACAGGGAGAGCTAGACTCCAATTGAATGAATTCACGCATTTCTGAATAGTTCGAAAAGCGAAAAACGCGTGTTTGAATGTGTGTGTGTTTGTGCGCGTGCATGCGTGTGTGCGTGCGTGCGTGCATGCGTGTGTGTGTGTGTTTAATGAGTTCAAATGAACATTTGTATCTTGACAGTATTGCGTGCATTCTTGTTTTGTCTCTGTTGTTTCCAAGCAAGGAGAAATGTGTATTTTTCAGCGTATTTACCACTTGGAAGCATCTGAAGTTTCTTTCATAACTCCAGTCTCGGAGTCGACGGTTCAGACTTTTTTGGTTTTGGTTTTGTTACTGTTTGTTTTTTCTCTGCGAGTCTAGGCTTCCACTCACCCTGATATAGCCGCAGCGGTTGACTGGGCGTAAAACACCAAGTTACTTACTTACTAGGCTTCCAAGACCTGCCGCTCAAATTCGCTCTTTTTCTTCTTTTGTTTTTAAATCCCCAGGAGCTGGTTTCCCAGAACGAAGGCGCCTACTTTACCAACGAGCTGTGTGCTGACATCAGCTCCCGCGTGGACGAGCTGGTCCAACGTTGTGTCGAAAGGGAGCACGTGACTCCCGAGTTGGCAGCCACTGTCACCCGTCAAGCCATTGTTAGGGACCAGGAGGACCCCGGTTTCTTCCAAGCAATCTTACCGATCGTCAAAATCATCCTGGCCCCCGCTTTCGGGGCGGTCGCTGTTAGAGTTGCTGGCATGGCGGTAAAGGCTATCGGAGCACGTCTCGCCGCTTGCTCTGTGATGTGAATGAAAACACAGCCGATAAATGCTCTTTATATGACATATTATTCGTTTTTGACGTTCGGTCAGTAATGACGGGCGACTGCTACATAATATATGCAAATAACGTAGTGTTATGCATTGTAGTCTATTGTCCTGCGGACGCAGAATTAGTTTGAATAAAGTTTAGCTTTGTTTTGTTGTCATTTTTATGTGTTTGGTCAGCATCTGCACGGAACAACTTCGTAGATACTTGAATCTCTCTGTCTCTGTCTCTCTGTCTCTGTCTCTGTATCTGTCTCTCTCTCTCTCTCTCTCTCTCTCTCCTCTACTCTCTCATCTCTACTCTCCTCACTCTCTCTCTCTCTCTCTCTGTATGCGCTTTGTGCATCTGACGTTGTGATCACGCAAGTTTTGTGTGAAAGTTCCTATGCTCCATGTGTAAATTTTCGTGTATACAGTTTCATTCCTTCATGCTTCATATAAAGTATATAAAATGATGCCTTGTACAAAGCAAAAAAGAAGGAAAAAGGAAAAGATCTTTTTACTCAATCAGTCGCTTAGCAATAGCTGTTAGGTTTTGGCTGAACCTAAACCTCCTCGTAAAATAAGGTTCCGAGTTCTCTCTCTCTCTCTCTCTCATCTCTCTCTCTCTCTCCCCACCATCATGGCCCCTATGGTGGTTTTCGCGCTTAGCCTACCCCCCCCCTCCCCCCCCCCCCCCCCCCCCCACACCATTCCAAAGGCGTCACTCAGGCATCTCGCTCATTGCGCTCTCTCCCCTACCCCTTCCTCTGGCCGGCAATCACACTCCGAGCATCGCTTTCCGGCACCCTCCTCCAAAAGGAAGGATGTCGTAAACCAGTGCTTGGAGTTTGGCCGGCAATTTAACCCCTGCAACCCTAGCCTCCACATCAGAGTTATGCCCCAAAATCTGAAACAGAACGAGGCCTAGAAGCGCTTGTGCAGAATCAACACACA
>OY757545.1:11729856-11831089 GCA_963584105.1 Alviniconcha strummeri
GAATCAGCCAGCAGTAAGTCAGTCAGCGACCGAGCGGTTATTGCTTCGCACGAGAGCGGCGGCCCCGCCAGCTCAGTCCAGTGGCAGCTCAGTCCGTAAAGCGGATCTGCCTCTGACTTTGATCTGAAGGTGAAGATTTCAGTCCCTTTATTAGACAGCTCTCAGCATACCTTCCAGTCAGTCTGTCAGTCCTTCAGTTAATCGCTTTCCTTCACCTGCCTTTCTTAGTGTCACGCATTGCCTTTAGTTTCGTCATTTCTTCTTCTCCTCTTTTAATAATGAAAAAATCTGTTGATTGCTTTTCTCAGTGGCAGGATTTTGTTTTACTGGAGTCTTTAAAATAGCTTTAATATCGTGCTTTTTTTTTTTTTTTTTTTTTTTTAAGCGAAGTAGTCTTGGAAGAGGTACTGGGAAAGCGGTACTTGGCGAAAAGGTACTGTCGAAGAGGTGCTGGCGAAGAGGTACTGGCGAAGAGGTGCTGGCGAAGACGGATGCTATGCGAAGAGATAATGGCGAAAAGGTACTGGCAAAGACGGGTTCAAGGCGAAAAGGTGCTGGCAAAGACAGGTACTAGAAGAAAAGGTACTGGCAAAGACGGGTACTAGGTGAAGATGGCTACTAGGCGAAGAGGTCCTAGAAAAGACGGGTACTAGGTGAAGAGGTACTAGAAAAGATGGGTATTAGGTGAGGAAAGAGGTACTGGCAAAGACGGGTGCTAGGTGAAGAGGTATTAGCGAAGACGCGGAGTACTAGGCGAGGAGGTACTAGCCAAGACGGGAACTAGGCGAGGAGGTATTGGCCAAGACGGGAACTAGGCGAGGAGGTATTAGCCAAGACGGGTACTAGGCGAAGAGGTACTGGCTAACTTGAGGGTCCAGCTCCACCTTTCTCCTCTTGACGGACCTTTATCCCCAAAGATACACGCACTGTCATTACTGACCAACCAGAATGATTGTCACTGGTGTAGCTGGACGGAAACCGATGCCATCACAGCTCAGTTTTTGCTCAGTGTTTTATTCAACGGCCTAAATCTATAGGGCCAAGCAAACAGACAGCGTGTCCGTAAACCGCAGAAAAGTTGTAAACCAACTCAGTCATGCAGTGTTGCCTCTTTAAGCACTGAGAAGGAATTTACGCGATGGCGCAACGACGTCGAATTATTAAAGACTTTGGTCACAGGTCGATGCCACGAAAATAAGGAAACAAGGGTCGGGATTCAGCAGCAGCAGCAGCCACGCGCAGAGCACGTGGAGAAAACTGATAACATTTTGCACGCATAGCACATCAAGTCCTGGTGCCCCCCTCCCCCCTCACCCAACCCCCGCGGCCATCAGTCAGCAGGCACACGCCATTTTACTACAGTGCTGTATTCGACGCTCAGGCCGCTGCATATGATTGCCTATCCCTAATCTTGCACGTGAAACTGATACTACTGACACTTGTGACGTCAGTGGTTTTTGTGATTTATCATCTGGGGGGAGGCGGGAATTTGTACTAAGGGAGGTTAAAGGCCTCTGCAGATTATGGAGGAAAGGGCAGAGGAGGGCGAAAAAGGCGGAAGGGAGGGCTCAGTGTCATGGAGTACAGCCACTTGAACATCCAGGACTGAGTGCATGTTTTTTGGTGGTTGTGGGGGTGGGGGGGGGGGGGTGGAGGGAGCGAAGGTCTCTTCTTTCTTAGTGTAGCTGTTTTTGAGTGCGGCGAGGATAAAAACATAGGTATAAGATCGTTCTGCTGAAGAGACCCAAGCTGACTAGAGGCCCGGTTAAAAAACAAAGAAAACAAAGTAGTTTCGTGTCGGAGCTGCGAACAACTGTCTTGACGCCTACCGCTGCCTCTGTAATGTTTTTCCTTGGGCGACTAACGTGAGCATGTAACTCTCGAGAAGAATATAAAATGGGTTGCAGTGTATCACTGAGCCAGGCGACGAACGCTGTATGGTATATCTGTTTAGATGACTTATGTGTTTGTCCTCTGAGCACAAACATGTAAACCATTTGATTACCACATGACTAGAGTAGTTTTTGTAAAGTAGTTTTTGTTGTTGCTAAAAAACAAAAACAAATAAAAAACAAATCAGTTGTTAAAACAATAAGCTGAAACAGGGTTGGCTGCTAGCGTTTAAGAACCAAGATCTGAACACACAAACTTTTTTGTTTTTGTTTTTTTCTGTCATTTTGGGTCGTTGTTGTTGCTTTATATAAAAATGCCCGTTGCTGCAAAATGAATTTAGTTGATTATGCTTGTAAGCGTTTATTAAAAGCTTAGCTTGTTTAACCGGCTCATGTACTGATTATCTTTGTCCATATTTAAATGAACTTGGATAAACTTTGCTTGAACCAAACGGTATCCAAACACTAACAGTAATTCTTGTTTCAGATTTTTTTTTTTTTTTTTAACCAAACGTTAAAAAAAAAAAACGTAAAAAACAACAACTAATTTTAATTAGATAATACAAAAACCTTGTTAAAACAAAGTTTTCTAGAAGCCTGTACATGTAAAGAGACTGTTGACGTAAGCTAGTCTGTAGCGCGGCTACACCATTGACAGACACAATACCACACCCCGAGTACCGCTTTCCGGCACTTTCCTCCAAGGAAGGATGTCGTAAACCAGGCCTAGCATGGGTCTAGCACCTTTTCTGGCTTTACGCTGATTACAGCCTGGACCAGAACGAGGCCTAGAGCGCTTGCGCAGAATGCCAGGTCAGATCGGTTACCGCTGGCGACTCGGGTCTTTGTTGCTGTATTCGCGTGACGAAGAAAAGAAAAGAAAAACTTTCAGTAGATCATAGTCTATTACTTAATTGTCAGCTCATGAAGTTCTTTTTCGGCCTCCTGGTTGATCATCTGAAGGTCGTTTACGTCTATCTTTACAAAATCTGTTGTTAGAAAATAATTTGTCCAATTCTTTCTTTGGCTTATCACCTGATCAGTAGTGCCAATGGTCATTTATTTTGAATTGTGTGTGTGAGCTTTTTTTTTCTTTTCTTTTTTTCTTGTCGTCAGCTGGGAGTGGGGTGTAATCTGGCTTTCTGTAACACGGACGGACTAGTCTCTCAGTCCGTGTTACCTCAGGACGAATCTGGCTTTCTGTGACACGGACGGACTAGTCTCTCAGTCCGTATTACCTCAGGACGAACATGGCCGTCTTTAACCGACGGGCTAGTCTCTCAGTCCGTGGTAAGACGCGAGGCGTGCTATGCCGGCCGACACCAGTGGTGCAAAGTGACAAACAAATAAACGAAGCAAAAATCCTCTACTAGCCGACGTCACTGATAATTATGGGCCAGTACTAAGTAGGATAAGCATGTAGCGGGCCGTAAGTGCACAAGAACTACACACAACACTGATCGACTTGGCGTTGTGTGATTGTTCCCGGTAAAACATTTTTTTTCAAAGGTCGGTAACCAGTGGCTACTCAATTCAGACCTACTCCGACCTGAGCAGACTATATGCATATGATTATATATACTGTCTCTGGACGCTTCTCCTGGACAAGCTTTCATGGACCTCTGTGTGTTTATTTATTCTCTCTCTCTCTGCCTTCCAGTTTGTGTACTTTGCAAAAACGCAGGTGAACGAGGTCAGTAAATAATCTCTCTCTCTCTCTCTCTCTCTCTCTCTCTCTCTCTCTCTCTCTCTCTCTCTCTCTCGCGCTCGCTCGCTCGCAGTCAAGGTGTCAAGGCCGCCGATCAACCAATCAAATCTCAGCATTCTGTGGGTGTGTGCCTGCGGCGCTGGATCTGCTTGATTTGCTGCATGGGCACATTTCATCATGCGCTGACCTTATAATGCCGGTTCAGTCAACAGGAGAGTCGCCGTGGTGCTGCACGTACACACGCGCGCGCGCGCGCGCTCGCGCCCCCCTGTAGCCCACCCCACCCCAACATACACACACACGCTCTCTCTCTGTCACACACACACACACGCACGCACGCACGCACGCACGCACGCACGCACACACGCACGCACACACTTACACACACACACACACACACACACACACACACACACACACACACACACACACACACACACACACACACACACACACACACATTTGCACGTACACAACTTTACACATAAATGAGGCGGATACATGCAATCGTCCTTCTATTTTTTACAAAGCGCCCTCCCCCGCCCCCGGCTCAGTTTTGCCCTCGATCCCGCCCCTTCCCCCCCCACCCCCACTCCCCTCCCCCCGCAATCCCCCCCCCCCCCCCCTTCTCCTTTCAAACCGGCAAAGACTGTCCCCACCCGCTTCCTCCACCTCCACAACGCTGGGCGTGCCGAAGACGAAGTCAGTATTTTGGGGTGTTGCCTCAGCCTATGACGGTATTTTGACACGTAGTTCCTTATTAATTCGTCTGTAGTCTCTCTTTTTTTTCTCCTTTTTTTTTTGCCACGCCACGAAGGAGTGAATCAAGAATATTGGTTTTAGACCGCGACAGCTCCTGAACAAACACCCGCCGAAGAGATGACACGGTCTTGCTGCTTCTGTGTGTGTGCGAGAGTGTGTTGTGTTTCGTTTGTAACTCGTGACGCCGATGAAAAAGTCCTGCCAGCGGTATTAGCTCGTCAAAATTGCTGGTATGAACAGTACGGACTTTCATCACTTGTGCCAATAGCGTGTGGCCGGTGTGTGCAGTAATAAGTAAGTGTACGCTTCGCAGAACTGAGCGGCTTGGACAGCCACGGCCGCGACCTAGCGAACACCGTCTTGAAAACAATGCGCTTGTGCCGCTGCTTACAAGTTTGGAAACACTTCGCGTTGATCGCCCAACAACACGGATACGTTCCTTGCGTGAACCAATTGGCCTAAGAGAGAGTTGAAAATTGAGTGCAGCACGCTACTGGACCCAGTCATCTCGGATTTCTTTACCGCCTTTCAAGCAGCTTCGGGAGAAACAAATAAAGAAAAAAGGGTTTTAAAATTTAAAAAAATAAAAATAAAAATAAAAAAAAAAGGGAGAGAAAAAAGAAAGGAAGAAAAAGGAGAGAGGAATTGGCTTGTACTTAAAATCAGGTGTTTTCTTTCTGCTAAATCAGACGTTTCCTTTTTTTCTTTAGCTTGAAAGTGCGATTGGTGTGTTCGACTGAGCAGCGAGTCGTTTGTGGTCTTTGCGGTTTGGCCTTGAGCCAACAGAGGCAGTGGGCCTTAATGGCGTGTCGACTTTCTCCCCTCGCGGTCTGTTTTCTCGTTATTGTTCTATGCCCTGCTGCTCATGTTCCGGAGTCTTCAACTCCAAAGCCTTTGCCCCACCTTCGTCGTCAACACCACCACCACCATCATCACCACGATGAGCACCAGAAGCCAGCAGCGACAACGGATGGAGATGAGACTGAAGGAGACGCTGCAGGAAGGCTTGCTGCCGCGGCCGCTGACGTCGCTCAAGTCCGCAAGACGAAGCAACAGGACGGGGATGACGCTGGCAGCGATGACGTCACCAGCGAAGAACTGATGACTGTCGCCGTTTTGCCGGAAGGTTGGAGTACACCCGCTGCCTTCCCATTAACGGCAGTACCCCCGCTGGACGACGACCCATCAACTGACCTACACCCTGACCCGCAGCAGCAAGACACTGAACGTCAGCGTCCGCATTCCGGCCCAACGGAACACCCTCAGCACGAAAAGACACCGACTGGTCAGCTGAACAACCCCAGGATCGACCCGGCATCCCACACGCACGTGAAACCGGGGGAATCCTTGCAATCGTCTCAGGGAGTGAAAGGAAAACACCGCTCTAATCACGAAAATGAGGATGTGTCATCGGACCAGCTTCCTGAGGACTCTGGGACATACACCGAAAAGCTGTTCGCGGTCTTTCCGGTCCATGCACAGGAAGACGACAGCGATTCTTTCGAACGAGAAATTCGCGAGTCTGCCGAGAAGAAATCCAGCCACGAAAAACTTGTGAACAGACCAAGATGGCAGTTCCGTCGTGAACACGAAGAAAACGACAGCGACGGCGAAGAGGAAGCCAAACAGAAGAGCCAACAGGAAAAGAGAAGTAAAGTGCCATTCAACAAACAGCGGCACTTCAAAGGCGGCAAGGACAACACTGGCGATTCCAGACCCCTCAAACCACACAGGCCAAGCTGGTCACACAACAGACCCAGGTGGGACAGTCCTTCGGAAATCCCTGAGTTGAAAACACACCCAAACCGCACGGATGACGCCTCGAAAGACGCGGACGCCATAAAGGTGAATTCACCCGATAAAGACGACAAACACAAGCCAGCCGATGAAGCGCACGGTCTGAAAACGGAAGATGAAACAGACGGAGATACGAAAAACGGAGACAAGCGCACTGTTGTGTATAAGAAGCACGGACTGCAGAAAATAAGATTGAAGAACAAGACCAAAGGGTGTCCCGGGTGCAGTAAACTTGAAGCCAGTATCACCCAGGCACGTGAACTACATAAACAGGTAGGAACTGAACCCCTCCGCCCCCCCCCCCCCATCCCCCCCCTCTCTCTCTCTCATGATAATTCAGATTTGCATCTGTCTTACTTTGCCGAGTTTGTATGTTGCGAAGTTTCAGACAGTAATAGTTGTTTTCTTGTGTTTTTTTTTTTCTTTAGATGCATTTGAGTTTGCCGCAGTTATTTGTATTCTTGTTTGCCGTATTGAGTGTTGCTGTGTTCCTCAGATCAGGGACAGATTTGTAAAAAAGAAAAAAAGAAAAAAAAAAGCCGATTTGTGCTTAAATCTTTATCCTTATGCAATAAAGAATGATCTTATCTCTCTCTCGACCTCCGCCTCCCTTTCTCGTAACCTTTAGTTAGCTCCCTGTTACTCTTGATGAGAGTTCTACCACAGGACACAGTGTCATGGAGTCATAATCTATCGTTATTGCATCACTCTCTCTGCACGGCCGTCCCAAGTTGGGCGTCTCAGTCATCGGTTTTTCTCAAATGCACGGAATGCGTGTTTTACACTCACATCACTCTCCATCTTGTTCTGTCATATAGAAATGCGTGAATAGAGTCGTTAGCAAACAGTCCTGCAGTATACATCTGATTTGACAGTGCTCGTCATGAACTCGAAAACCTTCCTCGTGGTGGGTTACCACGGGTGCAGAAATTAAATGTCCCTTCTGCTGACAATGGAGAGCTATTCCATCTGTTAGGTATGGAGTAGTCATACATAGCCTTACAGGCTTCGCTTACTACCAGGAATTATACCTTCTCGTTTCATTCAACTTTAATTTTCCTCAATGCCCTTCTGATCTGAAATGATGTGTGTCAGTAACAAAACGTGTTACCTGTAATTTAGTGACTTGTGTTTCGCCCTCTTATGACCTCCGGGCTTGACAGGACAATAAATATGAAGTAATTTACAGTTTGTGCCTCCCCCTCCCCCCTCCACCTTTGCCCCGAAAAAGGTTTGTTGCTACTAATGCTACGTATGCCCATCCCCCCGCCCCACGACAATAGCGAGTGTTATGAGCAGAGGAATCTAAGCGTGTCATTGACTGCCCTTTCTTCCTGACCTCGTGATGTTCTGATTCTGCCCAGCCTTTTACCGACAAAGGAAGCAGCATTGAGTGCCAAGCATAGACTCTGGAGAAAACTGTGCGTGTCCTTCATTACCCCTTCTTCCTGCCTTCGTGAAGTTCTGATTCTGCCCATCCTAAGTAGCAATGAGTGTCATGCATAGACTCTAGAGAAACCTTGTGGGTGTCCTTCAGGTGCTGAAGGCCCAGCTACTGGACAAGCTCCGGCTGGTGCCCACCTTTAAGCAGCGGCCCTGGCCACCCAAGCTACCTGACCAGGTGTTCCCGGACCCTCCGCAGCGTGACCATGCGGGCTACGATGACCAGTACTACGCCAAACCTACCCAGCTGCTGGTCTTTGGCCGTGACTGTAAGTCGTATGTCGCTTCGGCACAATCCACACTCCAAGCGCAGACCCTAAGTATCACCCCTTTCTTCTCCGTTGTACTGTGGGAATCCCAGTAGTCTGGGCAACGTTCCACAGCAAATGCCATGAGCTCATACGGTCCTTTGCTGGACACTTAGGACTGTGATCACCCACCATGCAACCTCACTAGATTCCGTACCGGAAATGACCGTACGTTAAGGCGAGTAACTGCTTTTAACTAGCGTGTATGTAAGCGTGTTGTACGTGCATTAGCGCAAAACAATAACAGCAAGATGCTCCCCCCTCCCCCACCCGCCCCTTGAGTCAACATTACAGAACACTGTATACACAACAAACAAGTTTTTCGACAGTTGCTGTGCCGAAACTGCCTTAAAAGTTGTCTCTTTTAACAGTGATTTCTTTGAACTCCGTTTCTAACAAATGGCGACAGGCGGCCAAGAGGCACGACCGTGAATGAATGAATGGATGAAAATTGATATGAATGAATAAAAAGTTATATACGGCGCATAGAAACTTCCACAGAAAACCATGCGTGTTCACAGGGTTTATATATATTGATAACTTATAATATATATATTTATAACTGCTCCTCTTCTTGCGAAGTTTAGTTCAGAGCTCAGCCACAGACTTTCTCGAGGTGGACGTCCTGGGCTCCCTGTCCCTAATAGTCCTTATGTTCTCTGTGGACATAAAGCAACATTGAACTAGTGCAGTTTAATAGCTCCGTTCACTGAAGAGTTTGATAGCTCCTTTAAGTGAGCAATTTGACAGGCAAACCCCAGCCAGAGGGTGACGACACCCTCGTCGGTAAGGCACGACGGGATAGGTCGTCAACCTCTGCGGAAAGCGTAGCGTTCGTCTGGCAACAGACCAGTGCTCAAATGACCGCAGGTTAAATGGTTGTGGTGTGTACATTTTAACTCGACCATTCAGCTGACACAAAGTTTTGCATTTAATCCTATTTGCCAATAATTTAATGAACCGTGCCTTCAGCATTGCTTTTGTACAAGATCAAGTGTACAAATGATTATTTCAAAGTATTTCGTCGACCTCATACACAATTTTACAAAAGCCCCTGTCGTGCTCGTTTTGACGCTGAACGTTTATCAGTAATTTTCTGATTCAAACAGGAGTATTTTAGGGGAAAATAATGGAAGAAGAAGAAGAAACCACTAACAACAATAAAAATTTAAAAAAGGAGAGTAATATCTGGATAAATGAATCACACACGCGCGCGCGCGCGCGCACGCACGCACACGCATGCATGATTATGTCATTATGTCATTATTGTTTCTTATATACCTACATAATCATTTCAAAACAAATAGCCTGGAGTTTACAAATCGCGACAACAGCACACCAAAAATATTGTGCCCCAAATATCGTCAAGCTTACTCCGGATTTCAGAGTTCAAAGTCCAGTTCAAAGTCCACCTTCATTCCTGCCGTCTGAAGGCAACAAGAAAATTGCCCACAGAGAAACTGCCGGTGAAAAAACACAAACACCTGAGGCGTGAAGCAGAATCAACAGGTCCTTTTGAACAGGCTGTGACCGACATGCACAACCACGTCTCAAGATTCGGCAGAACATGAAAAGGCATTGAAACGTCCCACCTTGTTTTTTGTTTGTTTGTTTTACACACACACAAGCACGCACGCACGCACACACACACACACACACACACACATGCACGCACGCACGCACACCGCACTCTCAGAGCACACACGCATGAACACGCACGCGCAAACGCACGAATGCACGCACGCGCACACACACACACACACACAAACGCGCGCGCACACACACACACACGCACACACATACTCCTACACACACAGTTTTTTTCTCTCCCCCCCCCCCCCCTTTTTTTTTTTTTTGAGCGTCAGTGCGTTGGACTTGAAACTTGTCAACGTGTGCTTTGTGGTGAACATTTTGACAAGACTAACAAAGGCAACGATCTGAAAGGAAAGGGGAGATGGGGGTTGGGCAAGGGGGCGGGCGGGCGGAGAGAGATTCATAATCACACATGTACATGCGCGTTGCAGCCGATACAAAAGCCACACCTGCCGCTCTGGCAGCACCGTGCGACCCAGCGAGTGCTAATAATTCTTTCACTGAAGTTTCACGCTGAAAACTCTTCCCGCTTTCAGATAGGTTCACCGTCTTTCGAACCTGTTGAAAGCGCCTCAGGGAGGGAATCTCGTAACAGAACATGAATCAGGAGAGGGAGAGTTACTGAAGTTACTGCACATGCAGACGACCATCCTTTTTTTAGTAGTATTTTTTCTTATCTTTTCTCTCTTCTGAAATAACCGTAAGCGGCGCGCTCGTGTGCGCATATTGTGGTGTGTGTGTGTGTGTGTGTGTGTGTGTGTGTGTGTGTGTGTGTGTGTGTGTGTGTGTGTGTGTGTGAGAGAGAGAGAGAGAAAGAGAGAGAGGTGTTTGTGTGTATGTGTGTGTGTGTGTGTGTGTGTGTGTGTGTGTGTGTGTGTGTGTGTGTGTGTGTGCGCGCGTGTGTGCGTATGTGTGTTGTGTGTATTTTGCAGTGTGTATGTGTATGTGTGTGTTTGTTGTGGTGTGTGTGTGTGTGTGTGTGTGTGTGTGTGTGTGTGTGAGAGAGAGAGAGAGAGAGAGAGAGAGAGAGAGAGAGAGAGAGAGAGAGAGAACAAAGTTAAATGAACGTACCCGAGGAGGGGAGGGGAGGAAGGGGCTTGGGGGGAGGAGGAAAGGAAATTGGTTTTGAACCCCCAGTCAACCATGACGGTTATATCCGGGTGAACGGGGGGAGGGGGAGGAGGCATGAACCGGTTTTGCCTAGCGGTAAGGCGTTCGGCTGATAAGCAGAAGGATCTCGGTTCGATACCGCTTCGGCTCTCATTTCTCTTCAAATAGGTTGTGGTTTGTGGACACTGTCTTGTGACACTGTCCTTCGCAATTAATGAAACATTAAAATGGCTCTCATCGCTGCCCATCTTGATGCAGGAGTTATTCGGTGGTGACAGTGTAGCGATAGGTATATAATCTCCGTCTTCCCCCATCTCCATACCCCCTTCTCTCCATCCCTAATAAGCCTTGTTGTTTTTTTCTGTGGACATTAAGCATGTTTATTTAGGAGTGGGGGGGGGGGGGGGGGCAGTGGCAAGCCGGTGTAGAAGCAGGGTGGTGATGGGGGGGGGGGGGGGGAGGATGAGAAATAAGCTCAAGTATGGAATATAAATTTCCACCTTCAACAAGAAAATCTGAATGATCGGATTACACGTGAAACCCCGCTTCCGAAGGACATCGAACCCTGGTCCAGTCTCAAAACTGGTGGCAACTCTGCCAAGCGATGAGATTTGAACACATTTTAGCAGCTGTTTGTGTTGCGGCTCATGTCCTCCCAGGAACAATACCGTGGTTAGCACACGAAAATAAAGTTTGCATTGTTCACCAGTGATGCACTTGAACGGCGCTGGCCCGGGTCACGATCAAGACTGTGCAAGGGTTTGGCTCATGATTGTTTAATCTCGTGTTCAAGTTCCAAATCGGCTTAGATGTGAAATGTCTGGTATCAGCATACCGTATTTGCCGATGAACCGAACAAGCTATTTGTGGTCGGCCTGCTCAGGAAAGCGACGATCGAGTCCCCAGCACGCCACTGGTACAGGAAGTCAAGGTTTTACGTTGGCTGGTTGGTTGGTTAGCATTATTGGAACACCGCAGGGTCACCTCAGGATGAAAATCTTTATGTACTTTTGGGGTGCAGGCGTACCGTAAGTTTTGTTATAGAGTTGTTGTTTGTTGTTGCTGTTGTTGTTGTTGTTGGTGGTGGTGGTGGTGGTGGTGGTGGGGTGTGTGTGTGTGTGTGTGTGTGTGTGTGTGTGTGTGTGTGTGTGTGTATGTGTGTTGTGTCTGTCTTTCTGTGTCTGTGTCTGTGTTTAAATATAAATAAAAATCTGTTCTGTCTTCCTCTTTCTCTCTTCCCCGCCCCCCTTACCTTTATTTCTTGACGATGTCTTGTGTGTTGCACACTACGTAGTTCAGTTGTCCCAGCCAGGATTAGTATGGCCCCATTCCCGCCAACAACAACAAAAAAGTCACTTCTGCTTCGTCCTTCTCTGGCAGTGGGACCTAGACACCGGCTGAGAAAAGCTCGAACCGGTTCCTACCAGTTCGGGGTCACGGGAAAGGTCAAGGGCGATGTGACGTCAGCAGCTCTGTGGGTGTACAAGATGAAAGACGCCCACGACGTGCACGAGCAGACGCTGGTCCTGACGGAGCTCCACTTCAGCAAGAGGCAACGTCTTCGCGAGCGCAGCCTCGTTGCGCGCCTCGACACGCAGGTGCAGGAAGGATGGGTGCGCTTCGACATCACGCGACTCGTGCAGAGATGGATAAAAAGCAAGACCCCGGCCTCGCTGCAGATGCTGGCCATTCGTTGTAAGACCTGCCACAGAACCAACTACCGGGCCATCTTTGGCGTCAAGGTACTGTCACCCCCCTCTTCCCTCCCCCCTCCACTCCGCTCCACCCGCCAGCCCTCTTCCCTCTGTCTCTTCCTGAGATGACCCTGTGAGACAGTTACCTCTGTCTCTCTGTGTGTCTTTGTTTCTCTCTCTCTGTCTCTGTCTGTCTGTCTGTCTCTCTCTCCCCTCTCCCCCCCCCCCCCTTCTCCCTCTCTCGTCTCTCACAGAGAATCCCCTCGGTATTGTTTGAACTATTCGTTCGCTAGCCTTGTTCCAGCAACATCGAAGCATAAAACGATGTGACTACAGACTAAAACCACAATGAACCAAGTTTTTACAAATTCTCTTCTCTGGAGAGACTGTGCGTAGCTAGCATGAAGGAAATGTGCACGTGTCTTAGCGCCCAACGGCCATGCGGTTCTTTGAACTGAAGGCCTATACAGAGAGGGAGAGACAGACAGACAGAGAAGATAAATGCACCTGTTGTTATTCTTCTCCTTCATTGCAAATGATGTTTGGTTGCAGAGCAACTTCCGGCCGGTGTTGGTGCTGCAAGAGCAGCGACGTGAAGACAGCCAACGGGACAGACGGAGTGCCTGTGACCCGAACAGCCGGTGCTGCAAGTTCGATCTCACCGTACACTTTCACGACCTGGGTATACATGAGATCTTCCACCCGAGAAGCATCAGGGCCGGTTACTGCTACGGCACTTGTGAACGTATGTAAAGGCTAGTCTTTGTTTGTTTGTTTGATGATACAGTATATATACCCATTACGTATGGAAATATGCTGTAAATAGACATCACACACATACGATTGGCAAATAATACATTGATAAGCACAAATATAATCATCATTATTTTCATCCTATTCCCTCACACCCACACCCACACGCGGAAGTATTTACTGTTAGAGCTACACAATCGTTTGTGTTTCTACAGACTGTCCCTAATATGCTTTTTAGCATTAAGCAAAATGTAAACTTGTAAGTATGTTTCGCGCGGAGCTCAGGACCTGTGTGAAAGTCGAGGTGGCCATCCTGGGCTCCCCGTCCCTAATAAGTCCTTAAGCATTGAACTCGGACCTGAACTGTGTTTGGCAGGTCCCGACCTGTTCCACTATAACCACACGCTGATGATGCAGCGCATTCGCTACGGCAGCTACGTCCCTGTCAACGACACCATGCGCCAGCGACTGCAGCCGTGCTGCGTCCCCGTCGTGCTCCGGGAAGCGTCCATTATGCATTACCTAAACGACGGGCTGGATACCCAGGTCAGCATCGTCCCCAACCTGCTCGTCGAAAAGTGTGGATGCGCCTGAACTGGCACGTCGGTGGGGGAGTGGACAATTTCCTTCTTTAGTGTCTTCAGTTATTGCCTCGTTTTACTTCAGCTGATGTACGTTTTTGGTGGTTGAATTTGCTGTTTTGGATAGACATTCAGCCTCATGAAACCGTATGTTTTTTCTTCTAATTTTATATCTGCGTTACTTGTCGAACGCACATTTAATGCCCGCATCAGTCCCGAATCGGTAGTTAAGCTGTTTTTCAGCCACACCGTACACAGTACAAAACAACGGATTCTGAAAGATATAATGGGGGAAAATTACATCTGAAAGTTCTGCAATGTCAGTCCAAAATAGGGAGAGAAAAAAAGCTTCCCAAAGCTGAATGACATTCCAAACAGTAAGTGCAACCTAAAAGTGGGCAAAAATTTGACTTTAAATGAAAGCAATAATTTAAGATATTAGCACAGGAAATTACCACCAGTGGAATTTTTCAGATCCGCCTGACATTGATTGACCTTTTTCCCCACTGCCGAAGATTTTGTACTTGGCCAAGACTGCTTGCATTAGTTCCGAGTTCCGAGAATAGTCCAGAATAGAGCTGTAGCTTACACGAAGCATTCGTTTTGAGAATGTTGCCACTTGGGTAGCGGTATAATGGGTTTTACGAGGACCGAATTCAAGCAGGGCGTTAGCATTATCATGGCGGGTTTGTTTGTTTGTTGAGAAGTAGGAAGTGCTTTAAGATTTAAATCACTGCCATCAAGTGCCTGTGACATCTTCCTCTGTATTCAATTCGTGTTTTTTCCCCGGCAGCGTGTGCATGTCATACAGATTTCTAAACCAGGCCCTTCATTATCGCTTATGAGTCTCTTTCTCAAATGTGTCCCGCCACCACGAAATGAGTCGCAAATCACATGACTTCAGTCTGAGTTAGCTTCAAATAGAATAGGGAGGAGTGGGAGAGGGGGGTTCCAATTTTGAGATTTTTAAGGATTTAAAAATTTGAAAATGTATACAAAGCAAACCATTAAAGATATTGCTTGGAAACTTTGGAAACTGTTTTGTTGTGTCTTTCCTGATGTATGTGCCAGATATCAGATTTGCGTGATAATGGCTGCTAAGGAAAGAATCCTAAAGACAAATGTCACTTATTTTTTCCAGCCGTTTTGAAATTGTTGTCATGGAGGGTCTCTGACTTCAAATAACCAGTTTAGACATCTTCAAGCAGTTTGTATCATTAGAAACAGTATTTTATCGACCCTGTGGTGAAATAAACATCCCAAAATGTCCAAATGGTGCTATGTGACTCCTTTTGTGTTGGCAGGTCACAAATGTCCTCTAAGTACTAA
The DNA here is from genome assembly GCA_963584105.1 of Alviniconcha strummeri. Classification (NCBI taxonomy): domain Eukaryota; kingdom Metazoa; phylum Mollusca; class Gastropoda; family Provannidae; genus Alviniconcha; species Alviniconcha strummeri. The sequence goes on from OY757545.1 coordinate 11,744,827, forward strand.
ATACCTCTTGTCTTGAACCCCATCTTACTGCGTCAGTGTTTGCAACAAGCTACTTTTTTCCCCTTCAGGTTTCAACTGAAATTCTGACTATTGCAAAAAAGAATTGCTTTCGTTTTGCGCTGTCAACGATGTTTTTGCTGAACGTCATGATTACACAGTGTGTGTGTGTGTGTGTGTGTGTGTGTGTGTGTGTGTGTGTGTGTGTGTGTGTGTGCGTGCGTGCGTGCGTGCGTGCGTGCGTGCGTGCGTGCGTGTGTGTGTGTGTGTGTGTGAGTGTCTGTGTGTGTGTGCGTGCGTGCGTGTGTGCGTGCGTGTGTGTGTGTGTGTGTGTGTGTGTGTGTGTGTGTGTGTGTGTGTGGGTGTGCGCGCGCGCGCGCGCGCGTAAACGGCGAGGCGAGGTTATTGTAATCCGTATGACACTAGCCACAACTGCAGAGCCAAAGTAAATCAAGTTTGTTCGGTTGATTTCACCATGTCAGAATTGCTTTCAGAAAAATAGTCAATGTGATGTGACAGGATCAGATCCCATATTTGATGTGCAGTTCATTGAATGGTGGAGGACATTGCATTTACAGCAAAACATGTATCTGCAGGAAAACAGCTGTGCACGCAAAATTCCATCAGGATATGTGTGAATCTTTAGAGTATTTCTGGAGGAACAAAAAACAAGACATATCAGTGTAGCTGTGACGTGAAAGGGGAAAAAAGGGGGGTACCGAAAAATGAAAGGAAAAAAAAAGGGGGGAGGGGGGGTACTGAAAGAAGAAAAAGAGGGTACTGAGAAAAAGAAAAAGGAAAAAGGGGGGTACTGAAAAACAACAAAGCGTTGCCGTTACAAAAGGGCAGTCATACAATGCGTTTTAGCATAACAACAGTTTGGGTGTTGACATAGATAACTCAGATCTGCTTGACTCGCGTCGTTACTTCGTTGTTAGACTGCATTGTGTGTGCCACTCGGCAAACTATTCTGATGTAGCTTACAGTGTTAGAGTATTAGTTATTCCCGGTTTGACTTTTGTCAGTTTGTCTGGTATATACATGTACACCCCACAAGCGTTTTGTTTCGTTTTGTTTCGTTTATTGTTTTTGGTACTTATCTAAACCTTTGCTGTTTGTGCGCAGAGCAATGCAAAACGAGCAATGCAGTGGTGAGAGAAATTTGTTACATTTCTTTTTTATGCACCAACAATGCAACTTATTATGCAGTGAGTCTGTTATCTTTTCTTGGTGCTGGCCGCAAGGGCTGTCTGGAGTGTTTTCATTTCATGTAACAGTTTACTGGTCAATCGATGATTTCGCTTTTTTCCTCCCCCCTTCCCCATCCCCTCCCTTCTAACTCCTGCCATACTACGTTGTTGTGACGCAACTGAGGGCCAGATGTAAATGTTGTCGCATACTCACTTCCGTACATATCCAAGTCTAAAGGAAGCAGGCTTAAAGATTTGCCACAAAAAAATCCGTATTAAACGGGCTAGACTGCCATCAACTGACTATTGTCACAGTCGCTTATAAGATAAAAACGATATTTGAGGTAATACTGCCTTCTGCATCGAGCTTTTTTTCTTCTTCTTTTTCCCCCCTTCCTTCTGTCGACAGTGCTTCTCTTGTGAGGTAGCCTATCGTCATGTTGTTGTCTAAGTCAACATACATCGTAAAAGGTCGGATTGGGGGGGGGGGGGGGGGTGTAATACGGTGGCAACAGTCAGGCACATTACCAAGTTGTATTGGCAGTCATTATATTTCATTTCTTTCATTGAAATTATTTAACTGAACGTTTTCACCGAAAATCAGGTGACAACCCCTTTCAAGAAACAGCCATGTGGGACAGAAAGCGACTTATAATAATAACGATAATAATAACTTACATGTATAAAACGCCCCATCTCACAGGAGCTCAGAGCGCTTCGCCCGCTCCCCATTTTTATTAGCGGAAGTGATCAAACTGTCATTGCGCATGTCCGTGGTGTTTGTTTTGTTGCTGTCTTTTCGCATGCCCATCAAACTGGATAATAATTTTGATTTCAAACGAGGTGAAATTCTTTGAGGACAGCCGAGTTGTCTGCATTCAAATGAAGTTAAAAATTCAAAACTGATAGGACTACGTTCGGCAAAGTATGAGAAACAGCAGGCCGCGTGACGCGTGACAGCACCTTTGACAACAACAGAACACATTAGGCTACAGTTGGACACAACTTACTAGGACTAGTCCTTTTGTTATATTAAAAAATATTTTTTTTTAATTGCGTATCCAAATGTTAAAACTAATAATTTTGTTTTGTTCATCGGACGTGTGGCCTTACCCCCACCCCCTCCCACCCCCCACGCACACACTCCAAGTATAGACTGCCGACCAACCGTTATTCACACGAAGAAAGACTGATTGGCCAGTCGCTGATGTTTGGAGTGCAGCCTAAATCTGCTTATACAGTCTACTGCTGTGGGGAGGGCATGCTTTTTCTGCTCAGGCATCACTGAGCAAATATACTGGCACCTGGTTCATTTTCTCTGTTGACGGCTACTCAGAGACTCTTGGTATTAATTCTTGTTCTCATGTATTCATTTGATCACATAGTTTTGGTTTGTTTGGTAATATTTGTTTCGCGTAACTTTATTTTATTGCTCTGTACGGCTTGTGTCTGTCTACACTGTGTCTCCAGTGCGGAAATAAATGTTTTTCTATTTTCGTATTTACAACTGTTGTCTCCTCGACTTATTTTTCACACGTAATGGTTACTCTTCTGTGCTACAGTTTTTAACTGGGTGTTTTGTTTTATCATTATCGATGTTAGTGAGGTTTCATCATTTTGCTAGACTTTGGCGTACATGAATAGAACAGTCAAAAGTATACCAATCCTAAAGGTTGACTGTGCTTTGTTGTTACGCCTCTGTAACACAGTTTTCAATTGGGTGTTTTGTGTTATCATTATCAATGTTAGTGAGGTTTCATCATTTTGATAGACTTCGGCCTACGTAAATAGTACAGTCAAAAGAATACCAATCCTAAAGGTTGACTGTGGCTTTTCTCTAGACTTTTTGATCGTGATTCCTTTTCTCTTAATGAATTTATTTAAATTCCAACAATTATAGTTGACGATTTTTGTTTGTTATTAAAGGACTGGACCAGCTGAACAGTATATCTACTCGGTGAGTGGTAGTCATTTCACGGACCCTAAAACAACACATACTCACACACTCTCTTTCACACATATACACACACACACATACACACACACGCGCTCGCACACACACACACACACACACACACACACACACACACACACGCACACACACACACACACACACACACACACACACACACACACACACACACACACACACACACACACACACACACACACACACACACACATGAAGCGCCAACAAACCTTCAGAGGCAGGACGTTGAAACGAAATATGCTGTGTCTCAAATTAACAATATCAACACACAAGGGAGTTAATTAGCGCTCGAAAGGCGTCACACAAACACAACAACAAGGACCTGAGTCGCCTAGAGGACGTGCATTTACTCGCATGCAGCTTGAGAGTTACCGTAGGTGACTCGGGTCTTTGTTGTTGTGTTGGTGTGACGTCTTTCGAGCGCTAATTAACTCCCTTGTGTTGTTCCTGCTAGAGCGCTCTGGGCTTCGCTGTTTCAGGTTGTTAACAATATCAGAGAGGGCCCACACATTGAATAGTGTTCGGATCAATTGCATACTTGCACATGAGCCAAAACCACCAAAGAAAATGTTGAATAATTCAGCGAGATGAACATAATCATATTGTTTAAGTGGAAACCAGAAAGCGTTCGTGGTTAACCCTTTCCGTGCCATCGGTATCTCGTGTGATGTTCCTGGAAACATGCTTTCCATGTGCCCATAAGGCGTCATCATAAACATAATCGCCACAAATTCTAAACCCCGCGCTGCCGTGTGTGTGTGTGTGTGTGTGTGTGTGTGTGTGTGTGTGTGTGTGTGTGTGTGTGTGTGTGTGTGTGTGTGTGTGTGTGTGTGTGTGTGTGTGTGTGGTGCGTGCGTGCGTGCGTGCGTGCGTGCGTGCGTGCGTGTGTGTGCGTGTGTGTGTTGCTCAGTCAACAACTCAGTCATCCACGAATGTCATGTCAGGACTAAGAATTTGTCTTCATCAAAACACAAATAAAACTCTGACTTGCTGTTCACTGTAAAATTGAACAGGATTTTCAAAACAAAACAAAAAACCAAAAAACCAAAAAAGGTCCCATTGAATAATCCCAGAAGGCAAGACGGGCTAAATTCCTGACAGCTTGTACGCCAAGCATATTCATGGCCATTTTTTTTTTTATCTACTCCGGGATACACCTTTGACAGGTCCTAGTTCTCAACAAAGGGGGCTTTAATTTCTGCATCCGCGGTACCCCACAGCGAAGAAAGCCGACAGAACCTGCACGAAGAAGTTGTGTCCATAAGATCCAAACACATAAAACGTTCAAAAGAAGACTATTTATTAGGACAAAACACAGCATGCGAATTTTCGAGGTAATCCCCTTTATCAGGCTACAAAACGACTTAAGCAACAGTTCAACAGTAAAAAAAAAAAAAAAAAAAAAAAAAAAAAAGTGAAAAATGAGATATGGAGCTAAACCACTTATCTCTTTTTGTCTTGTCCAGTGCTTGGAAGAATGCTGGCATTTTATTTCTCCAGATTATTTCAGATTTTGACGTCTATAAAGTAACCAGTGCCTTCTGTCTGCAGGATATTGCTGATATAATTATCCATCGTCGCACGAATAGTTCGATGACTTTTACGCGTGGCAAAGGTTCCCAGAGAACATTGGCATTGGACTGCTCCTTGGTCCTAAAACTCATGATCATGCTGATAGGCAAACTCAGTCACAGTACACAATCAGGCCGGTTAGGTCAACTGAGTCATAGCACATATCTATAATCAGGCCGGTTAGGTCAACTCAATCATAGCACATAGCCAGGCCGGTTAGGTCAACTCAGTCATAGCGCATAATTTATATATAAAATCAAGCCGGTTAGGCCAACCAATCATAGCACATAATCAGGCCGGTTCGGTCAACTCACTCACAACATATAATCAGGCCTGCTAGGTCAACTCAGTCACAACACATAATCAGGCCGGTTAGGTCAACTCAGTCACAAAACGTCATCAGGCCTATTTGGTCAACTCAGTCACAACACAATCAGGCCCGTTAGGTCAACTCAGCCACAGGACACAATCAGGCCGGATAAGTCAACTATTCGGATCACTTTACTTTTGGCACCTTTGCCAAATACGTATGGCTTTTTTCGCCACAGGAATCATCGTGTAGGTAGCATTCAAATCAGTGAGTCCGATCAGAACTCGCTCCTGCTCCACCGCAGTCTACTACAGCTGTACAGAAGACTTCACCAGGATTTGGGGATTTGAACAGCGTACCACAGCATAATCAGAAGTATGACACCAGCACTGGCTCTCCTTGTTCGGTGTCATATCCTGCACAGTGGCTCAAAATGTCCGTGCAAAAAGATCTAATATGCAACCACCTTCTTCGGGATCGGAGTCACCGTAATGCGATTTTCAGCTTGGTTGAATGCCTAATTGGCAAATCATACCAAAATACGCTGAATGTGTTGTGCTGTCCCGTAAGGGACTCCTGCACTTCATTAAGTCTGAGGAGTCGTGTCCAGCTTCGAGGAACTAGCCTTCTACAAGCAGGTTCTGTCCAACAGGGACCAGATATTAAAATAAATCATCACCTTATGGTTTTTGTTTTAAAATGCCCCAGTTGATATTATAATATCGATTTTAGGAAGAGTTTCGCGTGACTCACGCGTGGTGGGATCGGATGTGTCAAGCACCCGTTGAGTGTCACAGTTCGCCTCTCGCTTTCCGCGAACTCTTTAGTGCTTGGTCTTGAGCAGCACGGTCGATCGTTATCAGTGTTGGGTCATTGAAAGCACTAAGAAAAGAACTCGTTTTCTAAATACGACATAAAATCAACGGGGTATGTTGAAACAAAATCCTTAGTTTTGTGTGAATTTTGTTGTTGTTGTTGTCTTCTCTACCAATTGGACAAAACATGTTCTAAAAATGCTAATTCCTTCAATAGTTCCTGTGACGTCTCGGCTACAGTTATTCTTGTCATATTCCTAATCCACCGAACTCGCGTCTGCTATGCTGATGACTTCCTGTGTCAAGGTCAACAACTGAAATAGAAAGAAAATTATTTTATTTCGGGTAAGGATGCACTATACATACATGAAAAGACTGGTATTGCACTATACATACACAACTCCAGTGCAGACATTACACACAGGCGTCAAGATCTTATGGTTTCTGTGGGTATTAAGCACCATGTTTACTTACTTACTTGCGAAAGGTCCAAGTTTAGCCTTTTTTCCCCTACCCTTTTTTTCTTTTTTCTTTTTTTAACCAGGGCTGAGGCGCTGATGAAGTCATCGCAGACTAGTACGATGCTTAGTACACTTGCTTACCCACGTATAGAAGAGAGCCAGTGTTCTGGAGATGTCCTTGACCCTTTCAAGATCGAGGTTGAAGCGGGATATGATCTTCAGGGCCCTCCTGGCGTTGGAGACCTTCACGGTGGTTGGGTTTACGCAGACAAGACGCCTGATGAAAGCGTAGTTCTTGCGGGGTGTCGTGCCTAGCTCTTCCTGCACCCCTGACCAGTCCTGTGCACGGTCATCATCACTGTCATCACTATCATCGTCACCGCCACCACCATCATCATCATCGTCATCAGCATCATCATCATCATCATGGCCATCAACACCATCATTATCGTCGACGTCACCACCACCTCCACCGCCACTACCATTGTTATCATCATTGTCATCACCACCAGCATCGTCACCGCCGCCTCCACCACCTCCACCACCATTATAGGAGCAGCAGCAGCATTATCAACACGGTGATAAAAAAGAAAATGGTAGCAATACTTTTTTAACCTAAGCCAAACGTAGTTGGTCTGCACGCACCTACACTTGCATGTAGATGTCCAGAACTGATTTAAGTATCCTACTACCGCCGTATGTGAAACCTTTCCACTTTATCGACTAAATGTCAGCAAACGGGTTTTACCAAAAACGGTTTATTTGAAGCTAAACGTGCAAAACAATCTCACCTGGATATGGATGATCCTATGAGTTGTAGCGAATAAAAGTAACGACACTGACAGCTTTGAGTCACTCGACACTGACGTGCGCTGAGACGGCAGCAGTTTTACGTGGCACCAGCCATGTAACAACCCGAATCAGAGCTGCGAGTACGTATAGCGTATACGACCTTGTTGCATATAATGTTCAAACCGGCTATGTAAAACTACGGTCATTCATTCATAGTCACGTGCGACTATAGCGCAGAGCGTACACAGCTTCGTGGCATATACATATAATTATATTCAAACACGCTACGTAAAACTGTAGTCACTCATTCATAGTTACATGCGACTAGAGCGCAGAAAGTTTGAACAAGAGCGGAGAATAGCACAATAGCACTATATAATTATATATAAGTGACTAATCAAAAACATTTCCAAGATCGAGGAGTGTAGCGAGAGCTATTGTAAACGTTGTCATCAGATGTTATGGGAGGCTAGTCAAACGAAGCCCTCATTACCTCTAGTTTGTCCTCAGACACGCCAAGCACGATCATGACGGCTTTCATAATGGTCATCATGATGTTGTGGGGGGACGCCTGGTTTACCAGTTCAGATAGCATCGACTGTTTCATTTCCTGCACAAGACAACGAACATGAGGAACCAAGCCAGCTGACCTCTCCTCTGTCTGTCTCTTTCCGTCCACCTGTCTCTTCTCTGTCTGTCTGTCTGTCTGACTGTCTGCCACACACACACACACACACACACACACACACACACACACACACACACACACACACACACACACACACACACACACTTACAGAGTAGGGCTAGGGACGATTAGTTGGAATCTCCGTTCACAGTGTTTGCCACATCTCTGTTCGCCACTCAACCACTTGTGTGCACCACACATCTTGACAGCTCGGAGGACTAGAACTACCAAAGACGCTTGGGAAAAAGATGTCACGATAAAGAATGCCATCGCTCTGCTGGTCATACTGACCGCTTTGCGCGGACACAAGTTTGAATGGCCAGTAATCTATCATCTTGAGTTGTTGTTTTTAAAATATACATATATTTCGGATCAGGCCTTTGAAGCCGTTCTTAATTATGGGCTACTTTGACCACTGTTCGTTCAGTGTTGCTCTACGTCCACAGAGGCCGTACGGACTATTAGGGACGGGGATCCCAGGACGGCCACCTCGACTTTTACACAGCTCATGCGTTCCTGATTGGCCACTGTTCTTTCTTTTCATGGCGCTTAAGGTCCACATAAATAAAATATGGTTTATTAAGGACTGGGGAAGAATGGGATAGGGAATGAGAGCCCAGGCCCACTTCCATGCTCACACAGCTCCTGATATGGACCTACATTTGGGCCACTAAGTAAACATGGTGCTTAACGTCCACAGAAGCCATACGGCTTATTAGGGACGGGGAGAAGGGGGGAAGGGGCTATGGAGGTGGGGGAAGAGGGAGATTATATACCTATCGCTACACTCCCACCACCAGAATGACTTCTGCATTAAGGTGGGCAGCGACGAGAGCCATTTTAATGTTTCATAATTGTGAGGGACAAAGTCACAGGACAGTGTCCACAAACCACAACTTTTGAAGAGAAAGGAGAGCCGAAGCGGATTCGAACCGAGGTCCCTCTGCTTACCAGCCTAACGCCTTACCTCTAGGCCAAACCGGCTCAAGTTGGACCACTGCGAGAGGGAGCTATTTGTAGGTCGCAGTCGTGAGATGGGTTGGATCATGGACCTATATATAGGTCCGTGGGTTGGATGGAACTACAGAGTCCATGTGAGAGCAAGAGGATGGAGGTGAGCTGGACTCTCACGAAGAAGTTATACACTCATGTGCGGGTCCAGGCGAGATCAAGAGGAGGAATGTGGTGATGGACACTCAGGAAAACCCAGAAGAGATCAAGAGCTGGAGATGGAGCTGGGCTCAGAAAGTTAGACGCGTCTTTTGCTTCAGTTGTTCCTCAACAGCAGTGCTACGGACATTGTCCTTGTGACTCTGCTCCACACAGCAGTTGAAACAGCAGTTGTGTAGTATACTAGTTGCTACGCAATGGCGAGGTCCCCCATTGCCTTAACATAGTTGTTGTTCTGGCGGTGGTCCACGGCCTCCTCGGTCTTCCGGGTCGGAGCATGCGGTCGAGACACCCACGCTTTCTCCCCTTCCCACCCCTGTCCCCGTCCCTAATACGCCACCTCAATTCTGTGGACGTAAAGCAACAAGTTTACTTTACTACTTGATGGGACTGGTAGGTTGCACTGAGAGAAGGACTAGACTGGTTACGATCGGAGGAAGCTTACCTGCAGTGAAAACTTGATGGTGTTCATACGTCTGAGGATGGCCAGCAGCTTCCTGGCCTCCCGCACCTCTCTGGACAACTCCTGATTCAAACCCTGTTCTTTGATAGTGGCCAGAATAGCTTCCAGTCTGTCGATGTTTCGGGCTCGCATTGCCCGCCGTAAGGCTACACAGACAGCACAAGTAAGTAACTTAGTGTTTCACGCCCAGTCAACCGTTACGGTTATATCAGGGCGAGTAGCGAGCACAAGGAAACCAAGCATGCAAAACAAAAACAAGAGAGAAAGAGAGAGAGAGTGGGATGGGGGGGTGGGGAGGGGGAGAGATCGTTTTCATGGGGCGTGATACCCACAGAAACTTCATACGGTTTATCAGAGAGAGAGAGAGAGAGAGAGAGAGAGAGAGAGAGAGAGAGAGAGAGAGAGAGAGAGAGAGAGAGAGAGAGAGAGAGAGAGAGAGAGAGAGAGAGAGAGAGAGAGAGAGAAAACAAACAAGAAGAACAAGAATTATTGTTATTATTGTGGTGCGCTACAGACTGTTGTGCGACCTTCAAAGAAGCTGAAGGTCACGCAATGTTGGCCAGGATTGGACGGGGGTCATTATGTCTACAGTCATTCACGACAAGAAAGAACCGACATATTAGTGTCAGAGAAAGTGGTACTTTTGACATCTTTGCCTTGCACATAATAATGGAGAATGTGACTTTGCACCAAGGTATGTGTGTGTGTGTGTACTACGCTGTAGTAAAATGCTGCATGCCGTAAGTACATTCTTACGACAAGAACTGTGACATGTCGCCATGGTCTACAAGGCAAAGTCTGCTTAAAAGCAGCCCAAAATATCGCTGCTGTTGGCAAATGGACAGCTGTGACCTTCCGATATGAGGCCAAAGTTCAGCCGTTGCAGGAGTCACTTTGATGATTAAGCTTCCAATATGCTGCTGAGTACAAAATGTGACTGCATGAGAAATGACTGAGTTTGTCTTTTTCTGTTTTCTTTTTAAAGAGAACTGCGCTTCTTTCTTTTTTCTTGCTTTTTTTCTTTTTAAGAATAATGAAAGTAAAAAAAAAAAAAAAAAAATCAATTTAGCATGCTTAGTGTCCATGTTCTTTTACTATTTTCAAGAAAGAACAACTTATAGGCCTACTTAGTCCTCATGGCATTGCAAACAAACGGGCTATGCTCTGAAATAACACTTTATGTGAACAATACAGTCTTTTAAATATAAATGTCAGTAATAATGCGAACGTGCTTGGCATACCATCCGACTAAGATTAATCATCAAAACACTTGTTCTTTGTGAGTAATGAGAGAGAGAGAGAGAGAGAGAGAGAGAGAGAGAGAGAGAGAGAGAGAGAGAGAGAGAGAGAGAGAGAGAGAGAGAGAGAGAGAGACAGACAGACAGACAGACAGACAGACAGACAGACAGACAGACAGACAGACAGACAGACAGACAGAGACAGAGACAAAGACAGACAGACAGACAGAATCAGTAAGTCGTAACAGCCTGTCATTTGTCATGGAACAGACTTCACATGATCATGCATCAACATCTTTTTCATAAACCTAAATAAATTAGAATCTAAAACCCACGTTATATCAAAAGGACCATTCCGTGGGGCACACATAAACGCAAGCCCATTCACTCCAAGCAACTCTTCAGACTGAGAAGAAGGTAAAAAGACAAAAACAAAAACAAAAAACAGTAAATGACTCTAATGAGCGTTCAGTGGTAAAAGAAATTTACCTGCTCGGTCATAAGGCGGCATAATGAAGGAGGACCGTTTTCCACCACAACCACAGGCAACGGTTTAGAAGTGTGTAAAATGGAGGTCGAGGACGCCTTCCTCAGCCGCACAGAACAGTCCTTGCCATTGTTTCTGCAGCTGTGGTCTGACAAGGGCGGTCTGGATCAGCAGTTTAAAACAAAATTGTTTTTACAATGTATTCACTTCTTTAATCATCACCAGCCTTGTGTAGTATTCTCAACGTATTTGCAGTCCATCCCGAAAGGTAATCCGAACTGCCGCTGGCCGTTGTTTTGTGATCATAACTTGGACACACGTCACAAAGACAGGAACACGAATACAACAACTCTGAAATGCACCGCTTGCAGAAAGCACCGACGTGGTCTAAATCAGCTGAATTGGTCTAAAGCTATTACACTCTAACACAACAGCTCTTACAGTTTACTGACAACTCAGTGACAAAGATGCGGCAAACTTCACTGAAAATGCACGAGCAGCTTTAACTACTATTCAAACGAAGATTTATAAGCCAGTCGATTCTAACAGCGGAAAGATGGAACTGCCGCTGGCTAGAGTGAGTACCAATTACTATACAGTTGTAATAACAGCGAACAGAACTAGAACACACTCAATACGGTGAATAAACAATGGATTATATGTAAAGATCAAGCCCTGTTGGCTGGACTGTAACGCGCGGATTTAACTACTTAAGCTTTTCGCAGTCTGCCATAGATTCGGAGATTAGCGTAAAGTATTTGCCTGTGGGAAAAGAAGAGAGAGGGAGAGGAGAGGGCGAAAGAAGAGGGAGAGAGAAAAAAGAGAGGGGGGAAGAGAGAGAGAGAGAGAGAGAGAGAGAGAGAGAGAGAGAGAGAGAGAGAGGAGAGAGAGAGAGCAGAGAGAGTGTGTTGTGTGTGGAGTGCATAGTACTGAATCCAACTATAATAGTATCTATATGTTTTATGATTCTTTCTACCTCCCCCCCCAAAACAAAGCAATATCAGCAAGAAAAAAAGTATGAGGTATGATTTGTATTCGGACAACATTTAAGATGGAACCACAGTTCTGATGTTGGAGCATGCATTTCTGGTGTAAGTTGCATATAAAAGGTGTGCAACTCAGACCTAGTAAGTAACATGGTGCTTAACGTCCACATAAACCATAAGGCTTATTAGGGAGGGGGGGAAGGGATTATGGAGGTGGGGGGAGAAGAGATTATATACCTATCGCTACAACCGTCACTACCAGAATGACTTCTTATATACCTATCGCTACACTGTCACTATCAGAATGACTTCTGCATTAAGATGGGCAGCGATGAGAGCCATTTTAATGTTTCATAATTGTGAGGGACAAAGTCACAAGACAGTGTCCACAGACCACAACCTTTTTGAAGAGAAAGGAGAGCCAAAGCGGTATCAAACCGAGATTCTTCTGCTTACCAGCCTAATGCCTTACCGCTAGGCCATACTGGCTCACAACTCAGGCCTGTCTTGCTCAAGGCTTTTGTACGAGTTGGTAAGTCTGTGATTTCATTTAACACAACTGTATTCATTTCACAGCTTCTCATTGCTCTCTGATCAAGGTTCAAGACATTTTCATGATAACTATGTAAAGTCAGTTCTTTCCCAGAAAGTAGTAGTGTGGAGAGGTGACTGAATCAATGATACATACCTCAAGGTGATTTGACAGTAAGTCTCATGTTGTAACAAACATAAATAGAATCACACTTGCCTCGTTCTATGCATTGTACATTCTAAGTTTGTCTGGACTTGTCTCTTTTTTCTTTCTTTTGCAAGCCAGCAACTTGGCCAGGCCAACACTGAAAACTGACACCAAGCAGGTGCTCAAATACTTAGTTCTTCTCTTCTTTTTTAAAAAGTCTTTTCACATAAGCGATATTAGACCCATCTTACAATTATCATACTAACAACATGCATCAGCAAGTTGCACCAAAATAAATTTATGTTAAACAACGAACAAACAGCAACAACAACAACAAACCCACATTATTTGCAGTCAACAAACAACCATACATACATTTGTGTCTGTATCCATACTGATGATTAGTTTCACTACATACTTACAGCACTCGAACACAAACATAAAAATAAGCTGAAAGTTTCTGAGAAGAATTAAGAAAACAGACAGAATAATAAGAAGACATCATAATAATCTTTCCTTTTTTGTTTATTGTTTTCATAGGAATATAAAATATGCACAATGGAACTGCCATTTTAAGTTAGGCGTAGTAACAATTAAATAGATACCAGTTAGTTATGTCTCAGAACAAAAGAGCAAATGTTAACATGGACGGAAGTGAATAATTATAAAAACTGAGTACATGCTCATATATTAACATCATTGTTAATGTTATCATTTCTGAATACAAACCAGTTAATCCTAACAAATTCAATAGTGGTTGCAAATAACATCAAAAGCATTAATGTATTAATTAAAAAATAATATTGATCTTGTCAAATGATTGCAGAATATCAAAGTAAACACTCAGACACACAACCACAACAACAAAAATACTTCATGGTGTTATAATGTAAATTATACTTTTAGCTGACTGCCAGTATTACCAAAATATTTATGCAAAATCATACTGGTTGGTCAGAGGAAAACCTCATGCATATGTGTTACATATTTGTCTAAATTTTAATCTTAATTTATAGTGAACAGTCACACTCTGCTGGACAATTGCATTGAGACAAAGCCCATATGCTTTCTGTATCACCTACACATCAACACCAAGTGTATCAAGTCATTTATTGAACCCATTGTGCCAGACCTTTTCTTCACATCTGGCCAATGCAATGTGTATGAAATAAATGCCTTTGAAAGCAGCTCTCTCCACTCCTGAACACACACACACACACACACACACACACACACACACACACACACACACACACACACACGCACGCACACCAAAGCATCAACAATACATAAACACAGGCAGGGTCTGTTGAAATTATCCACAATTAGATTCATAATTCAGACATAGGCTAACATTAGAATGTTCAAAAGAAGAAAAAAGTCAAAAGATTATAACATCAACTGCAACTTGGACACAAAATAAACTTAGTATCACAGAGTGAACAAAGACATCAATAAAAATGTCATTATAGCAAACTTAACAATGGCATCAGTGAGTATATAGTAACGCACACAGTACCAACAGCTGCCCACCTTCTTTCGCATCACAGCATGCTAAGAAACCCACTGGACCGATCTGAGAAATAACGAGCGCCCAAAAACTAAAAAAGTACACCATGGAATCACAATCAGAGCAGCTCCAACATATTATCTTAACTTTACTCTCTTCGAAAAGTTGAAACAACTCCTAAACATGTAACATTGTTATTGTAAGGGTGACAAGAATATTTTATAGCCTGAATAAAGATCAGCTGTTTTTGATCATGAGTAAAAATTAAAAATAAGTAGTTATCTTGGCTGCTTAAAAAATAAGAAAGTAATCCAGTCTCATTTTCATGTTGAATGCTGTTCCTCCGAATGAATCATTCCAGCCCAGATGTGCAGCTTCCTTTCACACAGATGAGGGGAAAATATTGCATAGCTGTGCTTGAAAAAGAAGAAGGAAAAAAGCCTATTCTTCATCTCTGTCCAAAACATCTTCAATGATTGCTGTTGCCTGCAAACAAAAAGAAAAGAAAAAAATGTGTAAACACTCAGCTTCATTTCAGTTGGCCTTTTGTTCTGACTCTGTCCATGAGTAATTTCCCATGGGAACTAATGTTCCTTGAACTAGTTGAAGTGTTTACATCCCCCCCCCCCCCCCCCCCCCCCCCCCGGCCCACCATCCCCCCACCCCCATAAAAACAACAAGGAAGGCCAGCATTAAGCTCACTCATGTTTACAACAGAAAAAGGTTATTCCTAATATTTTATTTAAACTCTCCTGTGGCTCAAAAATAGTTCACAATCATCAGAGACTGAAAGTTTAAAGATCTTTGCTTAAACTGCTTCGGAGAAATATTAACATTAACAACACATCTTAGGACACCAGGAAACACATCATAAACATCACTTGGATGTAAAATAAAGTTATGTAAAGCTTTATGTGCTCATGCATATATTCATATTTTTTATGTTTCGCTCATGCATATATTCATATTTTTTATGTTTCGTACAATCATACCATGTCCAAACTTGATTCAAAAGAACTTGTCAAGAGAATGGATTTGTCTTTTATCTCATCTTTCTAACACTGCTCTGTGACCTTGAAAATTGACAACTGTCACTAAAACTAGCTTGGGAGTCTAAAGTTCAGTGGAGTTTATTACCATGCAAAGTTTCAAAAATCTCATTTATATAGTACCTCAGAAAATGTCAGCATAAAAGGCTTTGCACTGACCAGAAATGTGTTAATTATTTCTCTTAAATACAAGCTATTTAAAGAGATGAAAAGCATTTTGTGCATGGACATGTCTATGTGTTAACCATACAAAATTTATTCTTGACTGGCTATGAACTCATTGTGAAAATGCAGCTGCTAGTTTCACCTTTTCGGTACCCATGTATTAGGTCATTTGAAGTCAAGGTCACCAAAACTGGTGCAAAGCTCAGTGGAAATTATAATCATGCAAAATTCAGAAAGGCCTTGGGCTTGCTAATTCAGTCTCTTGGGAATAATCCACCACTGAACCAAGTTCTTGTCACTGATAGCCTTGTGGACACTGCTCAGTACTTAGACCCACAGTATTTTTGTGTGTGTCACTGTCAGTCAAAGAAATCTGAAACAAGAATGACTGCTAGCGTTCTAAAACAAGATCTAAACACATAAAAGGTTGAAAAGAATGCTACTTATTAGAACAAAGCACAACATGCTTTGCGTTTTGTCCTAATAAACTGCATTCTTTTTAACCTTTTACGTGTCTGGATCTTGTCAGTCAAAACGAAACACACACAAAACAGACCAACATCACAGCTTCCCCCTCCAAACCAACCAGAAATTACATACACATGTAAAGCTTCTTTTTTCCATCGCACCCCACTACATACACAACCACAAACTAAAATATGACTAACCCAGACATAGAAGGTGGCTGCTCCGGCAGATATGTCCCTGACATCGTCCAGCTCAAATTTACCAAGCAGGCTCTTGCCACGTTTGGCCACGTTGGCAGCCAGGCTGTCTGACTTGAGTTCCAGACATCGGCGCTTTAGACTCTCCTTGCCCGTTTTCCCCACCAGAGCCTGCACCGCTTTCCAGTTCTGAGGGACAAGGAAAATACACAGTCAGTCAATCCACATTCAGAAAGGAAGTATACAAGTTCCCATTCTTCTCCTTTGTGTTTCTTAGCTTTAAAAAGAAAGAAGGTTTAAATTCACAGAAGAAATTTATATACAAGTTTCCATTCTTCTCCTTTACATTTCATTGCTTTTAAAAGAAAGAAGGATCAAATTCACAAAAGAAATATACAAGTTCCCATTCTTCTCCTTTATGATTATTTGCTTTAGAAAGAAATAAGGTTCAAATTCACAGAAGAAATATACAAGTTCCCATTCTTCTTTACACTTATTTGCTTTAGAAAGAAAGTAGGTTCAAACTCACAAAAGAAATATATAATACGAACTCCCATTCTTCTCCTTTATGTTTCTTTGCTAAATAGAAAGAAAGAAGGTACAAATTCACAGAAGAAATATGTAAGCACCCATTCTTTTCCATTTCTTTGCTTAAAAATGAAAAGAAAAAAAGGTAAACTTCACAGAAACTGGTAAGACTCTGATAATGAGAAAAAAGTTGACACTTTTGAAAATCCTGAAATTACACTGGAGATTCAGGGAGGGGGTGGTGGCTTTGGCAGTCAAGAAAAGTACAAGTACATAACTTGGTGTTTTATGCCCAGTCAACCAGTATGGTTATATCAGGGCAATGGTCAAAGACAAAAGATATGAAAGTGACAAGAGACAAGATTTTCATTTTTTTGTTTTTTGGGCGACCTCATTTAGTTCATGACAAACAGAAAGCACATACTAAACAGATTTAAATGTTTTGCCGTCTTTCTCTGTTGAATCCTAAAAGTGGAAAAGTACCCCCATACTTTTCTCTTATTACTGCCTGCAACTACTGGCACCTTTGTTTCTTTCTCTGCGTGCCCAAGCAGCAGAAAGACTGCAGTCATCACAGTGTGCACGATGGGTGGGGGGCTGGTGTAGCTACGAATCTCCGCCACAGTTGATTGCTTCAGCTCCAGGATTTCATGTCGGATGCGCTCCAGTCGCCGCAGACGGTGGAGCAGTTTTCCAGCGCTATGCATTTCTTGCGCCAGCTCAGATTCAAAACCATGCTTTCGGACAAAGGCCATGGCCTTTTCAAGCTCTTGGATCTCGCGTTTGCTCATTGCTTTGTGAAGACCTGAGTGAGACACATGCAAAACAAAGTGTGCACACATGAATGTGAAAACATGAAAGTGATGTGTGTACAATCATGCAAGTACCTACAAATAAGGTGCGCGCAAACACACATACCCAGGCACCCAGGCATACCCCTGTGCATATACCACACACACAAATGGTGATTCAAATCTAATACAAACAGCAGAAACACAAGCAGTATAGACCTTAAGTTAACAACACTGCATCAAACATAACACAGACTCTGCTGAAACAACCTTGGGATAAGATTCACCATGAAACACACATGCAAATGTAACAATGTGTTCATTACATAGCTCCAAAACAATTGAGCTCAGAGCTTTGATCATGGTAGACACATGTGAATGTTAATGAGAGTGCAGTACAGAACAGAGCAGTTTTGCATTTTGTGTTTGGGAAGATGTCACTACGTGTTCAACAAACAGCAACAAGGGCCACTCTACAGCAAGAGAAATCAGCAGCAGTCTGTTTTGCCATACAGCTGAACCTTTCAACAATGGCTACTTCCCTGCCTTTAAGACCACATATGGAGGGAACCCCTTCGTTGGAGATCAGACCATAAGCAGACCACTTTTCCTTGCTTTCTGCAGTGGTCCCTTTTATCAGGGTTTCCATTGGATCTGTTTTGGCACAACTTACAACTACAAAATCAGATGTAGTGGAAATCATGTAATCTGGACACGTTGGTCCCCATGACAGTTTTGGGATTCATTTCTTTTCTGAATAGATGACCCATGCATATTTGTTTTTGACACAGGCCTAAAAAAAGAAAAGAAAACCAGAATACGTATAGACACCTAGCTATCTTACAGTCAAGGGCAATGTGGTTGAATTAGTAAGGGTGGTCTTTTTACAGCTACAATTTAATAACTGTTCAAATCAATTCTGTCTTCAAATGTGAAAAAAAGAAAGAAAGAAAAGAAGAAAAAAGTGATCAGTATGAGTTCAATTTATTCAATGCTGAGTTGTGTTTTTGAGTCGGATTATGTTTTTGTGCCTACTTCAGACTTAAAGACTTCAAGAATTCCAGCATCAAGACAAGTAAAAGCATCTGCAAACTCCACAAGCATGAAGATATGTCCAAATGCTGAAGTTTTGGATTTTTGACGTTTGGATTAAAGAGTTTCCACTGCCCAGTGATTGATAAACCTCCCATGATGATGGCCAAAGCTGTGCCTTTTTCTACAGCGGCACAGTGACTGATTAACCCTCCCATGATGATAGCCATAGCTGTGCCTTTTTCTACAGCAGCACAGTGACTGATAAACCTCCCATGTCAATAGCCACAGCTGTGCCTTTTTCTACAGTGGCACAGTGATTGATAAACCTCCCATGATGATGGCCACAGCTGTGCCTTTTTCTACAGCAGCACAGTGACTGACGAACTTCCCATGATGATAGCCATAGCTGTGCCTTTTTCTACAGCAGCACAGTGACTGATAAACCTCCCATGATGATGGCCACAGCTGTGCCTTTTTCTACAGCAGCACAGTGATTGATAAACCTCCCATGACGATAGCCATAGCTGTGCCTTTTTCTACAGCAGCACAGTGCTCTTTTCTTTGCGAAGACTAACAACCTCAAAACATTAAAAGAGATGTGCTCTTCTCTTTGTGAAAACAAATAATACACATACAAAAGAACTTTAGTATTCATAATAAGTGCATTAAATGAAATTTGTCTTTTGGGTCACCTGAATTCCCCACTTAAAAGGACAAGTAGACAGTGCAATACAACAAAGGTAAGAGAGTATACAGATAAAATGGAGTAAAATGTAGTAAAACATAAAACATCACTTTTACGATCGATTAAGTGCACAGGCATTACTCATATTCCAACTGTCCACCACCTTTACGTTCACAGTCAAAACAACACCCACACCCCAACAAACACAGTCACACCTACACCCACATTAAAACTATCACATCACCCACCTATATCAAGCATACACACACACACACACACACACACACACACACACACACACACACACACACACACACATATGCACACACACACACACACACACACACACACACACACACACACACACACACACACACACACACACATACCTCCTATCCATTTTTTAACATAATACCATCACAATCCATATTAATCACAGTATTAATACACCATCAGCCTGCAGTCACAGCAATCATCATATAAATATAATTATTACCATTCCTATTGATTATAACATTAATATCAGGCATTATAGGCCAGCAGAACTGATATGGCAGTGGGATAAAAAAAAAAGTGTAAAACTTCCTGCATGCTAAGGGTACCAATGACCAGAGGGAAGTCTTTGAAAGCAAACATTAAGAGGGTGAGGAGAATCATTGAGAATTTGATGGGGGTTTCTTTTGACAGAGACCTGGTACAATTGAGAAAGTTGGTGCTATCTTGACCCTAAAATTTTGCTGGCTATACTGACAATGCGGCTTCGCTTTGTTCTGTTCTTGGCAGTCAGGCTGCCATACCATGTGACAATATTGAAAGCGAGGACTCTTTCAATCAAGCTTCTGTGCACAGATCCCAGGATATGGGGACTAACGTTAAAACTTTCAAGTGTCCTGAGAAGATAGATCTTTGCTGAGCTTTGCTGGACAAAAAATCTATGTTTTCAGTGAGGGACGGCTTCTGGTCAATTGCTGTGCCAAGGTACTTGAATGAACTAACTATTTTGACTTCTTGCTGACTGAAACAAATTGCTCTTAGATGAGTTACTGACAGAGATGTGCTCATTTCTTTGTGAAGACTAACAACCTCAAAACACTGACAGAGATGTGCTCTTTCCTTTGTGAAGACTAACAACCTCAAAACACTGACAGAGATGTGCTCTTTCGTTTGTTAAGACTAACAACCTCAAAACATTGACAGAGATGTGCTCTTTCCTTTGTGAAGACTAACAACCTCAAAACACTGACAGAGATGTGCTCTTTCCTTTGTGAAGACTAACAACCTCAAAACACTGACATAGATGTGCTCTTGCTCTTTTCTTTGCACAGACTACCAATTGAAAAACACTGATAGAGATGTGCTATTCTTTGTGAAGACTAACAACCTAAACACACTGACAGAGATGTGCTCTTTCCTTTGTGAAGACTAACAACCTCAAAACACTGACAGAGACATGTTCTTTTCTTTGTGAAGACTACCAACATCAAAACATTAACAGATATGTGCTCATTTCTTTGTAAAGACTAACAACCTCAAAACACTGATATAGATGTGCACTTTTTTTCAGTGTTCCTATGTTTCAGGAGATTCCATTCATTGGCCAATTGAAAAGCACACTATGAACAAACTAAACAGGCAATGACAAAATGCAACACGAATAAAGTCTGAATCACACCTTCCTTGGCGCCGATCTGTTTCAGGAGCTTCTGTGCTTTCTCCAGGTCCATGTCATCATCGGAGAGCTCTGCTTTCTTGAATTCGGTGATGGAATACTCTAGCTGGAACTTGTCCCGCGATTTCACCGCTACCTTCAACTGGTACCGGATACGTTTGTTGCGATGCTCTGAAGAAACACAATCATTCACTCTGAAGTATGGTGATGAGCCAGTATATTCATTTGTACTTCTAGTTACCATCATAGCCATGGGAATGTCACCCGACAGGCCTTGCATCTGGTTTTTATTCCATCTTAAGTTATTAACTTTATCTACAGTACATAAAAACAACAGTAACACCACACTGTGTTCAAAATTTTCAGTTTTCTTGAAACCTTTCTCAATGAACTGAGACTGAAGAATGCTGGACACCACAAATACATATATAAACATATATAAACAAATGTATAATTAAATGTAACCCAGTTTATTATGTCTCCCTCTCTCTCTCTCTCCCTCTTTCTCCATGACTGAAGAACACTGGGTGTCACAAATAAGAACGTACCACCTGCGTAATTAAAATGTGATGCAGTTCATCACCCCTGTGTGCCTGAAGAGTGCTGGGTGTCACAAATAAATATGTGACACCTGTGTAATTTATATCTGACATGGTTCACTCTCTCTCTCCCCCTCACTCTCTCACTGAAGATGTGGGGCATCACAAGTTATTAAGTTTAAGTTTAGCCCTGACTGTGCATGCTATGATTATCTTTTGCACTTTATTCATCACAATCAAACAGTGAGATATGAAGTATGTTCAAATGCAGTGATCTGACCAATCAATGATATTTTGAATTACTATATGTGCATGTACTTAAGTCACACTGCTTGATTATGATAAATAAAGTTTTAGATAATCATACCATGCACAGTCAGGATAAACCTTGGTAGCGTAAGGCAGGATGAATGCAACACACTCATTCCTTGTTGCATTATGTTTGGCCTATCTTGTGATCAGAGATTACCTGCCATCTTGTGGATCAATAATCTTACACCAGAATATTTCAGATGAAACTCTCCATACAATAATATGAAATTTCACTGAAACTGAATTTAATCCACAGAATGCATTAAGACAACCTGTGCGTGAGAATCTGACCAGCTGTACAATACCAGATGATGTCAATCAAGCCAAAACAAAAACAAAAAAGACAACAAAATCAACCAACAACAGCCTTGTCCAAATTTTGCAAAGTATTTTGTTCATGGCAAATTGAACATACAAAAAATTGCTTCAGCAGATATTAATCACAAAACAACTTGGGATTGGTGTTTGTACTGCACTGACACTAGGCAATAAAGTTGTATGCTTAGGAAAGGTTGTAAAGAAGGGAAGATACCTCTCTTTAGGTTGTTGAGCCTCTTCTCTTCCTCCTCCAGTTCTGCTTTCCTTTTGCCATCTGCTCCATCTTTCTGCTTCTTCAGATGCTGCAGTTTTTCATCCGCATCATTTTCATCTCTCTCAGCCTCCTGTAGGTGGGACATGCAAGTGAAGACTGAGGGATGAGCAAAACAACAAGCCAACAGTATGGTGACTGCCTACCAAATGGATCAGTCCACTCTGCCAATCGAAAAGTGCCAGAAACATGTTCGGACCAATCAGTGGCTGTGTATTAATAAGGTTAAGTCTGGCAAAGAGACTTTTTTGCCAGACTTGATGGAGGAGCATATGAACAGAGTGGATTGATCTATTAAACTAACTGAATACTCAATCAGCCAACAAATTATTAGAAAAATACAGCAAATAACCCAGTTGGCAATCCAACCACACACCCCTCTCATGTATATTTATTTATGCAAAGATTGTGTTAAGAACTTTTCAGCATCTCTGTATTTTTTCTCATCCTCCAACTGGCAATCCAACTACACACCCCTCTCATATATGCAAAGACTGTGTTACTTACATCTTTGAACTTTTCAGCATCTCTGTACTTTTCTTCATCCTCTTCCCTTCTCCTTCGCTCTTCTTCCTGAAGCCTTCGCAGTTGCTCCTCTTCCTGTGATTGGTGGAAAAGGTATTATAAATAGTTGAGAAATCAACTGTATCTAACTGGGCAGGTATTTCTTTTTCATGCAGACTGCATTTATTCTTTAAAACTTGTAATGAACTGCATTTTCCCTCTGCCCAAAGCTGTTTTATGAAAGATCTTACAATATCAAACGGGGGTGGGGGGGTTAACACATAATCACACAGATGTTAAAGGACCCACAGATACTGCTCTGCTGTCACTTTAGTCAATGTGGCAGTATTTATTTTCTTTGAAATTCAAAGTGCGGCTCAGCAACTAAGATGCTACAATCAAGAGCTGATGGTGATAAAAATCTTCACACAATTCATCTCCTAAAACATGACCGATAATATTAACATTTACAGTCTTCCTGGAAATATCTAGAGCCTTGTTTCTGGTTCAGCCACCACAGCGTCACATCAGCAACACATTATTTTCTGAGAATATCCCAGTCTCTTTTACAAAGTACAAGTACCAATAATTCTTCTTGAGAAAAGCATTTCGTGAATCATCAATGAAAACCCAATTTAATAAGTTTTACCTCTTCTTGTTCCCTACGGAGACGCTCTTCCTCTTCTCTTCTTCGCCTTTGCTCTGTAGATCATGAGTTAATAAACATGATTGAAGGGGGGAAATAATGAAAGAAGTTATATAAGACAGTAAATAATTCATCAGGTAAAGAAAGAAGCAAATTGATCTCTCTCTCTCTTCTTTATATATTATTATGTAAATAAATTCAGCATTTATATGCACCTCATCTCAGCAAACTCACGCAAGTCAAAGGAACCTACAAACATGTCCAAAAAATATTGCACTGATAAAAAAAGAAAAAAGAAAATGTCTAATGAAAATACATTTAACAGAACAATCCAACTGAAACTAGGACAAACATTCTGATTTCACACAAAAGCCATAAACAACTCTCAAATGAAATATCTGAATTTAGTATTAGTCACACTTTAAGGTTTAGATTGTCAGAGTGTGGGGGGGGGGGGGGGGTGGGGGTGGATGGAGGGGGGAGGGGTGCAACTTCAAAGGGTCCCAAATATTATTCACCATACCAAACACTTTCCACTGACACACATGTGCAACTGATGCAATGACCAGCATTGAAATGCATACTGCTAAGATTCAGTGTATTTAGGTCAAATCACACATGTACAGGTGATGCACAGGTCATAAATCAAGTGTATCAGGCCCCAGCTTAGTGCATCAACTATGCAGACTCTGTGCATCTGAGATTTGAGTCTATGTTTCAAAGACAGAGAGATGGGACATGGCAGACAGAGAAAGATGGTTGTTCCAGATGACAGATCCAATATAAAAGAATCATAAAAGGAAGTATTTCTTTCTTTACATCCATCATTTGAAAGTCATCTTGACATACAAACCTTTGAAGGCAAAACTCTTGCTACCTATCCCATGCAAAGCTGGAGGTGGGGGTGGGAACTGTAATATGCAATATGCTGACTATCCCTCCTTACTGCCAGCTCTTTTGAAAACATGACTTTTCTGGCACTCTTTTGTGCCACACCGTACCAACACCCCCTCCCCTCACCATTACCACCTGACCTATCCTAACCTGTTTATTTTTCTCTGAACCACTTTGACTGTCTTAGCCTCTCCCCCATGCCTCGGCAGTGAAATTACAGTTCTAACAGAGAGACATTTTATGAGGTAGATAAATGAGATGTTTTGCATCCACGTTTCAAAGACAGAGAGCTGAAGAAAGATGGAGTGAGAAAGAAGGTTGTTCCAGATGACAGATCCAATATATATACTGCCCAAAGAATTGTATATATATATATATCCATTTCCAGAACTTGGATATGAATGAAGAGTTCACAACAGTAAGTATAACTGACACAGGTCAGAGGGGTATGGAGGGGAAGTATTTGAGTTAACACACGTGGAAAGGCAGGAAATCTTGTATTCAATCTTGGAAGAAACAAGCAACCAGTGAAAGTCAGTGAGTAGAGAAATGTTGTGATGATACACTCGACAAATTAAACCCAAATGGGCAGTTCCTCTCTGAATCTTTCCAAACCAACTTCTGGCAGACTGCATCAACATCTTTGGAACAATTCCTGCATGCTGTGAGCAGCTGCACACAGTGTGCGGAGCCACCTGGACTCTAGACAGCTCCCAGATTGTCATAACATAAATAATTTTACATATTTTGAACAGAGCAGCCACTTCAACAGCCAAACAACCTGCTCAACAGTCTCCACTAAACAGCAATGTTCCCTATGAACCCAGTTCTATGCAACAAAGAAGAAGAAAAGGAAGAAGAAGAAATGCTTCGAAACGAATGGAAGGCTGGATACAGGACTAAGACTTTTCAACACATTTGAATCAAGAGCAGTTTTTGTTCAGTTTCTTTAAGGAGCATGGTACAGTGTGAGCTAAATGGAGTCACTGAGCACAGCTGTTAGCAGGAGGACAGTGTCATCAACCCAATCCATGAGTCATGGAGAAGAGATATCAGAATGGGACATGAATCACACATTATGGGGGTCATCTTACGCATACTTTCAGTTTCACCAGCTGTCTCCTCTGAAACATTTGAAAAAATATCTAAATCCTGTAAGCCCAATCAAACAAAAATTACATTTCAAATCAAAACACAGTAATGTCTATGTGTACAACATTCATAGATTTTTTTTATAGAAAAAAGGATGCAAAACAGTGGCTGTCTTTCACACAGCTATGGAGAACCTGAAATACAATGTGTAATAGAATGATAAACGAGACTGGGCAAAAACTATAAACAGTAAAAACTATAAACAAAACCACATTATTGCATGCAGCTGAATACTGAAATCCAGCTCTAAACAGTAGAGATGTTACAAAAACTGTCCTGCTCACTGGCAATGCCCACATAAAGCTGCCTAATCCATTGCTCCCAGATAAACCTCATTTAACACTGACCCCCTGTCCATAATCTCATTCATTTCTTTCTTACCTTCCTCTTCTCTTCTCTTTCGCCTCTCCTCTTCTTCCTGGTCTTTAGCCTGCAACCAACCATTTTGTGGGTCTTTTTTAACTTCAGAAAATGGAAATGAGGGTATACCTATTCCTAGAAGTATGTATGTCATGATCACTGGAAGCCAATTCCAGTACTTAGGACATATTTTCACACGTACAGTATGATACAGTGTGTATGTATTAAGAAAGTGAAGTGCAAATTTTGTATTTTACATAGAAACCACCACCAAGAAAAATTGTGCACATACACGCATGCATGCAGGCATGCACCCACAGAGTCCAACAGACAGGCACACAAACAGACAGACATATCATTCACTTATTCACTCACTCTCTGCCTGCCTATCTGCCTCACTCTCTTTTCCTGACTGTCTGTCTCATTCTCTCTGCACCTCCGTCTATCTCGCTCTTGATCTCTGCATTTCTGTCTCACTACCCCTGTCTATCTTACTCTCTTGCCTGTCTATCTCACTCTCTCTCTCTCTCCCTGCCTGTCTCTCTGCCTGACTATCTGGCTCATTCTCCCTGGCCCTCTGTCTATCTCACTCTCTGCGTTTCTGTTTCACTGCCCCTGTCTGTCTTACTCTCACATCTGTCTGTTTCAGTCTCTGCCTGGCTGTCTCACTCGCTCTGTCCTTCTGTCTATCTAGCTCACTGTCTTTCTGTCTCACTCTCCCTGTCTGTCTGTCTCACTCTCTCTGCCTGTCTAACTGTCTCATTCTCTCTGTCCCTCTGTCTAACCTCTCTGCCTACATATGTCTTACTCTCTCTGCCTGTCTCATGTTCTCTGATGCTCTCTGTCTCATTCTCTCTGCTTCTCTTGTCTCTCCTTTTGCCTCTCTAATTTCATCCTGAGGCAACGTATGTTAAAATGCAAGCTCTCTGCCTCTCTGTCTCACTCTCTCAGACTCTCTCTCTCTCTGGTAGGTGTGCGCACAATTTGCTTCCTTTTACGCTGATCCTCTTTCTCCAGTCTCATCTTCTCTCTTTCCTTCTCAAGCGCGTCTTCAAATTCTTTCTTCCTTCTTAGTTTCTCTGAAAGGAGATAAAAATTTCAAATTTAGCATTCCTAGTAGTAAAACAGTTTTTTTTTAATTACCAGAGAGAGAGAGAGCAACAGACAGACAGAGCAAACACAGTGATATATGTTATCATAATTATGATAACATTAAATATTTCATATACCAACACAAAATGCAAGAAATCCAGCCTCTTTCATACATTCTCATGAAGGAGCCTTCCTGCTACTAATCAGTAAACAAGCAGGACAAAGGGTTGATTGGAGAGAGAGAAAAGGAAGGGGAAAAGAAAGAAAAAAGACCGAAAAGAAAGAAAAAGAAGCAGGAAAACAAAGCACAACAAACAAACAAAAAAGAAAATCTAAATATCAAGAAACGGACAATAAGTGCATGGTTACCTTCTTCCTCCTGCTCCAGCTGTTTCTGATCATCAGCCAGCTCAGACTTGCTGGGGATATCACACAACATGACCTCAATCTCTGCAAAACCCACATTGCTGCCAGGTACCGCTCGGTTCTTCACAAAACGATCCCACTTACGACGAGAGAAATATTTCCCATGCACTGCCTGCACCAGCCACCTGAAGAGGAGAAAGCAGAAAAAAAAAATCATTTTACAGTCTCCACAAAAACAGAATCATCTCTTTTAGAAAGATAATTTGATATATATATATATATATACTGGACAGCAGTTTTAATCTTTTACTACTTTTGGAGATAGTGGGGGTGGAAGCCCAGGGGGAGGGGTGGGGTTGAAGGAGGGAGTTGGGGGGGGAGGCATCAGTATGTAGTATGGGGGAGTGGCTGTGGGGAAGGGGCAGGTTGGGGAAGTGGGGGAGGGGGCTCTGTTTTATCTGGACATACTGTCACACTTGAATTCAACAGTCAGTTGTATTTGATTCTGTGCAAACCTGGCTTGTTCCACACTTATTGCATCAGTGTGCTCCCTGTCTAGCATGGAAAACTCCCATCTGAGATCCTGCAGTAGAAAGTAGCGGCGATCCATTTCCTGCAGGAGGTCATACAGTTCTGTGGCCTGGCACTGCTCTCCTATACATGTGTACTTCATGGAGGCTTGGACCTGATCAAAGTGAACAGAAGATAATTTATACATATTATATATTATATATGTACAATGGTTAAAACAAGCACAGCCACATTAGGTGTGTCACAATAAATAATACTGTTGGTGTGATACTTTTTTTTTTCTTTTTTTTTAAAGCAACTTACATTGTTGCAACTGTAATAAAATGACACATTACCAGAACCATGTCTTTTTCTTCCAATAAAACAGTAAAGCAACCACCAAAAACCAAAATCAAACAAAATGCAGTAATCAGTCAAATCCTTCAGTTATTTTGTTGTTAAGACTATAAGAGAGATCTTTCTTAGCTGTGTTTCTTTCTTGTAAAATACACAAAACTCAAGAACTAAACCACCCATCGAGGCCAGTCTTACTTATTATACCACAAAGAGACCAGAATTGTATTTTGTTACAATGTTTGAACTCGTGCATGACAGAGACCTGTTGGTCAAAACTGATCAGGACTTGAATTTATAAAATAAAGAATATATAATTACCTGTGGCAGACTAATGCCCCCCATTCGAATGTCTCCATGAAGAATCTGCATTTGAATGGGAGTGAGTTCCCCCTTGCACTGTTCATCATACTGCTGGAAGACATGCTGCAGCACTTGCTTCTTCTCTGCCACACTCACTTCACCCATGACTGATCAATAAATGTTTGTCTTGGAATTAACTATGCTGGAACCTGTACAAAGACAAATCAATGTTAGATTTACTGGTACCTTCTTCAACAAAGTGAATGCACACACACACACACACACACACACACACACACACACACACACACACACACACACACACACGTGCACTCACACACACATGCACACACACACATGCATGCATGGATGAATGCATGCGTGTGCACACATACACATACACACACATAAACGTGTGCGCACACACACACACACACACACACACCGGTGAAGACAAAAACAAAACAAACAAAAAACAGTGCTGCACAGTCACAGTCTACACAGATTTGTTTTTTAAATGACTGAAACATTTTACAGAATAGGAATCAAAGACCCATAAACCAGCAAGAACATCACAAGACTAGAGGTGGTCCAGCAAAGATCAGGCAGATGGGTCCATTGTGATTACCATCAAACATTAAGTATCGATTTTGCTGGGCTGGCTGTCACGCCAGGCAAGATGGAAGAAAGCACACATATATTTTTTGTACAAGTATCACCACAACCTAATAAAAGCCAGTCATATTTACCAACACCAAAAACCAGCCATTCATTCATCATCCCTACCCACAGAAGTTCATGTCCAAAACCTGTCCAAACCATCAGCTGGCATATCCAAGTCTGAGCTCCAGAACAGAATACAGGCAACTGTCCTTCCCAAAGACAACTGTTATTGTTAACTGGAACAACCTTCCTGAGAAAATGGCATCCTTCCAGTCCCTGCTGCCCTGACCAACAAAAACCTAGTCCATTCCATTTGACTTCAGCCCAAGATACATTGGGGGGGGGGGGGAGAAAAACAGGAATAAACTACTGTAAAGCTAACGGGTCTAATTGATAGTGCAGCCCTTGGAATTAGCTAAACGACACACACATACACTCATGCACAAAAACGCAAATTACTTGACCAACATACACAAGTTTGAAACTTCTAGTTGTACGACGCCATATTTCAACAAACTGTTTCCATCACGAATACAAAACGAGCCAAATGATTCGCTAATATAAGCCAATGAAAATAAACGATACAAAATTAGCCGGAAGTTGTCATTGTACGGAAGTGAGAGGTGTTGTCTGCTTCGAAGGGAGAAAAGATGTGAAACGCGTTTACCTTCGAATTTTATGCAGTTTGCTAGTCTCTAATCATATACATTGTGTTCATCTGGTTCTTTTCATAGAGTTATAATGTCGACAGACGTTGAAAGTCACATTAGACAGAATCACCCATGGCAAAAACTTCCTGCAAATGTCAAGCAGGTAAAAACTGTGATTTTGCTGTCTGTCATAAATTCAGCCTTGTTTGTTACTTTAAAAACTTCTTAATTAAAAACTAGACAAAAAATCAGTTTTCAAACGATCGTTATTTAGCCATAATACGAAAGGTACTAAACAAGTAGCAGTTAAACTGGCGGTGGGATCAAAGTGAAAAAACAACAACCAAACAACCAGCAGCAACAACAAAATGTTTTCATTATTTTCGTAAATAAGTTCCTCATGCAAATTGAGGACATTGTGAAATACTGTGGCTATTTCGGTGTGTATATATATTTTTTGCTGGGGAAAAAATCAGAACAAGCTTAAAACTAGTTTCTGATAAAAGGTCAAACCCATATCTCGGTGATTAGTCTGCTGCAATGATAGCCCATTGAAAGCAGCTAGTAGAACAATGAGAATGATGATTATGGCTACTCCTAATGGCAGAAAGAAAATAAAGGAGCAGTTTTGACACCAGGATCAGACAGAATAAAGTGATTCTTTTAAAATTTTATCCAAGTTGCAAGTAAGCTCTTGCAAATTTTGCATAGACCCTCCAGTGCCTGTCTGGCCTTCACATGCACAGCAAGCATGATTGTTGTACATGTAATGTATACATATATAATAGTATGCTTGAAAATACCAAACCTACATAGTTCTAGCCATAAGAAAAATTCTAATGGCTGGTGATATATCCTAGAAAAATACACAGATGCCACAAAGTAGCAACCAGCATAAATAATGAAAATGATGATCACACGGTACACCAGCTGGAAGAATCTCCTATTGGATAATCAGTGGAGCAGAGCAAGAACTCTTGCTTTTGAAAGCCAAAGTTATGTCTTAGGCTTTGTGCCCACCCTGAGATTTCTTGGGAGTCAGATTTTGTGCAGACTACAAAAGCTGTGTGAATGAGACTAAAAACTGAGGTCTCCAGTGGCAGTGTGTACCTATGCATACAAAAAGACCACATACGCATATTAAAGATCCTGTAGTCCATGTCCAAGTTTGATGGATAATGGAAACACCAAATAACTCAGCATGCCCTCAAAGTGTCAGAATCTTCTGAGTGTTGAACTTGAAGCTGGACACAGTATAAAAGAAGAAAGAGAAAATGTCAAAAAGTGAACTATATATCAATTATCAATGTATCAATATATGGAATCCTTTGTTGGTGTTATGCATTATTTTAATCTCCTGATCATGTTCAGTGCATGATGGTTGTACACATGAAAGGAATTGTGGTAATATTATCAGGGATCATGCTCATTGCAAAATTTTGCGTAAATATCGTATTTTTTGAGTGCCATATGCATTTTAGCCACATCATTGCATCACTGTACACAGAATGACAGATTAAACAAGTTATGGCTCACTGGTGTCCGCTGCATCACTCAACACTAGATCTACCCGCAAATTCAGTGTCATCTCAGCTGGAAAAGTCCAGTCAGTGAAGGGCGGAATCTGGACATAATAAACGCGTAGGCTACTGTAATTTTTGGTCTAGATAAGGTGACGGTGATACTTGTCCCCCCTAAAATCTGATCCGTGCACCTTATAGTCGGTAGCACCCTGGCTGTGAATAAAATCTACATACTTTTCCAAAAAACAAAAATGATTAATTTGAAACTGAATCCAAACGAACCCGTATAGATCTAGAAGATCGGCTTCCTTATCAGGCTGGCCAGAAATTGCATATTTGCCAAGCTGATCAGTAATATTTCTGGTTAGTCAACAGAGGACACGATCCCAGACATAGAATTTGGAATGACCCAGTATGCCTAGTTTGTCAATGTACAATATTATCAGAACTTACTCAAAGGTAGAAGACTACGAAACCGAAAAGAAAACACATGTCAACACCCAGAATCGAGTGAGAAAAAATGGCGGCAGCTTTGACTTCAGCTTAATCTCATTACTAAATTCTGCAGTAGACAAGAACTGGGTTTGCCGACATTGTCTGCTGCAGTTCATCCTCAGAAAATGATGTTCCGAGTTATGCAGACTTTTTGTGAACCGCAAATTTACTAAATGTTTCCACTTTTTTTTGTGTGTGCACGAATAGACCTTTTTATTATTTTCATCTTCTCACTTTATAGCCTGTGAGCTACAATCCGGTTACTCCATCATCAGTTTTGGCTTTGTATGTGCATTAAATTTAGGTTATGCTGTACGCATTTTTCATGCCATTGACGCAAAATATGTAATGTTTTGTGTCAGTTGACACAAATCTCTAAAAGGCAGTGCAACCCCTGATTATAATGTGTATGACTGGTTATGAATTTGCAGATAAAATAATGTCACATTGTCAGTAGTCATCTGCAGGGCCTCAAGATGTTAAAACATTTATAAACTATTCCCTCTACCATTCAGCAAACCTGCTGAGCATCAATACAGGACAGCATAAACATGCACAATAAAAGTGTTTGCAGCAACACTGTTTACAATCAGAGATAAAAATATATGTGAGGTTAGGTTAATCAGTGCATGCAGTTAACCTACTTAACCTTTTATCATCAGTGCATCAAGTGAGTGGTGTGTGTTTTTGTGTTTTGTTTTGCTTTTGTTTTTATTGTTGTTTTTAAAACAGTCTTTTCTGCTTTTTCATTACTACATTAGTTTCACAAATGAGCCATTTGAAAAAATACACCAAAGATAAGAAGTGTATTTATATTGAATGTGTCAGTTTTGCCATTTTGTAAGAACAATAAAATGTTATTGTTAACCACATAAAATGGTACTGAGAAATAAAACAGCAAGCACCATTTCAAATTGCTGAAGAGCAAAAATCAAACTATATGTATGAAGAACATACACCCAAAAACACACATGCTTGTGTGCTTGCCTGGCAGTGGTACATCACTCTAACCGTGAATATTTTTTTTGGAACTAGGAACTGCAGCCACACTTATTTGACTTCATAGTTATAATTCAGCTTGTTTTGCTTGTTTTCAGAGTCTTGGGAATTCACAGAGAGAGTATGAAAAGGCTATTGTTTCATTTAGTGTGAAAAATCAGCTGCGATACAAGGGAAACCTTGGTAAGAATTTGTTCTTTCTTGTTGTTTTTATTTTAGTTAAGCACTGTCTCATTTTGTAATGACAGGATGTCAAAATCCAGTCGCTAAGTAACCTGTTTTGTACTTGCAAAATGTGAAAATTGGATTAGTTTTTTACCCCATTGCACCAGCCCCCCAACCCCCACCCCAGCCCCTCTTCTCAACTGTATTGTAATACTTCAAACAGAAAGGTGGTGTGAAGGGATGCTCATAATGCATTGATGTTCTGATACTAGCTAGCAATATATGGGCACAGACCAGAAGGGACCAAGCAGTGTATTGCTTCAGGTATCACTATCATAGCCATTCTTTTGCTTGTCAATTTTATTTAAAAACAGCACTTGGAAATAGGGTGTGTTTAGTCAATATATATATCTAGTTCAGAACATATCAAATTTGGTGGGGGGGGGGGGAGGTCCCTTTGTGTCCTTTAATTTTTTTTTTTTTTTTTAACCTTTGTGTAAATTCTGTGCTCTACTGTGCATTAGGCAAAAGGCAGAGCAGTTAAAAGCAACATCCCTGATACAATGCTTTTGTACTTCAGTAAAGACAGTACGCAAAGATGAGCGTCGTTATTATGAAGACCTGATGCAGTACAGCCGAGAGCACCTGATGCTGTACCCCTACCACCTGTCGGATGTGATTGTGAAGGGATTGCGCATCACACCATTCATGTACTACATCAACATGATGCAGGACATAATGGTGCAAGAGAAGAGCTATGACTCTTTGCCTAACTTCACAGCTGCTGACTGTAAGTTTCTGCTTTGCTGTTGTTGGTGGTGGTGATGGTTGTCCTTTTGCGGTTTTATTACCAAATTGACATACCTTGTTATTGAGCAGTTGTCATGTTTAGAAAAATAGAAGAAAAAAACCAAAGGTGATTAGAACCTGTTGAAGTGTGAATGTTACTTCTTCTTTTTTTTATCCCAACCAAAGCATTCAACCTTCTGGACCTGTTTAGAAGAGTTCATGGAAATGTTTTCTGGTGACATATTACCAGAAGTGTGTCCTCCTGTCAGCTGATTATAGTTTGGTAAACTTTTGAATGTCAGTGATGTCGTTGCAGGTCAGTTACTGAACTGGGCAGTTTTTATTCTTTTGGACTCTTAATGAACTAGTCAGTATTTGATCTTTGTGCATCAAGAGTTATCCACTTGCATGTAAGAAAAACAACAGTCTCCTAAGCTACTTACCAACATTACCAAGAATGTATAAAATTTGGTCTTCTGTACTTCCTGGCACTGAGATTATATCCATGGCTATGGACACATTTTCTCATAATTGATTGGACTTATATTTCTGCAGTGTTATCTCTGTTTTATCATGGGGAACCTCTTTTATTGACTGAGATAGAAAAGATTAGCATAAACAAAACAGAATGACAGCAAAACAAAAAACAATAGTATTAGTATGAAGCTTGAACAGAACATCGGAATGAAATGAATTAGAATAAACTGAAATAAATCAAAATGAATTGTTGATTTTTAAAATAAAAAAGATGACTAAACAGTTGCATTTATGTTAAAGGTTTGCGGCTGCTTGGAATTGGCAGAAACCAGTACATTGATCTCATGAACCAGTGTCGTTCAACAAAGGTGAGTAGCATTGTGTTAGCTTGCTAATAAGACTGACTGTGATCATGCTTCAAAATGAGGATTTCTTCATTTCAAAACTGAATGTTAAACTAGCAACAAGTTCTGTTACTTTCTCTTTTGTTCATCTCTTGTTTTATACTTCATTGCTCTAGACTTCAGATACGCTGATATCCCCTCCATTCAGTCAAACTTCCCCTCCTGCTTGCCGCCTCCCTCAGCCACCAGCACCTGTCCTGAGTCCAATGGTAGTTGAGGTGGGGAAGGAAGAGGTTGCTTCCTGAACTAGGATTTAAACACACAGCCTCTCAGTCCTGAATAGCCTTCACCACTCAGCTACATGATCTCCGAATCAGGTTTCAACATTCAGCTCTAAGCCCCATCTCCCATAGTAAAGTCAGGACCACAAACTTTTGATCTGATCCAAACACACAAAAGGTTCAAAAGAATGCTATTTATTAGGATAAAAGTTATTAAAACACAACATGTGAATTTTCAGGGTAATCCCCTTTATCAAGCAACTAAACAGCACTTAAATCACAGTTAAATGGTTTAAATTAAACAGTTAAATGGTTTAACTTTAAGTGTCATTTTGTAGCTTGATAAAGGAGATTACTGCAGAAATTCATATCTTGCGTTTTGCCCTAATAATTACTGTTCTTTTGAACCTTTCATGTGTTTGGATCTTCTTTTAGAATGCTAGCAGTCATTGTTGTTTTAGATTTTTTTAAATCTGATTACCATGTGGTATTGTTGTTGACTTGTGAAATGCATAATGACTTGAGGCTGGCTTTATTGTCCAAAAATTGTGTTATATGTTATACAGTGGTGAAGAGAGACTGTTTACTTACTTACAAGATAGACTGTTTACTTACTTACCAGTTTCTTTTCAGAAATTTTTCCGGAAGCGTCCAGTACGAGAGTTGCTTCCAGCCCAGCCCATAGAGGAAGTGTCCATTGATCCATGGTGGATTGCTCACATAGGATACATTACAGAGGATGATGTCAAGGTTGGTGTGAATGTGTGTGTATTTGTGTGCATGTGCGCACACCCCATCGTGTGTGCCACTGCGTGTGTATGTGCATGTGTGTACATGTATGCTTATGCGCATGCATGTATGTGTGTACTGTGTGTGAATGTGCATTTGTTGGTATGAATGTCTGTCAAACATACACAAGCATTCACATTTCCTTGTGTGCACACTTGTGACATTTTGCCTCTATTGTTCACAGTATGTTAATTGTCAGCTGAGTTTGTGGATACATTTCTTTATGTTCAGCTGTGCACTGGAACAGAGAAAGTCACAATAGACTCTATCATCGACACTGGACCTCAACTAGCTGGGGAACTTGACAAGACAGTTCTGCATGGTAAGCCTCTTCTTTGCCCCAAAAAGTGACCACTTGCATGTCTTTCTATCATCTTTGTCAGTATTTAAATACATGTCATACGCAAATGTGATACGCATTCATATAAAATATTTTATGTTTTCCAAAAAACAACTGCCTTGGTTGACTTGGCATTAAAAGTCAGTTATCTATCAAATTGTTTAACAGAAGATTAGTTGGCTGGGCATTAAAAGTCAGTTATCAATCAAATTGTTTAACAGAAGATTAAATGTCCTTTGTTTTGTTTTGGTAGATCATATTACCTTTGTAACAAGTCATGCTTTGCACTGAGTGGTAAGTCTTGAAGCAGAATTTGAGTGATTTAGATAATATATCCATTGATTTTTTTTTTCTGTGGGAATGTGTGAGATTTCTTCTATCCAGAAAAATCTTATCAGTGCAAACCCATTATATCTTTGACATTTTGCTTAGAACTATATTTATATTCACAAAAAAATATTTGCAGTACTCAGTGAAGTTTTTTATTTTTTGGTCATCCAAAGTCTACAGAGCAAATGCTTTTGGACTCCTTGGGGCTTGATGGCAGAGGGCGCCTGTTATTCCATTAAATTTGTAGTAGTTTTTATTACTGTGAGAAAGACAGTTCTTTTCTTCATGCTTGCATCCGTTTGTTTTTAATTTGACATGCATAACTGTTTGATGATCATGCTGATGAAAGTGGTAGTGATAATGCTGACTGTGACTTGTAGAGTGCTGGAGTATCCATGCTGAAACTGTAGGTGCATTGTACATGCATAAAATGCTGTATGCAGGTGTGTGTGTTTTTTTGTTGTTGTTTTTGGGTATAAACTACCACCAGCATGATGTGTATTTGGTTGTGTGTAGGTTTGTACAGGAAAGGCCTGGTGTACATGGATGTGCCTATTGCTGATGAAGACTGCATTGTTGGTGAGAGAACTGTTCAGTTTGTAAAATCATCTATAGCTGTCAAGCACAGTAGAACTGTGCAGTGACATATGGAATTAGTTGTGGAAAGATGCTTTACTGGAAAGGGATTCTTAATTTTAAAAGTTATAAACTTCATTGAAACGTGTTGCATAGTCATACTCCAATGTTTTCTTATACAATATAAGTTAAAAATGGCAAGATGAGATTACAAAGTTTAATTGATCTGTCCATGTTTGCTGTTGGAAACTTCATTTGGTGCAGTGTTTATGGTTTTGTATTGTTGTTTGTTTGTTTGTGTGTGTGTGGACGTGTGTGTGTGCGTGTGTGTTTGAAAAAAAGGTAATGTGGGTCTTATGCTTTGTTTCTTTTTGGAATTGCAAAATTGTATTGATTATGAATTTAAATTTGTATGCAGGTGTAGATATAGTTGATTAGGAACATGTATTCTTGCAAATACAGTGTATCACTTGCTTGTTATCAGTATATTAATGATCTAAAATTCAATGTTTCTTCTAATTTCAGTTCCACCACTGGAGGGTTTTGTGATGAATCGTGTGCTGGGTGACTACTTTGAGACCTTGCTGTACAAAATATTTGTCTCTATTGATGAGAACACCACAGTTGCTGAGGTAAGTAAAGACTTTAGTCAGATGCACTGTGAACATTTACACAGATATTACCTTGTTTAAAAACAGGTCTGTAATAAAATAAATTGCAGTTTGTAGTAAAGCTCAGTAGTGCTTGATGTATAAAAGACTTGTTAAGATACTGAAGTATCAGTGCTTGTTTGTGAAATGTGTTTCAGTGTTTATATGCCATTTATTAACTTTTTTCCTTCTCATTTCAGCTTGCCAATGTACTTCAAATTGATCTGGTCCTTGTGAAAGTGAGTTGACCTGTAACTCTTGTATAAATACTGATTATGAATAATGACGATAGTAACAGAGACAACAATAATGATAACAAATGATGAAGAGGACTTTAAGAGCACCAGTCTTGCTGGAGTGTTAAGTGCTTTACGTTAGCACTGTACTACACGGAACAGTAACAAGAAGCAACTAAAAGAGCAAACTCTCAGATGATGTACTGCAACACTGTGTGTGGCATCTGTTTATTTTCAGCTACATTTGTAAGACTAGCCCACATCAGAAGTGCTGCTTTTTTTCTTTTCTTTTCTCAATGGAGTTGATAGACTTGATGAGAAGAAATAACTGAGGTTGCAACATTATTTGACATTGTACACTTCATTCCTTTTTCCTCACATCATTTGAGTCATTTTTTTGTTTAACAGTACTAAGTACTGCTATGGTGGTATCATTCTACTTAAGGCTTGATGTGTTGTCAATTTTCATAGGATTAAACTGAAGTGTGTGTGTGTGTGTGTTTTCAGAGTGCTGTCTCTATGTACTGTCGCCTGGGTTTTGCACGTAAGAAGAACATTGATGCGGCACTGCTGGACAACCATCCTTCATGGTCTGCCGTGGAGTCTCCCACCACCCCATCCAAGCCACAGTAGGTTTCACTGCAGATCTCTGGCAAGGATTTGATCAGTTTTCTGTATACATGTTCTCTGTACATTAGTGTCTTCCTTTTCTTTGCTCAGGCTCCACTCCTTGTACACCAGGTTCAGTGTGCTTGAAAAGTGTTCAGATGATCGTGCAAGATGACTCAAGTTTGTGATTCAAAGTGGATTTGATATTTTTTGTCAGTTTACTATGCATCCAGTATTGCACCAGTTGGGATTTTTCCGTGGGAAATGCTGATTGCTTTTTTTGTTGTTGAGGAAAGTCAACTGCAACAGGGGACCCCAACTCTTTTTTTTTTTAATACAGTTAACCCTCCTCTCAGACTGTCCTAAGCATCAAGTCTTGCCAGAGGAAGGGTTCTTGGACAGGGTTTCATCTACCTGAGAGTATCAAGGGAATGAGGTCAAAACACACAAAAGGTTAAAAAAACACTGATTTTAATTAAACAACGCAAAACATACATACATTCTCAGGGTAAACCCTTTTTTTCAAGCAACAAACAGCCAGATAATACACTAACAAATGATGAAAAATAAATGGCCACAGCAGTATTTGTTTACTGCTGTGGAATCTTTAACATGCATAGTCTTGTAGCTCGGGGGACTGGGACCTTGATTTTCATCTCATCAGAAGATACTGAGCCCACCACCCGGAAACTTGGGGAGAAGAGGGTCACCATTTAGACCAGGATTTAACCTGCAACCTCTTGATCTTAGATCTAATATTAGAACCATCCACCCAAACCACTTCTCTTACGTTAGCACTGTTCAGTTATTGCATTTTTAAACCCATTTTGTCCAGTTTCGAATGCTTTCAGATGTCAGATGGCCTCACTTCAAAGAAGTTGGTAGTTATAGCTTTTTCTGGTATGCTCAGTGAGCCTCAAGATGTAAGCAGAGAAAGGTAACAGAATTGAAAAAGAAGACAAAATGTATTTTGACAAAGATAATACAAAAAGAGGATGAGGATGGAGAGGTGCGTTAGATTTTTAAACAGTTTCATCATCTTCTGTTTTGAGGGGGTAGGGGTAGTCAGTGTTTAGCTGCTGCCTCTGCCTTGCTGAACCCTGTGAGGCACATGGACACACCACTGTGTCCCAGTACAGCCAGGTTTGACCACATCATACATTTTGTCTACAGGGTGCAGGAGCACCTGTTGATCGACCTGAACAATGCCATGAATGTGGAGCTGACGGCCAGTGACCCTGGTGATCTCTTATCTTCCATCAACAACTTCAACAACAGTTCAGACATGACGGATGGCCTGGAACATGTCATAGGTCAGTTGCTCCAGGTGTCTCTGTAACCATGCTTGTGTGGTCATGTACGCAAGTTGTATTAAGCGGAAGAGGAAAAGTGACACATTTATGGCAGGGAAACAGTCTTTCCAAAAAGTGACACGTTTATGGCAGGAAAAAATCTTTCCTCAGTAGAACAACTTCCAGGGGCCTGAAGTTGACAGGTGTTTTCAAATGTGATTACTTACCCTGAGGGTGCATTGGTATTTTCCTGTTCATTAATCTTGAGATAACCTCATGCAGTTGACAGGGCATTAAAATCCAATTGCCAGTAGGTCTTTTCCCCGAGGAAGTTGCAACTGCAAGAGCAGTGCCCATTTGGCAGGAGGCTTCAGAGGTGCCTGCCTTATGGTCCTTTGGCCTCATCCAGGAATAAGGCAGATGGAAAATAGATATCCACTGAGGTAATTATGCAAATGCAAAGGCATCGTTAGTTTATTACCCCTTGAACTTTGTCAAAAGTTTTTGCCCTTGCCCTTGGAAGTTGGGGAAAAAAAACTGATGTTTATTTTATCTTAGCTTTTTGAGTGCTGTTAGATCCCCTGACATCCCATGATCTCTTAGTCATCTTAACACTGCTGGCTTTGATAAGTGATTTTTGTGTTTTGGGGAGGGGGGGAGGAGTGAATGCTTTCTCTGGGTGAAATATGGCCCTAGAAAAACGAAGTGAGCCCACTGTGAGTCCACAGTGCTATAAAATTGCATAGTTCAGTCTACCCGTAATCTTGAAGTGTACTCATAATCATAAATTTGAAGTAACTGAAGTGGAGGGGGAAGAAGAAAGAAAAAGGAGTTGTTAATTTGTTCTTTTGCAGCTTGAGGTGGCTGCTTTGGAGAGTCATCTGCTATTTGCTGCTTAGGAGAGCAGTGAGCAGAGAAAGTAGGAATGAAAGGGTCAGAAAATGTAGTTACCAAATACTACCATCAGCTGATTAGGCAAGCCATAGTTTCACAAAATTGTGCAGCACTGAATGTGTGTGTGTTGTTTGTGTGCAGATGTAAGTAGTCAAAGTGCCAGCACCACCAAGAGGATTGCTTTCCTGTTCGACTCCACCCTGACGGCCTTTCTCATGATGGGCAATCTGTCACCAGTAAGTTAGATTACCAACTGATATATGCAATCATATCTTATTTTGCCTTGGTTTGCCAATGCTTCTAAATACCTTTTTGCTTCAAGTGGTAGCATCTCTCTTCCATGCTTTCAAATATATATGCTAGATTTTCAGTGTGTATGTGTGTGTTAATAGATAGGGAGAGTAGAGTGATGGAGTGTTGGATGCTTTTTATTTATCATTTTATTAGTGCAATTTTTATTCTTTCGCTGTAACTGTGTCTACAGTGTAAATGCCTTGTGTTCATATGAAGTGAGGTGCTGATAAGGGTTCATTATTGCTAATGTTACTGATATTTTATCTATTTGTCTTCAGTCACTGCTTCTGTTTTATTGTTGTTGTTATTTTGTGTGTATGATGTGCTTCGGGCTCACATTACGTGTCAGCACCTTATGAATACTATTTAACATTACATTATATTACACTTTCCTTCATTGTAAATACTGTGGTGTTCTTTAAAAACAAAATGATTAATTATTGGATGACTTGTCCAGGGACTGAAGAGCCATGCCGTCACCATGTTTGAGGTTGGCAAGCTGAGTGATGAGTCCATGGACAGCTTTCTCTCTGAGCTGGAAAAGGTATGGAAAGTTAACTTGCACAGATACTGCCTGCTGTCTCTGCGAAAAATTGGAGATGTGTGTCAGATTTTCATGGATGCTTGAAATTATCATCTCTGTCCATTTCTGTCCTTTTGTCTTCTCAGCATATTTTAGTCACAGCAAGATAACAATGTGCTTGAATGGCAATTGTAAATAGGATGGTTTTATATATATATATGTCTGTATGGACTTTAAACTTCAAAATTTTCAGTACAGTGTGCAATTTGAAAAGAAAAAGTGGTAGTGTGTGTGTGTGTGTGTGTGTGTGTGTGTGTGTGTGTGTGTGTGTGTGTCTCTCTCTCTCTCTCTAATAACACTCCTTAAGTCTGAATGTGGCATGCCAAATTGCTGTGGGTATTATGGGGACTCTCTCTCTCTCTCAATTTGTTTATGCAGTAAAACAGTGGTCTCATATCAGATATCCAGATCTCACCTGGCGCTTGATCAGTTCAAAAAGAAATGAACAGCCGTAAAAGTCAGAGTTGTCCAGGTGTCACTCCTAATTGCTAGAGGATGAAGATACCACACACAAACTGTAATTAAAATGCATGAATGCTACACTCTTCTTCACAGGTTGGCTCAGATGCTGAGGGTGAGGCGAGACGCTACTTTGACCACGCTCTGACTCTGCGGGACACTATCCGTTTCCTGCGTCACAACAGAAGTCTGTGTGAGGACGCAGATAACAACAGCGGCCAGGGAATCGACTTGCTGCGCTGTGAGAGTCTGCTCAGTCTTGACCCAGAGACTCGCTCCAGGGTCCTCAACAGAAACTACAGGTAGGGCTGTGAAGGGATTTCAGCTGAGTTGGAGCGTGAGAGCAGGCATTTGTGTGGAGCAGAATATCCACAATAGGTATCCTTAGTTTGGAAGCACAGATAAAGTTGCCCTGGAGCATTACTGATGATGGTGTCATATTTACTTTGTGTCGTGTTTTTTGATGTGACTGAAGAAGTGTGCTCTTCAGTATTTTACAGCAGATTAGCTCATCAGGTACATGTTTCTCTGTGGATTTAAATTTATGCAGCAGTTGAATCAGCTGAAAATGCAGTTTTGACAGAATAATGCTTGTGTGCCTTTGTGTCTCAAAATGATTGAATTTTCAGTTGTACTTTGTAGTAATATATTTAATTTCAAAGCAGTTCTAACAGAAAGGTTTGTCCTGATATAATTGTTATGGTCAACTGGGTGTTAAAAAATAATCTGTCTGTCCAACAGAAAGGGGTACATGTGGTTGTGATTGTGAATCAGTGGGGTTGACTTTGCTTTGCTGTGTCCACAGTTTGCTGGTTTCCATGGCACCACTGAGTAATGAGATTCGACCAGTCAGCAGCAGTGTACCCCAGCACATCGGGCCTGCCATTCCTGAGGTCAGTCAGTCATTTGGATTGTGAAACTGTCTTGCTGACATTGATTAACAATGATTATCCTTTAGTGGTGTGGATGGTGTATATTTCCAAAGTGTGGTATTCATTGCAGATATTTGTTTCAGTAAAAATTAAAGTTGCCATAAAAAAAGTGTATATGATTATATTTTGCTTATCTCATTTCTGTTTTGGGGGGTATGGTTATAAATTTTGGCTGTTGCTTGTCTTGCAGACTTTGAAACTGTTTTTAAAGATTGTATGTCAAGCTCCATTGTTGCCAGATTTTGTGTGGAAGTGTGTCACAGCTTTGCAGTTTTATAGTAAAACTAGAAGCTCATTCATTTACACATAAAGATGGCATGTGGCTTCCCATGTGGTGCAGTAATAAGAACATGGTCATGCACACAATCCTCTTACCCTCTAGTACATTTATTAGTGTACATTTGCATATACTGGGTGACCCCCAGCGTGTGCAGCTAAGGAACACTACAACAACAATAGATCTACACATCATGGGTGTCCACCCAAAAGCCTTTCGCTGGGGTAAGCTACATCAGCTTCAAATCCAGATGAAAGTTGAAGGTGTTGCCTGATGCTTGGGCCCATTGCCAGGCATAATTTTGTGCACCAGGAAAGGTTCAGTACAGTTCACACAGTCAGAACCATCCTACCTGCTGTCAGTATGGAAGATGTTAAGTGACAGTTGTTTTCATTTTTAGACATTATATGGGGGTTTTTACAGTTCACACAGTCAGAACCATCCTACCCACTGTCAGTGTGAAAGATGTTAAGTGACAGTTGCTCTCATTTCCGGACATTATCAAAATATTTTCCCAGCAGGAAAGAGTCCTGTTCACACAGACACCACCATCCTATGTACTGTCTGTCTGATCCCAGTGCATGTGTGCAGGTGATCTTGTTTTCAGCAGGAAAGAGAGTCCTGCTCACAAAGACAACACCATCCTATGCACTATCTGTATGATCTTGATGTGTGTGTGCAGGTGAGCTCATTTTCAGATGGAAAGAGAGCCCTGTTCACAAAGACTGCACCATCCTATGCACTG
Source organism: Alviniconcha strummeri (assembly GCA_963584105.1). Taxonomy (NCBI): domain Eukaryota; kingdom Metazoa; phylum Mollusca; class Gastropoda; family Provannidae; genus Alviniconcha; species Alviniconcha strummeri. The sequence continues at coordinate 11,788,775 of OY757545.1, forward strand.
TCTGTATGATCCCAATGCATGTGTGCAAGATAGCTCGTTTTCAGCAGAAAAGAGAATCCCATTCACACAGACAGTACCATCCTATGCACTGTCTGTATGATCCTGATGCATGTGTGCAGGTGAGCTCACTGTGGTTCAAGCTGTACGTGTACACACTGACAGGCTGTGGGCCTCCCTCCCTCCTCCTGGTCAAAGGCACCAAGCTGAAGAGACTGCCAGATATATTCCAGGTAATCCTGGCTTGAACACAACTGTGTCAGGATGTTGCCCACCCCAAAGCTGGACCCCAGCAAAGATAAGGGGATGGAATGAGTGCAGGATATTGAAGGTATTGAAACTACATTGTGAGCTGTGGGAATGAAGCAGAAAAAAAGCCCCCACCCCAAAAATGATCCAAATCAAACTAGCACACATACAGAAATAATACTAAAGAAGGTAATAATAATTGTAAGGGAAGAGAAATCACGAATAGATTGTCATTTTAATCATTCAAGGAGTGTCAGATTTGTGAAATTTGATTCCCAGTCATATCAATAAGAATAGTGCACCATTTGTGTGCGTGCAGCATTATGAACGCCTGCTGGTGACCACCTGGGGTCATGACCCAGGAGTGATTGCATCTTCCAACATTCTGCTGACCCTGAATGATGCCCTGGCACACTCTGCAGTCTTTGTGCAGGTACATTTTGCTTTTGTTGCTTCTGTGACTTCAGTCTCTGTGTGGCTTCCGTAACACACACACTTACACATACATATGTGCAGGCATACAAGCATGCATGCCCACACATCTTTCACACACACACATGCTCATACAACACATGCATGCCCACATGCATGTACACACCCATGAATGCACACACACACTAAGTAAACAAATGTGACGTGGCGGACTGCCCCTCTGTAACAAATTATTGTCGCATTATTAGCAATGCTTGTACATACACAGCTTTGTTGTTTTAGCCCATTTGAACAATGAATCTATCTCCATATCTGCTTCACTGACGTTATTCTGTTGTATGCTATCCTCCTTGCATGATGTGCCTCAGGGGAGATAAGTTTCACCTGTTGACTTATTATTATATTATTGCGTTTCTTTGAAGCCGAGTTTTTTTGTCTAGCATGAAATGATAGTTGTATACTGTTGTAACAACACTGAGCTGTACATTAGGGGTGGTAGTTACAGCTTTTAAATACAATAATGGACTTGCTGCAGACACATCTGGTTTTACTGTAATATGTTACAGGGCCATGGTCACTACTCAGAGGGAACAACTGTCCACGTTTCTTTTCCACTTGACAAAACGGAGAATGGTAACGTGTTATAAACATCAAAATATTTGTCACAGGTTTCCTGTTTTAGTAATCATTGTTATGGTTGAGACTTAAAGTAAGATTCTTAAACTCCTATTCTAGAAGATAATTGTTTTCCTTCCAAGGGCTTTGTGCTGTCTGTTTTCTTTGCTGTTGTGTTTCAGTTCAGATGGGTAAAATATATGGACAAAAGTTCAACAGGGTTTTACCTAGGCAGCAACCATTTCAAGATTGTGTTCAGCAGTTTTTTTCTTAGGCAGCAACTATTTCAAGGCTGTCTCATCAGTGCCTTCTCTGGTGTGATTAAAAAATTGTTTGGGGAAAGGAATATTTCTTTTGTGGTTGTGGTGGTGGAAGTGGTTTGGTTTGGAGATAGGGGCATTTCAAGGGGGCATGTGGAGGCTAGTGGCAAAGGTAGGTGGCTGGAAGGCAGGGATAGAGGAGGGTGGTGGTGGAGGTGTTTGGGTAGAGTTGATGTTTGATTTTAATTACCTTTTTTCTCTCCCCCCTTCACCATTCAGTTGTGCTTTAAAACTGATCCACAAGGGTCAACCAGTTTCTTCTCTGTAGTGTCAAACTGTGTTCCATTTCATGGCACTCACACTGCAATACCTTGTTCTGTCCTCAGCCTCATTTAGCAAGGGTCACTGGCAGTGCCACGCAGCTATCCGGCAGCTGACTCAAGAGGTGGACATGGAGCACTCCTGTGGCTTTGTTACTCTGCTCAACCCTCATCAGTCACCAGTCAGTGAAGACGAAGCTGATGTCATATCACCACAGCAACAGCTGTCAGCATCAGCTTCAATTTCTGCATTGGAGTCCGTGTCAGTTGAAGATGTTTCGGGCAACCCAGCAAACGGGATCAAGGATAAGGTGTCAGCCGAGATGTTGGCTTCTGAGCTGGATGCATTGGATGGTGAATCACAGAGTGTGAAACGTGATGGAATGTCCCTGGATTTGAAACAGGAGACTGCAAGTGAAGAGGGTGGTCAAGGGGATGCTCAGATTGAGAGCCACTGGCATTTGTTGGACTTGTGTTTTGGTATTCCTCTCTTTGACCCTCAGCTGAATAAGGATGTGTGCCAGAAAATTGTCTCCTTGAGGCTGTTCAAAGAAGAAAGGTATGATCCACTGGTCATTTGGGGGGTGGGGGGTGGGGTGGGATTTTCCACTTAGTCTTTCATTGGTGTTGACATAAAGCTTCAGTTTTGTAAGAATATGAGTTAATTTGTCTCTGCTGTGATAAAACATATGTAGAATGAAATCATACAGCATGTCATATATTAGCTAATATTTAACCTGAAAACAAAAAAGTCAGTTTTTTTCCCCCTTTTATTTGGGGGTGGTAGGGTGAGGGCAGTTGGGGTGGGGGGTTGGAGTGAGTGTGGAACTAATTATGTGGAGGGGGGAAGGGGCTATATAATTTCCTTTAAACATTACTTTCAGTACACTTCATGTGTTAGTCATCATTTAAACTTGTGTGTTGTTTTTTCCACACAGCCTACAAGAGCTACTTCAATCCAGTCGTACTCTGTCTCTGAAATTGTTGGACTTCATCATGGAGTGGCAGGTACATGGTCTTGGTATTTTCTTAATGTTCTTAGGTCAGAGCAAAGGGCATTGAAAGAACTTGGTTTGAAGCTGGTTAGTTAGAAGAAGAAGAAAAAAATTACGATGGGATTTCAACATCCTGTCAACTGTATAGGACCACATCTTGGGACAACGGTCACCCTGATATAACCATCACGGTTGACTGGGCATTAAAAGACAGTTTCCTTCAGGACAGTGGTTTTTGAAGTAAGGGAACTTTGCCAATCAGGCTTCAAATATTTAGGAATGTTTACATGTGCATCCCTGTCTCTAGTGTTAGTCCGTGTTGAGGTAAAGTTAGGCATAATAGATGGTTTCTGGAAATAAAAGGACACAACTTAAGGGCTTTAATTATTATTATTATTATTGCATAACAAGAGTTGCCCCCTCCTGATCAAGGACAAACATCACTCTCTCTGCTATGCTTTTTCTCCTTTGCTCCTGTGTCTTTCTGTTAACTGCTCCATACCAGATTGTGACTGTCCCTTGTTATATTTTTGGGATGCGTGCGTATGTGTGTGTGTTCAGTTCAGACAGTATGCGTCATTTGCGCTGGCCCCTGTAGCATAATGGATAGTGCTTCAGACTGTGGATTGGAAGGTTGTGTGTTCAAATCCCATCATAGTCAAGGTGTCTCCCCCTGTGGGCCTCTGGGATAGGGTAGCAATGCAGAATGAATCTTGGGTGGGGCTAGAGGTAGGAATGCTGGGAGGAGCAGCACAGGAGCAGCGCCCCTGAGGTCAGCACAGATGATGGGACAGCAAACAAGCAAAAACAAAACAATCAAGTCAGTTGCTGTCAGAGAACTTAAATATTTTATCTCTCACTTGCAGTGTACAAAGCACCCCCCCCCCCCACCCCCACCCCCCTGCAGTGTAATTCTATAAATAATCCCATGGGATATGCACTTTATAGTACAGACATGTTGATTTTTATGTTCCAGGTGGCATCAGCAGTCACTGACTTGGAAGCGCACGGGTTACCACAGAGCCGAGAAGAACACTGCACCCTCTACCCAACTGTTAATGTCCTGTTCAGCAATGGCAAACTGCAGAAGTGGACTGGTGTTTGACTCTACCCTTGGACATATTTATTCTAGGTGTTGTTGCCTGTGTGGTGTCAGAATGTGAAGCCTTTCAGGTTGTTCATAAAGTAAATGTGTTTCAAGGTCTGTGGACAAGTCATTGATCATTATAATTGTGTGTGTGTGTGTGTGTGTGTGTGTGTGTGTGTGTGTGTGTGTGTTGTACCTGTTTGGTCAGAATGTAAGTACAATAGACCACCATGGCATTTTGAATCCTGGCAAGAAAGAGCACCTGTCCTTTGACACCCTTCCCTCTGCATCGGATGTTCTTGGTGCTTGCAAATCAGTCTGAAGGAATGACCACGCCTTAAAACTATTGTTAAGATGTGTCATGATGTAGATGGTCACTGCTCTACTGGATATGTATGTATGTATGTATTAGTTTAGGACAGTAACATTTGATTGCTGTAGATCATGTCTGGCTATTCTCATTTCTTGGTGGGGTGAGTTTAGCTATGAGGGTTTGGGATTTGCATGGACTACGTGTAACAAAATAAGCATTAGTGTTGTAATGTTGTTTTACTTGTACTATGCTGTCGCATCCGTTGTTTTCTGGTCATTGCTGAGCCTTATGTGGTGGCAGTTTGGATGTGTTTGGAAGTGGAAGAAAAAATGGTGTATTTCCAATTTGTAAAGTACATTGTAAATACTTTTAGTTGTAATAACTACTTGTATATCTGTTGATTTTGTTGGAGTTAAAAAAGACCTTGAAAATATATCCTCTAAATCACTACAGCTCTTTTAACACAGCCTTAAAGTGTTTGAATTCAGAATCATTCAACACTGATGTATTTAGTTCTTAATTTTGTAATGTTGCACATTACTGTAAGCACTACAATACCATCAACTGTAATGTATTTACAGGTGACTAGCGATCATTCCAAATCCAATTTCTACAGGTGTGTGATCTGTCAGGAATGTTGATTGAAGAGATCAGTTGGCCCAGCTGTGCATCATGGCTGTTTTTCACAGCCTAAATTCCAAGCATCACTCTTCAAAAAAAGCAAGGATGCTAAGTTTTAGCATGTGTTTTTAAAGTGCTACTGATTATAAGGCACATGGGTCAGATTTGCAGAAGGAAAATATTGGAACATGATGGTAAGAACTGATAATATATAACTGATGTACTGTGCACTGTTTGATAGGCATTAGAAATGTCTTTTGTTGTTTTTGCTAAGTTCATGTGCATTCTGGTGTGAGAAAGCCTTGCCCAAGAAAGGGGTTTAATATGCTGTTGAAACTGAGGCATAGGAGGGGCAGGATTATTCGCCAGATAAGAGCTGGGGATTTATTGGGAGTGTTAAGAGCTTGGGGCAGGTTTATTAGTAGGAAAGCAGCAATTTACAACCACCCTCCAGTCAAACTTAAAAACATGAGCTGACAAAAGTGGGAAAATAGCGTGCAGTTGACCTCATAAAGTTATGGAGGAAATATAAATGCTGTTTTAATTGTCCATCTGTGAATATGACTTTATTGTATAAAGTTTTAGAAAGGTATATATAGGGAAAACTGAACACATTCACTTGCTAATGTCACGGGGATTATTATAACGGAATAAGTTTTTATTGAGGTGCTATAACTGCATTACTGAAAGAGAGAGAGAGAGAGTCATTGATTTGGTTTATTATTACATGTATTTTGGACCAAAATATATTCCATGGTGAATAAAGCAATGTTGCTACATCGTGTTGATTGCATTCCATGCCAGAACAGTCAGCTGCTAGGTCATTGATGATATATGTACATGTATACAGAAGATAACAACTACCACAAAATATCCTTAACCAGAGTTTTGCCATTATCTCTTTGAGTACAACTCAGCATTAAAGGAGTTTAACCAACCAAACCATAACAGATGAATTTGTGCTTTTTAGAAAATGACAGGTTCTGAGATCCCAGTGATACACACCATCTATCATAATTCATTGTACAGTAGGATTTCATTGTGGAGGTACATAGTTTGACATTGACAGTCCAGAGTAAATTGAGGCTGTTGTCTGAATTTAAAAAAAGAATATATTCCACTTCAGCAAACTGATATCTGAAACACAACATAAACCATTTTGGCTAATACATGTCAAACGAAAGTTACAATTTTTTTTTTTCAATCTTCAATCTAGTGAGTTAATAAGGGTGTGAAATCCAGCATCCATGTACATTTAAAACATAGTTCATGGATGGATAGATACAAAACAATTGCTGGAAATATTAAACAAAGGCTGATATCACTTCATTCATCTGTGCAACAGTTACCACCTCTTTACATCTCTCATGGTTGATCTCCTCTTTCTTGATAATGTAATCTTTTCTGCAACATGAGTAACCAGTTTTTGTGTTTACATGTTACGCTGCTCATAACGCCATTGCTTTGCCTGTTGTGCTCCACCAAGACCTGGGTGTTTTGTAAAGCTGTAGCATTACCCTTGTGTGACATGACAGCAACATTTATGTGCAATAAAAAAAAAAGCATGTTCCATGAAGAAACATAAATGAAACAAGACAGAATGAATTGACATCCATCCCTTTGTATTATTATGTTTCTAGTCTTTTGTGGCTGTCATTCTGTTGAGATTATTTGAGCTGTATATACTTGTTGGAACTTAAGAGAGCTGTTTGAGGTTACATAGAATTGTTAAGTGATTCCTTATTAATTTTGTGTTTACCCAGTGACTGTTGACCCTACGTATATTTGATCCCAAAGAAATGGAATGTATTCTTTGAGTTACAATTTTTATTATTTCTCATTCAGTGGTTTCCATATATTTCAACAATCCCAATACTTTGATTTATGTAATCCCAATACTTTGATTTATGTTTCTCATCTGCATATTATATGTTACATAATAAATCTCATGTGATAACTCCTTTTTTTCAAAGTTAATGAAATGATTCTCGTCTTTATTTCCTCATAATTTCCGTGTTGTAGTATACATCACTTGGTGGCTATTGTTGCAACTGCTGTGAATAAAACTCTAATTAAGACTGTTAATGAACATGAGTTTGAAGAAATGATTACAAAAGTGAGAGGAAACTGAAAAACAAAAAGGTTGATTTGTTGATGTGACAGAAAGTGATTGGGGCTGTTAATTAACAAGCTGTTGTGTCAATATTTTAATGTGTTCTCATTTTTTATGAGAATAAAAGAACTGTATATATATATATATCTTTTGATTTTGTGTGTTGCTTGTATTCCATTATGTATATATATATTTGGGGACTGAAACGAAAAGTCAGTATCATAACTGAAACTTAAAATTTCCAAGTTTTGAAGAAGACACAAAAATATATATATATAAGAAATTCAGAATTATCACAAACATTCATTTTTCAAGTGTCATTGGGGCTCCCCCCCCCCCCCCCCCCCCCCCCCCCCCCCCCAGTTCTGGTTCAGGAGTGTTATTTGCATGACATCGATAACTGCTGTGCTCTGTGCAGGTGAGTTCCGGATGTGGTTTTGATCAGCAACCGATGTAAAATATTTAAAATGTAGGCATTAATTGCTATGGCGACAGTAAACAAATTTATATAAATTGCAATACACGTTACTTTTCTAAGTTGAACTTCGTATCACTTCTAAGTTGAACTTCGTATCACTTTCATTAGCTGATCTTAGAGTATAAATACACCCCTAGAAATGCTGCAGTTATTCACACGCACGCCCATACGCTTGCATGCCGGCACACTAATGTTGCTTCACGTTCAGAGAGACCGTAAGGACTAGTAAGGGCGGGGAGCCCAGGACGGCCACCTCGTTTTTAACAGATTCCGAGAGCTTGGAATTATGGCTAGAGTTGTCGTTACTAACATTCACCGCAAGAGTTGTGTTCCCCAAGGTCTAAAACATCTTTTCACTACTACTCACTCACAAACAAATCCGCAAACACACGAGGAGAGACATGAAAAAACAAGCAAACCATAATTGTAGTTCTGTAGACAACAAAGTTTGATACGCACTTCATTAAAATGTACTAGAGACCACAATTGTTTAACAGCGGTAAAACAAAACAAAAATCAACTTCATCTGGTTTCTAGTAAAACGACGATGTTGGCAAGCAACTTCCTGTTTTACTTTAGACACGTGTGGTGGGGCCGAGAAGTGTGATAGACACTTTTTAAGAGCAAAGCCAAAGCGTATAAGGCTAAAGCTGTAAGAGGTATGACCGCTGTTTTTACCTTGACGTTTTTACTCGGTAAATGTTTAACATGTACAGTTTGAATTACGCGGCCTCCTTTCCTTGCTCCTGTTGCTGTCCACGCCGTTGAGTGAATATTTTGATAATATTGACGCTGCACCTGTGTCAGATTATTCATTATACACATTATCACGAAGAAGGAAAGAAAATAAGTTCTCTTCTTGTTTAGGTGAAACGAACTAGCCTTCTCAAAACAAATTTCATTGGTTAACTTCTAAGTTCTAGGACCGTTGCGGAAAATCCAGAATTTTAATTTGTATGCCGATTTATGCATTTACTCCAAAACACATAATCGAACGACGTGTCTGTTGTTAATGTTACTTGTTACAATGTTAGTGTTATGTTGTCTGTGTGAGTTTCCATTCGTTTTCCACGCAGCACATGCCTACAATGTGTTGTGACGCCGTAATTGTGTAATGTGGCAGTGCAGCTTCTTTGACAAGTTACGTGTTACAGAACTTCCACACGCATGCACGCGCGCACACACACACACACACACACACACACACACACACACACACACACACACACAAGCGCGCACGCGCGCGCAAGCTAGCAAACAAACAAACAAACAAGCCAATAATAAAATTAAAAAAACAGCAACACTCCAACAGCAACAAAAACCACCTGCTTCATGTACAGAAATTTCAAATAGGAGGCCAAGACAGGAAAACACCTCTTGCAATGTTTTGTGTGATGTGATCTATGTCAGTCAGTGACTTCCACTTGGTTGCTTTATTTTGATATTAATATACTATAATGGTGTTCCCACCTCCACTCAAACTCAAAGTACTGAAAAATAAAAGAAGACTTATAATAATTAATATGAGTATGACCTTGCCTCCAACTCCAAGCCATGGTAGCATAGGCTGGCTTTGAAGATATTGAGGAATTGATGAACTCTTGGACTTGGAGGTGGAGCAAAAATCAAGATGACATTTTTTTGTGGGATTGTTTGCTACTGTCCTTGTAGTAGTAGTCAGTAATTTGTGATGATTTTGTCATCTGATATATAAAAGACTAAACCTAGAAGAGACTGTAATGTTAACTTATAGAAACTTAGCTTGAAAGTTAAACAGTTCAACAATTTTGTTTCGCTTTTAGCTAAAGTTTCATGCTCCCTTGTTAGTTTTCTTCATGGCACCAGACGGCATTAGCAGTACTGGCTGTGGACAGCAAGGACCAGTGTACTAGTTCTCCTGTGTTGCACATGCTTCCACTTTGAATAGTTGCTATAGGGCTCAAGACTGAAGAGGTTGGTGCTTGCGGCAACTGAAAAATGGGATCAAAGTGGAACTGGATCTAGCATTAGGTCAGCTGTGACACTAGACAGTGTTTTCTACAGTGAAGTCCTGCTAGCCACCACTCATGCTAAGAGATAAAAAAAAAAAAAAAAAGGTTGACCATTTCTAATTCCAGAGTGCAAATTCTTGAAAAGCTCTGAGCAATATTCTAATTTCATTAATCATTCATAGTGCAAATTCTTAATAAGCTCTGAATGCTTTTGCAAAGAATATGATTTGGGGGTGGGGAGGGGGTTTAACATACATACATGTACACAAAAACAAAACAAGGTATACATATTATATGTAATAAAATATATCACTTATGATTATCATATTCATAGTAATACATTGAGTTACACACAAACATGTCACTGCATGTCCATGTGTATGCACAGATGAAACCCACACTTACTGCAGTTAATCAGATTGATACAGATTGAAGAAATACATTTTCAGAGTGGACTTGGAAGTAATGTTACTGCAGCATTTTTAGTCAAGTGTATCCACAGAATATTTTTTCTTATAACAAAATGCTTGATTTCAAGTTGAATATTTTGACCTACTGTTGTAGTTTACCTGCTGGAGGAAGGCTGGCCTTTTTGGACAGCACAAGGTTTCAGAAGGCTTACTCCTTTAATCAGTAGCCACAATCAACCCATTCCTTATTCTGTCAGTACAAGGTCAAGGTGGCCTGGTCTGGCAGAAAATAAAGAAGGAAAGCTTCTGTGGTTAACTAAGTATTAAAATTTGTATAATGAAGTATTGTGTGCAGCACTCTTGAGACAAAAGTGTTTGTAGTGCTTGCTAGTTGGTAAGCTGCTGTCACTGTGCTGTCTGGCTAGTGATTCTAGTCCTTTATGGTGGCTGGCTGGTAAGGCCTTTTAATAAAAAGACTAATCACCATTAGCATCCAAACACACAGGTAACACATAATAGTATCAGAGTACTTAATCAAAATGATGTTTGTGGCTGCTCCTGGGCCTATTTGAATATCTAATGGAAGGAGGAAGGAGAAGTCATATTAGCCAAGAAAGCAATAACTGAATAAGTGTCTGCTTCATTTATTTCAGGTTAGTGGTAGAACAAAGTTGCCAAGATGCCAAAGGTCAAGTCAGCCAAGAGGTCAAGGCAGCACCAGGACATACAGAAGCAAGGTGAAGGTCTTTTCTTTGTTTATTATAGTATTATAATTTATATATGCCATCCTGATGAAATGATCTGTTTGCTTTATGTTTTTAACAGTGGTGATTGTGTGGGCAATTTAAATCTGTGTAATTATATGGTCTTGAAAGTACAGGTCGCTGACTACATCAGTTTGTTTGTAATAAACATATTGATCAATTTGATGGCTTTTTAAGAGAGACACAGAATATGCCATGCATTGGATGCAGGCATGTGGGTGTTAAAAAATAAGTGAATAACAAAAATATTTCTTTTTACTATTAGATATTATAATTTATAGATCTGTAACTAGTAGTACCAGTAATTGCAGATTCAGAATATAATATATTTTAATTATGTTAATTTAGATACCCTTCCAACTTTAAACACTACTGATAATGATAAATGATGCTACATCAGTACTACAAGAAGCATTTGAGCTTATTCAGTTTGTCAGGATGTGACAGTTATGAGTTAGTAATTAAACTGTGGGAAAGAGGAATGTATGCACACACTTACACAAGTTATAATGCTCAGTAAACGTGTTGTCACTTCCTGTTTTTAAAACTTGATTTCAGGTATCAATTTCAATACAACACTTGGTCAGCATATCTTGAAAAATCCAATGATCATAACCTCAATGGTTGAGAAGGTAAGTGCATGATTTATTGATATTATTATATTTCCTAAAATGTACATGTAATATATCATAAGTACAATGCTTGAGCATTCTTTTTGTTATAAGTAAATCCATTTACTCTCAGTGTTTCATTTTTACAGTCTCAGTGTGTGCAGTTTTGTGTTGTGCTGTCATCAAATGAGGTTACCAAACTCTCAGACAAAATTGTAATGACAAGCGTCATAGTGTGTGACTGTGTTTTGATTTGCAGGCAGGACTGCTGTCAACAGACACAGTACTAGAGGTGGGTCCAGGGACAGGCAACATGACTGTTAAACTACTGGAGAAGGTGAAGAAGGTAAAACCCATGTTTCTCCTCATTCATTTGATTTTACCTTTTTTTCTTTCCTGCACATTCTGTTGGTGGTAAACCTAGTACTTGAATTGGTGTGTTCTGACTTTATGTTTACTACTACTATGAGATGATACTTTTGGGTTGCTGTGACTGTTGTCTGAAAAAAGCAGTAAACTGGTGTGTTTGTAACAAGGACATTGTCTCTTTCCCAGTGTTATGAGTCACAGTCAGTTTTACAGGTCATTGCAAATTGTTGTTGTTGATCACTTTTATATAGCGATATTCTCCACTCTCAAACCTACTCACTGCACTCACTTGAGTGAATAGCTTTTTATAGCGCATTTTTGACTATCCACCACAGTGGTGTACTTACAGTGGCTGGTGCCACATGAAACTGCTGCCATCTCAGCGTGTTCTGTGTACACCATACAACCATGCACCATGTCACTTCATGCAAAGCCACATATGTAGCCTGTAACCTGCCACCCACACTTTTGGCAGAATGACCGGGGTCTTTTACGTGCTACTGCGGTAACATGGGGGTGGAACGGATACCGAAATGAGTCAGCACAGAAAGTTGACCCTGGAGAAGAAAATTCTCCCACTGCTCCAGCAGGGATTTGAACCCACAACCTTTTGATCACAAGTCTGGCACTCTAACCACTGAGCTATCCCCACTTCCTGCTTGGTATGTTTGTAACTTGACCATGAGAACATTTGTCTCTTTCCCTGAGTTATAAGTCATTGTCAGTTTTACTGTTGCAGGTCATTGCTTGTGAAGTTGACCCCAGGATGGTTGCTGAAGTTCAGAAGAGAGTGCAAGGGTCGTAAGTATTTAAAAAAAGAAACACAGAGACCAGCTGAGCTCAGCAGCTGTATGAAAGTCGAGGTGGACATCCTGGACTCCGCGTCCCTAATACAGTAATTGTCCATACAGTCTCTGCGGATGTTAAGCAAAACTGAGTGAACAAGATAGACCAAAAGTAATTATTAATAATAATAAGAAGAAGAATGGAAATTTGTAAAGTGTCTACCCTGCGGCGCAAAGCACTGGACAAGCATAGTATAACACACATAATGTACATCAAGATGGAAAGGTTATGAGCAATAAAAATGTATATATATATAAGAAAAAAGAAAAGAAAAAAGTATCAGTATCATAAGTAGGCGCATATGCACAGGTAATCAGAAGGAAGGTCTTATACTCCTGTTTTGTTAACCAGCAACTCTTTGAAAACGTCTTTGCTAAACAGTATTCTCTTCTTTATCAGTGTTCTAAATTTCTGGTCTGGCATGGACCTGATGTGGTGCCTGCAGTCATAGATCTTTAGGTTCTGTTTGCTAGCCCAAAGTTTCTCCTACTTCTTGGACCCTCTCGGCTGCACCTGGAATTCCAGAATGCTAAATGCTGCATAGTTCTGTTGGATGTGCTAGGAGATTCTGGGTCCAGTTTTATGTGGAACACCACCTCTGTTTCTGAAATTCAGACAAATGCATAGTGGTGTCTATGCTGAGGGACTTGAATACATACATATACAAAAGAACCCTTGAAACCCCTCCATGCAGCACTTGCATGCACACTACAATGGCATTCCAGGGAATAAAATGTGATCTTTGAAATCTGTTTAAAAAAAAAATAATCTCACCAGCATGTTGAAGAAGTTACCTAAAATTCACTGGACTGAGAGTAGACACAGGCCTGGAAAAGTTTCAGTTTTACTTCCAGGCATGTGCAGACATTCTCAGCCCAGACAATGCTCTGGGATAGTGGAGGTGTCGGGGACTGTCCATTTTGGTTCCATCTGTCAGAGCAACTTGATGTGATCTCTGTAAGATGAGTAATTGAGGCCCTCTTCTGTTGAGCAAACAATTCATTATTTGGGGATGTTCTGTGTCATGTTAACTGAGGTTATTTGCTTAGATTGTTATAATGCATGTTATTCTCACGATGAGAAGAGCAATATTGTAATGCTCCAAGCAGATTTCAGATCATTTACTCTTTTATGATCTGGTTTCTTTCTGCAGTCCCCTGTCTAGCAAGCTGCACATGTTGGTGGGAGATGTGCTGAAGACAGATCTGCCGTTCTTCAATGTGTGCGTGGCCAACTTACCCTACCAAGTGAGTCTGATTGTCGTAGTTCAACTGTGTGCCTGCCAACCTGCTTTTCTGTGTGTCAGTCTGCTGCCTTCCATGATATATAAATATAGATATTATATAAAATCATGGATTTTTTTTGCATAATTGGTGTGTTATTATTTTTCTAGCATTAGAGTCATTCTACAGTATGGGTCACTGTTTGATTGAATGGCTGGATAATTTTCATCTTATCATTTTCAATGCAGTTTTCTGTGTGCTGCAAAGAAAAATGCTTTCTGATGCCAGAACAGTTATTTGAAAACTCTTTGAATTTGTTTTAATTGGGTATGAAGCTGGTATTACTGCTAATGTTGCATGCGGAACAGTGCGACACCAATACATTGCTGCAGACATATGAGACTGAGAGACAGACATTTATTATTTTGTGCTGAAATCAGATTGATTTTAATCAGTTTGGGATCATTTCATCAATTTGTGCTGTATGTTTTTAAACAGGTGCCTGTTCATTTTTGTTTTTATTCCTGTTTCAGATTTCTTCACCCTTTGTTTTTAAACTACTGCTACACAGGCCTTTTTTCCGGTGAGCTCTAGTTGACAAGGTGCACAAATGTGGTTGGTGTGTGTGACACTATGCAGAGTATGTGATACTACAGGCTGTGATGGTGTCGGTGTATGTGACACTGTAGGAAGAGACGGTGCAGTTGGTGTTTGTGACACTGTAGGAAGAGATGGTGAAGTTGGTGTATGTGACACTGTATGCAGAGATGGTGTGGTCAGTGTATGTGACACTGTAGGAAGAGATGGTGTAGTTGGTTTATGTGACACTGTAGGAAGAGATTGTGTGGTCGGTGTATGTGACACTGTATGCAGAGATGGTGCAGTTGGTGTAAGTGACACTGTATGCAGAGATAGTGCAGGTGGTGTATGTAACATTGTAGGAAAAACTGATGCAGCTGGTGTATCTGACACTGTAGGAAGAGTTGGTGTATGTGACACTGTAGGAAGAGATGGTGCAGTTGCACTGTTGGTGTATGTGACACTGTAGGAAGAGATTCTGTGGTCAGTGTATGTGACACTGTATGCAGAATTGGTGCAGTTGATGTATGTGGCACTTTAGGAAGAGATGATGCAGTTGGTGTACGTGACACTGTATGCAGAGATGGTGTGGTCAGTTTATGTGACACTGTAGGCAGAGACGGTGTAGTTGGTGTATGTTACACTGTAGGAAGAGATTTTGTGGTCAGTGCATGTGACACTGTATGCAGAGATTGTGCAGTTGGTGTATGTGGCACTGTATGCAGAGTTGGTGCATGTGACACTGTATGCAGAGATGGTGCAGTTGGTGTATGTGGCACTGTATGCAGAGTTGGTGCATGTGACACTGTAGGAAGAGATGGTGCAGCTGGTAATATGTGACACTGTAGGAAGAGATGGTGTAGTTGGTGTCTGTGACACTGTATGCAGAGATAGTGTGGTTGGTGTCTGTGACACTGTATGCAGAGATAGTGTGGTTGGTGTCTGTGGGGGTGTGTTGGTTGGCAAGGCATGCAAGGATAGTTAATTATTGTAATTTAATATTCAAAAATATGACCTTAATCTCAGGATCTATAGCATTCTTCTGTGAGGGAATCAAGATATAAAAAAATTGAATGTGATTATATAAACAAAAAATTTTTTTTTAAAGGAGGCAAAGGGGGGGTTGCCAGTGAGAGGTTTGCTATTTTCTTGGATGTTACAGTGGAAAGGTACAACATAATGACCCGTATCAGCCACAGACTGGTTGCAGAATTGGTGCAGTCTAGTACACACAGCTGTTTTAATGGGAGTCATCTTGTGGCCTACAAGGTCTGAGTGAAATTTTTCATTTCTGTGCAGGGCAGCCATTCTGATGTTTCAGCAAGAGTTTGCAGAGCGGCTGGCGGCCAAACCAGGAGACAAACTCTACTGTCGTCTGTCCGTTAACACACAGCTTCTGGCCCGAGTCAACCATCTCTTGAAGGTGCCCACTTTTTTTCTTTTCTTTTTTGCCAGTCACTTTGGAATTTTATGTGCAAATTACACCCATTGATGAAAAATGAAATGGTACTTGCAGTTTCAAGTTCAAAAAGAGCAGTCATGATGTTAAGCTTGGTTTTGAGCTTGGAGAATAAGAATGTTTTTGTTCTGTGTAATCCCACAGGTTGGCAAGAATAACTTCAGGCCACCACCCAAAGTTGAATCGAGTGTTGTCAGAATTGAGCCTCGAAATCCTCCGCCACCCATCAACTTTCAGGTAAAATGTCATGCTTTACTTTGTGTGTGTGTGTGTGTGCTTTTAGACATGGTTAAAAAAAAAAATCAAGCAACGTTCAAATTGCTGCTTAGTGAAAGTTCAAATGTTATATATATCTGTTCAGCATTATTAATGTAAAAACACATACACATGTCAGATTTGTAGTTATATGAAGATGTACTGTTGTTATGTTGGCAGGAGTGGGATGGGTTGGTCCGCATTTGTTTCTCCAGGAAAAACAAAACCATCGGAGCTGCTTTCAAGTAAGAGAAGAGCTTTTTGTGTGTGTGTGAATGAATTAACTTAAGCTGATGCACTGTGTGGCTGTCATTTACATTTTTATACAGACCTTACTGTCAGTGATGTTAGAGTTTGGAATCGTTGTTTAGCTGTCAGGTTGATTATCATCTCAAGCAGGATTGCATTAACGCGGTGTAGATGTCAAGGGTTGCCTTCAGGAATCATGATGTATTGATAACAATAATAATGGATATTGTTTAAGTGCCTTGTCTGTGGCTCAAGGTGCTGAACAGGACACACAGAATAGAAAACATGTTATGTACATCAGAATGCAGACCGTTATCAAATTTAAAACACAACTAACAAATAATGTATCCATCAACACAGTCTTGACATGAATTCTTTTAGTTATGTTGAGTGTGTATCATTTGTTAAGCAGGAAGTCGCTGTGGCATGTTTGCTGACTGAGGAATAAATTGTAACAGTCTCAGAATTGTCAGAAACATACAGCTGAAATTGTCATTCTCATACAGGTTTTTATCTGATGTCATTGAAGTTTTGGTGATTGTTAGATGCACACATTTCTTGAATCCAGAGTCTGGTTGGTGGAGGACATTGCTATGTAGCTGTAATTTAGATATATGTGGAAACACTGGCAGATGCAAAATCTCACCTACCAGCATGGTGTGCACAAAACACCATACATGCAAAACTTTTTGTGATTGCCCTTTCTTAAGTGGGTAAGTTTGGCCTTGCTACCTAGTGAAATATTTTTTTTTTTTAGCATTGTTGTTCCAGGCTTTATAGATCTGTGTGACTTGGCCAAGTTGTTCAAGGCACTGGACTCAAACAGATCAAACGTAGGAATGGCAGTATACATAATATATCTTTCTTTCTTTCAGATTTACGAAGGTCCAAGATTTGCTGGAGAAAAACTACAGAGTGCACTGCTCCGTGAAAAATATTGTAAGTTGAAGAGTTGTTTCTGTTCCCAACAGGCAAGAAGTGATTCTAACAGTTGTGTTGATCACATGACAGTGTTCACAGCCTTACTTCCTACCCCATGAGCCTGATAGGTTTTGGGTGATTTTGTTGTTGTTGTTGTTTGTTTTGTTTTTATTCACAGAGCAAAAGTGGAGGTTTTAGGTGATTTTGTTGGTTTTCTTTTTATTGACAAAATCAAGCCAGAAAATAAACGTTTGCATAACTACTCTTTAAAATGATCTAGCCTCATTTTGTGTGGTTTGTTTGTGCATTATGAATCAAAACTGCATGCTCAGTATTAGGGTAAGACTGAAAACTACATTTTTAGAACTTGTTTTTGGTGTGGATTCTGAGAGATGGTACAACAGTTTCTTAAGATTTTAAGAGATAGTAAGACTGTTTCTTACCGTCACATTCTCATGGTTGACTCAAGCACTCAAAACATGCTTGTCTTTTCCTCATCTTGCCCCAGCATGACTCACAATGTTGAGTAGGCATTCAAAACCAGTGGGCCATTCTTAATGGAGGTTTTGTTGGGTCCCGAGATGAAATTCAAGGCTTGACTGTCAGTCTGCATTGCAGCTGACAAAATGGCTGAGTGATTACGAAGGCCGATAAAAACATGTAAATTGCATGTGTACCAGTACAGCTACTACTGCTTCATTAAAAAAAAGAAAAACAGAACACCCTTTCCCAGGTTTCCTTTGTCAAATGAGAGGAAAGAGGAGTACTCAGTAGTTAATCCAGATTTGATGAGATGAAGGGCCGCAGTTCAAAGTGAGACTGAGTGAGGAATAGAGTTGAACTTGTGACCTAGCTCATTAAGAATTAGAATGACCTCAGGTCAGTGCAGAACCCGGTCCCACTTTCAATTCTGTGACTAGACATGACCTTTTTTATGAATATTCTCAAGAATGGTTCATTGCTAGCTTAGCTTAACTTCTCTCCCTCTGATCTGCAGCCAGTTCCAGCTGACTTTGACATCAAGACCACCATCAGCAACTTGCTGCAGAAGAACGGCTTTGAGAAGAAACGAGCCAGATCCATGGACCAAGATGACTTCTTGCAGTAAGTAGTGGATTCAGAAAAAAGTGCTGCAACTCATGAAATAAAATGTAAAAAGTTGTGCCTCGCATCTTTCCCCCCCAGGATTAAATGATGGAGGTAGTCAGAAATGCTGTTGAATTTCTGGGGTGTTTTGGAGGGGGGGGGGGGGGGACTGGACAGTGTGATCTCTCATAATGGTTGTTTATGATTGTAGTTGCCTTGGGTAGTTTTAAAATAAAATTATTTAAAAAAAGTTAGTTAACTTGCTGGGATTATGTTTTAGTCTTTCACTCATGTTGATTCGGTTGATAGTGCTGATTAATGAAAGAGGAAGCAGTTTCCTCCTCTCTCTCTCATGTGTACTGTTTATCTTCATAGTTCATAATCATTATTTTGGTCTTTTGCAGACTTCTTCACGATTTCAATGCAGAGGGCATTCACTTCACATAACACAGACTGCTGAGAGAGAAAAAAACTAGCTCATTCTCCAGGTGGATTGCCAGAAAGTTTGTGACATGCTACAGACTGTAAAGTGCAGAATGATTGCCGCATCAGTGTTTGCAACATTACGAAACAGCAGGATACCTCTGAGGTGGCGAGTGACAGTGAAACAACATGTGAAGCCCTGAAACTGGAAGGCTCTGTACCTTGTAATACCTCTGTCTCTGCGTGTGTGTGTGACAGGCATGCATTCATGTTTGCAAGCCTTAGCGTGTGGGTGTGTACATGTGTGCATGGCTGCTTGTGTATATGTATGCATTGATGTGTGCAAGCCTATGTATGTGGGTGGGTGGGAGTGGTGTGTTCATCATTGTGAAGCATATTTGGAACAAAATCTATGGTGCATCAGAGAAAACAACAAAAACCAAATTGACTTCATGGGTTACTGATTATTATTTTTGTGGTGAAGATGGTCATTATGATTAGATGATCAACTCTGAAATAGTTACGTATGATGCAATGTACATGATGCTCAGTTATGGGGGTACAACTATCTGTGCAACTAACTACACGACATCACACCAGATCGGCCTGTCAACACACACACAAACAAAACAACGCAAGCCAAACCAAAGACCTTGTGATCACACTTAAAGATCGTTTATTTGCGATAAAATAAATATTATTTTATACTTGCTTTGTTGGATCATTAAGGCTTCATTCTGTAATATACACACAAGTTTCTTTTGCTGGGGTAGTCAACAATGGCATAAATAAAACACAGTAGTGTAACAAGTAATGGATGCCCTGGTTGATGAACAAACCTCTATTTACACTCTCTCACAGACTATTTTCAGTTGCTAACCACCACATCACTGCAATCACTTCAAAAGAAACACCACACAACAAAGATTTCAAGCATACACACACACACACACACACACACACACACACACACACCAGCTCAATACACAATTCTTCTTTTTTTTTTCATAGATAAAAGCTATTTTACAGTACTCCATCCCCACATGGACAGTAATTCAAGTTGCACTGCTTATTCTTTTCCGACTGTTGTCATTTTGACAATTATATACATACAATAAACCATGTTAACTATTATGTACATGTATTATACTTTGCAAGTAAAGTTCCTTCAAGTCAAAAGCAACAACACAAAACACCGTTGCACTGGAGTTTCTCATCCTGTTCCGACACCTCAACAATTGTTCACTGAGTACGCGCACACACACACACATATAAATAATAGTCGTAAAAAAAAAAGAAGGGTCTTCTAACAACAAAAAGAAGAGAAAAAAGACGGCAGCACATACAGTAGACATTTTTGTCTTAAGCAGAACCGATTTCCTCATCTTACGTGAATTTGTTTAAACAGTTGTGCTGTATGCATACAACACTAATACAACTACTATTCACATAACCCCAAAACTAGTATCCATTTTTAAGTCACAAGCTGTTATCAACCTACTTTCAAACACTGACTTAAAAATGTTTTTTCTTTCCAGTTAGTAACACCAATGCCGCAATGGGTGGAAGTGAGCCAATATATACATGTACAAATAATGATCCTTCAGTAAAAAATGATGTTCATATGAATGATCAATATCAACTTTTTGTAACTTGCAAAAAGATGGGGGAAAAGAGCTACATGTGATGTTCAATTTGTGTGATAGGTAACGTCTTTCATTTTGTTACAGGGTGATGAATGTAAATGCCAAGAACTTGAGTAAAAGATTAGGTCACAAGAATTCTTAAATTTGTATCGGTATGTGTGAGGAAAAGTTGCACGTAACCACAACTGTCTTTAAGGAAATGAAAACCAGGACAGAGGTGGGCAGGAAATACCTTGAATTTCACTGGAAGGTGACATTTGTATGCAAGATCTGTCATTCCAAAGTACTCATGATTTTAACAGTGATTTTACATGTTGCTCTTTGGCAAAATCATTACATTTTTCATAATCTATGTCTTGAGTGCATATTACATGCAAAACCATAGTTCTGCTTGAAAGCTTTGTAACATGTACATCATTTTTTGTACGGTTAACTGAAACGCTCTGTTGTCGAACAATGACAAGGAAGTGCATAGCAAATATCCATACAAAAACATTTCACTCTATTTCTCATGAATCAAATCCTATGCAACGGTGCATACAGCTTTGGATTCAAATGGGTTATAATGCTGCCGATTGTATGATACTGGGATGGAAGTGTGTAGGAAAACAACAACAGATTTGATCAATGCAGAGGCGCTAACAGTGTTGTTGTTAGCTTGTCAGTCTGGGTTTAATCCTGGAGCCGGTTTAATGGAGTGGTTACAAAGCTGTTTTTGCTGTCTTAAGGGATAGTTATAAACTCTAACAATGTAAAGTGGGGTTTTTTTTTAGCCAATGTAGTGGTTTACCAATATCCTAATCACAGTTAAGGTTTATAACCCCCTCCCCCTTGTGCAATATGCTTTGTGCTAGTGTTAGCTTGCCACTGGCTACAAACTCGTGCTGTTTGATACAAGATTCACAGTGGCTATTGCATGACCTGTTTGGTACACATCCACAATCTGACTCAACAGATTTTTTTTTGCAATTGAATAGATCCAATGGACATTACAATGAGCTAAGCTTATTTCAACATTGAAGGTTTCCATGCCATGAGCTCCTTGAGGTAATCAATGAGTTTAATGATGATTTCTAGTACCTTGCATTGAGAACAGCGACATCTGCCTGTTCCTGTTGGTGGCTGGAGCTGTACTTGTGTGCCTGTTTCAGCGTACTTCATAAAAGAGTAAAGTTTCAGTGTACTTCGTAAGACATATTAGGGACAAACTGTGACCAATGCATGTGCATGGTTCAATGTTGCTTTACGTCCACAGAAACCATAAGGCTCATTAGGACAGGGAGCCCAGGACGGCTACCTCAACTTTCACACAGCTCCTGAACTCAGTTAAAATAAGTTATATTTAATTTTCATAGTGTACTGGTGTGGAAATTGTAAGGTGCTTTGAGACCATTTTTCTTTCTTGGGGAAAAATTATGATGCTTTAAAAAATTGTCCATTATCATATTATTACGAATGCAAATAATGAATGCTTTGCAAATTTATGCAGCAGTTACTTTTCAGCTTGCTTATGGTTGGAGATTTATTTGGTGTCAATTTGAAAATCCTTGGGGAGGGGGGGGGGATGTGTTTCCAGTCACAGTTAAGTATAGACAGCCAGATACTATTCCAGTTGTAACCAACAGCATCATGTGCACTGTCACCGTGATGTGGTGAGGCTATCACAACTTCAAATAATGCACACAACTGTAACTGTGTAGTGTGTTGGAGGGCTTTCCACTAGCATGGTCTATAACCATGTTCATTAAACCAGCTCCTGGTCTAAGGCAGAGGTGATAGTGGGACAGTGGACAAAAAGCCAGGAAGGCCTTTCTTGCCCAGTTCACTCAGCTGTAAACTAGTCTCCAACATCTCCAAGGAGGCAGTTAGCCAGCAATATCCCACAGTCATAGTCCTACGGGGGAGAATAAGCACTACCATTTTACGGGGGAAAATAAGCACTACCATTTTATCACTTTGTGGTTTAGGAAAGAGCTCGACTTCTTGATTACCGTGCAGCTCTCTTCATCACTCACTCTCAGTTTATCCCAAGTGGTAAAGGCTAGGAGGTCTTTTTGTGGTGATGGTCTTGCACCCAAGGTTCCATCACGTCCCCCCTGTAAGGCATTTACGTCAGATGTGCTCAGGCAACAGCCTCATTCCCATTGCTCCCTCCTTCTTTCTTTTAAAAAAAAACACCAACAGATTGCGGGAGTGTGAGGGGGTCATTCCTCCATCAGAAGGTCCAACCTCTCACCTCTCCTATATGACGTTTACAGCAGATGGCATTTGTAATACCCATCAATACACTGGTGTGATCAGAAAAAGATCAGTATC
Source organism: Alviniconcha strummeri (assembly GCA_963584105.1). Classification (NCBI taxonomy): domain Eukaryota; kingdom Metazoa; phylum Mollusca; class Gastropoda; family Provannidae; genus Alviniconcha; species Alviniconcha strummeri. Next base: position 11,811,403 of record OY757545.1, read on the forward strand.
TTGAAAAAGGTGTTACTATGTTACAAACATGCCACTTAATGGCTTGAACAGTACCTGTTATTGTTACTTCACCCACTTGAGTAATTTTTAATTGACCTGATTTTCCAGACGATGTGTAGCTACCAACGGACAAAGTGGGGAACAATATCCCCTAAAACAAAGGGAAAGGGGGGGGGGGGGAGGGTGATGGCAGCCAAAACATCATCTTTCAAATCAGATCGTGGACTGGTTACAGTTGAAGACTGTCCATAGGCAGCCTGGACTGGCTGGCTGTGCTTCAAAGTTTTCACATGCTTCAGATATTTACAACTTAAAGCAGCTGAACCACCATAAATCTGGCCCATTCTGTGCTTTACATGCATTCCAATTATTGTACAAGCAACAGCAGAACTGTTGTTGAAAATCAAAGGCAGATCTAACCTTCACCATGGTACACCCCTCTAACAACTCCACAGACCCCACCCCCCCACCCCCCAGGACACAAGAAACTGATGATGAACGCATCATTCACAGTATCACAACCATCTTTCACGGACTTGAAATGTGTTTCGAGCTAGCAGCCAATGGCAAAAACCATCAACCCAACAGTCATTTTTGAAGTCTGTGGCGTCTTTTATGTTTTTGTTACTCTGTTCATGTATTTTCAGGAAAGTCGGTCTGGGGATGTTGTCTCACAGCAATGAAGTAGGAGAAGTGCTTGCTAGTCATTCACAGTAGTAGCAGTAAAAGTAATTGGATTTTAATGTCCTGTCAACCACACAGGGTCACCTCAGCACAGAGTCATTTGCAATGTGTCATCACACACAACACTGACACTGTGGTGTAAAATTTCACCCTGAGGCCACTATTTTGCAAGTCCCTCCCTGCTCATGAAAAACACATCCTCATGATTTGTGGTGACATAAGTCTTTTTCTATGGCACTTTTTTCTTTCTTTTAATTTTAATTTTTGTTGTTGCATGCATTGAACATTAATAACCAAACATTTTACTTTTCATAGACTTTCATGGCAATTTTTTTTTTACGATGAAGCGACATGAACCATGGGTGGGATATCCTATCAATGTGCTGACAGCTCATGGCATTGTTTTCCGTGTGAAAGTGGCCCGGGTTTTCTACAAATAACAGCATGGTTCATAACGCTGATCTCGGTTGAGGGCAACAATGGCAGCGTAATATCAGTGAATAACATGCAGAACAAGTTCCATGATGATGGGTCCGTCCTGGCTGTGGGCGATGGCCCCATGGATGACAGGAATCAGTGCATTGTCGAGGTCATTAATGTAGAAATCCGGCAGTCGCTCTCCATTGGACCCCACCTCATAGCCAACCTGCAGGTCAACAATGACAGGATTTTCACAAGTGCATTTACTCAAACAAACTTACAAACCACATCAGTTGATGTCATTTACTGGTCAGTATATACATAACTATATGTGGTGGGGGGGACAGAAAACTAACAGTGGCAGTGACAGTATTACAAGACTTTCTCCCCAAACAAGACACTTTGTGTCCAGTTAGTTTGATATGCACCATTTTACCCATTGACTTGTGAACAAACTACGTAAGCCGTTTTTAGACTAGCAGTAATGCAACAAAGCCTGTCAGTTTCTATTTGTTCTCCACAGACTTGCTCCCTAATGCCAAATGGTCATCAAAAGCCAGTCAATTTTAGTACCCTGCTCAAGAACAGTCAAGCAGGAAGATACTCCTTTTTTACAGCTCTTGATCCATAGCACAAATACACATGCACACACAAAAACCTGGCTTACGCTGTCGGGCTGGAGGGTGACACGCAGACCAATCTTGACCAGGCCAGCATCCTTCAGTTTCTGCAAGTGTGGGGTCAGGGCGATGCAGACAGCCGTTGCCAAGGTTTCTGCCACGCGACTCAAGTCCACAGGCTCCCAGCGAGAACTTCCACTCTCTGTCTGCAGGAAGAAGACCTCGGTCCACCGTATGGCAAAGCGCTCACCCACGTAGTCTGTGGCGTTGTGAACCGGCACGCTCTCCACTCCCTCCAGAGACATTCCGTCCACAGGGCTTTTCACTCTGCAAGAAGAGGCGGAGGAAGAAACTGACCACCAGCATTCCATTAAAGGACATTCACCACCATCCAGCATAAGATTTTAACAGTCTAGTAACAGATTGAAAATGCTTTGAAAAATTTGTCAAATCCTTTCAAAACACCACCACAGTACAAGACCCAAGTGGCAGCAAACAAAACTGACCACTGGTGCACTGTTGCAGGGCCTCTGTAGAGGAAGATGAAAAACATCCATCATTTCCAACCAAGTTGCCGAAGCTATGCACAGGCCATGTGGTATCATTTGCAAAAGTAGAAAAGAAGCCCCAGGGGTGAGCACACAATGTAACCAACTCCTGAAAATGACCCATGCTAATGACTGTTGCAGAGAAAAAAATGCATTTTGCTTCTCCTTCCCCCAACCCCACACACATTTGTGTCAGAAACACAGGCATTTCACCTCAGATCCACAAGTGACTCAAAAGAACATCCAAACCATTCCACATGTGAACAGTGTGTGCTGTTTTCACCCATGAGTCCCTTCCCTAATCTATGGTTGAAGCAAGCTGGTAGCAGCTCACCCCATGTTGACGTTCTTGTCATCATCCACCCATCGTATGGTCACCACCTCCTCCGGCTGAGGTACAGTGATGCTGCCGCAGCTGATGGTGAACTCCTCCATGTCCTTCATGCTCTGCTTGAGAGCCACCATCATCTCTGGCATGATTTGAACCATCAGTCCATCCTCCACGATGCTGGACTTGGCACGCAGCCCTGAGCTGGACTTCAGCGCCCCATTGAACACCACAAAGCTGGCTCCTGTCACTGCAAGACCAAACACATCTTGTTCCAGACAGCTGTCATCTATTACAACTTTAACCTCCAGGGCATGGGGAAATCTACATGCTGTCCAAACAACCGGTGGCTTAAGCTGGTTGACACAGTCTTCATCTTGTCCAAACAAAAGTTCTAGAGATGCATTCAATTTTCTGACATACATACCTTTTTGTTCAAAAGTGATGTCAACAAACGTGCTGGGACCCAACACGATTTTTTCAAGCGCAAACTGCAGAGAGTGCTTATGGTTGGATCCATCACGACCTTGAAGAAACTTGCCTGACGATGACAGGGGTCTTTACATACTACAATGCACCACTGGTCTCCTCAGATCAAGTCTATTTTAATACAGAAAAAATATAATACAGAAAAAAGACGGCACAACAAACTATAATAAACAGGTTGTTGTTTACCTTGGCGTGGTTTGTTCTGGATGTTGATGGCCTGGGTCTGGTAGTTGCCTTCTTCATTCTGTATGCACACCAGGTGAGAGTCCGCCTCCATGCTGAAGCTGGCCCCAAGCGCCATCACATGCTCATTGCTGCCACTGACCACTTTCATCACCTGAGCACGTTGAAACTTTCATCAACCCTCTCATCACATATCTGATTTGTATTTGTCTTCTTTTGCTGATTTCATATGTTGCGAAGATTTAATCAGTAACAGTTTTTTGTTTTGTTCTTAAGAAGTATTTTTGTTTGTCGCAATTATTTGTATTGTTTGACTCAGGGACAGATTTGTAAAAAAGCCGACCTGTGCTTAAATCTTTATCCTTGTGTCATAAAGTATTATCTATCTGGTCTTGACACTAATTTTTTATTTAATATTTTTGTTCATTTGTTATAGTGCATGAAGGTAAAAGAGACAGCACTACACTCTCTGATCTGTTCCACTATGGAAACGGAACTAAACTTTGAAACCAGTCTTACTTTTTCTTGCTCATGAGATGCTAGCACCAAACTGTTCTGTAGCCACAAAACCAATCGTGCAAAAGGTGACTGATTAAAAATCACTATCTCCCTGCACAAATTTACCTCTACATGACAATCAACCAGTGTTGGAAAACATTTATATGCCTGAGCATGGAGGACTGTCCTCTTTCATGGCAACTCACATCTTCGTATCTGTTGCGAGGGAAGTTGATGAAGGTCTTCTTGTCCTCCATGTGGATGGTGACACCCCGTATTTGTTGCAGCATGTACTGGAAGTTGCGGAAGTCTGCCAGCAGGTTCATGATGGTGTGGCCAATCTCATAGAAAACTGGCTTGCGGTTGCGAATGCTCACCAAGGGACAGGGGTAGTCTGGAGAAAATGACAGCAGCAATGCAGCACTTTTAAAGTCGAGCTAAGTCACTTAAAGCAGCAGCAATGCAGCAAGTTGAAAGTCGAGCTAAGTCACTGAAGGGGAGTCTGGAGAAAATGACAGCAGCAATGCAGCAAGTTGAAAGTCGAGCTAAGTCACTGAAAGGGGAGTCTGGAGAAAATGACAGCAGCAATGCAGCAAGTTTGAAGTCGAGCTAAGTCACTGAAGGGGTAGTCTGGACAAAATAACACCAACATCGCAGCGAGTTCAAAGTGGAACTAAGTCACCCGCTTGAAGCAGCCACTCCTGCAGGTTTGCCTCCCTTCCATTATACCCAAAGCTGGTTACACCAAAGCCAGTCCCTTCATTTCATTATTCCCACAGCTGGTTACATCAAAGCCAGTCCCTTCCTCTCATTAGTCCCACAGCTGGCTATGTCAAAGCCAGCCCTTTTCATTACTGCCACAGCTGGTTACGTCAAAGCCAGTCTCAGATCCCCTTGCTTTCACACAAAAAAGTAAAACAGTCATCTGTCAGTTTCTGGGGGTTATGATGGAACCAACTGTGGCTCAGTAAATATGGCCAGGATGCTGGCAGTCGTTGCCTGAACTAATTATTTTAATTAGGATCAGAGCAAATTACAAATACAGTTACTATTATTACCAAGCACAGCAGTATAACCCTTCGAAAGCCAAAGCAGGCAAATGGGACCCTCAGGCACACATATGTGGCAGAGACAGGAAGACTCCAGAACAATCACATATGAAAGCACACTCGGCACACTAACATCCATGCCCAACTCACATCTGAACTCGGCTCCAAGACGCAGCATGAGTCTGATGGGAAACACCTTGGCCCAGGGGGTCTCCCACTTCTGCAGCAGGATGGCAAAGAGGAAGGGGCTGGGAGGCAGGAGGAGCTTGTTGGTGCACTGGAACGTGGAGCGGATGTACAGGAAGCCTCCGTGACTCCGGCTGTCCAGGAATGACTGGTTGAAGATGCTGTGTCCCATGTTGCTCACAGTGTTCCCTGAGGTGAAGTAAGCGGGGTCAGTCACATAAGGACAACAGCAAATCCAGGACAATTATTTTTTTCACGCAACTGTTTCTTGTGTGTCCTGTGAGTCTTATACCACATGGGCACCAAAATTCATCTATCACCAATTCATATCCAAGAGAACAGCAGCAATGAGGCACAAAAGAAGTTGTCCAACATTTACACAATCCTGGAACACAGAGACATACACCTGGATCTGCTGCATCACTTGCACGCACAGTGCTTTCTCATAGCATATGTCTTGCAAATGACCCACAAAGACACAAACAGCACTAACACCACTGCATTTTACTACCACCATGCATGGACCTACCTTTGCCAGCTTCCTCATACACTGTGCTGAAGTGGCAGAAGATGTCACGTGGCACTGTGTCTTCATCAGGCAGCGTCTCGAGGACAACCACCAGCTCCTCCTGGCCAGCAGTGACCATGCCGCGTGTTGTGAAGCACCACACCACCCGGTCCACACAGCAGTCCACTGCACACCAAGCACAGATCACAGTTTCTCTGCTGCTCCACTGCAACCTCTTGTTCTTATTATGTTACAAAATTGTTATCCACCTCTCTAAACATGTTCTTCCATGTTGGGATTTATACAACTAACTTTTAACTTGTACAGAGTGCAGAAAAAATGGTCCCTCTGAATCATGTAATCATAGCACTGTCACCCACTAATTACAAAACTAATTATCACTACATCAGGTAATGCTCTCTGCTGGCAACTGCACAGGAGTGACAAAGAATGCTCCCAATGAGTTAATTCCAATCTCCACACCGGCTTTCCTAATCAGTATATATGAGTAACTCTTTAGTTCACTTTTAAACTAAGTTTCTAAATCAGCTATGAACATCTGGGGGAGGGAAGAAGGTTAATCACAATGGATGTCCATATAATAATATAGTTCTTATACAGCACCATTCTCTAACACAAGTTAAATTCATTGTGCACACAGAAATAAAATATATATACCCCTACTCCTTTGACATCTAAGCAAACAGTGTGAAATTATAAAAACAAACAAAAATAGGCTCTGTAAAATAGGCAATGAAAGCCACACTCACAGTTGATAATTTTGACAAGAACAAGCAGGTTCAGGTTGATGGCAAATATCACAGGGCTGGCTTCCTCACCTGAAATCAGATGGTGAAATTCTGTAAATTTCCGATGAAAGACAATAACACAAGGAAACAAAAGGAGTGGAATGTTAGAGAATTGTCAGATAAGCATGTATCACACCAAGAGAGAAAACATCTTAAATGAAAAATAAAAGATCATGTAACTGCTGATGTTTCAGGTTTTGGTTCTTGAAATGAAATGGAAGTAAATAACTTGGTGTTTTACCCCCAGTACAGTACAATGTATTAGAGCGATAAAAGAAATGGAAAAGAAAAGCAGATGTTATTACTGTTGATAATACTAAAGGCTGAAAGAAGACCTCATTTCTTCAAAATTTAAATGACAATCCCACTCCCATCTCTTTGTTACAAACCTGTAATGAGGGAAAAACAGATGGTCAGATGGTGCGGGGAACCAGTATGGCTACAAGAAGCCTCATCAACACATACCACAACAGCCTCATCAACACATTCCACAACACACACACACACTTACTCTTTATCTGTGCCATCAGCGATGCAGGGTCAGGGTTTTCAGACAGGCTCATTTCTGCAACACAAATCAGTTACCAAGTTAAAGAGACAGCTGCCAACCCCACTCTCTCTTTAAAGCTAACTTCTGTCCCACATTCTCTTGAGTTAAAGCAACAGTCTTCCACAGTTAGCCATGGAACCAGAAATGGACTGACTAAAATCCAAATCAAGACAGTTACCTCCTTTCTCATCAGTGTGGACAACAACAGGTGGTAAACCCTCATCAGGTATCAAGCAGGGACTGCGCACTCCATCGTTGCCTCGCAGACGTCGCGTCTTGGCTGAACTGTGGTCACCTGCAAGCAAAGACCACCGACAATCAGCACATGGCATTTGATGATTTGTTTTCTATCAACCTAAACAACATGAGCAAAACACCCAGCAGGGTCACTTAAATCAATAAAACAAATTTAACCACAAAAAAACACACCTACTTCTCCAAAAATGCCTAGAACAGCATCAACAAAATCTTAACTTCACATCAAAAGTGTCCCAACAGATTCAGGTACCTTCCCCAACAAAGACAACTGAAAAATGCATACTGCTGATCAACCCACTAAATGAAATCAGAACAGCCAACAACCTTGCTGTTTTTCAACTTTTTTCTGGGCCCGTCCTGAGCGCCGTGGCGGAATTCTGGTTTGGTCGGATCCATCCAGCTCAGTCAAATCACCACCAGGTCGAATCCCATCAGAGAACATCACCTGCTTCGGCTCGCTCTTCCGGTTGCTGCCTGTTGAAACAAATGCCCTCACTGCACAAATCATCAGTACGCAAGCCACAACTGCACTGCCCTACATTCACAGTGCTCTTCCAGTCAACACAACCTCTCGCTGTCAAAGCTTCAGCCTAAGTCTTTCTTTTCCCCCTTCTCTTTAAATCCTGTGTGTGAAGCAAAGCAATCACACCCACTGAATACCCCAAACACAGAAATATACTCCACAAAGTATGAAACACCATCATGATATTAAGGTCCTCAAACTGGCCTGGAAAAATAGTTACTTCTGTTGATTCATGAAGCATGTTTTTTTCTTCTTCTCATTTATCCCTTGCACAACTGATGCTAACACCACACCATCTCAGCCAAGCAATGACAATTACAGGCAAAGCCTAATCACACAAGATACAAATGAAAACATAGCACATGCATTCCCCTTCCGAAAAGGAACTAATATAACAAAGATGAGCAAACTCATGGTGTGGCAGTACTTCAGTTCTGATGTGGGTGGAACAAGGAAGGTGGGGGCTAACACAGCAAATAGGATGCAAGAGAAAGCAAAATCTTCCACAAAAACAAGTCACGGAAGAGAGAGGAAAAAAAAAACTCATTCAAAAAGCAAAAGCAAACAATCAAGTGCAAACTAAAGCAGATCCAGGCAAAAAAAGCGAGGGAAAACATCAACAAGAAGAAAAAAATCTATGCTCAATACTAAAAAAGCAAGTCAGCAGAAAGAGGGAGAGAAAAAGAAGAAGCTGAAATACAAAAACTTGGAAGAGGAAAAGACAGCAGGAAGCTGAAAAAAGGATGGAACTGGACAATGCTGGGATGAGGAAGAAGAGAAGAAAAAAGGATGCAAACAAATAAGAGCAGGGGAAAGGAATTTTGTTGTTGTTAAAAGCAACAGAAAGGTAAGCAAAGAAATTTAAAAACAAAAACAAAACAACAGCAGCAACAATCCGCATAAAAGAAATCCTTCTTTTGTTTTGGGGATACAAAATCTCATCCTCACACCAAAACTCCACTGTAAGCAATGGAGTTTCTTTGATTGGCAATTGTCAAACTTCACAGAGATGGGGAAAGTCCACACAATTTATCAGACACTGGGCCCAGCATGCAGTTACACTGAACCATTTTTTGAAATCAACTAACTGCAATCAACTAAGAAACTACAATGGAAAAAACAACACACACAACAGTAGAACGTAAGTACATTTCATGCCTTTTTCTTTCGGGACTACAATGCAGGCGTTTCCCCCCAAACCCCGACCCAACACACGCCCTGAAAACAGTGAAGGGTGGAAGCAGCGAAGCGCAGCCAACTCACCGTGGCGTTTGAGCACACCGGTAGGGACCATTACGGTGGGCAGAGGGGCACGTGCATTGGCCTGCTGGGTGGGAGGGACGGTGGAGCAGTACTCAATGGGGTTGTTAGGGTTAGGGCTGCGACACGCAACGCCCGCCGGGCTGACACAGTCCGCTGCCCACAGCAAGCAAAACAAGCCACATGGTCAAAGCCAGCCAGCCAGCAGGAGCAGCCACCAGAAGGGAGAGTCCATTAGTGTGCGTGACAATACACTTCTAGAGTGGTGCTATGGTCTAGCTAGCTGCCTTCCAGTTCCATGCATTGGTCTTTCACTACTGCACATATAGCTTGTTCCAGAACACCACCACGAGTGTCAATGTTGCTGACGTAAAAATGGCAAGTATCCAGACATTGTGGATATATGTTGTGGGTAAGACCCTGGTGTGACCACAGAGCCATGTCCTTTGAAGATCCAGGGAGCGAAAAACACTCTGAACTGGTAGGGGGTAGACTGAGAAATTATTTTCTGTTTTGTTGTTGTTGTTTTTTGTTTCTCCTATGGAAAAACAACAACAGTCAACCAGATGTTGCAAAACTCAGTCAGTACCCAGTCAGTATCGTGGGGCAGAAGACAAAGGTGTTTTGCTTCCCTTTAATTAAATGATAATATGCTGTTTTCAGTGTCCAAACATTTGACTCTTCTGCAATCTTAAGTCTTATCATCACTGATCAATAACTCAAATATTTTGCTCTTACAGTTACACATAATGTTTATCACTAGTTTCTATCATATTATTCATTCTCTCATTAAAGTAAAACACAAATGCACTAGCAGAAACTGATAAAAACGTCACCACAGCAAACCCCCACTCCCTTTTCTATCACTTGCTGTCAGTTACAGCATGGTTTATAAAAATGCCACATTCCTTACACTGTTACAGTAATACCATTTCACCTTCTCACTGTTGTTTTTAATACTTCTTCTTTAAGAGCCAGACCTACTTCACTGATCCCTTGTGGGAAATTCAGAAATTGTATAGTTACCAAAAGAACAACCAAATGAAGCATGCAGACAAAATGTTTGCATGTGTTTTCTCTGTTTTCTGGTTAGCTTGCACCTTCAGCTTGGTTCCCCTTCAAAACAAATCCACCACCTTGTCTTTTATAACAGCGGCCATAAGCAGATGACTCTATCCCAGTGGGAGGTTTCCTGGCAAGATGCATTTCTCATTCTAATTAAAGACCAGGCACTAAGTGCTGAGTAACAGATCTGACAGTCTGCAAGAGCCACTGCCCTGAGTTGAAAAGCAAAGCTCTGTAATCAATACATGCAATGTGCAAACATCAGTTAATTAAAAACATGGAAACTGTCAAACCACTGCTTCTCTCTATAACAACTCTATAGCTATCACTCCGTGTCATTCAAACAGCTGCATGCCAAAAGCAATTTTGCCTCCTTCTTTCCATGCTTATAATGTTATATGATCAATTTTACCATCTGATAAACCATTTGTTTCTGAAAAAATAAAAAGTAGTTCAAACAAAAAGCAAACAAAACAACACAACTGAAAATACACAAAACACATACGGTTTGCAATTTTTAAAATATATTTTTGTTTTTAATCTTCCGTAAGCATGCAGTCTAATCAAAAGGCACATGATAAATTCTGTTTGAAACACACAAAAAAGCCACTTCCTTCTGTGGTATGTGTGTGTGTGAGTGTGTGTGTGTGTGTGTGTGTGTGTGTGTGTGTGTGTGTGTGTGTGTGTGTGTGTGTGTGTACATGCATACATGTGTGTGTGGATGTATACATTACACACATGTCAACTGTGTGTGCTGTTACACATTTATCCATGCATGTGTGTCTGTATACACTGCATACCTGTACTGTGTGTGTGCTGTTTGTACACACATTTTATCCATTTCATAAGCTTACTGCTGCACATACATGATACATGCCATGTATCCACATGTTTGCAGATGCATTTTTTCATTCTATTTCTAGGGATGTGGAGGGGACCAGCCAAGAGAAGTGTGTGGGGCAGAAGCTGGGGGGGGGGGGGAGGGAGGTGAATGGCGGGCAGGGGGGTGCTTTACTGTTATGGCAGTCAACAGTCAACAGGCAGTTTTCCTTTCATTTTGTTCTTTTCTGGTACTGGTTGTTGTCAATCATGTTTCACCCCTACTGTTACAATAATTAGTTCTGGATGAAGCAAAAAACAATACAAGCAAATCAAAGCTGAATCATATCTCTGAACCATCTCTTGCCAAATAATAATGAAAGTTAACGTGTATCAGTGAGACACTAACTGATCAGATTGATAAGAATGTATAGAAATATTAGAACACAAATTATCAAATAATAAATAATTGGCAACATGATTAATAACATGTAATGCTTTTTCTAAAACTGATGCTTCAGACGATTTAGAAGATGAGTGATATACACATACTTCTTTACTCAATTCAAAAAGAGACTGGTGGAGCAGGTGGCTGGTGGATTAAATATACGGACTTGGAAAGCAAAACCTGAGTATCGGTACGTGTGCATTGAAATACTCCATAAATGAGCAAAACCTGATAGAAATAAATGCTGAAAAATATGCTGGAACAGTGAAAGTTCCCAATCAAAACCCAACAGCATCTAAACCCATTACTCCCAGTATACTGTATAGTAACTCAAATTTACATATTATCTGCTCACTGAATTGGTGAAACTCAACAAGGTAATATTAAAAAACCTAACTGGAGCCAACACCCAGTGTCATCTTTACCCTGATCTAGTGATCACAAAACCCCAGTTATTGCTGCATCCATACCAGACATCAGCATAACAGGTTTACACTCACCTGATGCTGAGACCTGAAAAAAGGCTTAAAGCACAACCCCTCACCTCATAAGAAACACTTTCATTCACTGGATACAGACACACCCTATGAGAGATACTTGACAGTTACCTCATGGTTGCATATTACATATGTCACATCACATGTCACAAAGTAAACAGCACAAACTCACCTGATGCCAGAACCTGGTAACATGACACACACACGCGACCCTCCTTGTTCTCTAAGTACGTCAAGCGGCTCTTCTGTCCACAACAGGTAGAGCAGAATATCTGAAAATGATAGCAGAATATTTGTTGGGAGAAACTGTTCACATACTCATTGAAACTCAAAGCAATACAACAAGAACAAATATCGGAAGGCACTTCTGATATATTTTTTCAGGCTTTCTTATGACTGAGATAATGAAAATGGTCAAAAAAGGTCCCCAAAATCATTACAATTACTAATGGTGGTTGAGGTAGATAATTTGTCAATTAATGAATTATCTCCCAAGCATAAACGTAAAGGTTCCTTATAATATATAAAGCATTATGCTCAGGGTTATGTCCACATATGTAATATTAACAAACACACAAAGTTTGCAAGCAACTGAATTAGAACTTGACAAGAAAACAGCCATTTCATCTATGTTTTGTTGTTGCCACTGCCTGTCACTTCAGTATACAGACAATATAGATGGCTGTTTTTCTTCTTCCTTTAAAAACAAAAACAAAGGTGCATTAGCTTCAGATATATATATTGTGCTGAGTGTGTATTATTCACTAGTGTGTAGGCATAAATATTGTTAAATGTCAGATTTATTTGAACTACTCAGCAAAATTATTTTTTCTGCAATACTGGGTCACTTTCAGAACTCAAGTGAAACTGAAAAATCCACAAATGTTCAGTCACAGGAATAATGATTGATATGATTACTTATAATTATATGGGTTTTTTGGGGGGTGGGGGGTAGACAAAGAAACTTCACAACATTTGTTCTCATTCAATAATTCTGACAAAATTCTTAAAATCACAATGGCACTGATAATGTGTCATGTCTTCGCCGTTCATGCAGTGATTGTGCTAGACATTTTTCAGACCAGCGTGACTCTGTATGGTGGTGAAAGTAGTTCATGGAAACCGGTCAGGCAGTCACTGTAACCAGCTAGATACACAGCAGTCTATGCTACTACAAGACCACAGACACACACCAGCATGACACACTTAAACGCACTCTCTCTGTGTGTTGCACTTATTTTATACACATTTGTTTTTTTGAGAACTGGTCGAACAAAATTACAGCTGGTAAGTCTGACCGATTGCCTTTCTGTTATCCAATATTATATGCAGACATGGTCTTAACTGGTAAAATACTGGAAATTACCAGTTAACATGAACTGTGTTCATGCTATGTTCCCTACTTGCTGACATCACGACATGTGTGCATGCCCTCATATGTGTGTGTTGTAGGCTGTGCTGTGGCATGTGTGTGTGTCAATATGTGTTTGTACACAGGCGTGTTTACGGCATCGGAAGTTAGCAGTGAGGGTGCTGTCAACTTGTTTTTACCTTTCCACAAGCTCGACAATGGTGCCGACGCTTGGTGAAGGTAAAGCGAGAAGCACATTGCATGCAGGCTGCAGCCTCAGCATCAGGGACCCAGGTTGGGGCAATCTTGCCCAGGTTCAAATGAAGGATGGAGGGAGGAGGGGCTTCCACAGGAATCTCAGCAGCTGCTGCTGCACCCTCCAGCTCCTCCTGGTCAGCGCTGCTTGCATCCTCGTTACTATAGCAGTCTGTGCCACCCACAGCCATACTCTCATCTTCTGTTGAGTCATGACACAAATCTGATCAAATGTCAGTAGAAAACAACACCAGTTACTATAAAAGTATAATGGAGTGGAAGTACAAAAGGTCTCCCGTTTCAGTCATTTAACTGAAATACTACTGATGCGTCAATATATACCTAACATTTCAATGATTTCATCCTAAATTTTATTCTAAATTCACAGATTAGTTCTGTTCTACAAAATCTTTGGTTGTAGTAAAGGAGTAAATTAGTCAGTATTTCCAGGGGGTATTCATTTTCAGTACTTACTTAACTGCAACTTAGCCAAGAACTGAAGAAGGAAAAGGGCTCAATATGAGAGTGTGACCTACACTCCAGTTACAGTCAAACTAGTCAGAGCACACCAACTGACCTGATGATCCAGTTTCACTTGCAAGACCAGCTTCCTGCAGGAATCCAGCTTTTCTGGAGCGTGCGTTTTCCCCATCAGGTGACACACTACCCACACGATCTTGTCGCACAGGGAGGTTCAGGCTTGTCGGCCTTTTCATCTTTTGGGCAGGGGGTGAGGAAACTGTGGAAGGACTCCAGGATCTCGGGCGCTGCATCCCACTGCTGGCCTCTACCCCCTCGCCCGCCACCCCACTGTCACCACTCACATCCTGGTGGCGCATCACTGGAGCTTCCAGCTCTTCCTCTTCCATCGCAGCTGTGTCCATGGCACCAGGTGCAGGAACACCATCAATGTGCACAGTTGCGCTGACATCAGGTGGAGGCGAACCCAAATGCCTGGCACCCAGGCCATGCACCTGAGTCCTTGCCTCCCTGTCTGTGTCGCTCAGCTCCATCTGAGGGGGTAATGCAGTTCTGCTGCCCTCCCCAGCCTGCTGCTGGTGGGCAGAAGGTAGCATCACCCCAATGACAGGCCCCACGCTCTGCTGCGGTGGGCTGAAGGGAGAACTCAGGGAGATTTTGGAAAGACCTAGTAGACTGTTGGGGCGATTCTTCTTCATCTGACTGGGGTCCTTGGGCCTGGCCCCAATGCCCAGCGTGGGAGAAGGGCTGCTGGACTCTGCAGGGCTTTCACTGCTGGACTCCCTCACCCGGCTGCACACCATGGAGCCCTCTGGGCCCCAGCCTTCCGTTCTGCTTTTATTGTTGCTTGTGCCACTGTCCCTTAGTGCTGTCTGTTCCAGGACCACAGGTACCTCCTGCGTACCAGGCGCTGCTTCTGTGTTCACCACCTCTGATGATTTCTGGGCCAGCCGGGCAGCGACAATTTCATCCAGCAAACCTTCAATCTCCAACTTGCCTTTCATGACAGAGCTTAGCTCACTGTTGCTGTTTGTCACTGGGAATTCCAAGGAAGAGTCTCCTGTCAGTCTGCTGGAGTTTAAAGTCAGGCTCATACCACCTTTGTTATTGTTGGTCACAGCTTTGCTGTCCGGTGGTCTGTTATCAAGGTTAACACCATCACCATCCCCTCTCACCTTCTCCTGGTCAATGTTCATGTGCTCTGGATGTGTGTCTGTCATTCTGTGACTAATATCTGCCACAACATCAGGTTGTTTAACATCCAGAATGCTAGAATCACTGGGGTCCGCACCACAGTCTTGCACTGTCTCTTCTGCCCTCTCAGATGTCTGTGGGAGGTCAGTAACTGAACTGTCAATGGCACCAATACTGTCAGTAGCATTGTTACTGACTGACCCACTGTCACCAACATCTCCACTGACATTAACCACCTCACTGTCACTGACTACTGCACTGCCTCTGACAAATGCACTTTTATTAACACTTGCTGCTATGTTGTCCTCCACATTGGTTATGTCTTCCTTGCTTGGTTGGGCAACTCCATTCTGTGTAATATCTTCTTGTGCTGACAGTGAAATGGAAGGGTCTACAGCCTGTACTAGCCTGTCAGCATCATCACCAGACATGCTGGAAACCTCAAGGTCTTGTAAGTAAGCCTCCATTTCGTCTTTGTCCATCTCACATTCATCTGTTCCAAAACCCACCACAGCACTCACCGGTGGTTTCTCCTCTGTTTCAAACCCTGTTGCAACAATCTCTTTGTGAAGAGAACCTGTGATGGCACCCTGGTTTGCTGCCAGTCCATCATGGAGAACCCCTTCTGAAAACGGTGTCGAGTTGTCTTTTGCAGGACCGCTGCCATCAACATTTTGACTTTGTACCCAGGTTGTTTCAGTTTCCATGCCAGTTGTTGAGCCTGCTGTCTGACTGAAGTTGGAGAACTCATCAACTGCATGTGAGTCGGTGGCTCCATTTGCATCTGTAGAAGCCGGCTCATTGTCATCTTGCTGCGGTGGTCTCTCAATGCTGTTTGCGGCTGCATAGATTGTATCAGTGCCTGTGTCCACCATCTTGCGTTGGGTGTTGAGTTCCTCATAAAGCTTGCACTCCGTTTCGTCTTGCCCATGCCCAACCACCAGGATGTCCGACTTGGGTAAGGAGTAAGATAGCAGCTCCCGCTCACTGGCAGGGGACAAGCTGTCCGTCTGGATGCTAGCAGGCTGTGAAGCAATGAGGCCGCGGCTCTCCTCCTCCTCCCCCTTGTGTCCACCAAGGGAGCCATTCAAACTCGTCCCCATGACCTGGTCCAACCCGTTGGTCATCTGCACTTGCGGCAGGTAGGACTCAATTGTCTGCTGCTTCAGCTTCACTTGACTCAGTTCCTGCTCCAAGGTGAGAGGCTGGCCTGGATCAGTGCCATTGTGGTGGTTGTGAGGATCAGCATAAATGTTCTTGGGATAAAAGCCAAGCTGATGCAAACCATTCTGACTTTCCCCTGCTGACCCATCAAAGGCGTCATAGGGGTCATCATAGGCAATGCTTTGTGGGTGAATGTTGTTGTGCTGTTTGCCAACTGGGTCAAATGGCGGCGCATAAGACAGCGTTTCCCACGGTCGGTCCTGATGACTGGCTAGATACTCAGCGTAACCACTTGGTTTAGTCTCCTGGCCTGGCAAGATCTCTCCAGCTGCCTTCTCTGCAGACAGAAATGTCATAGTTCACAGCCATCAGTTAAATCAAACATCACCATCTGCCTACGCTGAGTGTTGGAGTCCCCCAGAGTGGGAGGAGGAGAGTGGGGGTTGGGGTGAATAGATAGGGAAATGCCTCAATACACCAACAAAACAACAACCGAAAGCAAACACAAAATAATACCACATTTGGACTGAAAACAAAACAAGATACATACCGTAAAATCAGTAAATGCCTGAAAGTGAAACTCAAAGGATCATTATCAGCAGTATACTGCCAATTTGGTAATTCATTTTTAATAGGACAATGTTTCCTGTCTTTAAGCTTTGCTATGAAGATATAAAAAAAATCAAACAATGTGATTATTTGTACATACATAAGTATTTATATATTATATTAAAAGATATAACACACTAAATAGTAAATACTCTATAAAAACAGATCATATGTTCACACAGTTCAGGCAAAATATTAATTCAATAATAACATTACTGTTGGTTGAAATTGTATTAATGTTGGTTGAAATTTTAACAATAAAAATGACTGTAGCATCATATGACTCAACATCAAAGGCACTCTGGAAAACAATACCAGTTTGGACAATCAAATGCATATATTTTGGGGATGTTGTTGACTTGTTTTTTTTATTTTAAACCTAGCAGTAGCACACATTAAAGCATACCCTTAAAAAAGTATAAGAGACTTAAAACTGATGAGTCACTGTCTGCAGAAACAGCCAAAATAAAGAGGAAAAAACACAAAGAACTGGATCAATGCCAACAGAACTCTGCATGCCAGAAGTGAGATAACTTCAGTGTGATTAATGCTAAATGCATACACGCATGTGGGCTTGCTGTTAACAATCCACCTGCTGTGGTCTGACTCTGAGAAAGAGAGCAACCGAACACAGAAAATAACTATTTATTCAAGAAAGTAAATCTCTAAGTGTACCAGTACAAGTTTGTACTTACAGGCTGTTGAAAGTGCTAGTTTTATACACCAAACACATTTCATATCACAATTTATTAGAGTTTTTAATAGTTTACTGTGTGTGGTTTTTTTTTTTTTAAATCATATCAATTTTTTCTCTCTTTTTTTTTTGTGTGGTTGTTGCTGCATAACAGGTTATCATGTCTTTACATTATTATCCTGTGTATACCATCAGCATTAGCAGGTAGCAGCAAGAAGGCAAGTATGTTTCATTCTCGAACATCTGAGATGTAAACATGCATAATATATTCTTGCATGAAAGTTTCTTATGCACCTTAACATTTAGCATTCATATATAATCATAAATAATGTATGCCTCTTCTTCTTGAATTTCAGTGTTTTCCCACATTTCCGCATTCACAAGACATTTTTATGCTATAAACAGCTTCAGTCCCAAAGTGCATCAATATCTTTGTTGGCAATGGCAGGTTAATTCACAATTCTCCTTTGTTTTAAACTTCTCAATATCATACAGTTCATGCTTAGCCTATTGTGTACACATGTTTATATGCTTAAAAACTGAATGTATTAAACTATTTAAAGAAAGAAAATAATTTGTGATGCTGATGACTTAAATTTTACACCTATCCTTTTTGATGAGCTCCTTAAAGTTAACACTGGTTCATTTCCAGATGTAGATTGATCTTTAAAGTATTAATAATAGTATTTAAACATACCCTCCTCTTCAAACTGGTCCAAAACTTTATCAAGGTCCACAAAATCCATGTCAGGTGCTCAACAGCAACAAGTCTGCAAAAGGAAAATCAGAAACACTGTGCACTGCAGAAATAGTTTGCAAAAATGAAAGATATTCTGAAAAATATATAAAAATGAGAGACAAATTATCCAATCATGAGCACATGAACGTGCTTTCTTTTTTGCTCACTTGTTTGTGTGTGCATGTCACATGTGAGTGTGTGCTTGTCTGATGCTGCATGCTGTGTGTGTGTGTGTGTGTGTGTGTGTGTGTGTGTGTGTGTGTGTGTGTGTGTGTGTGTGTGCATGTGGGTGTCTTAGAAATGTTTGTGCATGCATGTCATTGTAGATGATTTACATAAATATGCACATGTTTGTGTGTGCGTGGGGTGGGTGGGGGTGGGGGGCTCAGCAGGAGTACTGGGGTGAGTTGGGAAGGGACCTCATGCAAACTTCTTTTCCTGGTATTAACATTTTAAATCATTTTGTACTCTGCTAATGCATTTGAGCACAAAGAATTAGAATATTTGTCTCTTTAACTCCTATGCCTGGTAAGACTCCAAATCTACAAAAGTGATTTATTTTTTTATATGACTTAGTGCCAAAAGGTGCGCATGCAAGGGGTTATGCACTTCAGTTGAAAATAAAACATTGTTGAAAACTGTTTTTATTTGAAATGTTACGTTGTGTACTTGCATGAATGAATGAATATATAGTACAGATAATTTCAGCAACCAGGCTGTGGTTGATTTCAAGATACAGTCATCACACACTGAAAAAGCACTGAAAAATGACCACCAAAAACGGACATCCATGTACCGAGTGATTTTCATCACTTTGCTTACAAACAAATCGCAAGCACATGGAGAAACAATCATTGATATGTATGCCGAAAACATCATTTTATACGGATAACATCAACACTCACGACAGTTGTATTTTCGATCAATTGATCGCGAATGTTCATCAAAAACTTGTCAGTTATAAGTGCATGCTTTTTGTAGACTGCTTAGTGGTGTTGCAAGAATATTTTGTTAACTGAGCAAGAGTGACGAAGTTCCCTTTTTTTTTTCTTGAAGTACTTTTCGTCCTGAAAGTTGTGTCAGACGTCACATTTGCTACACATCTGTTGTTGTAATGTGACGTAAAACATTAAACTTTTAAAGTTTAATTAAGCCCAGCAGATGTTAGTAATATTAATAGTGGTTCTGAGAACTGAGTACTGATTTGTGTAGAAGTCATGGTGTGTAGGTTTGACATGTTTGTACTGAGCATATCAGTATTGGGACAGTTGCACTTGCAGGTTATTGGGTTAATAATTTCATATTCATAACATTCAAATTCATTGACATGATCAGGGTATGCTGAACTGAGCGTACTCCTGAGCCAAGTGGTACAGCAAGGAGGAAAACATCAAACACAGACAGTTGCAGATGGTACAGAGAGAGGCTGGTCGCAGAGAATCCACATCTTGAAGAGCTG
>OY757545.1:11831289-11912783 GCA_963584105.1 Alviniconcha strummeri
CCAGTCCCTCCTCGTCCGTTGAGCATGCTGGTGTTGGTGGTGGGACCGTAGTTCTCTGCCACGTCGTACAGGAGGGCGCGGTGGCTGAACGGAATGATGACTTCGTGTTTGTTCTCGTCCAGACACCTTTCGGGATCAAAACAGAAGCAAGAAGAGTTAACACAACCGGGTGAAGAACTGACGAATACGTTCGGGAGATTGTGCCTGGCACGGATAACTGTCGATTAAATTTTATGTTTAAATGGGGGGGGGGGGGGGGGGGGGGTATAAGGGGACGTACCTAATAAAAAACGTTCCCAGATTTCTGGCAACCCAGCATTTTTCATTCGTTGTAGACTAAGAGGCTTCATCAGCTACCTCCTGAGAGAAGAAATCCAGCAAATCGATTGAGAGTGACTTATGCACCGCGAAAATAAACAATTTCCCGTAGGTACTTTTGTATTCCTTGTATTTCTCGCCAACACAATCTGCTCCAATTTCTTTATCACTGTTGCTGATTAGTACAGAGGAGAGGATTACATTGTGAAGGTTGGGGCTGCAGTCCTCGGTTCGGGCAGCGTCCTGATAATCCAGAATGATTTCCTTTAGAATTCTTTTCGCGTCTGAATGGCTGCAGGCAACCTGAAACCCATGCATTGCATTATCCCAGATACGAGTCGTATCATCTTGGTCAGCAAGTTTCGCACTTAAATCGTCGTGAGCGGTTTTAATCAGGCTTTTTGTTTTGGAGTCAACATTTACCTGTAAACTTGTATTTTTACTGGATTTTACTTCATACACCCAGATTCCCATATCAGGCGAATAAATGACGGAATCAAATCCCTTTCTAATACTACGTTCCTCCAAGTTAAAATATGGAACGATCGTTTTATGGTCAGGATGCAGTAAGCCTGTAAGTACATGAACGATAAGCTCGCCCAACATTCCAGTTTTGATTTTTTCAGGTTTGCTTTCTATCCTTTTTAGAAATTCTTCTACCGTTCTTTTGTACGTATAACTTCCGCGATTCAGGAGACTGTTTTCTTCGCCTCGGCATATTGCCGTAAATCGTTTGCGCAACTCGGCCTTTAAATCATCGGACAACCCGAACACCGTTGTGACTAGATAGCCCTTTGTTTTTATAGTTTTGATCCCCTCAATCAATATCCCCTCCTTTTGGATTAAAGAGTATTGGACGGCTTACGACGGACAAAACTCCGATCGAATCCATTAGCCATTCGGAATAAAGAGGAGTGCTGGACACGTTACATCTCCGTTTTCAGGTAAAGGTTTATCAGACCACTTTTCATTTCAGCCCTTTGCCGATCATATCATCATCAACTTTTGCCACCGCCAGTTCCTCCAGCTCAAAAAGGTCGTGTGACATTCGGCGGACGCCTATATTGTATTCCATCAGGAGCGTGACCAGTTGTTCGCCGTTCATCAGGGCCACCGGAGTTTTGTCCGGCTGATTGGCCTCTTTAATGGCTCCGGTGCTGAAATCGCTAGTGGTAATGATTAGTCCCTGTTCATGCGCACCAAGGCTGCCGCGCACCTGTTGAACGGTCGGGCTCTGGGTATTGCCTTTCCAGCGTTTGGCCTGAACAGCCATTTTGATCCGTACAACATCACTAATCAGCAACGTGCCACGGACATCTATACCGCCGTCACCACCGTACTTGGTGACTTCGATGCTTTCAAATCCCATCTCAGCCAGTAGCTGTCCTACAAGCTCTTCAAATTGAGCCGGGCTCAAATCCATGAGCTGGGACAGCAGCTTTTTCCTGATTTCTCGATTGTGCTTGGAAATTTGATATGGCAGGCCGGTTCCCATCCATTTGACAAGGCTGTAATAACCGGGTGATGTGCGAACAAACCGGCCGGGCTCACCACTGGCCTTTGCCCGTTTGAGTTCAGTCACCAATTGAGCATTCATGGTTGCTTCGGGCGTCTTGCCTGAGGTGTTCAACCAACCCTGATTCATGGCTTTGTCAGTGATCTCCCGGTAATGCATCGAATTCCGGTTGTCAAACTGATCCAGCACCTTTTCAGCGGCATCCAGAAAGGAATATGTTTCTTTCGAATTAACCGAAGGGCTCACGTTCCTTGGTTCTGGCTCCTTTGCATCGCAAACAGCAACAATCTGAGTATCCCGAAGAAAGAATGTCTGAGGCGCAACCTTCACAAAGGTCGACTGGTCCCCATGCTTTTTAATATCCGAGTACAGGCGGGCACTGACAGTGGCTTCCGGCGTTTTACCTTTTGCTATCCACAAACCAGCTTCAATAATCCGCTCGGCGATCTCTTTGGCATGGAGAGGCTTTCCAGCGTCCTTCAATATCTGTATGGCTGCGTCTTGAACGTTCATATTATTTGCCTTTATCCAAGTTTACGTCTTTCCTCTCGTGCTATATCTGCAATTCCGTCAAGGGCCTCGTTATCCAAATCAAGATCTACAAGCTCGTTGCGGAGCTCATCCCTTAAGTTCTTTGCTGCAGTTTCAGCGAATTCAAGTATGTAAGCCAGGTCAGTGCTTGAGATGTTGACTGTTGTTTCGATCAGGTTGGCTGACATTTTTTGTACCTTCAGTTTTGTTGTTCCTGTTGCAGAAGGTCCTTCCAACCTTCATAAATCATGACCATTGCCATGGTATCCAATTCGCAATATTTGAGCAGAGCCTTCCGGATCTCTTCGCGCTCATAATCCGACATTTCTTCAAACTGCATTCGGGCATATGCCGTAAGGGCAGCGCCACCATCTCGCAGTTCATCATCATCGCTCAAGATCCCCATATCTTTATCGGAGACATCCTGAAACATCTTCGGCAGCATTTTGTATGGATCGGCGACTTTCCCGCCCTTGATTTTGATCCACTGCCAGTCTTTGAAATTGAGACTCGGGATTCCATCAGGTGCGCCATAGATGGGCTTTGAATATTTATCCTGCAGAAAGGTTGAACTGTTCAGGATTGCCGGGAGCACCTGTTTGATTGAGTTGGAGCCATTAGTGGCTGGGTCGTAATAGTAGCGCTTAACAATTTCCCACATGTCTACCATGTTGCGGTAGCCGGTCCATTGCTCAATAGAGTCCCTAACGGCTTGGGTGATAGACCTGATGAACGCGCACAATTCCTCCCGGTCTGCAATTTCCCGCTGATCAGCCTGAAGCTGGCGGTAAATCATGTTGAGGAATGTGTTTTCGTGGTTTGAGTATCGGAAGATGCTGCCGTTGTCTTTTTCAAGCTGAGCCTTGAGGGCTCGCACAAATTCGTAGTTCGGAAACACTCCCTGTTCCGTATTCAGATATTCACCGAAGTGCTCCACGGTACCATCCTCATGAACGATATGATGGGAAAACTGGAACGCGATTCCCTCATAAGGTCTGCGACCTGCATTGAAGGGTATGGCCACCATTGTGGTTTCAAAGTCGATGAAATGGAGCGGAAACACCCAGCTGTTCATCTCGTTTTGCAGGCTTTCCCGATCCATCCAGATCGAATTATCACCGTTCTGGAATTTCTCAATCTGAAGCCACTGGCGTTCGCTTGCAGAGATACCCGGCTTTTTATCCTGCTTAGGGACCACATCCTCCTCGGTAATGTCAGACATTTTGATACAGCCAGCCTCGATCAGTTTGGCCTTTTTTCTAAAGTTCCAGACATCGAGAACGGTTGGGGTCTCGAAATCTTCGTCCTTCCAGCCCAGATTCGCTTTCCAGCATTCTTTCTTTCCGCTTAGCAAGCCGGACTGCTCCTGGCTATCCTTTGTATAAAACTCGCAGCCGGAGCAGTTGGTTGATACAGGTGACGGTATTTTGGTATCCGAAGCATAGTGTTCTGCAAACAGATCAACCCGCTGTGTAAAGCTCAGAGACTGATCACTGCCACCATCTGTACTGGCATAAATCTGGTCGCATTCGACATCAACATTCACCTTGCAAAGAATCGGCGGTGTCAGATCCGCGTCGGTCAGGGTTTCCGATACCGAGACAGACTTGCGCCCATTGGCATCTTTTACCAGACGGAATTTCTGGTTAAGGCCGTCGGTCGGACAGGTCGCAGATTTATCAGCCATCATGAGGTGAGCGGAGACTGTATATTGAGGCAGCGCTTGATTGATCACATATTTCTGAAAGGCCACATCGTAGAGGTAAGACTTCCAGCCTGATTTGATCGTCCCGTTTTTATTGGCAAACGGATCTTCCGCTTCGGGATCAAAGGATTTGGCTTTCACCTCATAGAGGCTGAGGCGATTACCGTTTTTAACCAGAATATCCGCACGGATGAATAGTTTGTCAGTCGCTATTGCCGCTTCGTAAATGGTGACCTGATCCAGTTGCAGAAGCCTGTTGGTTTCCGCGAGAGCCTCGTCGTAATCCAGTGTTTTGATATCGTGACCACCGGGGAAATAACATTTGGCCAGGTCGCCCACCTGAAAGCCGCCATCAGCCAGCGCAAGAAGGAAACTGTCATCGAGGTTCTGGTTGGCGTATTCGCTTTTCCCGGTGTAGAAGAGCTTGGTCGGGCATTCGATTGCCAGCTTGAATCTGGATTTTGTCAGGTATCTCCTTTTTGCCATCATTATCTCTCCCTGCTATTCACTTTTAACCACCTTTGTACAACCCGGGCCGGATAGTGAACTGCGGCCGCCCGAGACAGGTGTTATGTTTATCTGTGTGCTGATTCTTTCCTTCAGTGCAGATACGTGGGAGATGATTCCGATCAGCTTGCCGTCCTGCTGAAGGCCGGATAATGTTTCCAGAGCAGTTTCCAGAGCCTCTTCATCCAAGGTGCCGAAACCTTCATCAAGGAACAGGGAATCCACCCGGACCTTCCGGCTGGCCATTTTCGACAGCCCCAAAGCCAGCGTCAGGCTGACAATAAAGCTTTCACCTCCGGACAGGTTCTTGGTCGACCGAATTTCACCGGCCTGATAGTTATCGACGACGTTCAGTTCCAGCGGCTGTTGTTCATCACGGATCAGCAGATAGCGATCGGTCATTTTTTCCAGCTGCCGGTTGGCATGGGAAACCATCAACTCAAAGGTCAATCCTTGAGCAAAGTTCCGGTACTTCTTCCCGTCAGCTGAACCGATAAGGCCATGCAGCTTCTCCCAGCGATGGCATTCTTTTTTCTGGGTCTCGATGGCGGACTGCTTTTCCTTTATCCGCTCTTTGGCGGCTGTATTTTCATTCAGCTTGTGTTTGAGACCGGCAACGGCATCACGCAATTCTTTCAGAGATTCTTCAACTTCTTTGAACTGCGGTTCCAGCTCCTCAAGCGTCTTGTCAGTGAGCTTTTTGGCCGTCTCCGTGGCCAAACGCGCCTCCCGGTCTTTCTGTTTGGCTTTGAGCTCAGTTCCCGCATTATCCAACTCCTTCGCCCGGAAGGATAAGGATTCCCGTTCTTCATGAGGCAGTCTGGCTTCGAGGAAGGATTTCTCATCTGCAAAGCCTGCCGGAGTCAGAGCTACTGAAAAGTCGGTTTCCGCTTTTTTCAGTTCAGGAGATCTCTGCTCTATGCGCTTCTTGAGGGATTCAACATGGGTCTTCGCCGTTGTCAGTTTCTGCTGCAGCTCGGTGTTCAGGCTTCTGGCTTTCTTCTCTGCCTCCTCGGCATCGGCAATGAATTTGTTCAGGCGACCTTCTTCCTCATCAGGCTTTTTGTCGCCATACAATTGCTTTCGCTCTTCTGTTCCGTCGGCCAGTTCCTTTTTCAGCCGCTCCAGATTTCTAAGTTTTTCAGTCAGAGCCTTGACCTGCGTATCAATCACGGCATCCAGACGCTTCACCTCGCTGTCGATGGCGGCAATCTGTTTTTCGATGTCGGTCTTTTGTTTTACCTGCTCCTGCCACTTCTGGATTTTTGATTTTAGATTGGTGATTGCGGATTTTGGATTGTTGAAATCAATCGTATATCCCAATGGTTCCAGTTTGGTTACAATCGCCAGCTTGAGTTGCTCAAAGCCGGTCCGAAGCTTCGCGAGAGTATCCTTCAATTCTGCAAGGGTCTTTTCAGCGGTCTTCTTGTCATTGGCCGCTTCGGTTTCCAGCTTCTCGCTGTCATTCAGGTTTTTACGGGCAGCAATTTCCGCCTGTTCCAGTTTTTTGATGGCGGCTTCCTGTTCATCAGCCTTGTCGATCAGCTTGGTCAGCGATTCTATCTTTTGCTCTATTTCATCGGGAACCGGAACATTGCCCTCGGCAAAGGGATGCTCGGTCGAGCCACAGAGTGGACAGGGCTTGCCGTCTTCCAGCTTGGCACGGTGATCTTCAAGCTCCTCGATTTTCCTGATGAAAGCCATCTCACGAAGAAAGGTCTCCTTCTCGGTACGATATTCCCGGAGCAGTCTGTCACCCAGCAATTCGCTCAGGACATCCGTGCCTTGCTGAAGATTTTTACTGGCGGACTCCAGCTCCTGTTTTTTGAGGAAGCATTGCTTGGAGGCGTCCTCCAGTTTCTTTGCGGCATTTGCTACGGCCGTATCGGCTTTTTTGAGATCATCATCTTTCTGCGTGATCTCCTGCTGTTTGGCGAGCAGGTTACCGAATTGTTCTTCAACACCGGCTAGTCCACTGATCAGCCATTCATCCCGCCCATTTTCTTTGAGATACAGCTCTGCAGCCTCCAGAGTTTTCTCTGCGGCAGTCCGTTTTTTCTGTTCCTTGAGCCGGGCCTGCTTGTCTATCTCAATCTTTGCGGCTTCCTTGGCACAGGCATCAGTGCCTTCTGATACAGCCTTTGTCTGTTCCGCAATCTTTTGATCAAGCGAACGGATTTTCTGGATCAACGGGGCAGCCGTTTTCAGCTCCTCTTTGGCTTTTAGGGTGAGCTGTTCGGCAGCTTTGAGGGTCTCAAATTGTGTATTTGCAGATGTCTCATGCTCAGGAAGTGCAGATTCATCCGTTTTTAAGGAGGTCTGATCGTCAGTCTGCTGTTTGCGCAGGGCAGTGAGCGTTGCGTATGTTCCGTCCAGTGATGCGGCCTTGGTGGCCTGTTCAAGTTTGGCTTGTTCCGGTTTGAACGCCTCAGTATCGGCCTTCAGCTTGGCGGCTTCATCCTTAAGGCTGAGGATCTCCTTTTTCAGGTCTTCAATGGTGGTCAGCCATGTGATGGCCTTGCCGGTTTCGGTTGATTTACTGGCAAGCTCAGTCGCCTGTTTCTGCTTGGCCGCAAGGTCGTCTTGAATTTCTTTTTCCTGTTCCGGCTCCAGAATTACAATGCCGGATGTTTCGGCGTTCAGGATGTTGAGCTTTTCCCGCTCATAACGCTGGCGCTCATGAACACGGCGTGAGATTTCCGAATAAATCTCGGTACCGGTGATCTGCTCGAGTATCTTGGATTTCTGCTCAACGTCAGCCTTCAGGAAGGTATCGAACCCGCCTTGTGCCAGCAGGATGGAGCGAGTGAAACGGTCGAAGTCCATCCCGGTTTTTTCTTCAATGACACCACCGACAAGGCTCTTCTTGGTTTCGATAGGCTTGCCCGTATCAGCATCCGCAATCTGGTGTTCCTGATCCTGCAGGTTCCCTTCAGCCTTTTTTCGCGCTCGGCGCTGTTCCCAGTGACAGCGGAATCGACCGGCCTGGGATTCAAATAAAATCTCGGCATAGCATTCACCGGTCTGGCGGGACATTATCTCATTCCCGCTCTTGGTGATTTTTCCAAGACGTGGCGTAGCTCCATAGAGGGCCAGACAAATGGCATCAAGGATCGTCGATTTACCTGCACCGGTCGGACCGGTGAGGGCAAAGATTCCGTTGGATACATATTCGGGATCGGTGAAGTCTATCACCCATTCGCCATAGAGGGAGTTGAGGTTCTTAAATCGCAGTTCAAGTATCTTCATAATCAGCCTCTCTATTCCGCGTTCACGTCTTCTTCATGGAGAGACTTGATTATTTCGTTGTAGGAGACTGTCAGTTCCTCCCGGTCTTCATCCGGCACTTCAAAAGCATCCAGACAGCGGGTAAAAACATCGTTTGGCTCAAGATCGTCGAGGGTTTCATCTTCCGCGACCGTACTGATCACCCGGCCCATGACACGCCGGTTCTTAATCCGCCTGATTTCCATTGCAGAGTCAGCTATGGCCTCATCAAGCGTTTCGCGCAGGTTGCCGATGATATCGCTGCCAGTGTATTCGATCTCAAGCCATGCAGAGCTGTCTTCCTTTTTGAGTTCCTCCAGCTTGGCATGGATATCATCCAGAGACCCGACAATGCGAACAAGCTCCTGAAAACAAGGTACGGGGAGCTCTTGGATATTTGGCGTGGTGCTATTGAACTCAACGAGCACGACCTTCTTTTCCTGAGTTGCTTCGCCATAACCCATCGGGATGGGCGAACCACAGTAGCGTATATGTTCCGCGCTGCCGACCACCTGAGGAACATGCAGGTGCCCGAGGGCGAGATAATCGATTGACGAAGGGAAAACTTCCTCACCGACATGCGCCAGCGATCCCACATAAAGTTCCCGAACACCATCACCGTCAACGGTCTTGCCGCCTGCCGTGAAAAGGTGCCCCATGGCAACGATGGGAATGCCATCATGCCCGGCCTTTTTGAATTCGGTTCGTTTCTGTTCAGCAATGCTGCAAACATCCGCGTAATGGTTTTTCAACCCTTCAACGAGCTTGGCATTTTTATCGTCGATGGTTTCTCCCGATTCGACCGTGCGGATATCCTTATCACGTAAATAAGGCACAGCGCAGACAATAGCCTCCGGCTTATCATCCTTGTGAAGAACAAAAACCTCGTCCTCCAATGCGTCGGTCATGGAGCCGACCACATACACATTCAGCGCACGGAGCAGTTCCTTCGGGGCATTCAGAAATGATGGCGAATCGTGGTTCCCGGCAATAACCACAACATGACGGCAGCAGGATGCTGCAACCCGGCAGAGGAAGCGATAGTAGAGTTCCTGCGCACGGTTACTGGGCGTGCTGGTATCAAATACATCACCGGCAACCAGCAGAGCATCGACCTTTTCATCTTCAATGGTCTGAGCCAGCCAATCCAGAAACGCTGAAAACTCCTCATAGCGTTTCCGGCCGTAAAGGGAACGTCCCAAGTGCCAGTCTGATGTGTGGAGGATTTTCATTGAGCCTCCTGCAGAGCTGGTGTCAACGGCCTCTTTTTAAATTCCGCCTGCCAGTTTTTTAACTCGTTAAAGTCAGTTTCAAGCTCATCTGGTTCCGGAAGTTGAACTGGTGCTTCAAGTGGCTGGGAGTGCTCATATCTCGAATACTTTGTCATCAAATCGTCAAAGTATTTGCAGTCCGCTTCAGAGATTTTGGCCAGGTTTCCAATTTTCCCCATCGTATTTATTGCCCGTCGGTACCGCTGGACAACATCCGACATGAGTTCGTATTCCACCATTCGCTCAAGAAGAATCCTGAATTCACTACAGAGAGATTTCGCTTCTGTTTTGTAAGCATCAAAGCCACTTTCATTAAATAGTTTCTTCGCTTTTGGAAGCTCGCTATTGATTAGCGTATTAAGTGCTTGTAATGGCTTTTGAGCTTGGAGTGGAGTATGTCCCGGTTCACCAGTTCCCCATGGTTCTTCTCGGATACATATTATTTCAGGCTTTATGCTCACCTTTTTGGCATAGTCCTGAACCATCGCCAAAAGTGAGAGTCGATGGGTGAATATGATGACTTGTCTCTCGGAGGCGATAGAACAGAGACGTTGAACAACTGCCTCTTCGTAATTTTGATCAAGGGATGAAATCGGATCATCAAACACAAATGGAGCCGGATAAGTCCTTCCTGTGACATCAGCAAGAAATGCCGCAATTGATACGATACGGTTCTCGCCTTCACTTAGGACTTCATTGAGATTGTGGGCGGCTCCATCCAACTGAAGTTTGTGGAGGACCTTGCCTTTTGAAACCTTGGACTTGATGAGTTTAACCTTGAGTCGAGATGCCCCTAAGGCTTTGAGCTCGTCGTTAAACCGTTGAACAAAAGCATCTGTGATAAGCGCCTTTGCCAACTCTCCCTTTTTCGTGGATAGTGCTCTGGAGTTGGTTTTCTTTTTGGCTTCCCGAAGTCGATCGAGAGCCTGCAAGCGATTAACCTCTTCCTGAATTGCTGTTTTCTGTTCAGCGAGCCACTTCTTTGCCTGAAGGTTCTTTAATTTGGCCTGTAGTTCAGCTCGATTATCATTTTCTGCATCTTCCTCATATTTCTTGGCACTGTCCTCATAGCCTTGTGAAATCTTGCGAATCTCCTCAATCCATTCAGGAGATTGGTTGGCGGAGCCCAAGGCATCTTCTGAGTCAAGTGACGGTACTTTTGTTTTCCTGTCTTGAAGAGAGGTGAGGGTATCATTCAGCGCCTTGATAATTTCTTGATTCTCAATACCAGCAGCGTCGATTTTTATTTTTAGTGCCTCGGCGTTGGGAATATCCGGCAAAGCATCAATTGCTTGCTTTGCATCTCTGGCTGCGTCTGTAGCCTGTTTTTGTGTTTCTCCTTTTACATACGATTCAAAAGTGGTGAACCGTTGCTTGGCTTCCTCAGATAAAGGCTGATGGCAAAGTACACAGACAGAATCATCCTGAATATGAGGAAACTCCTGTCCGCTATATGCCACTTCTTCAGAATATTTTCGTGCAGCACTCCATAGTTCTTTCCAGACATCAGATCCAACGCCTTCGAGCTTTGCGCCGTTGAACACATCCTTTGCCACTGCATCGGCGGCCGATTTTTTCAGAATGGATTTCTTTTTGGCAACGATGATTCTTTTGCAATTCTCATCAGACAGTTGATTAAGGTAAGTCTGGACATCACTAATAAGGCCATCAGCATGACTTTTTTTAGTCCTGAATTGTTTGGCTTTGTCAGCGGGAGATGTTTCAGAAATTCTTTTCTGAAGATCCTGTAGTTCTGTTTCATTTTCCGGCGAGAAAGAACAATTGGATTCAACGTCTTCAGTCGTTGTTTTGGCGCTGAGTTTTTCAACCCAAGCAGCTCCAGTGGAGCCGAGGAGAGAATTTGGTATGCTCGGTATTTTTGATTTTAGTGTCCCGGCTTCGGCATCAAGTTTTGCCGCTACTTTTTCACAGACATCGATCAATCTACTGAAAAAGGACAATACCGGAGGTTCGTAGCTGACCTCGTCTTCGCTCCCCATAAAGACCCGGCCAAATGAAGCATCAAAAATATCAACGGAACAAAGGTCGTCACACACTCCCGAGCCTGCCCATTCATGTTCCGCCGGAGTGCTACTTTTTAGAAAGGAGACTTTCGCTTTCTGAGCTATTTCTTCTGCAGAAAATACATTTTTATGCAGTTGACCACGGACACAATCACGGACTCCGCAAACATGTTTCAGAAGCCTGACATAGCCGGATTTGCCGGAGCCGTTATGGCCGTAAACAACAGCAATATTGCTCTTGCCGAAATCGAGTGGCGTCCGGGGAGCCAGCTTGTTTACCCCGGCAACTTCGCTGATGGAACATAAACGTATTTCTTCAGCATCATGCGCATCAAAAGCCCCAGCTGGGATGCTGCAATCGATATCAGGAAACTCATTATTGGCTTCCTGCTGACACAACACTGCCAGTTCTGAAATAGCGGCATCATTCAGATCGCCGGATTCAAGCAGGCGCTTGGCGGCGACTTGCAGCCACTTTGGTCTTTGAGTTAACCACTCTGTTGTTGTAGATGAAACCATTTGCCCAATCTCCTTTTAAATGACAATTACTTCAAATTCATTGGGGCAACATACGCATCATCATTTCCCAGCTCTTTAATAGTGTTCCCGTATATATCCATATGCCTTCTCGAATAGTTCCTGCTCTTTATGGAGCTTATATTTAAAAAGCGTTTGCCGGAGCACCTTCTGGATTTCCTTTTGCCCTGCGTGGGTGCTTTGCCAACCATCGAATCGGGTTGCCCGAACAATCTTGTCTATATCCTCAACCACGTTAGCAATGATCTGTGGGGTGGTGCCGTTCCTTAGTTCAAGGAATATTTCTGTCAACGCCTGCTTATCATCCGGAATGACCTCTTCATGGGTTTCATTTTCCAGACGAACCATTTCTCGTGCGGCATCAAGAAGCTCTTTCAGCCAATCCAGACTGCTCAGCACTCCTGCCTCATATTTGTCTTTGAGACGTTCAAGGCGCTGTCCTAGCTCTTCAAAACGAGGGTCGTTTTTGGAACGGACTTTGGCCATAAGTGAAAGATTCAGCTTCTTGGCTTTTTTCTTCCGCTCTTCCTCAGTAAGTTCAAAAACAGATTCAGCATCCATGACCAGTTCGTCAATGTCATCTCTGATTCGATCAATCTCGGTGTGTTCATGAATCAGTTTGATGGTTTCCGGGCCAAGGGATTCCCAAAGCAAAGAACCCAATCCGCCGACAGGCTTAATCGACTCATAGACCTGCGCCAGCCAGCGATAGTCTTTACGGAAAGGATTCAGATATGGATCGGGCGTAATGGCCTCCCAGAATCGTTTCAACACATTAAACTGTGCCGCAAAGGCATCTTTCTTTTCATTGCCGACCAGACAATCCTGCGCGGCAATCAAGCCTTCATAGCCTTCGACGGTTCGGTCAACGCCCGGGAAATACTCCAAGCATTTTCCAATGGCTTCGGGGAATAGATTTTTAAATGCCTCAACGCTTTCCACCACGCCTTCGATTTCCTTGGGATCGTAATCCAGTGCCTTGGCGACATTTTCAAACACCCCGAGGTAATCAATGATCAAACCGTGCTTTTTAGTCTCACTGTAAAGACGATTCGTTCGGCACATGGCCTGGAGCAGGGTGTGATCCCTGAGCGGTTTATCCAGGTACATGCAGTAGCAGATTGGCGCATCAAAGCCGGTAAGCAGCTTGGCTGTTACAATAATAATTTTTAGAGGGTCAGTGGCATCACGGTAGCGATCAAGGAGCTGTTCCTGAACTACAGGACTGGCATCAATTCCCTGCCAGCGCTTGAAGTCTTCTTTCTCAAGGGGAAGCTCCAGTTTCTGCCACTTGAGCCAATCAGGTGCTATTTTCTTCGGTTTACCATTCTCGTCTGTTTCTTCTTCTATAGTCCCTTGCGAAATGTTCATCACCACTTCAACAGCATCTTTGCCAAGACGCTCACAGAGGAGATAATACATCTGCACCACGGCATCCCGGTCGTAAACCACCACCATTCCTTTGAACTGTTTTGGTTCAACATGGGTCTTGAAGTGCTCAGCGATATCATCTGCGATGGCAGTAATTCGTTTAGGAGCTTTTAAGAGATGGGCCAGCTTTCCTGCTTTTTGAGAAATAAAGGTTTTCTCGTCTTCGCTTAAATTGTGCTGCTCAGCAAGCTCCTCAAACTCCTTGTCGATAGTCTCCCGGTCAATACGTAATTCAACCAGTCGAGGCTCGAATTTAACAGGCAGTGTCGCCTCATCACGAATAGACTGTTTATAGGAGTAGCGGTTGAGATATCTGCCCGGATCATTTGGAGCACCGAACAATTTAAAGGTATTCCGTTCCAATCCTGAAATCGGCGTACCGGTCAAACCGAAGAAAAAAGCATTGGGTAAGGCCCAGCGCATTTTCTCACCCAGACTACCTTCTTGCGTGCGGTGCGCTTCATCTACGAGAACAATAATATTATCCCGGGGGTTCAATCCATCGGCATGGTGTTCGTCAATTTCTACTTCATCAAATTTGAAAATAGTCGTAATCAAAATTTGCCTGGAATCCTGTTTTAATTCTTCAGCAAGTGCCTTGCAGGATTTTACTGATGTTACATTTTTAGTTGCTGCATTGTTGAAAACAGAATTAATCTGACTGTCCAGATCCACCCGGTCAACAACAACGATAACCGTAGGATTTTTCAAATCCGGATCGGCCTTTAACATCTGAGCAGCAAAAAGCATCAGGAGGGATTTGCCGGAACCTTGAAAATGCCAGATAAGCCCTTTGCGAGCATCTCCCGTCTTTACACGTTTCACAATGGCTTTTGCTGCCTCATACTGCGGGTAGCGTGGTAAAATTTTAATCTTAACCCCGGGCTTTCCTGCTCCCGGCTTAACCGTTGAAAACAGGGCAAATGACTGTAGTATCTCCATCAAAGTTTTTGGGTGCAATAATCGCTTGGCACTTTTCAACACGGTGCGCATATCTTGAGGAATTTCATCCCGGTCTTCGGTGCTATGCCAGGGAGCCCAGTTTTTAAAACGGGCTCCTATCGCACCGTAGTAAAAAGTTTTCCCTTCGGAAGCGAAGCAAAGCAGATTGGGCACAAAAAAGGCTTTTTGATTCTCCCAATAGTGCTTCTTGCCGCCAAGAAAATCAGCTGCACCGTCCTGCCAGCTGATAGCGTCTCGCACCGGTGTTTTTACCTCACCAACAACCAGAGGCAAACCGTTGACATAGAGCACCAAATCAAAATAGCAGTCTCTTGTTCCTGTAAACTGCACCTGCTGACTCAACACAAAGTGATTGTTTTGTAGAGCATCAAAATCAACCAGGTGTATGGTAATGTGCTCACCATCTTTACCCAAAGGCATGGAAACTCTGCCCAGTAACCAGTCATGAAATATCTCATTTGCCCGGATGAGCCCGCTGTATCCCGCTTCCAAAAGCACGCCACGCAGACGGTGAATCACTTCATCCGCCATATCTGGATTGGTAGCCAGCGGTTTGTTCAATCTGCACAGCGCATCTTTAAGCCAGGTATCAACAAAGACATCCTGTGGTTGCTTGCCGTAGAGCACCAGATTTTCACCATGGACATATTTCCATTTCAAATCTCTGCTGCCTGCAATGTATTCCGCAGTCTCTTCGGCCACAATTCCAGTCTGTGTTGTAACCGGTTTACCGACGAGGTGATCCCGCAGAGCATTTTCGATGGTGTTCATTTCATTGAAGTTCATCTATTCTATACCCTCCAAAATACGCCAAACTTTTCGATATATGGTTCCAGAATCACCAAGGGCATCCCTCCAGATATTTGTTGGCATATTCTTTATTGTTTCTCTGACTTGTGTAAGTGGCTGACGAATTTCATCTGATAAATGATCCGCCATTGGAGCGGCTGCTGTTCTTGATATGCCCAAAAGTCTTAGCACGATAGCTGAATCGCTATTTACGCCATAAAATGCTCGTGAAGGCAGATTACTCAGCTGTTTATAATCTTCCTCAGGCAAGTCATTTGCCGTTATAGAGAGTAGTGCTCCTAAGCCCCATGAAACGGTTTGGGTTAATCTGCCAAACAAATTCTGTCCACATTTAGTAATATTCCCGTCAAAATGTTGTTCTGCTATGTCGGTCACAGGTTTTCCTGCAACCCAGTCTTTGATAATTAACGCCAGTTTGTTCCCATCAGGCGAGTTTCCACCTGTTGCAGCTTCAAGATTATCCCTGAGTTCTGGCACTCGAAGCAAAACCCCCATCATATCTTCAAGGGTATTGCTCCTGTCTGAAAACAAATTTGCGGAATCCCAGGATGATTCATTGATGTTTCCTTTATGTTGCAACACTGTATTAATGCTTTGAAGGGAAAATCCCGTGCTATCCACCAATTTTAGAGGTTGGTTGGGACGAGCAAGATATCCTGCATAATCACGAATACCGTTTAACAATGTATTGGCCATGGATGAATTCTGAACACGAAGTTTTTCAAACCCCAATGTTCCCCGCAACACCTGTTCAATCTGGTCAATAAAGCTGTCCGGCTCTCCCATCTGTCTGTAGGTGTGGGTTAAATATTGCAGAAAACTGGACCATTCCGGCTTTTGGTAGACAATTCTCCCAAGATCAGACAAGGAGTCACCAGCCTCTGCCACCAGTTGCAGGAGTGCAGAATTTAAATCCCCCGATTGTTGGTTGATGAAATTTCTTAAAGTCTCGGCCTTGGCATCAGAGTCTGCAACAAGAGCAACAACGCCCAAATGTCCCTGACCGATTCGTCCGGCTCGTCCAGCAATATTCCAGAAGTCTTCCGGTGGCATATCTACGGTTCTGTTTTTTTCCGGATATTGATGTGAAGCCATTACCACGCCGGTAACAGGAAAGTTGACCCCTTGCGCAATAGTCGTGGTGGCAACAAGAAACTTAAGCTCCTCTTTTTCAAACAGCCACTCCATCAACATTCGCACTTCATCGGAAAGTCCTGCATGATGAACACCAATGCCATAGGCAAGCAGTTCAATTAACGGAAAGTTTTCACCAAACTCCAGGTTTAAAAATTCCTGAACAAACAGCAGATTATCTGAAAGGGGTTCTATTTTATTATTCTCAACTTTAAATTTTTCAGCCAGAGACCAGACCCAATCAGGGCGAGAGTGCATCACAATAACCGGACCACGCAACTGAAGTTGTTGCGCTGTAGCTGCTGCCATAATACTTTGACTGGTGACCTGACTATATGTTCTGGCAATATCCGCTGATTTGGATAAAGAAAGTGCATTGTCAACAGCCAGTGTATTGCGCGTTGTGTGAACGGTTTCCATATTCAGGCTATAATCAAAGCTACGATTATTTAACGGTTCTCCCTTATTTGCCTTAACCACTCCAATCACACGGTCATTAGGCTGCCAGTCAAGTGCCAGACTGACATCCTCAGAATTGGTTCCTCCCAGCCAACGAGCCACTTCACGGGCATTGGCAATAAAAGGAGTAAGCAATAAAAACTGAGCTCTCTGACACTCTTTATTGATCGTTGCCAGCAGCAGTTCCAGTTTTAACCCCCGGCGCAGACTTTGAATATTATGAGCCTCGTCCACAACCACCAGTGTTAATGGCCTGCCAATTTGTTCTTCCCATGCCTGACGCAGCATCAAATCCAGCTTTTCGGGGGTGGTCACAAGGACTCGAAAGGATGAAGCAGGATCTTGCTCCTGCAAAAGGTCCATCTCGATGCTGTCCACTTCAAGTGCAGGGCTGACTTGCTCTACCTTGATATCAAGCGGTTCAAAATCACGGCGTAGCTGACGAGCCACTTGATTGACCAGTGTTCTGGTGGGTGCAAGGTAAGCGACCCAACCTTGTTCATGCTCAAACTGGTTCAGTGCCTGTAATATTCTGAATTGGGCAATAAGCGTCTTTCCACTTGAAGTAGGCAGACTGACCACAACAGCACGACGGCTTGAACCCAAAAGACCTTTTTCCGCAAGAGTGCGTCTCTGAGGAGGCAATACATCAAATATGGCTTTATCACCTCGACCTTTATCCACAAGTGTGCGAACAAATTGGGTAACTCTTGAATTGACTGCCCGAGTTACCGTCCAGATTGAGTTTTCAACCATCTGTGCGGCAGAAGCCGATAACAGGCGGGTTAATGTCTCCAGTTCTGGCAATTGAGTTGTTTTGCATACAGCAAATACCCGGTCGAAATGGGTATCCAGAAGCTGATGAATCTGATAATTGCCGTCAATAACACCATCGGTAATAAAATAAGCCATAATTTCAGCTGCCTTGGCCAAATGATAAAGACCAATCAGCTCCAATGCGGCGACTTTGGCAGATGAGGGTTCTTTCCCTTCAAAATATTGTTTTTCAAACTCATTTTGCGTATTTCGCAGCTGTGCAATTTTTTCCAATACGGCATCTCGATCATCCCAGCCTTTTTTCCGAATAAGCCGTAACCACACATCAATAATCGCACTCCAGGTACGATCATGCCAATCTGCTGAATTGGTTGGCAGTTGCGGCCAATCGATCTCCCTTAGCAGGCGTGCGGCATCACTACCCATATCACCCAGCAGGGCAAGTGATCCCAGTTTCAATAGACGGATGCCTTCTTCCAGCGGATTATCCTTCCGAGGCAAAATACGATAGAGCCTGAATGCATCAGCTGCTGCTTGTCTGACTAAAGATGTTTTTTCTTCATCCTCTTCAAAACGCTCCAGGATCAGATCCAGCGTTGCCATTTCCAAAGCTTCAGCAGCTCGTTGCACTAAAGAAAAATCAATATCAGCGGCCTGTTGTA
This sequence comes from Alviniconcha strummeri, assembly GCA_963584105.1. Classification (NCBI taxonomy): domain Eukaryota; kingdom Metazoa; phylum Mollusca; class Gastropoda; family Provannidae; genus Alviniconcha; species Alviniconcha strummeri. Next base: position 11,849,202 of record OY757545.1, read on the forward strand.
ATAATTCTCGCTCGATAAGTACCTTTTGTGCCAGTTTTAAGGCTTCGGTGCGAGAGGCGTCAATGTTGTCTAATAACCAGTGGGTCATGATGCACCACCTCCTTTCACCATTTCAGGAAGCTGTGCAATTTTACAGGGAAGATACAAGCCCAGCAGGGTACAGGTTGTCGGAGAGGTGATTGTCTCTCCCAATGTTTTTCCACGACCATTCAGGTCATTTTCATTGGGTGTGGTGTCTCGAATTAATACTCCAAAAAGTGTAACGGCTTTGTTGCCTGAATTAAAATAGAGGGTAACAGCTGCGTTAAAATAGGTTTCATAATCGGTATTTTTACAACGAGGAAGAAGCCATTTTAGCAAAGTATTTATTACTTTGAGGTCAGCTGCTAATTTGTCGATTTGATGGATCATTCCACTTCGACCATATAAAACATTCGGTGGGAATTGTTCTTGTTTTGATGCTTTTACTTCACCTAACACCAACCTTGTTTCAGAGCTGTTTCTAACAAAACCAACCAGATCCGCCCCGGGTAGGCTGGCATTGGCATTACGTTTATCACGTTCCATGTTCCAGGGCCAGATAACCTGATGCTCTTTTTCAAGCCAGGCTTCCGCCATTGCTTCACCAACCGCCCAGTCCCGCTCTTCAGGGGAATTTGCACTTAACACTGTTTCCAATGATTCAGAACCAAATTCGGTTAAAGAGAGGGAACGAAGATGAGACTCAAATTCTGTTGCCCCTTCTTCATCATTTAAACGAGCCGCCACATCATTTTGCATAAAAGAGCCAAACGCAGAACCACCCGTCAGGGCGTGCCCCTGCCAGCGTACCTGTCGCTCTTCTCCTTGATAACTTAATGTGGCTAAGGCTTGGCTCATGGGTTAGTTTTGCTCCTTGGTGATATTTTTTATATTAAGGTTCATCTCATTGAAGCTCATTGGGCACCTCCGCTTGCATCAGCAACTGATTCGAAATTTGAGCCAGAAGTGATTTGCCGTTAGTTTGCCTTTTGGAAAGATTATTTCTGCAGGCTAACAATTGATTGAATACAAGCGAAATGCTTTTCTGCTTTTCGACATCCAATAACGGTAGTTTGAAGCTTCTGATCAATCCCAAATTAAGTCCATTCCTGCCTTCGCCAGTAACATTCCGTATCTCGTCATATTTACTTCTTAAATAATGAAACAGAAAATCAGGAAGTAATTTATCTTCATCACAAATAACCGCTGCTATGGATTGATTACAGGTCAGAGGTATTTTGTTCATCGCAACAGTTCCTCTTGTTTTACCTTGTCCATTCATTGCTATTAAAACGGAATTAATAGGTAGCATGCGGGCATTTGAGTTTTTCAATCCTTCTCCGGTGATATGTTCTACAGTTTTAGAAACATACAATTCATGAATTTCACCAGAGCTCATCCATGGCACATTACCATTCCAATACTTAGGTTCTGCTCGTTTGGGTGTTCCACCTGTTTTTACTTCGCACAAGTCACCGATTGTTTTGATTGCACAGTCAGCTTCTTGTGATTCATTGAGAAGTCGTATTGAACTGAAAAATTCACGTTCAAGTCGCTGTCTAGCATGTTCTAAGGAATCGAGAGTGACATCAACATATTTGGATGTATACTCCACCTTCTCCAGCACTTCGAGGATCTCTTTCTGGCGGTCAATCGGCGGCAGAGAAAATTCCTGAATGGCCAGTGTCTTCCACTTGATGGTTGGTGAAAGAGACCCTTCTGAGATTGCTACAGCCCGATCCATAAACATGTCTGATTGCATGAAGAAAGGCAGCAGTCCGGGAATAATTTTACCGACCACCTCTTCAAGAACCATAGCGTGAGCCGAGCAGATTCCTTCAAAGTCAGCAACGGCAACTTTTTTCTGATAGGCACGCCGTTTACCAAAGATAATTTGACCGGGCCGAACGCGGAGCTTCTGTCCCTTAACATCTGCCGGAACACCCCGTCGAGTAATACGCAGCGACTGTGGGTCTAAATGTTCAAGGCCAACATAGACCTCTAAATCTGTTTCATTGGGATTGACTCGTTCAGAAATATTCTTAGCAATCTCCTCGAACTTAACGATCTGCCATCCGTCTTTTATCTGCTTTTCCGTTAGTTTAACTACCATAATTACACCTGTTTTCCTGATTCTGCTTTCTGATAACGCACTGGCTTTGACAGCTTGATAAGCTTATTTTCACTCACAGCCTTCTTCAGCCATACATTAAGCTGGGTTTTATTCACTCCCAGTTTCGATGATAGTTCGTCCGGGGTTATTGGGCTTTCCAGCTTAGCTAAAATGACTGGCAATACAGCTTCATAAATTGAGCCAGTTACTTTTTGAGGTGTAGGCGCAGGGGAAGCTTCTGATTCAACCGGTTGAGGTTCAACCTTTGCCGGAGCTTCTTTTGGAGACTCTTTGCTCTGTGGTAGAGTATCCTGCATTTCTTGAAAATCAAAAAGACTCATGCTCTTTGGCTGCTGTTTTTTCGGCTTGGCCGCTGCAGCATCCGCAAGCTGTTGCTTGAAATTACTTCGGTTGATGGCCTCCGGCCAGGGTATAGCGCCCAGATCGAGCAGCTTCTTATTTCCTTGCGGTACCTTGTTGCCAAGACGGACAAAGACCGGCAGTGACACCTCCCGCTTCAGCTCCTCCTGAGCGCCTGACCAAGTTCCGCCTTTTTTATGTTCAGCACTGACCACCAGCCCATAGTCTGCCATGGCATAGATCAACTTATTCCGGCCCATGGCTGTACCCACCGTGAAGCGTGCTTTGGGGTGATAGGGTGAAAGTAGGAGCAGACGACCATCGGCAATGGCATGCCGGTATTTTCGCTCTACACTTTTCTTTAAAAGGTTCTCGGCGAGAATACCTATGGTAACGCCACCGGCTTCAAGCGCCGCGTTCATGGAAATCTGATCAACCCCCCGAGCACCCCCTGAAACAACCGGCATACGATTATAAGCGCAGAGTTCAGCAGCTTGACGGGTGAAGGCTTCACCTTCCTGATCTACATTACGAGAGCCTACAATACCCAGCCCGCCACCTTTTAGTAGGGAACGGTTTCCCACACCGAACAACAATGGTGGAGCCTTGTCTTTAAGATGCTTTTTATATCGGGCCGGATAATCGGCATCGCTTCGGCTGATAATCCAGATGCCACTGCGCTGCCATTCTTCAACAGCAAAGCCAAGCTGGACACCTCGACCAAGCAGCGATTCCAATCGTTGTTTATCGATACCTGAGCCCATGGAAGCATCCATAATATTATCTTTTTGTAGCAGATCACCGGGGCGCATTTTCACCTCGATGAGCCAGCGAACAAGCGATGAGTATTCTGTCAACGACAGCGGCTTTTCGGAGCGATCTTTTCCGAAAACACCGCACAGCAGAATTATCGCTTTTGTATCGTCTGTTAAAAAGTCGTTCATCATCAGTCCATCCTTGGCGAGTTTAAGGCTAATGCCATTGGATATACTTTGGTACAACCCGCTTGATGCAATAAGGCCGATGCCACGGTGAAAGTCCACCCGGAATCGATCATGTCATCAACTAACAGGCATTCTCCGTTCAGGCACTGGTCTGTAATCGCAAAAACACCATCAAGGTTTTTTACCTGCTGGTAGCTATTCTCCATAAATTTCTGCGGTCTATTCGCACGAATCTTTTCGATGCATGGAACAAATGGCAAGCCAAGTGCGTCGGCCAGTCGTGCAGCAAAATCAGGTACCAGCTCAGAATGATTAAGCGATGGAATGCAGGTGACCCATTGCGGTGCGGGATCTGGGGACCAATCTTGCAACATTTCCACACAGGCAGTGACAAGATCATCTGAAAAATTGTTTGTTTGATATTTGCCACGGGCAACAAGCTGACCCCATCCCGCATCACGCCATAGGCTTAATGCACGGCCTTCCTCAGCCTGAAGTGTTTCAGGAATCTTGAACGCACCGAGAGGAGAATGCTCGAACATGTCTTTTGCTGGCCATTGTTTTCTTGGCGGAAGAGGTTGATAACTTCTGCGAAGGAACAGTCCAGCCCGGTTGGCTAAATCGTTGTCATAGGTTTCATCCAACAGCAACGCGGGGTTGCAGCTTCTGCACTGACCACAAGCTGTTGGGGATGGATCATCCAAGGCTGCCTGTAAAAACGCCATTAAGCAGTCAGCATGCTCCATGTATTCACGCATCTGCTGTTGTTCTGCCCGCCTTATTTCGGTAATCTCATCAATGTATTCCTGGTCGATCTGGTAGGAAGAAGCAGTTGCAGTGACCTGCCATTTAGTACCGATCTTTGTTATCGGTGATGGCGATTCAACAGTGAGGAATTTTAGCGTCTTATCGATCTGGCCTTTTCGCAAATTCAGCACTCTCTGCATCTCCGGCACAGAAAGTCCGTTATCAGATTCATCCAGAGCATTCAGAATTTCTGATATATGCTGCTGGGGCGGGAAAGCATTTCGTATAAAGAAGTCGGCAATATGGTCATCCTCTTCACCACAGAGCAAAATGCCATAAGCTTCATCGACAGCGCGTCCAGCACGGCCAACCTGCTGATAATAATGAACCACTGATGCCGGGCGTTGAAAATGAATAACGAATCCAAGGTCAGGCTTATCAAAGCCCATTCCAAGAGCAACCGTTGCAACCAACACCTTGATTTCATTATTCAGTAGTTGCTGCTCCAGCTCTTCTCTTTCATCAGCAATTCCTGCATGATAAGCTCTGGCATTAATTTCATTAATCTGAAGCCATTCTGTAACTCGTTCAGCATCACGCTGAGTAAGTGTATAAACTATTCCGCTTCCGGTAAGTGATGGAATTGTTTGTGCCAGCCAAGCCATTCGTGCTGCCGGGCTGGGCATATTGATATTCTGGAGTTTCAGACTTTTTCTAATCAATGAGCCACGCTGAAGAATAATATTCTCTCCCAATTGTGATCTAACATCATTTACGACCCGATCGTTTGCCGTTGCTGTGGTTGCAAGAACAGGAACATTTGATGGTATTGCCTGCAGCACACGCACGATACGACGATAATCCGGCCTAAAGTCGTGTCCCCAGTCTGAAATACAATGGGCTTCATCGATAACAAACAATCCAATATTGTTGGCCATATTCGCCAGAATATTCTGGCGGAAATCATCATTTGCCAATCGCTCCGGTGAGATCAAAAGTACATCCACCTGATTTGAAGCCAACTCATTCTGGATCTGTTCCCATTCCTCATTATTGGTGCTGTTTATGGTACGGGCTGTTACCCCAATTCTCCCTGCTGCTTCGAGTTGGTTCCGCATTAACGATAATAAAGGAGAGATTAGAAGAGTCGGTCCAGCGCCTTGTTCACGCAATAGTTTTGTGGCAAGAAAATAGACCATACTTTTTCCCCAGCCAGTACGCTGAACGACTAAAACACGATTCCTGTTAAGTAACTGCTCAATACTTTCCCATTGACCATCACGGAAAGAAGCCTGAGGGTTATTCAGAGCCGTTTTTAGATATGTTTCTGCTTGTTGTCTCATACTCACACCTCAATCCCAATTTCAGCTAATGCCGTAAAAAGTTTCTTAGACTGCTTTTTGAGTTCAACGCGACCAACCTGCCACGCCTCAATGGTTGAGTCCAAACTCTGATCATCACCATTAAATCCATTGTGGACATAGAGCGGAATCGAGAGGTTATGCATGTTCTCACGAATTTCCTTTATATCTACTATTCTGGCGATATCTTCATGCTTTTCAGGTGTGAAGTAGGCGGCAACCAGGCGTTCAAGGTTCTTGTCACTCAGGAAGCTGAATGCTCTTTCCCGGGTCACTTCTTTGACGCCATTTATGAACAGCACTTTGTTCTTTCGATCCTTGGGCTTATTCATGCGCAGAATGACCACGCATGACTCCATGGGAGAGTTGTAAAACAGGTTTGGTCCCAATCCGATGACTGCCTCAATCATGTTCGCTTCTATAACCTTCTTGCGAATCTCCTGTTCAGAATCCCGGAATAGAACACCATGCGGCCAAAGCATGGCGGCTCTGCCGGTTTTGGGATTCAGGCTTTTGATGATGTGCTGAAAAAATGCATAGTCGGCGCAACCTTGCGGCGGCACACCGAATTCATTTCGCAGATAAGGATCAGCACTGAATTTGGTTCTATCCCACTTCTTGATTGAGTAAGGCGGATTGGCAAAGATAACGTCAAACTGCTTTAAGCGGTCGTATTCAAGAAACTTCGGTTCTGCGAGCGTATCACCACGTTGAATGTCAAACTCCTCAATGTCATGAAGGAACATATTCATTCTGGCGATGGCACTGGTCAATAGGTTCACTTCCTGTCCGAAGAGTTTTACGGTACGCCACTCTTTTCCTTCACTACGCAAGTCCATAACCGCGTTTAGAAGCATACCGCCTGTGCCGCAGGTAGGATCATAGGCACTTTCTCCAGGCTTTAACTCCATTACCCTTGTCATCAGATGGACAACGGTTCGATTGGTATAGAATTCTGCTGCAGTATGACCGGAGTCGTCAGCAAATTTTTTGATAAGGTATTCATAAGCTGCCCCCAGGTCATCCTCTGCCACCGCCTTGATGCCCAAGGGAATCTTACTGAAATGTTCAATGAGAGAAGATAGAAGATGATCCGGCAGGCGCTCTTTATTTGTCCATTGTGCATCTCCGAACACTCCATACAGCCGCTGATTATTTTTTTCGATGATTCGCAACGCCTTTTGAATAAATGCACCGATATTTGTCGATGTCTCCCGCAACTTTTCCCATCTTGCGGACTCGGGAATTACAAAGCGGTGCTGTTCAGGCATTTCTGCAAATTCTTCATCCCCACCTGAAAACTCAAGTGCTTCATCCAATTCATCCCGGTATACATCTGAAAGTCTTTTGTAGAAAAGCAGCGGGAATATGTATTGTTTGTAATCGGAAGCATCTATCTGACCGCGCAGGAATTCAGCAGCTCCCCAGAGCATACTTTTAAGTTGTTGTTGCGAAAGGCTCATAATTCAAATCCCTCCCGTTGAAGCAGTAATTCCAACTCATCTTCCGCTGTTTCCAGCTCGGCCAGTTTGGTCTTAAAATCCCTGAGGGCTTCTTCTACGGTTATCTTTTCTTCCTCCAGAGGTTTTTGCACATACCTTGCTATATTCAAATTAAAGTCATTTTCTTTAAGTTCGGCATACTCAACCCAACGGGTAACGCCTTCTTCCTCAAAGGAACTCTGCTTCTGTTGTTTATAAAGCCGATAAATTTCGTCAGCCTGTTCCGTGGTCATCGTGTTTTGAGCGCGACCTTTGGTGTAAATTTCCTCAGCATTAATGAAAAGAATAGGTGATTTTGCCTTGGTTGACTTTCTCAAGACAAGAATTGAGGCAGGAATCCCTGTTCCATAAAATAAATTGCCAGCCAGTCCGATGACTGCCTCAATAGCACCCAAATCCAGAAGTTTTTTTCGAATTTTTGCTTCTGCTCCAGACCGGAATAAAACGCCATGTGGCAAAACAACAGCCATTCGACCGCTGACTTCTTTCATGGAGGTATACATGTGCATGACCCATGCAAAATCGCCATTTGTTTTAGGTGCCAATCCGAAAATATGCCTGTTAAAAGGATCAGAAGACCACTTTTCATGGCCCCATTCTTTTAGACTGAAGGGTGGATTTGCGATTACACAATCGAACTGTTCCAGGTGATCATCAATAAGAAATTTGGGATCTCTCAGAGTGTCTCCGCGACGGATTTCAAAATCTTCCATGCCGTGGAGATAAAGGTTCATCCAGGCAATAGCTTCTGTGGTAAGATTCTTTTCCTGCCCTTTAAGTTTAAGCAGACGTGGGTCGCCACCATGCTCACGCACATGATGAACGGTTTCCAAGAGCATACCGCCAGTTCCGCAGGCGGGGTCATAAACGGTTTCGCTGGGTTGAGGGTCCAGTATATTTACCATCAAGCGGACGATTGAGCGTGGCGTATAAAATTCTCCAGCCTTCTTGTTAGCCTTGTCGGCAAATCGCTTGATCAGATATTCATAGGCTCTACCCATGTCATCATCACGAATATGACCGACACCGAGCCTTATTTTATTGAAGTGATTCAGGAGCTGAAGGAGCAGATGGTCTGGAAGTCGTTCCTTGTTAGTCCAAGGTGCATCGCCAAAAATTCCATAGAGACGGTCGTTAGCCTTTTCAATTCCAAGAAAAGCAGCTTTTAGAGCTTTGCCAACATCTTTTGTTGCGGCAATTACATCGTTCCAATGGCACCCCTCAGGCACCTCAATTCGATGTTGTTCCGGCGCCTTTGCCATCTCCTCATCGCCATAAAACTCCATAGCTTCTTCAAATTCTTCATCATAAACGTCGCAAACTCGCTTGAAGAAGAGTATGGGAAATATGTACGTTTTGTAATCAGAGGCATCGATGGGGCCAGTTATAATATGTGCTGCTTCCCATAAATGGCGCTCAAGATCATTAAGTGATATCTTGCTTTTCTTATCATTCATATTCGGTATTCCATCTTTCCGAGTTATCAATCTTGTTTCTCATCGGTCGTGTCAGAAGCGGCCCCGCCAGCCTCAACCCATGCGTCGACCTGATCTTTTTTGAACTTCCACAGACGCCCCATGCGATGAGCGGGCATTCCGTGCTTATCGATCCACTTGTAAACGGTGTCCTTACCGATCCCAAGGTATTTGCATATTTCATCCACTGACAACCAGCGATCATCTATTTCTGCCATGTCTCATACTCCTCTTGGGGGCTATTGCGTTTTGCCATGACCTCAACAGAGGCAGTTAAGGAATGCCGCAAATACAGCACTCCCACTTTAATTCACCCTGCAAATATACTGAAATGAAAGCCGAAAGTTAAATGTTCTTTGCCGATTTAAGCCGATCTCGTTCTATTATGCTGGATGCCAGCGTCCGAAGGCAATCCGTTCCGCATTATGGACGAGGTTGTAATGTTTGGGTGGATTTTGAAAACATAAACGCCCCGGAAGCGTGCGGGCTCTCCGGGGCGTTTATGTTTTTGTGGATGGGATAGGATCAGGTATCCGGGCTGCTGCCTGTAATCAGGCTGGTATGAATCTCCTTATTCAGGGATTCATCCTGCTTCATTTTATCCAGAAAGGCGGTACAGGCTTCGGCCTCATCGAGCGGCAATCCGAGCTCTTCCTCCAACCGGCTCAACCTGTGGTGCAGGTTTTCGATCAGATTGAAGGAGTGGTCCCGAACCAGTCCTTCCCGTTTTTCCTTTGGAGACGGGATGAATTCCGTCATCCCGCCACGGCGTTTAACGATCATTTCATAGCCTCCATCAGCTCAGGGTTGCACCGAGGGTGTGAATCCTCGGATAGGTCAATACGGTTCCGGTCATATCCGCCTTGTAGCGCACCTTGCTGCCCTGCGGATCGTTGAAGGTTCTGACCAGCGTGTATTCGGTCCAGTCTTCATCGATGGGTCGGGTGTCGTCGATGGTCATGGCTTCCCATGTTTCACCGCCGTCATTGGAGGCGAACCACTGGACACTGGTGCCGCTGGGAATATCCATCTGGGTGTAGACCTTGGTGGATTCCACACCCTGGGTCAGTTCATTTTCGCGGGTCAGATAGGTTCCGGTGGTTTTGTTGAGATAGCCGATCAGGTTGACATCCCGGAAATTAAGAGCCGGGGTGTCGTTGCCCATGGCGGTACTGAAACGAGCTCGAACCAAAATGTTGTCGGCCAGATTGGGCAGACGCTCTTCCTCGGCCGGGACGACGGAATCCCATGTGAGACCGCCATCAGTGGAGTATTCCCAGATCAGGTGTGTTCCTTCCGGTATGGCTGAGTATTCATCGATATTAAGATCTGAAAACTGCACTCCACTGATTGACTGAAATTGAACTGTTCCTTCGTTTTCAAACTCATAACCGTAGAGCTTCATAGTAAGGTCGGAACCGTTGAGCGGAGTCCAAGTTTCGGCATTGGAGCTTTCCAGAAGCACACCTTCAGCATAGGTCTGGCGGGTAATAATTCCCTGACGGCCGGTTTTGCCAAGGGTGGCTGTGCGCACCTTGTAATTGGTGCTGTTGGTCAGCAGAACCACAGCATAGCTGGTATTTGCTTCCGCATAGAACGGATCATCGAAGGTCACCTTGGTTTCACCACCAAGATTGATTTCCGACGGCGCGATGACCTTTTCGGCAAAAATGGTGTCGTTGGGCAATCCGGTGGTGACGCCTCGAATCTGAACCGTTACCGGAATGGAGGCATCTCGCTCGGTGAACTGAATACCTACAGCCGACAGCACCCGGTTTTCCGTGAAGCTGAAGGTCTGCGCCAGCGGATCGCGGCGGACAAAGATGGTGCGGGTTCTCCAGACGGTACGCACCACCGGCACGCGAACGATGCGGGTAATGATGTTGGTCTGGATAAACCTTTGAATACGGGTGATCACCAGCGGATCATTGATCTGCAGGCTGGCCCGGGCGGTATACTGACCATCGGCCATCTCCACGATACGGTTGCCGTTGCGGGCTTCCGTCGGCACCGTAAATGAGGCACTCACACGTCCGGCATCGTCGCTGACCAGATTGCTGGCCATGACACGGCCGTCACAGCGCAGGACAATACCAGTGCGATCCGGGGTGAAGTTGATTCCCGTTACGGCAATGCCGGTCTGGCCACGGCGGCCAATATTGGGCGTAACCTGCAGCATGGCAGGCGGCTTTTCAAAGACCGCATACGGGTTGATGTTACGTTCCTCGGACCAGTCATTCTGTTCCAGAACCACCTGTTCCGCGCCCGGTAAGAGCGCCAGACTGCCAAAGAAGCTGGCATCGCTGCTGCCAAGATCCACATCGAGCGAATTGGAAATGGCCGAACGATCCGGAGATGCAAACTTGCCCAGCTCATTAACCCGGGCATCCCATTCGGCGTGATAGATATCCGACTGGGCCGTATTGGAGAAGTCATCCGAATAGATGCCTTTTTTGGACTGAGCGTCGCGATTCTGCAGCTCGTTGTTCATCTGATACTGGGCATCGTTGTATTTCAGATCCTCCACATCTTTGATGATGTCGTGGATCTGATCCATGGTGATGCGGGTGAGGCCGAAGTTGTGGATGGTCATTTCGGTGGAATTGGGCGGACAATCGATGCTGCACATTCCAAGTGTATTTTCCGGAACAATCGGCAGCTTGGGGAAATCCGCCGGAGCGCCTTCGAGCCTTTTGATCTCCCGGGTGGTGGCGTAGATGATGTCCTTGCGGCCGAGGAAATAATCATAATCGATACTGCAGTTGGAGCCGTTGACCGGTTCATCACCCAGCGCCCCGCGACCGAAGTTGACCACGTTGAGATTGCCCAATTCAATCTGGGCGGTGGACATGGAAACCGCTGCGGAACTGCTGGCCGGAGGGTTGGATGTCACGGGCTCGTCCACCGCATCATCGATATAGGAGACGGCTTCACTGCCCAGTTCCTTGATGCGCTGGAAGTCGGTTCTGGAGCCATTGGTCGTGGCCCGGTAAACCCGATAACCACTGGCTCCGTTTACCGGCAGCCATGAAAGACGGTTCATCTCTCCGGCCTGTGTCATTCTCGAAAGAACACTGCCGGAGTTGAATGCGGTTTCACCCGAGCCGTCGAAAGCAGTCACCACATAATAATAGGTCCCGGCTGTCGGATAGGCGGTAATGCCGAACCAGCCGCCGTCCACATAATCCTCGCCTTTGATCATCTGCTTGGTGTAGGTCCAGCGCACGGTATAGGTGGTTCCGATGGCCGGTTCATTGCCGGAGCCGATCCAGTCCACATGGTTGCCCGACTGCTGCCAGTCTATGCCTTCCTGAAAAATAGTGGCACCCTGACTGACCTCCAGAATATCGACCACCGGATTTGGATCGAGCAGATCCTCTCCGCCGCCGACCGAGCCACGGGTTACATTGGCTGTCATCTCCACAATGGCTTCCACCTGCGTGGTCTCTTTGAGCGGCGTGGAGTTGACCGGGTAACAGCGCTGGCTGATGTTGTAGGTCTTCTGTTCACCGCGAACCGACTTGATGGCCACCGACTTGGGAACCAGCGTGGAGGTGGGCAGATCCCGCTGATGGCGGAAGCCCTGAATATAGGCTCGGCCCGCATTGGTGATCACCTCGACATCGGTATCATCCACCGAGCCGATAAAGCTGTCGAAACCGCTGACCAGATAGCTGCCTGCCTGATCGAAGGTACGCTCGGCAAGATTCTGCAACAGCGAATTGAGCCCTTCAGCGGCAGCAAAGGAGAGCTGATCTTCGGTAATGGATGAAACCGTAATTCGGCTGCCGGGGAGCGTGCCCAACAGATCGCGCAGATACAGATTGGATTTTTCCTGCACCGTTGCCGTCACATCGCTGGTCTCCCGGTCGAATTTGTAAATCGGCACCACCTTGCGATCGGTCACGTTGTTGGGAAGCGTCAGGCCAGTGGTGTCGGTGGTCTTCAGAGCCAGAACCCATTTTTCGCGTTCAGCGGTGGGTTCGCCCGTGGCCGGGTTGATCAGCGACGGGTCCTGTGTGTAGCCGTAATTGTATTTGAGCAGCTCTGCATAGACATAGTCCGCCCCACTGGTGGTGGCGAGATCATAGGTCAAGGTGGCTCCGGCGACCGCTTCCACATGGCCGTCGATGTAGATCATGCCCGGCGTCAGGGTAAGCACGTTATCCTGCACCGTAACATCGAGACCTCTCAGAATCGAACCTTCCTTGAAAAGGATGTCGGCAATCTTGCGGCGCTCGAGATTGATCAGTTCCTGCTGTTCGTTCAGCTCGGAATCGAGCAGATCCCGGTCCTGATGATAGCGGATGCGTTTGTAGTTCTTGGCGGGATCGAATGTATCTCTTGAAATACTCATCTCTTTTACCTCCGGTTATATTTTGATGATCCCGACCAGCTCCACGCGGGTATCGGAAATCTTGTTGAAATCTGGAATGTTCTTCACTTCGTACAGGTAGCCCGGGCGCAGCACCTCTCCGACAGGATTGGTGTCCTGATGGAACACACCGCCCATGGCCAGATCGCCGCTCACGCTGGCCACGTACTCGACGTCGCCGCCGAAAAAGCCGTATTCACGAATGGTGATGCCGTTGGCTTCGACCTCGTCAAAACGAAAGAAGATGCCGATGGTGTTGGTCTCTTCTCCGGTTTCCAGATAGCGGGCTCCGTTGACCACCAGCGCACCTTCGGTGTCCTCCTTGAGGAAGGTCCGTTTGTAGAACCGCTTTCTGGCCCGCTCGTTTTTGAGAGCGGTCTGCTCGATATCCGGCGCAGGCGGATTCTGCGGATCGGTGAATGTTTCATCTCCATCCCCGATGGCGCAGTGGGTTATGCCTTCCACTGCCTGTCCCATCAGGAGCTTTGCCGTCAATACACGGCCTGATTTGACTATGAGTCCCAATACCATGGTCTTCTCCTTATGTTTTAATCTCGTGTTCTTCGTTGATAATCACATTGAAAATGGTCAGCCCCGCGTCGGCGGAGCGATCAAACTGCTGCTCCAGATGCTGGGCGGTATCGGCCGTCACTTCCCGGGAACCGCTGACCCTGAGTGCTGTATCCAGCATTGCCTACCGGGGATGCGTCACCCGAACAGCAGCAGAAGCCAGCTGTTCAAATGCCTGTAGAATAATCAGCCAGGTATCGGAATCCCGCTCGATGCGGCCCGCCACAATGACCTGATTGTCAGCCACCGATAAACGCTGGTTCGAAGCCCTGACAGAGGCATCCGCCAGAATCACGACGGTACGCCTTTGATCACGGGGGCCGAACAGGTCGAAATAGGCTCCCTTATGCACGGCCACGGCGAATCCTCCCGGTCATCTTGAAAGCCTTTCCCTTGTTGAGATTGGCCAGCGGCTGCGGAACGCGCTGACCTTTCACAGGGTTCGTGGTTTTGATTTGTCCTTTAACTGCAGCCATGAGCCTTACTCCTTAATTGCACACCAGCCGCCGCCGGACAAGTTGAACACCCGATAGGAATCCGAGCCGATTTCAACGGTGTCCTCGGAGGCCACGTTGGCTCCGCCGGTGGCATAGATTTCGATGAGTTCCCCGCGCAGCTCCTGATAGGTATTGGAGCCGTTCATGCTGACAAGCCATGGAAAAAGGATGGTGGTGTCGTAGCGGCGTTCCGGGTCGGTATCGCTTTGCAGGTTGCCATGGGCCGCACCGCAGCGGCCGCGCTGTCCGCTGGCTGAAGTCCAGCCGTCGAACTTGTTCACGGCGTAAAAAGTGTTAGGCATGTTGTAGTAACCGGTGATGACCGGCTGCGGGTCCTCGCCGATTTTGGCCCCGGCTGCATAATCGCTGGCGAGTGTTTCGATGGTCACGGTATTGGGCGTGGTAACTGTATCTATGGCGGTAATTTTGATCCGCTCGATATTGGCGTCGTCTTTGATGATGTAATGCTGATCTGGCGTGAAGATCGATGCATCGTTGACCTGTGCCACCACGGCACTGCCGTTGACAATCGCGGTCTGGGTGATGGCAACCGCCGAGGACCAGAACCGTTTGATGGAACCGCTGTAATGGCCGTAATAGGTCGAGACAATCTTGCTGACGACGAATACATGGTCGAGGTCGGCATACAGCCAGTAAATGAAATCGGCGGAGTCCTCAGCCCGGAGGTAGTTGTAACTGGTGTGGAATGCTTCGTGGATACCGGTTTGGGTGGTGTTGTCCCAATACTGGAAAGCGGCCACTTCAATGCGGCCAGAGCTCTGTCCGATCTGAAAACGCAGATAGATATCTTCTGCGCCGGATTCTCCGGCAGATTTGAATACATAGTACGGCCGTGCATCGGCGGACTGGTCGTCATGCAATGTCCAGCCAACGGTTGTGACCAGAAAATCTTTGATCTTGTTCAGCAGGTCCAATCGGCCGCTGGCGGTTCCCTGAATACTTTGATAAGCCATGGTTCACTCCTTATAAAACGGGGTTCTCTGTTCCGGTGAGGTGCAGCTTGATGTCGATCTTGTTCTGGACGGGAGTGCCCGAAAGCACCGTGCAGCGACGCCAGAAAGAGATGGTCTGATTGTGGGCCTTGGCTCCGAGGTTGAGCGGGGCACTCTGGGTGGCTGAATCGAGTTCAGCCTGTGTGAGCGCGAGCTTGTACCAGACCGATTCGTCGGTTTCGAACTCGTCGATCGGGTCCACAACCAGCCCTGTATAGTCATATCCGGAATAGACCGGCGCATCGGCCAATTGGGATGTTGCCACCGTATTGGACACGGCGCGTCTTACGGTCAGATTGGTGGTTCCACCGCCGGAAAGGATCTGCATCTGCTCGGTGCCGATCACGATGTATTCCGCATCGGCAAAGCGCGGTTCAGTAAGTTCTATGTCGGTCTGAATGTCATCAATGGGTGCGGCGAGCGTGGTCTGTTCATTGGCCACGAAAATCTGCCGGTCTTTGATTTCTCCATCCGTTCCGTTGTAGTTGTCCGCATCCGGATTGCTGAAATCGCCTTCCGAAATCTGCTGGGTCAACTGTTCATCAAGGTATAAGTGAATTGCCATAATCTCTCCTTAAACAGGCCATTGGGTTACTTGGTATTTGTTCACGGCGCTCTCTGTCGCGGCCTCCTGTGCCTCACTGAAATCCTGCTGGCGGAACAGCCAGCGGTATGAAGGTTCGGTGAACCGGAAACCCGCCTGATTGAGCTTCATCCGGCCGATGCGGAGCGGTCGGGTCCGGTCCACGGAGAGGCGTAGAGAGGTCGTGTTGAGAGCGCGTTGGTTCAGGCTCAAAGGCATGATCCGTGGGCGTTGGAGAGAACCTGTATCCACATAGACTTCAAGCGATGCCCGTTCACCGGTGAGGTTCGCATTGGTCAAAGTCCGGTTGTTGAGGACATTCGCATTGAGCTTGAATACAGGCCCTCTCCGACGCCAGCGGTTGATCAGATCTGATGCTTCGGTGACTCCGGCTTTACATCCGGCAGCGGCAACCAGCAGAGCGCTGCTGTGTCCGCCCTGAATCGCGTTGATAACCACATTCCCATTAAGTGGTGAGCGGCCCAGCTGGAAGCATTTCCGGTTTCTCGCTTCGATGTTGAAGCCGAAGGTCTGTCTGTTCTGCAGGGCTTCCGAAGCCTCTGCCTGAAGAATTGAAAAGAGGTCTTTCTGTCTGAAGCAGTAAAGGGTTTCCGTATCGGCAAAGGACAGCTTACGGCGGTTGAGATGATCGGCCGAGATGTTGAAGCCGGATTCGACAATATCGGTGAGGTAATCCCGGCCGGTATAGATCGGATTACAGAAAGACAGCCTGTCCTCATGGATAGAGGTGTTCACCAGCCGTCTTTCGTTAAGCGGCCTGTGATTGAGGCGCATCCTGTTTTGACGGCCATGAAAACGGGAAACCTTGTTGGCAGCCCGGTCGATTTCAGGAAGCATCTCCACGGTGCTGGTCAGCTGCAGGTAATCGTATATCCGCTGTTTGTTGGTCAGATGACGACAGGAACCAAGGCGGCTTCTTCCCAGCACAAAGGTTTCATCGAGAAAAGCCAGAACCACACTGCGGACATGGGCGGCGTTCTGAAATTCCAGATCGGACCCGATCTCCAGAAACGTGGCCAGCCACTGCAGGAAAAAGGCCCGGGTGCCTGCGGGGTGATGAAAAGTCAATGCATCCCGTACACCTTCAGCCAGATTGAGACTGTGAACCCGATACACTCCGAGGCTGAACACATTTCCGGGGAGTTTTGCCGAGCTCAAACGGGAGCGGGAGTTCAAACGGAGAGCACTGCGAAAGGTTTCTTCAATCTGGCCCTCCCAACCAATCGATGTAAGACTGCGCCCGATGGCCGGGATGGTTCCTTTGCGACGGTAGATTTCGACCGCCTCACGGATCAGGCGACGCTGGTTTTCCGGCTTGTCCGTGCCGTCATAGCGATGACCCACCAGATAAGCGAGCAAGGGCAGAAATCGCTCGTCACAGCGCTCCACATCAAAAATGTCGGGGAACCTGTCGATGGCCTCTTTGATTTCATCGAGTGTGCCTGCCGGGAGTGAAAGCAGAGAGCGAAGATCGCCGCTTTCATCCTTGTGCTCATACAACGGCGGCAGCAGATCGATGAGATTTTTCTGGAACCAGTCCGCCACTATTCGGCCCTCCGCAGATCGAGGTTGACCGAGCCGAGTACAGGTATTTCACCGCGCCCGAGTTCCACGTCCAATTGGGGCGTATAAAGATGAATGTGACTGACTCCCCGAACACCATCGATCAGAGCAATGAGATCGGAAGAATGGATGGTCTGGCCGAAGCTCACCTGATCGAAGGCGAAGAAATCCGCCAGTGCCGATTCGATTCGACTGCGCACATTTTCCAGAGCTTCACCCGGCCAAGCATAAACTGCATATTCTGGCCGATCATGAACACTGATTCTGATTTATCGTGAACACTGTTTCTGAACCATCATGAACACCCATTCTGTTCTATCGTGAACGCCGATTCTGATCTCATTGTGAACACTTTTACTGTTTTTCCAGAATCAGTGTTCACGATGGTTCAGAATCCTTTCCCACACATTGATATTCAATAACTGCTAACCTCCCTGATTTTTATTGGGGAATGGTTATGCCAACAAAGAGACTATCAATGCGACAATTACGAACAATATTAAGACTCAGACTGCAAGCCAAACTCAGCCTGCGCCAGATAAAAACCAGCCTGCGATTAAGCCTGGGTGCCGTACAAAAAATCTGCAGTAAAGCAGAGGCTCTTGATCTGGACTGGCCCGCCATTGAACAACTGGACGATCAACAACTGGCCAGTCGGTTTTACCCCCAGGCCGATACCCGGGTTTCCAGCGCATTCCAGCTCCCTGACTGGTCAGAGGTCTATCGGGAACTCAAACGCAAAGGAATGACCAGGCTCCTGCTTTGGGAAGAATACACACAACAATACCCAAACCGCTGTTACAGCTATCCACAGTACTGCATGCTGTACCAGCAATGGCAAAAGAAACAGAAACGCTCCATGCGTCAGCATCATAAGGCGGGAGAAAAACTCTTTGTTGATTATGCCGGTCAAACCGTTCCTGTTGTTCAGCAGGACACTGGTGAAATTCAGTTTGCCCGGATTTTTGTTGCCGTATTAGGTGCTTCCAATTACACCTATGCAGAAGCTACCTGGAGCCAACGCCTGCCGGACTGGATCGGCAGTTATGTAAGAACCTTTGAATTTATAAAAGGGGTTCCCGTACTGTTAATTCCTGATAATCTTAAAAGCAGTACCACCCGGGCCTGTCGGTACGATCCGGATATTAATATGTCTTACCAGCAGATGGCGGCTCATTATGGTACAGCCATCGTTCCTGCCAGACCCCGAAAGCCTCAGGATAAAGCCAAAGCTGAAGTGGGTGTGCAGATTATAGAACGCTGGATCCTGGCTCGTTTACGTCATCAAACGTTCTTCTCACTGACAGAGCTCAATCAGCAGATCCATGGCCTGCTTGAAGAGGTCAACAACAAACCCTTTAAGCAGCTTAAAGGCACCCGGCAACAGTGGTTTGACTTGCTGGATAAACCGGCACTGCTGCCACTGCCCAAACAGGCGTTTGAGTTTACTGAAATCAAAACCGTCAAAGTCAATGTGGATTACCATATTCAGTTTGACGGACACCTGTATTCAGTACCTCATCATCTGGTGGGTGAAAAACCGGAAGTGCATGCCAAAGCATTCTTAATAGAGATGTACTTTCATAACCGGTGCATCTGTCAGCATGCCAGACAATACCATTCTGGTACCACCACCGTACCGGCCCATATGCCAGAGCGCCATAAGAAACACCATCAATGGACACCAGGGCGATTAATGAACTGGGCTAAGGATATTGGTGATGAAGTGCTTATCCGGGTTAAAAGCCAGTTGAAACAAAAGCAGCATGAAGAGCAGGCTTACCGGGTTTGCCTGGGCTTACTCAATCTGTCCCGACAATATCCTAATGAGCGTTTAAATAAGGCCTGCCAGATTGCCAATCATAAAAATCTCAACCGGCTGAAGCACATTAAGTCTATATTGCTCAGCAATCAGGATAAGTTACAGCCTGACTTCTTTGAACAGAAAGAACCTTCTTCATTACCACAGTCTCATGAGAACATTCGTGGCCCCAAAAGCTATCACTAACCAGGGAGTATCAGCATGTTAGAACAAACCATTACCCAACTTCGACAATTAAAACTCACCGGCATGGCCGATGCCCTGCTTAGCCAGATTGAGCAGCCGGGCACCTATGAAGGCCTGTCCTTTGAGCAGCGAATACAATTACTGGCCGACAGCGAAGCCCAGGAAAGAGAGCAGAGAAAGCAAAAGCGGCTGATTAAAGCCGCCCGCTTTAAACTGGCTGCACATGCCCAGGATATTGATTATCTGCATCCCGGAGGTTTACAGCAATCTGTCATGGCTTCACTTCTGCAATGTGACTGGTTAAACAAAGCTCAGAACATTCTGATCACTGGCCCCTGTGGCAGTGGTAAAACCTTTATTGCCTGTGCACTGGGGCATACGGCGTGTATGAAAGGTCATAGTGTTAAATATTACCGGTTGTCCCGGTTATTAATGATGCTTACCCAGAGCAAAGCAGACGGTACTTACCTCAAAACACTTCAGTCTCTGGCCAAAACAGAGCTGCTGATCATTGATGACTGGGGACTGGAACTGTTAAAAGCGGTACAGCGCAATGACTTAATGGAATTGATGGATGATCGCCATGGACATGCATCAACCATTATGCTCAGTCAGTTACCCACTGATCAGTGGCATCAGTCTATCGGTGACAATACGATTGCCGATGCCATTTTAGATCGGCTTATGCACAATGCCCACCGACTTAAATTAAAAGGTGAATCGATGCGAAAAACACGCTCATCATTGACGGATGGTGAACACTTAGGGTAAAAAGACTGTACGCCAATGTGTGGGCAGGGTTGGGTGTTCACGATAGAACAGAATGGGTGTTCATGATGGATCAGAATTGGTGTTCACCATCAGCAGAATACGCAATAGACGGGCACACCGAAGTCGATGATGATGGAGGCAATGGTTCCTATGAGGGCGTTTGGATGGGCGTCGCTCTGGTAGCAGGCCCCGAGAATATCCCGGTAATTGGCCTCAACGACGACACAGGCCGCGTCATAATGCCGGAGCTTTTCCAGTTCCTTGTGAAAACGCTTTCGGCCTCGGATGACAGTGGAAACAAAATCCGCCATGGACTTCCTTTCCACCGCCACCCGGGTCTCGAATCCCTCAATGGAGTAATCTCCCGCCGGGAGGGCCTTGCGGACTGATGCGACTGATTCCGAATCAAATCCGTAAGGCTCCTGTTCCCGGGTATCAACGACAACGGTAACCATGCCCATCCTCAAAACGGAATCATGTCGTCTACATCGTGCCCGGCCGACGGTGCTGTAGCGTCTTCATCCGAAAGCACAATTCGGCGGTTGAAGTAGATGTTCTCGAATTCGTTTTTCGTGCGCTTGGTCACCTCGAGCCCGACATCCAGAAGGGTTTCCAGTTTGCCCGGGAGATCGGAGAGCTTGTCCATCTGCAGACCGCAGGTATAGAGATCCTGCTTGAGCCATTTCACATTGTCTTTGCTGGCAATGACGTTGTTGCGCCAGAGCAGACGGCCTTTATGGGTGGGACCCAGAATCTTCAGCGCCCACTTGAGCATGGGATTGCCGGAAGTTTCCGAACGGGTCAGTTCCACACGATCGACCTTGACCTGATATTTACCGTCGGGAACAGCTTCAAAGTCCTTTTCTTCAACATCCGCAGAAACGAAATCATCGTCGAACTGCGCGAGGTCCATGGTGTCATCGTTATTCCAACTCATTGTCATTACTCCTTGTTTTGAGGTTTAGCCGTTGTGGCTGGCTCCGACTTAGTCCGGGCGGCACTCACCGCTGAACCGGAAGCCGTTTGATTGAAAGCTTTCAGGAAGGTCAGGAAATCCAGAGGGATCATCTCCGGAAGTCGGCCGGTACGGTCTCCGGCGTCGTAATTGGGGCTCGGCTTGGTGCGCATCACCCGCTGATACATGGGCTTGCCGTCGTCACCGGTTTTCATGTCCAGATCACAGAACAGGATCAGGTCCACCAGACCGGTCACCAGCTTGCGGGCTTTGTCCGGCAAAGTCGGCACAATACGTGTGTGTTTCCCGGTGCGCGTTTCGATGTCACGCTCGTGGGAATGGGAAATGAGGATCAGGCCGTAAGGCAGAAACGCCAGTTTGTTGAGAACACGCTGAAACTCATTGTTGATGAGGGCATAGCCTTTGCCGTAGCCAAGATCGGACTCATGCTCGATCTTGAACTTTTTACAGACATAATCCGCACACATGCGATAGGCGTTATCCACCGTGTCGATGACGATGGTCTTGAAGTCGTGTTTGCCTTCGGCAATCTCGGCACACGCCTGCAGAAGGTCGTCCCAGCAGGTAATGGGCGCTTCGAACACTTCGAGGGCATTCAGGCCCGGTTCCGTGGCGAGAAACAGGGCGTTTTCCGCATGGGAGCACCAAGTGCTCTTGCCAATTTTGCTTGGACCGTAAACCAGTGCGGTCAGGTCGTTCAGGTTTGCTTTCGGTTTGGTTTTGCTCGTTGGAAGCATGGTTTATCTCCTTGTATGGTTTGGGTTAAAAAACAGGGGCAGCGTCTTCACTTGCTCCATCCCGCAGCTCTTCGTGCGGGAGCACCCGTTGGTAATGGTTTTCAATGACGTTGGGGTTCTCACCGCTCCGGCACAGCGGGAAGTAGGGACAGGCGCGTCCATACTGAAAACAGAAGGCCGTATTGCGGTAGAAGGTGTTGCGACGGCGGGCATCCAGCATGGCTTTGGATAGTTCCCAAAGCTCACTGCGAAGCTCGTCGAATTGATCGCGGGAGATGTAGAGCAACTCCCGGTGAAACATGCCGGGTTCGAGGTATTTGTCTTTGAGTCGTTGCTGAAAGGCATCATCCGGCTCGGGCATCTTGCGCTTGGCGCTGCTCTTGCCGGTTTTGGATTTTGCGATCAGCTCGGCTCGGCGAGATTCAAACTCGGCTTCCGTTTCGCCTTTGCTCTGGCGCAGTTTGGCTTTGACCAGCACGTTGTAGATGATGCCGGAGATACGGATGCCGAGGGTTTGCTCCAGATACCACGCATAAATGATGATCTGAAAATCAGTCCAAAGCCGTTCCAGATAACCGGCATCGATTTGTGAGGCGGTCTTGTGCTCCAGCAGGAAGTATTGACCATCCTGTTGGACCAGACCGTCCACCTTGCCAGCCAGCACGAAACTTCTCGATGCGGCGTTGGTATCCGGATTGACGATGGGGCCTTCGAAGGTCTTCTCCAGAGCGACCACGTCAAAGTCCTCGACGGGATACTGCTCCGTGTATGAACTCATCATGGCGGTGGCCAGATGCCAGTCCGCGAGCTGATGGTCATCCTGTGCCCGGTTGGCATAGACCTGATCGATATGTTCGAGAACCTTTTCGAGGTCCCGCTGGCCATGCCAGATTTCAAGGCAATCGTGAATGACCGATCCGAAAGCCAGGTTGTGATCCCGCTCCAGAGGAACAAGGTCCCTCAGGTAGCGGTATTCACAAGCCTTGCGGCAATTGCGGAAGAGCCGCCACATGGAATACGTGGTGGTCATCAGTTCGCTCATACCGCCACCTCCATTGCTGAAGGTGCCTTTGCATTGCAGGCGCATCCGCCACTGGCGGGCTCGCGGTCGATCATTACTGCACGCTCGCCGTACTCCTTGGTGGCGAATCCGGTAAAGATGCTCGCCAGATCACCGCCGACCTTGGTCGCTGCATCGATAAAGCAGGTGCGGTTCTGCTTATCCAGATTGAAGCGGGATTCCATCCTCACTCTGGAATGTCCATACATGCTTTCCACAGCCAGCAAAGCCAGCATGAAGGTATCTTCCAAGTCCTGAGCCGGGACCGACTGATCAAAGCGATACTTGTAAGTTTCCATTGTTAATCTCCTGTTGTTTCTCAGGTTTTCTGTTTACCGAGGCCCCGGTCGTCCGCTTCATGCGGCACGATGCTTACTTACCGGAACCCCGGGCGATGCGTCGGTCGATCAGAGGTATTCTTCCAATCCGCCATCCCGAAATGCGTCCCGCAGCTTGGTCAGTTTCCCGTAGAGGGTGCTGCGCGGAACTCCCATCTCCCTTGCGATTTCAGCCATGTTGCTCGACTGCAGTTTTTCGCAGAGGTCCTGCAGGTCTTCCGGCAGTGCGGCAATGACCCGTTCGAGATCGAAGCGGATGTCGTTCTGCCGTTGCTCGTTGGTGTCCCGGCCGTGATGTCCCATCTGTCCATCACTGCAGACCTGCTCGATACGTTCGGCGGAATCGTTATCTCCGCCCGGAATGGGATCGTTGAGAGAGGCTATGCATTTGCGCCAGTCCCGGCATTGCGCGAAGCGGGCTTCCAGAATGGTCGAGATCCGCCGCTCAACAATGCGGGTCATGAAGGTTGTCTTTTTGCCTTTGGCTGGGTTGAAGTGCTTCATCCTGCCCAGCAGGTCGATCATCAGTTCCTGCTCGAGATCCTGCCGATCGTCTTCTGTCAGTCCGGCTTTACCCACCAGTTGTCTTGCTTTGTGCCGAATAAGGTCTGCGGCATAGCCATCGATGCCGTCATAGGAATTTCGATAAAACATTTGGTCCTCCTCGGAGCGAGGAGGAGCACCGCGTGGGTGTCGGCACGGGCCGGAAACAGAGGAAGGAGCTGATCCAACAAGCGGAGTGTCGCAGGTTCGCCTTTTCTGCCACCTGCCGTGCTTATAAACACACGGTCAGGTTTGGCTCGGCGACACCCACAACAGCCTCCGCCTTGCGTCCAGCTTGTTGTCGAAGTGTCTAAATTCTCAGTTTGTTATGCTGCCCGTTCCGCGATGCGAATCAGGAATGGCAGCCCATGCTTGATTTCAAGATGACGGATTACTCCATCGCCCATGCCGGTCAGGTGTTCGATAAGGGCGAGCACCTCCTGCTTCAGGGTGAAGTCATCCTTTTCCAGCTCTGGACGATTGCCGTTCTGGCCGCCCAGTTTTATTTCGCGCTCGATGATGGTGTCTGCGGTGAGTTCGGGATTTCCGCCCACAACCGATATGTTGGAAATGCGCCCGAAGTTGATTTGCTGCATCAGCTCGATGAGCTTTTGCTGCGGTTCGTTTAGTTCTGCCTTCTTGATCTGGTTCATGCCGAACCTCCTTTGTTAAGGACCTCCCGGAAGACAGGTCCGGCATGATTTCTCCGGGTGAGGTCGTGAACGTTTTTCTGTTCACCAGACCTGTCACCCTTCTTTGGCGAAATTTCGTTGGACCACTGAAATTTCACCCGATGCAGATGTGCTGGGATTGGTTAATGCCTTGAATTTGAGGGGGATTTAACCGGATAAGGCGGGGAAATATTTTTTAACTTTTTTTGCCTGCCCTCAGTGAAATTTCGTTGGACTCACTCGTCAGGGCATAAAAAAAGCCGACACGAAGGTCGGCTGTTGAGGATGATGGTTTGGGATAGCAATCAGCTGAAACCAAAGAACGTTCGCTGTTCACTCCAGTCGAGCGGGAATGTTTTCACCAGCTTTGAGAGAGATAATCCGCTGGGCTCTTCACCGTTAATGATGGCTTCGATAATGTCCGGGGCGAGTGTGGTCAGTTTCAGAGTTCTGGCCACATAGGATGAATCCACATCGAGATCTCTTGCCAGCTCGCTGATGGACTTGATCTCGCCGCTCTCGAGGATGTCCGCCCATGAAAAGGCTCTGGCCAGCGACTGGACAATGGCCGTCTGCACCGTTTCCGGCATGCCTTCGTTTTCACCGTCCAACGTATCGGGTGTGAATACCATTTTGCGGCCGCGCATTCTCCGGATGAACATGGGGATATGGATGTGCAGGTTTCCACTGCCTAACAGTTCGATGGTTGGTTTGATCTTTTTCATTAGCTGTTACTCCTTTCCCTGACTTCACAGGCCAGACCGGCCAGCTCGGTGACAAGGTTTGTGAAGCCGTTGGTTTTCAGTTCCATGTCGATTCCTGTCTCCCGGATCTCGATGGTTTCCACCAGAAGCTGGATCAACCGGTTGCGCTCGAGGGGAAACAGATCCTCCCAGAAGGTTTCCACGCTCTGAAAGGCTTCGGATACATCCCCCTCGGAAATCTGCTCCGTATCGATCACCTTCAACCGGGCCGATACATTGGTGAGCTGTTTGGTCAAATCGACGGCCTGCTGATTGACCAAGGGCAGTCGGCTGTTCCGGTCGGGATCATCGTTGTCGGGCGACATCAGCTTCAGGGCTTCCTGCCTGACGCTCTGCAGGGATTGTTCGAGTTCCTTCTTCTGGACCTGCAGGCGTTCACGCTCTTCGGCCTCGATATCTCTGGCAGCAAAGTAGGTCTTGGCCACCAAGGTTGGTGTTCTGAAAACCGCTCCCAGCTGATCGAGTACCACCGACTCGATGTCTCCCGCTGGAACCCTTTTCAAGGGGCACCGGCTGACGGCGCGTTTGGTATCCTTTTCACATATATAATAGGAGTAGCGGCGGTCGCCTTTGTTGGTATAGGTGATGCCCATGGCGCTGTCGCAGTGGCCGCACCGGATCACACCGCTTAGGGACGAGACCATTTTCACCCGAGCCTTGCTCATCTTGGTTCGATTGTTTTCCGAGAGAAGCGCCTGAACCTTGTCCCAAGTATTCTGATCAATCAGAGCATCATGCTCCGCCGGATAGTTTTTACCCTTGTAAGCAATCTCCCCGATATAGAGCCTGTTGTTGAGAAGGCGATAGACCTGAGCCGTGTTCCATTCGGTACCGATCCGCTCCTTGCCTTTCTTGGTGGTCCATGACTTGGTTTTGTATCCTTGCTCGTTGAGCTCCTGCGCCACCTTCTTTGCCGATCCCACCTGCGTGTATCGCCTGAAGATGAGTTTCACCAGCGGAGCCTCGCTCTGGTTGATTAGCAGCTTCTTGTTTTCGCGGTCCACGTCATAGCCGAGCACCGCTGGGCCGCCGCAGTATTTCCCCCGGCGTTTTGCGGCGGCAACCTTGTCACGGATACGCTCGCCGATGACCTCCCGCTCGTACTGGGCAAAGGTGATCAGGATTCCCAGAAACATTCGGCCCGTCGAGTCGGTGGTGCTGAAGTGCTGGGTGACGGATACAAAGCTCACTTCCTTTTCATTGAAGAGTTCGATCATCTTCATGAAGTCCAGCAGGGAGCGGGATAGCCGGTCAATTTTGTAAACGACGATGACATCGATTTTACCGGCATCGATATCCGCCAGCAGTCTCTGCAGTGCCGGACGTTCCATGGTGCCGCCGGAAAAACCGCCGTCATCATATCGGTAAGGGATGGCTTTCCATCCCTGCAGCTTCTGGCTTTCGATGTAGGCTTCAGCGGCCTCCCTTTGGGCGTCGAGTGAATTGAATTCCTGATCCAGACCTTCCTCGTGGCTTTTACGGGTATAGATGGCGCAGCGAAGTGTTTTGCGCTGGCCGTTTTGAGTGTTGTTATTGTTAAGCATTCGGACCACCTTCCTTTTTTCTGTGACTGTTCTTCAGGCCAAAAAAGATCTTGCCGTTCCAGCGGGTGCCTGTGATTTCCCTCGCTATGGCGCTCAGCGACCTGAAGATGCGGCCGTCGTACTCAAAGCCGCTTTCACGGGCGATCACCTCATAGCGCTGGTCGTTCCAGATCCGGACAAACCGGGTGCCGGGCAGGATGGCCTCCTGTGATTTTCGTTCCTCCGGGATCTTGCGGATGACCGTGGCCACCGGATCGGTCTCGGCAACCTTCTTCAGGTGGGACTTGGCCTGTTCAGACAGACCGCCGTAAAAGAGCTCCTGAATACGGTGCGCCAGCCGTTTCACCAGAAACTGCTTCTTGTACTGGGGTGGTTCGGTTCCATAAAGGTCCAGCCATTTCTCTCTGAGCTGATCAAGGCTCATGTTCTGGAGCGTTGCCAGTTGCCTCAACACAGAGGTCTTGGTCGGCTCCGTTTTTCTGTTTTTCAAGTCATTCATTTTCAACTCCTTATATTCGATTACAGGACTCGGTTGTCATGAATGACGCTCTTTCTGGCAGAAGAATCAAGTCCTTCTCCGAAGGTTCCGGAAGAATCTGCAACATTCTTTAAGTTATTGGCATTATTGGTCTTACGATACCGACTCCTGAGGGCGGCAATGGCCAGAATGGCCGCAATGGCATCCAGCCGCTGCTCCGGGTTAATGCCTTCAGCATCCGGCAATTGGACGTCGGTCAACTGGTTTGAATAAGGGTTTTCGGGTGCTAATTCCACATCAAGCATAAGGGCCTCCGTTGGGCCGGTGCCGACGTGGGAGCTGCGGGTGCCAAAAGCAAAAGGCGGTTGGGATGCGCGTTTTTCAGCACCCACAACCGCCTCTGCCTGGCATCCGGCCAATTGTCTGGTTTCTAACTCATGTCCGAGACGAACCCTCGGAACTTTCGGAGGTTACTTACCGGGAGGGACTTCAATCCGTCGGAAGTTTTATTTATAAGACTTCTTGACCTGATGGATATAAGGTCTTATATTTGTATGTTATTCGGCCCAAACTGAGGCTCTCTGTCTTTTAAAGGAAGGAGGACGCTATGGGCAGAAACAGAGAAGACGACATTACGCCGTTGCAGCAGGAAACACTTGACGAGATATGCCGGTACGTTTCAGCCAAAGGGTATCCGCCGACGGTTAAGGAAATGAGCGAAACATTTGGAATCAGTCACGCCAGTGTGCATGACCGGATCAACCAGCTGGTTCGCAAAGGTTATTTGAAAAGAGAGGAAGGTAAGGCTCGCGGTCTGACCGTGACCAAGCATCCTCAGACAAACGCGGTCGCCCTTGTGGCGGTTCCGATTGTCGGCACGGTTGCAGCCGGTCATTCGATTTTCGCCCATGAGAACATCACGGGCGAGGTTCTGGTGGAAGCATCCGTTGTCGGATCAGGTAAGTGCTTTGCCCTGTACACACAGGGCGACAGTATGATCGATGCCGGAATCAATGACGGCGACCTGATCATTGTGAGGCGTCAGCCAATTGCCGAAAACGGTGATATCGTTATTGCTCTGCTTGACGATGAAGCCACGGTCAAAAGGCTGAAAATTGATAATGAGCTCATCGAGCTGGTCCCGGAGAATCCGAGGCTGAAACCGATCAGGGTCAAACCTGAGGATGAACTGAGGATTCTCGGCAAAGTGGTGGGCCGTAAACGAATTTGAGAGAACACTATGTAAGGACAGTTATAAGCTAAAAAAACAGGAGAAATTAATGGCAACTTTAAACCTTCGCCGCTTTTCGAAGCCGGAAATGCTCCGGAAGATCGACCGGAGCCATCTGATCACATTTTTTGAGCCCTACACCGAATATCTATCCGGGCGAGGGATAGAGTTGCCATCGGCAGCCGCTGAAAACGGACTGGATTACACGGTCATGAGTAACGTGCTGCTCAACCCGAACACCAGCACACCGCCTGAGATGTCGGAAGCTCTTTATTACATCAATGAGATGTCGACACCTGAAGGCTTCGACCTGATACAGGAGGCCATTGCCGACACCGAGATCGATGTCAGCATTTCCGAAGATGCCGCTTACGGTGACCTGGCTCTGCAGGTCTGGGTACAGGACCGTAATATCATCGAACACCTTCATGCCGAGCAGTTCCTTTTCCGCCCGCGCTCATTCGAATATTTCAAATGCACCCGGGAGTCGATCATCAAGGATGGTGAGTCCTCCAGCCTGTTCTATCGACCGGAAAAATATGACGTGCTCGTTTACAGTCCGGAAAATGGTGAGATCCGGATGAACGCCCGTTCCAAGGGTGAAAAGGAGCTGTACCGCACCAAGTTTGGCCTCCATCTTTTCGGTGATAGCGAGTTTTTCGACGGCAAAAGCAAATTCACGCTGGAGCCGTTGCGGGAGTCAGGTTCGGCGTCCGTCCTCTGTGACGATGTTGAAGGGATCGATTGGGTGCGCCTCAAAGAGTTCCAGATCTTCCGTGGCGGAACACACAAAGAGATCGAGATCCGCAAAGCCGAGGACATCTTTGCTTCACTGGAAGAGCGGGACCGCACCATCCCCAACGGCGGCCGATTAAGCAAAGCCAGTTTCCAGATCAAATTTTCCGATTCCAAAACACCGCGAACCGTCACACTCAGTTCCGGAAACCGGGCTCAGTTCAAACGGGATGATGATGCAGAAATTCTTGAAGAGTGGCTGATCCGCCGTGGCTTTATCATCGTTGATTCGGAGGATGACGGTGAGTGAAACCCGGCTGTGGCAATTTTTGGAAGAGCACCCGAAGCAGAATGCCCCGTGGTGTGAATGGCAGGATGAGTTTGGCAGCTGGGATTCCTTCAATGGATTTGAAAGGAAGTTCCTGCAGCTGACCGATCATCGTGCATCTGCTGTCAATTGCCGGACGGAATGTGGACTGGGCTGCCCCAGAAAAGTTGTCGAGCATGCCGCCGATGATATTGCTGCGGTGTGCCCTGAGCAGGAAGAGAAGCCTTATAATCTCAGCAAGAGGGATGTGCTGGTCTATACATTGAACCGGTCAGCTTTCCAAAAAAGTATCTGTACTGGGCTGGGAATTACTCGAAATGAAAATACCCTCGACGGCATTCCCGGTGTTTGCCGTCTGGGTGATTACACGCCGACCGCCGGGTTCAATTTCCCGGTTTATCTGACCTTCAAGAATGACCCGGACGAACTTCTTGAAAACGTCAGAAATATCAGTCTGCTTGGGCAGGACCCTTATGCGCTGATCATTCCAACCCGCAAGCAACTGACACCCCGGACCGAGGATCTGCTTAGCCGGAGTGGTTCAATATGTATCGTTCTGAGCGAGGAATTGTCTATTCAAGCCAATGGCAGCCTGAAGGCTCTTAGGTCAGCGACCGATGTATTTGCAACCTTTCAAGCAGATGTTCCGGAGCCGGATTCCGGTGGTATGGTCCATTTCGACACGCCTGCCGGTATCAGCTGGAGCGGCATCACCATCAAGTTTATTGATGGGTATACCGTTTCCATCCGCACCAACAAATCGCATGGCCAATACAATTACACCCAGATGGGAATGGCCAATACCAGAAACGGGAACCCGACAATCCCTTGGGAGCTCTTCAGAGCCTTTGCTGATTCTCGCGGTCAGATTGATTGGCAGAGCCAGCATGCATCCTTCAAGGTCAAGGACCAGAAACCGCGCCTGTCAAAAAAGCTGCGTGAGTTTTTCCGGCTAACAGACGACCCGATTGAATACTTGAAGGAAGAAGGCTGTTACCGATGCCTTTTCACAATCAAGCCTGAGGGGGATGACGATTCAGCCTATATCAACGAGGATGCGCTCTATGAATAAAGTCAGACCGTCGGCGGAGCAGGTGTCCATGTATCTGGAGCGGTGGGATTCACTGGACAATTATGTACTGCAGGAGAGCAGCCTCAGAAAACTGTTCGCTGAGACGTATCCCCGAAATATTGATATGGATGATGTCCTGATCAAGGTCTGCTCACTGAACGATTTTTACAGCACAAACATCTTTTCACCATTCACCGTTGCCAAGCACATCGTTGATTTGGATATCGATCGACGCCTCGCAAATCGGGATTTGACTCTGGTAAACGACATTGCCGTGGTTAAGGTTAACGGCCAGAAGACCATCAATTTTTACTCGTTTGCCACCAAGTACTGCAGCCACCATTTCCCGGAGGACTATCCGATCTACGATAGCTTTGTGGAAAAGATGCTCATACACTTCAAGCGGGTGGTTTTCCCCGACCATTTGATGTCTTAACACAACCGCAAAATACCGTCATTCGGCTAAATGCTTAATCTGAAAGGATATCTGCAACCGGACGCGTGTCGGACCCTGTCCGAAGAAAACAGAGAATACCGGCCAAAACAGAGAATGAACGTGGGGAGAATGGAGAGAAACAGGTGGCTGGAGAGAGGTTCCGGAAAGATGTCAAAACGGCCGAAACCCTTTGAATACAAGGGGAAATAGAAAACCCGTCTACCCAGAGGATCACTCTGGAGAGACGGGTTGTCTTTTTTCAAATGGTGGAGATGGCGGGAGTCGAACCCGCGTCCAGAAACCTTCTGCCATCAGTTTTTTACATGCTTAGCACTACCGGTAGTTTTAATGAGTTTTTGCCGGGTAGCCAAGGCAAATCCTCACGAGTCCGTTTAAAGTTTAACCCGCTAAACTCGGACTGAATAACGGGCGAAAGCTGTGTTAAGTGACTTCTGAGTTACCCCCACAGATAAAGGTAGTCAAAAGCTAGCCAGTTTTTAAGCAGCTAGAGCGTAATTATCATCGTTTGCAATTACTTTAAGTTTCCAGACTGTTTTACGAGAGTACTGAAATTTCTCGGCATGAACTTCAGGGTTCCAATCTCTGTCGAAGCCGTTTCATCCCCTTATTTAATAGTATAAGGGCGAAGTGGTCAGTTTTCAATTGGCCCGGACTGTTTAAGCTGTGTAAATCACTTAAACCATGAAAAAAGTAGTCACAATTAGGGAAATTATTAATTACTTATATTGATACTTAGCAATATACTTAATTCATCATATAAATAGACAGGTTGAATATTAAAAGGTTCAACTTATATTCAATCTATATAAGCTATAAGATAAAACAGCAACAACACATAACAAAAAAATAACTGTAAAAAAGAATACTGGAGAGTATAAAATGAAAAAACTAATAATTGCAGCCGCTATTGTTGGAGCTGTTACGATTTCCGCCTCGGCTTCTGCTTGGTGGGGTGGTCCATGGAGTGATGATAGTGACAGTAATACCAACTTAAACGGTAATGCTTATGGCAATGGCTGGGGTGATGGTTCTGCTGATGCCGATATGGATGGTGATGTAGAAATAACCATTAAAGCCCGTGGCCGCGGTCGTAGCCGTGGTAATACCCGCGGTTCTCTGGAAGGCAGTGGTTATGGTAATGGCTATAATAACCTGGACAACCGCTATCAGGGTTATGGTGATCAGCGTTATATCAACAATGATTATCCTCCCTATGGTTACGGTTATGCACCTTATGCAGCCCCTACACCACCTCCAGCAGTGGCACCTGCAGCAGCACCCGCAAAACAGGATGCCGCCAAAAAATAACTCATACTGGCTGATTTATCAACCCGTTTAGTTACAGGCTAAAGCAATACAAAGCCCGTCTTTCTTCTGAGAGACGGGCTTTTTTGTCTGCAGATATGGATATACGCTC
Source organism: Alviniconcha strummeri (assembly GCA_963584105.1). Classification (NCBI taxonomy): domain Eukaryota; kingdom Metazoa; phylum Mollusca; class Gastropoda; family Provannidae; genus Alviniconcha; species Alviniconcha strummeri. Next base: position 11,881,477 of record OY757545.1, read on the forward strand.
TGAAATTCAGGATAATAAGCCGAAATTTGATTTAAAGACAAGAACTTGAATGGATATACATAATCACCCAGATTTACACTCGGAACTGGGGCCGGAAGTTTATGTAGTGGATGCCACCGAGCAGAACTTTGAGCATACCGTTATTGAGGAATCGCATAAACGGCTGGTTTTAGTTGATATCAGTGCTGACTGGTGCGGACCCTGCCGGGTTTTAATGCCCATTCTGGATAAACTATCCAAAGCCTATGGTGGTGAGTTTTTACTGGCAAAGGTGGATGCGGATGAAAATATGCGTATTGCCGGGCGTTATAAAGTACGCGGATTTCCTACCGTTATTGCTTTTGTTAATGGCGAGGAAGTGGATCGCTTTCATAGCGCTCAGCGGGAGCCGTTTGTGGAAGAATTTATTGAGCGACATCTGTTTTAATAACCGCTCTAATATCAGCTCTGAGCAAAATATTCGTCCAGATATTCTTCAAAACTCTGTGTGTCAGACGCTTCTATCTGCTGCTGTTTTTTAATAGATTTTTCTGTTTCACCTATATAAAACTGCTCCTGTTCCGGGTTTAGCTCAATATTTTTATAATAATGAAAATGCTGGCGGGACATGCGTTCAGCAAAACGGTGGAAACTTTCATGATCCTGGCGCATATCATCCAGCATTCGGGCTGAGGGAGTCAGTTCCGGATCCTGAACAGCCTGAGTCTGCTTATTTAAGCTGGCGGTATAGGGCTTGTGCGGATCGTCACTATCCAGTAATTCACATACTCCTGTCATTTCCTGCATAACTTCCATGGCCCAGTCTTTTAAACGGTATTGTTTTTGCTGACGAGACAGTTTAAGACCAGGCATCCGCCCCCTGTGGGCAGTAAGCATTTCATTGTGATCAATTTCAGCCTGTTCAGGCAGCTCAATAATCGGGCTGTCCTGCAATAAACAGAATAATAAAAAGGCTTCGAGAAAATACAGCTGATCCTCATTGACGCCCAGCGGATCGTAGGCATTGACATCCAGGGAACGCAGTTCAACATATTTTACACCGCGTTTGCGCAAGGCAATATTGGGTTTTTCATTCCCCTGCAGGAGCTGTTTGGGACGTATAGTGGAATAGTATTCATTTTCAATTTGCAGAATATTGTAATTTAACTGCTGATACTGACCGTCCACCAGAAAGCCGAATTTTTTATAACCTTCATAGGACGTATTTATGGCCCAGGTCAAGCTGGCAATATAAGAGTCAATGTCTTTATAGCAAGCCTTAATACCGGTCTCGTTTTCCTTATTATTCTGATAGCCGATATCTCCCATACGCAGGGAGGTAGCATAAGGTTCATAATAGGTACTATTATCAAACTCCGCCAGTGTCGTAGAACCGCCCACTAAAAAGGACTTGCACACGGCCGGAGAAGCACCGAACAGATAAGGCACCAGCCAGCCCATACGCTGACTGTTGCGGATCAGGTCAAAATAACGGCTATTAATATAATCCTGTAAGTCCCGGCTATCGCCTTCTATTTCCTGCAGTACGAGCCAGAAGGATTCTACCAGGGAAAAATTAAAATGCACTCCGGCAATCACCTGCATTACCCGGCCGTAACGATGACCCAGTCCCCGGCGATAAACGGTTTTCATGGTACCGGCATTGGAACTGCCGTAGCGGGCCAGAGGAATACTGGACTCACCAGCCACCACACAGGGCATACTGGTGGCCCAGAGAATTTCATTGTCTAGGTTTTGATAGACAAACTTCTGGGTATTTTGCAGAAAATTCAGGGCATCTTTAATATTTTCAAAAGGCGGAGTAATAAACTCCGTCAGGGCTTCAGAATAATCCGTAGTGATATAAGGATGCGTTAATGGCGAGCCCAGAGCTTCAGGGTGGGATAATAAAGACAGTGTACCCGTATGACTGACCCGCAGACTTTCCTTTTCCAGGCCGATTTTATTGCCGGCAAACAACGGGGAAGCAGATAATGCTTTTAAGGCATTCAGACGTCTGGTAAATTCCTGATACGGCATTTATGAGTCCTGCCCGGGCGTCTGAATAGCGTATAAACCGCTGGTCACATAAGACTGGTACAGATACCTTAGTAATACCATAATAACCGCTGAAACCGGCAGTGCAATCAGCACCCCCACAAAACCGAATAACTGACCGCCCACCATAATGGCAAAAATAACGGCCACCGGATGCAGACCAATTTTGTCACCCACCAGCAACGGCGTTAACAACAGGCTTTCAATTAACTGGCCGATACCAAAAACAATTTCAATGGGCATTAACAGGCTCAGATCCTGAAACTGTATCAAGGCGGCAATAATAGCTGCCAGAACGCCGACAATAAATCCCAGGTAAGGCACAAAGCTGACCAGACCTGCCAGCAGCCCCACCAGCAGAGCAAACTCCAGTCCGGCTATCCACAATCCCACGGAATAAATAAAGCCCAGACAGGCCATAACCAGCAGCTGACCGCGTAAAAATGCCGCCAGTACTTCATCTGATTCCCTAGCCAGACGAGCTACCAGAGGTTCTATATGACGAGGAAGAAGGTGATCGATTTTTTCCATGAGAATATCCCAGTCACGCATAAAGTAAAAGGCAATAACGGGAATTAAAACCATATTGGATAGCCAGGCCAAAATCAGCATACTGGACTGGGAAATAGAATTAACCACCTGCCCGGCCAGTCCGCCAATGCTCTGCCAGTTTTCCCGCAGGGCAATTTTAAAACCTGAGAAATCCAGTCCGCCATCAGCCGGATCAGTATGTGTTAAATTCAGAATATAAGGCATAACTTTCTGCTGAATAAAATCAATAAAATCCGGAAGCTTGCGATACAGTGCCATAATCTGGCTTTCGAGCAGCGGTACCAGTAGCACCAGTACTAGCAGTAAAACGGAAGTAAAAACTACAAAGACAATGGTCACGGACAGGGTTCGGGACAGTTTTCTGGCTTCCAGCCGATCCACCAGGGGGTCGCCCAGATAACCAATCAGGGCCGCAACCAGGAAGGGTGTTAATATGGGCGATAACAGATAAAACAGCCAGCCGATTAACAGCACTATGGACAATAACATCCACTTTTGTGATTCGCTCATCACTCAATCCTTAAACAGTCCTTAAATTTATCCCTGTGGTTGCGTTATCTTAACGCACCAGCCAGTATTCCAGATCAGATATTAATGTACGGGATGATCTTTTCGCCGTACTATTGTTTTGTCCCTGAATATTCTGTCCCTGGGGGTTATCCATGGAAGTGGAGGTACCTGCATCAAGAGATTTAAGGGCTTTTTCCCTTTCAGACAGAGCTGAACCCGGATCATGGCCTTTTCCCCGCTCATGGCTGTTATCCAGAATGACCGGTTTAAACTCCCGTGCATCATTAAGGTTTGCATCTAGGCTATTATTATGACTACGCTCAACACTATTGAGCATATCACCCAGTCGAATTTCCTGGATCAATGCGTTTTTATTACCCCGGTAGGTAATTTTATAAACCACTCTGTCCTGCTGCGTCATAAGCAGCCCCTGTGCTTTAACACTGGCCAGATTACGCAGGTAATCATCCAGTTCCTGAAACTCCTGGAAGTTGCTGACATTATTGATCTGCACCAGCACATCATTAGCACTATCGGTATCACTGCTGACCTGGGCAAACTGCTGGGCCAGCCGATCCGCCAGCTCATCAATACCGGCTGACAGTAAATGTGTCTGATCCTTATCCTGTAATTGCCAGCTCTGCGCCTGTCCCAACATTAACAGATTCCATTGGCTGTTCCAGACACCTTTTTTATTCTGCATCAGGCGGATGGTTAAAACTGCCTGGGACTGGTAACGCCGTGAAGCCAGTAAAATGGCATCATTAAAATTACCCCAGATATCCGTGGCAGAAATATTATTCTGATCCTGTAGATCCAGAAATGGGAACGTTAGGGGAATAGCCCGCTCATCAGCCTGCTGTTTTAAGGCTTGGTATATTTGCGGTTGTTCATATTCACTTTGCAAAGCCCGCTGACCGCCCGTATCCATGGCCAGCCACACCAGGGTATTAGGATGCACCCTGCCCCAGATCGGCAACTGAGCCTGTTTAAGCATGCTGTCAATCATACCGGGATTAAAACGTACCCAGAACCATTTCTCTTTTTTCGGTTCTTTTTGCAGATCGGTTTGTCCCGGATTGTTGTCTGCATCACTGTCAGTCGTTTCAGGCGCTTTAAAATCATAACGAAACTGGGAAATAGCATCCTGGGCTTTGGCCAGCATAGCAGGATAAGCTGTTGAGGCGCTGATATCTGAATGTCCGGTAACTTTTATCAGCACATGGGTAAAGGCTTCTTCAATAAGCTGTTTTTCCGGTTTATTTTCACTGACCTTAATGGTGGCTTCATACAGCTTGACAGCACTGCCAGCAAACACCTGGCCACAGACCAGCAGGTTAAAGAAAATCAGCCCGGCCAGAAGCGCTAAGCGGCTGTGCAGTTTACCCTGTAATAATAAGTTTAATTTCATATTTTCTATCCAGATTACCTGACCCGATAGGGTATCAAAAAATGCCTCCTGAGTATATCCATCTGGATTCCATAACTGTGTTTGCAGTATAATGCCTGTTTTAATTTACACTAGCTAGGAGTACTAGGTGAGTAAACAATCGCTCAGTTATCGTGATGCCGGGGTTGATATTGATGCAGGCAATTCTCTAATCGAACACATCAAGCCGTTCACCAAAGCCACGCATCGGCCCGGCGTATTAAGCGGACTGGGCGGTTTTGGCGCCCTGTTTGAACTGCCCCTGGACCGCTATAAAAACCCGGTACTGGTTTCCGGTACCGATGGCGTAGGTACCAAGCTGAAACTGGCACTTAACATCGGCAAACATGATACGATTGGTATTGATCTGGTGGCCATGTGTGTCAATGATCTGATTGTTGCCGGTGCCGAGCCGTTGTTCTTTCTGGATTATTATGCCACCGGTCATCTTGATCTGGATACCGCTACTGATGTAATAAAAGGGATCAGTGAAGGCTGTCAACTGGCCGGTTGTGCTCTCACTGGCGGCGAAACGGCAGAAATGCCCGGCATGTATGAAGGTGATGATTATGACCTGGCCGGCTTCAGCGTCGGAATTGTGGAAAAAGAACAGATCATTGACGGCTCCAAAGTCCGTCAGGGTGATATACTGCTAGGACTGGCTTCCAGCGGCCCGCATTCCAATGGTTACTCCCTGATCCGCAAAGTCATAGAAGTGTCTGGGGCTGATTTAAACAGTGCTTTTGACGGTGACACCTTGGGCAACCGTTTACTGGAACCCACCCGAATTTATGTTAAATCCCTGCTGGCTCTGGCTCAGCAGGTGGATATTCATTCCCTCTCCCATATTACCGGCGGCGGTCTACTGGAAAATCTGCCTCGGGTCATGCCGGCCAATACCCAGGCCGTTATCCAGTCAGACAGCTGGCAGCGGCCTGAAGTCTTTAACTGGTTACAGGAACAGGGCAATATTGAAGCCACTGAAATGTACCGTACCTTTAACTGTGGTATCGGCATGGTTGTGGTAGTAGCGCCTGAGCAGCAACAACAGGCCATTGAACTGCTTGAGCAACAGGGTGAAACCGTATTTACTCTGGGCACCATTGAAGCCAGTGATAATGAAGAACCCACTGTCAGTATTATTTAATGACAGAAGATAACAATAGCTCTGTACCTGCCCTGCCGATTGTAGTCCTTCTGTCCGGCAGCGGCAGTAACCTTCAGGCCATTATTGACCGCATAAGCGAGGACCGGCTTAATGCCCGGATTATGGCGGTGATCAGTAATAAGGCCGATGCCTACGGTCTGCAGTGGGCGCAACAGGCCGGTATTCCTACAGAAGTCATTGAACATCACCAGTTTGACAGCCGGGAAAGTTTTGATACCCAGTTAATTAAAACCATTGATAAATACCAGCCCGAGCTGATTGTACTGGCCGGTTTTATGCGTATTCTGACCGATGAATTTGTCAATCATTATTACGGTAAAATGATTAATATCCATCCCTCATTATTGCCCAAATACCGGGGCCTGCATACCCACCGCAGAGCACTGGAAGCCGGTGATAATGAGCATGGTTTAAGCATTCACTTTGTCAGTTCCAAACTGGACGGCGGCCCAGTTATTTTGCAGAAAACCGTACCGGTAATGGCCGGTGATACAGAACAGGTACTGGCACAGCGAGTACTGGCAGAAGAACATAAGGCCTACCCGCAGGTCATTCAATGGATTGCAGAAAAACGGCTGCAATTATCCGGCAACCAAGTTTTATTAGACGGCAAACCGGTATGAACAAAATGTTATTATCTAAACTATCGCTATTGCTGTTATTGTTCTTTAGTATCGCCTCAGCTACCTTAAGAGCCGATGCGTCACATTCACATCCCGGCACGACTCTGAGACCCTTTGTCGCTATCTATATGGTGACCGCTATGGGACTGGAAGGCATTAATGTCACTAACTCCCTAAGCTTAAGTAACAAAGATAATGGCAAGGAAGATGACAGCGAAGTCTTCTATCATTTTAAATCCTATTCCATACCCGTTGGTCTGCTGGCTTTTAAAAAAGATGAGACCCGCAATGAACAAAGCGAAGGCCTGATCCGGGATAATAAAATTTATCCCCAGAAATACAGTTTTTTACAGATACGGAACAATACGACCCGCCGCAATGTTGAACTGCTGTTTGACTGGGATAAAAAAGAAGTCACCAATCACCACAAGCACAAAAACAGTAAATGGGTTATGGATATACCAGACAGCACTGTTGACAAGCTCTCTTATCAGCTGGCCATGATGCTCTTTCTGCAAAATAATGAAACCCGGCAGGATAAAGAATTTCGCCTGAATATTGCCGATGGCGGACGCATTAAGGAGTATGATTTTAAAATTCTTGGGGAAGAAAGAGTCTATACTTCACTGGGCAGTTACAAAACCCTGAAAATTTATCATCACCGTTACAGGAAGGACAAAAATATTACCCTGTGGTGCGCTCCCGAGCTGAATTACCTGCCAGTTAAAATTGTTCAAGAAGAACCAGGCAAACCGGACTTTGTTTCTACCTTGGTTTCCTATCAGGAAGGCATGACCGGAAATTAAAACGTAAGTTCTTTTGCCTGATTTTCAGGAACTTCTGTATTTAATGATCCGCTTTTTCCTGCTCATGAACAAGAGTATTCAGTAAACGAACCACCTGATCACTAGCATTTTCCACCGTTTCAAAGCCCTGCACAATTTGCTCCTTAACCACCTTATCCTGCTCCCAGTTCTGGCCAATTAATTCAATAATTGCATGGGTTGCCTTATGGACATGGAATGTGGTTTTTCCAGATCTTTAAAGGCCTGAAGCTGACCGAAATACTCCTGTCCTTCACCCTCGTAATACCATTTACCCAGATTACAGTTATGATAATCCACACTAACGGCTCTGGCCTCATCAGATTCCTGACCCTGACTCATGGCAAGATAGACATTCTGTTTATAGACTAGGTGATCAACTTTAACCAGGGAGGCAAAATTAACCTTCTGTGCATAGGAAATTTTATTTAAGGTAGTCTGTGTGGCTGTAGAGAAGCTGGTAAAACGTTTTTCAAAGGCCTTAATCTGTTCCTGAGATTCATTAGTCATTTCCCGCATCTGTTCTGAATCCACCAGCATTTTTTTCGTTTCACTGGTAATGCTCGCAATCATAGTGGTAATTTCATCGGTCGCATCCTTGGTATTGGCTGCCAGAGTTCTGACCTCATCGGCCACCACGGCAAAGCCCCTGCCCTAATCACCGGCACGCGCAGCTTCAATGGCCGCATTTAATACCAGCAGATTGGTCTGTTCTGCAATACCGGCAATCATGGTAATGACATCATTCATTCTTACACTGTGTTCATTCAGGCTTTCAATCGCATTACTGGTTACATCCACTCGATTCATTACTTCTTTGGGCACTTTAACAATATGCTTTAGTTCCTGTTGAGCACTGGCAACATCATCGGCATTTTACTGATATTCAAATTACTCAGACGGGATAATAAGTCATTGCGATTAACATAAGCGGCATTTTTTTCCATAATTCCTAGTGCCAGGTTCAGATTTTGCAGTGAAACTTTAAAATCACCATGTAACCCTTCCGGCTGGGTTTTACGAAAAAACTGCCCTGAGAAGCCGAGTTAAAAGTAGTATTTACTTCCCTGAAAAAAGGTTCGATCTGATCCAGCAGATCATTAATATGCCAGGCCATATCATACAGTTCTTTTTCTACATTAATATTGGTAATTCTACTGCCAAACCGGCCATGACTGGCATCACTCATAATTTCTGTGTGCGACGCGAGTCGTAAGCGCTTGAATTCATAGGGTTTGTATAAATTCTATGAAGTCCAGAAGGGTTTGTCAAACCCTTCTGGATTATGTAAGCAACCCCGCGCGATTGAGCGCCACCATGAGATTGACATAGAGTGAAAAAGTCAATCGGTTCCTTGACAGAACTACCCTCTCACCTGTATTCATTCTGAATACTCACCATGGTGTATAAACCGGTTAATTCTAAACGGTTTATCACAACCAAACTTACGGTGTAAGCCGTATATCCAATTGTTCCATATAAAGCATTTTATAAGAGGAACCAACCATTCAGCTGGTTGTAGCCTATGGACGAGGCATTATTGGTAACAATTCTGTCTTAAGCGTCTTGACAATGTAACCACTCTCTTGAGTCTCTTTTGCTGTGAAGTGAAAAAATGGATGTCGTTCGTATCAAAACGACTGAGGTACCAGGCTAAACAATAAGGCTAACAAATGTGAATCCTTGATAAACACCGTAATGTGGAACAGGTTTTATGATGCTCAACGGCCTGTCTGTGCGCTGGTTATTCTACTTTAGAATTAGAATACGCTGACATTATAGCCACCGGTGGAAAAAAGGAGCCTAAATTGTTTGTGTTGGATATGCGGAACACGGTAAGCCCGTATTTCTCCAGAAAACTGGAAAGTAACCTGTAAGGGGAGCCAACAGGAATGCGGGTAAAGGAATGTGGAAAAAGCTAAGGCCAGACTGTAATGGTCTGGATAGGATTGGAAACAATCTAACCGGAAATGGTGCCCACTTCCACATGGTCTCTCATTGCGAGAGCGCCTGTTTTAACCAATCGGATTTAATTTTGTAGTCTGAAAAGAAAAAAATTGAATCTAAACCAGAAACCCTTGTGAGGATAGAAATATCCCCACAAGGGGCACTTTCTATTCTCCAACAAGAGTTTCAAATACTCAAAAGGAAAATAGCATGATGAGTGCAGCCCCACAAGTTGTACCTGCATTTTCCGGATCGTATGAGAACTGGCACCAGATTAACTGGTACGAGGTCAATCAAACGGTTCATGGCACGCAGGTTCGTATCGCAAAGGCAGTTCGGGAAAACAAATGGCGCAAGGTTAAAAACCTGCAAAGGATGTTAACCCGTTCGTTTAGTGACAAAGCATTAGCGGTTAAACGAGTAACTGAAAATCGGGGAAAGCGAACGCCAGGAATTGATGGTAAAACGTGGTCTACCCCTGATGCTAAATGGCACGCAATAAAGGATCTGGTTCGTAGAGGATATAAACCTTCTCCATTAAGAAGAATTTATATTCCCAAGAAAAACGGCAAAAAGAGACCTTTAGGCATTCCGACAATGAAAGACAGGGTCATGCAGGCGTTATATAAGCTGGCACTGGAACCTGTATCGGAAACACTGGCTGACTGGAATAGCTATGGGTTTAGAGTGCACCGCTCAACAGCGGATGCTAGCATTGGATGTTTCAATGCGCTCAACAAACCCAATTCTGCACAGTGGATTTTTGAAGCTGACATTGCAGGCTGTTTCGATAATATAAGTCATGACTGGTTACTGGAGAATATCCCTATGGATAAATCCATACTCAGAAAATGGCTAAAAGCCGGTTTTATGGAATCCAGAAGCTTGTTTTCAACAGAAGCGGGAACACCGCAAGGTGGTATTATCTCGCCAATGCTGGCAAACATGGCACTGGACGGACTGGAACGCGAACTCAGGAAACGGTTCAAACCGTCTAACTGGAAGATTGCAGGAAAGTACAAAATGAACTTTGTAAGATATGCGGATGACTTTATTGTAACGGGAATTTCAAGAGAATTTTTGGAGAATGAAGTTAAACCGGTAGTGGAGGAATTTTTGACTAAGCGGGGCTTAGCCTTGTCAGTAGAAAAGACCAAAATTACCCATATTGATAAAGGGTTTGATTTTCTTGGATTTAATGTGCGAAAGTACAAAGGTGTGTTACTGATTAAACCTTCAAAGAATAATATCAAGGCATTCCTGACTAATATCCGAGAGACCATAAATAGCCACAAGATGGTGACAATGGAGGTATTATTGATATTACTTAGTCCGATCTGAATAAATCATAGTGCATTGATTTATAAGGAAATACTGGCGAATTATGGGTGTTAGATTTGCAGGTTTTTGGTAAAATAAGCCTTATTACCTTGCAAATTTCCAGACCAGAATGAAGCCAAAGAAACAGCCAAAAATACCTCAGGAAGACCTGTTCAGGATGCGCCTTGAAAACATGCTGGACATAAACCATGAGTTGATTAAGTTATCAAAACACATAGACCGGGAAAGTCTTGATAAAGAGTGGGGCGCTCTGTTTGTATCCACTAAAGGTGCTCCTGCCATACGCACTCGATTGATTGCAGGATTGCATTACCTGAAACACCTGCATGATTTATCAGATGAACAGGTAGTAAAAGGCTGGACAGAAAATCCGTACTGGCAGTATTTCTGTGGTGAAGAATACTTTCAGCATAAGATGCCCATACACCCTGCGACCATGACCAAATGGCGTAACCGGCCGGGTAAATCAGGCAGTGAAAAATTACTGATTGAAACCATTAAAGCCGGACTAAAGAGTAAAACCATAAAGCCCGGTAGTTTAAAGAAAGTCACGGTAGATACTACCGTACAGGAAAAGAACATCGCTTTTCCAACCGATTCAAAGCTCCTGAACAAAGCCAGAGAAAACCTGGTTAAACTGTCCAAAGAGCACGGTATTAAACTGCGCCAGAACTATAATCGGGTTGGGCCGCAATATGTACTAATGGCCAGTCGTTATGCTTATGCAAAACAGTTTAAACGCATGAAGAAAATGAACAATAAACTGAAATCCCGTTTAGGTCGTGTTAAACGGGATATTGAACGACAACTGACCAACTATTCTGTTGATATTCAGTCTCTGTTTGAAGTAGCTCTAAAACAGGCTCAGAAACTGATTGAGCAGGAGCAGCACAGTAAGAACAAGCTTTACAGTTTACATGCACCGGAAGTCGAGTGTATCAGTAAAGGCAAAGCTCATAAGCCTTATGAATTTGGAGTTAAAGCCAGTATCGCGGTAACTAACAAGGAAGGCTTTGTTATTGGCGCTCAAAGTTGTCCGGGCAATCCTTATGATGGACATACCTTGCTGCCACAACTGGAACAGATAAAACAGTTTACAGCCGTACAACCGGAACAGTGCTTTGTTGACCGGGGTTATCATGGACATGAAGTAAAAGATACGAAAGTTTTTATCTCAGGTCAGAAGCGAGGCGTTACCCGAAGTATTAAAAAGGCATTAAAACGGCGCAGTGCGATTGAGCCTGAAATTGGTCATATGAAAAATGATGGCCGTTTAGACCGCTGCTACCTCAAAGGTGCAGTCGGTGATGCCATTAATGTGGTTATGGTAGCCGCTGGTCATAACTTAAGAAAGATCCTCAATAAGCTCCGGCTTTTGTGGCTCAAAATTATTTCCGGTTTGATGGGATATTTTATCAAACCAGAACAATCAGCCGCTTTAAACGAGGGTGTAAAAATAACTGTGTAAACGCTCATTGCGGTGGTTTAAGTCAGCAGTGGTAAAATGAATAAACCTGAAATACCACCTCCATAGTGAACAGCCTACCTTCCAAAGTCAGGCTATCAAGGAGCTTCCTTTCAGGACTCCTCCTTGACACCCTGCCTTTTCCAGGTATTTGCTCACCATGGGGGCGGAATTTCTCTTCGACTGAAGTCGACATTATTAACCCCCTGCCGGTCTGAACCATCTTTTGTTACCCTATAACAAGGAATACAGCGATGAGTAAGACAATGAACAAAGACAAGTTACAGGCCCTGGCCAACGAACTGGCTAAAGATTTAAAAACCCCTCAGGATTTAAGCGACCTCAGTGCTCAACTGACTAAAATGACCGTTGAAGCCGCTCTGAATGCCGAAATGGATTATTTTCTGGATAAGGAAGAGGGCAATAGCCGCAATGGCTACAACCGAAAACAGTTAAAAGGTGAGCACGGTCAGTTTGAACTGAATACCCCCAGAGACAGACAGTCCAAATTTGAACCTCAGCTGGTCAAAAAGCGCCAGACCCGTATCACCGGCATGGATGACCAGATTATGGCGCTGTATGCCAAAGGCATGAGCACTCGTGATATTGTGGATACCTTTGAGGAAATGTATGGGGTGGATATTTCACCCGCCCTGGTCTCTCAGGTGACCAATAGCATCATGGAACGGGTAGTGGAATGGCAGTCACGTCCACTGGAGCCAGTTTACCCCATTGTCTATCTGGACTGCATTGTGGTTAAAATCCGCCAGGATAAGCGGGTTATCAATAAAGCTGTTTATCTGGCTCTGGGAATTAACCTGGAGGGTAAAAAAGAACTGCTGGGTATGTGGCTCTCAGAAAATGAAGGGGCTAAGTTCTGGCTCTCTGTATTGACTGAATTACAGAACAGAGGCTTACAGCATATCTTAATCGCCTGTGTGGATGGCTTAAGCGGTTTTCCTGAAGCTATTAATACGGCCTACCCTCAGGCCAGAGTTCAGTTGTGTATTGTGCATATGGTCAGAAATTCACTGAAGTTTGTGCCCTGGAAGGACTATAAAGCAGTTACAGCGGATTTAAAGCAAATCTACCAGTCTGCAACTGAGCAGGAAGCAGCACTGGAATTAGAGCGGTTTGCTCAAAAGTGGGATGATAAATACCCGCAAATCAGCCGGTCATGGAAGGCGCACTGGCCCAACCTTATCACGCTGTTTGATTATCCTGAGGATATCCGGCGGGTTATTTATACCACCAATGCCATTGAGTCAGTGAACAGTGTTATTCGCAAGGCTATTAAGAACCGGCGACTGTTTCCTAACGATGATTCTGCTATGAAGGTGATTTATCTGGCTATCCAGTCGGCTTCCAAAAAATGGACAATGCCCATCAGAAATTGGAAAGCAGCTATGAATCGATTTATAATCGAGTTTGAGGAGCAGTTGGCTCCTTATATTTAAATAAGAGCGGATACACAGTTTAATTTACACTGTCCTTTAAACCTGGCTTGATGTCAGACTTAAAACGGTATTATTCAGGTTGAACTATATAAGAATTTTCAGGCAGTGTTCGCTCTATATCCAGAGGCTGTATGTTTGGCTTCATTGTAGTATCTTCTTAAGATTAAATAAAAATAGAAAACCATCTGTTTGAGAATAGGCAACAGATACAGATTATTCAAATTAAACCTAAATTAATCAAAAATAAAAACAGGAGTTCAGGATCTATGATAAACATCAGTTTTTTAGAAAAGAAATAAAGATTGAACATGGACAGAATGACCATGCTCGTAAGGTTTTTTAAAAAATTACAGGCACTCTCCAACAGACTGTTCAGCACAGATCCGACCATCCACCCAGGTGACATTACCCAGTTTAGCCTGGATCAGTATAGCGCGCTGCAGATTGGCCTTGTCCAGACGCATAGTAGTCATGGAGGCGCCATTCATATCAATGCCAGCAAGATTAGCACCCACTCTTACTGCCGAAGTACACTGGGCATTCGGTTCAAATTTACAGGCCTTATTGACATCATCGATAAAGTCGATATCATCCGTCCAGGCATGAGCATTGGAGATAAGACTGCCGACAAGCAATCATTGACGATTGTAGTAAGCTTTTCATTTTATAACCCTCAGGAAAAGAAAAAACTTAAAATGCCCTTTTTATTTTTTAGACCACACTGCAAACATACTGTTTTCAGTCTGTCTTTGTTTAAGTTAGTAAGGGCTTGATTGTGTAAAACAGGCTAATATTAATAGAAATCGAATTAAAAAAACATTGATATAAAGCAAATGACCAAAAAATTATCTTAAATGGACTTTTCCAAGGCTTCCAGCAAGGCATCACGTAATTCTAGCTGTTGTTCAATATCCTCAACTTTCAAATGACGTAAGGCAATATCCTGTACTGTTTCCAGTTTTTGCTGGTATAACCAGCGTTGCTGAAAACATTCAAAATCAAATTTATTTCCCTGCAGGCATTCACCCGCCAGGCCTGTTGGTTCACTAAAGACAACTTCACTGGCCAGCATCACTTCATAAGCATAGGAATAGCCGTCAATTTCACCATTTTTGGCTATCATATTATAGACATACTGGGGGATCACACCCGGTTCCAGAATCGGTTTAGAAGCAAAAAGCTCGTCCAAGTCAATTCTGGCAGACGGTGAAAATGTTTCTCCCTTAAAAGAGAATTTTATTGTGGCAGTAATACTATTAGTCATAATCAGGTTCTCGGCGTAACCACCCCTGTTTGCCCTTGGTATTTACCGTTTTTATCTTTATAGGAAATATCACATTCCTCATCCGATTCAAAAAACAGCATTTGTGCAACGCCTTCATTAGCATATATTTTTGCCGGTAAAGGCGTAGTATTAGAAAATTCCAGTGTCACATGCCCTTCCCATTCCGGTTCCAGGGGGGTTACATTAACAATAATACCGCAGCGGGCATAGGTGGATTTACCCAGACAGACTGTCAGAACTTTTCTTGGAATACGAAAATATTCCACAGTACGTGCCAAGGCAAAAGAATTGGGCGGGATAATACAGATATCGGACTCAACATCCACAAAGCTGTTATCGTCAAAATCCTTAGGATCAACAATAGCGGAATTAATATTGGTAAATATTTTAAACTCCCTGGAACAGCGTACATCATAGCCATAGCTGGAAGTACCATAGGATACAACCCTCTGACCATTTAGTTCTTTAACCTGCTTGCCTTCAAAAGGCTCTATCATGCCTTCATTTTCAGCCATGGAACGGATCCAGTGATCGGATTTAATACTCATAAGAATCTGGTTCTCACATTATTTTTAAATTAGCTGCTTAAATTATTTTATTATTTATCAGATACCATAAAAAAAGCGAACCATGCCGCTTTTTTATTGCCTGCTATTATCTATTTGATAAACACTAAAAACAAGTGAGAAACAAAAAAAGCCGCTGCACAAAATTATGTACAGCGGCTTTTAAGACATTATCTGACTTTAAGTGTGTTTATTCTTAAAGCTTTTTAAAATCTTCTTAAACACTAATCATTTTTAATAACAATTTTAGGGAAACGGTTAGTGTAATCACGGGCTTTAAGTGCCAGCTTGGCCGCAACCTTACGGGCAATATCAACATACAGCTCAGTAATACGGCTATCTGGCTCAGAAACCACGGTGGGTTTACCGTCATCCGCCAGCTGACGAATGCTCATATCCAGAGGCAGGGCACCTAATAAGTCAACATTTTCTTCTTCAGACATACGCTGACCGCCGCCTTCACCAAAGATACGTTCTTCATGACCGCAGTTACTGCAAATATGAGTAGACATATTTTCTACCACACCCAGTACCGGGACATTCACCTTTTCAAACATTTTCAGACCTTTACGGGCATCCAGTAAGGCAATATCCTGAGGTGTAGTTACGATTACCGCACCACTGACAGGGATCTTCTGGGCCAGGGTCAGCTGGACATCACCGGTGCCAGGCGGCAGATCCACAACCAGATAGTCAACATCTTTCCAGCGGGTATCTTTAAATAACTGTTCCAGTGCCTGGGTGACCATAGGACCACGCCAGATCATCGGAGTATCATCATCAATCAGAAAACCAATGGACATGGTCTGGATACCGTAATTAACCAGGGGTTCCAGAGACTGACCGTCTTCAGATTCAGGCTTGCCGCTAATACCTAACATACGCGGCATACTAGGGCCGTAAATATCCGCATCGAGTACGGCAACGCTGGCACCTTCTTTAGCCAGTGCCAGTGCCAGGTTTACCGTAGTTGTGGATTTACCCACACCACCCTTACCGGACGCTACAGCAACAATGTTTTTAACACCCTGAATAGGCTGTACGCCTTTTTGCACAGCATGAATAACAATTTTACTGCTGATATTGACTTCAACTTCATCAATACCGTCAATTTCTGTTAACAGAGTGATCAGTTTTTCGCTTAATTCCTGCTCATAACCCTGATGCGGAAAACCCAGTTCAATATCAACGATTGCTTTTGAACCGTCCACCTGAACATTTTTAATACACTTGGCAGAAACCAGATCGGTTTCAAAGTAAGGGTCAATAAATTCTTTTAATTTTTCTTCAACTTGCTCTGCAGTTGCCATGGTAAAAAACTCCACCTGTTAAAGTTTGAACCTAAATAAATCAGTTGAACCTACTGCGAATGTCCATAGCACTGAATCTACAAGGCTTTCCAGAACATTTTGACTTCACCCGTAGGGTGACTACGAGTAAAGCCAAAATAACCTGTAAATCCTTGTATCTCCAGCACTCTGATCATTCTCGCTACGGTTCAACTGATTTATTTAGGTTGAATTCAAATCCGAATTCTACTAAATCCTTAGTAAATAAGTAGGGTATTATACAGATTTCTTTAATATACTCAAGAATATACTCAGGAGAGAGACCTGAGATTAAGTCTGGATGTCCGGCAAAAGCGGTTTTCAGTCCAGCCATGCTTGTGAAAGAACCGTTAAAATTGGTAAGATAGCGTGTTTTATTTTTCCACGCTCAACTTAATATTAAACAACTAACAGACTATTAATTTACCGATTATACCGTCATTAATACCCATAATTAAAATATGCGTATTAAAGGTATTAACAAAAGAGTTTTCCGTTCATGGCAACACAAGCGAATTTGACTACTGCGCAAAATAACAGCAAAAGAAAAATCCTGGTGACCAGTGCATTACCCTATGCCAATGGCTCTATTCATCTGGGACATCTTGTTGAATATATCCAGACCGATATATGGGTACGCTTTCAGAAAATACAAGGTCATGAATGTTACTATGTCTGTGCCGATGATGCTCACGGAACCCCCATTATGCTGCGAGCCCAGTCCGAAGGCATTACCCCGAAACAGCTGATTGCAGAAACCAGCAAGGAACACCAGGCGGACTTTAAGGACTTTGCCATTGCCTTTGACAATTATTACAGTACTCACAGCCCGGAAAACCGCTTTTTTGCTGAAACCATATATAACAGCCTGAACGATGCCGGCCATATCAGCAAGCGCACCATATCCCAGGCTTATGATCCTGAAAAAGAAATGTTTCTACCGGATCGCTTTATCAAGGGTGAGTGCCCCAAATGCGGTGCCGCTGATCAATACGGCGATAATTGTGAAGTCTGCGGTGCCACCTACAGCCCCACTGAATTAAAAAATGCCGTGTCTGCGGTCTCCGGGGTTAAACCGGTTGAAAAAGATTCAGAACATTTTTTCTTTAAATTACCGGACTTCGAACCCATGTTAAAGGACTGGACGGCATCCGGTCATTTACAGGATGAAGTTAGCAATAAATTACAGGAATGGTTTGAGGCTGGTCTACAGGAATGGGATATTTCCCGCGACAAGCCTTATTTTGGTTTTGAAATTCCCGGCACTACCAACAAATATTTTTATGTCTGGCTGGATGCTCCCATTGGTTATATTGCCAGTTTCAAGAACCTGTGCGACCGCGAAGGTATTGATTTTGACAGTTTCTGGGAATCAGACAGCCAGAGTGAGTTGTACCATTTTATCGGCAAGGATATTATTTATTTCCATGGTCTGTTCTGGCCGGCTATGCTGCACGGCACCGGTTTCAGAACCCCGACGGCTATTTTTGCCCATGGATTTCTGACCGTGGACGGACAGAAAATGTCCAAATCCCGGGGCACGTTTATTAAGGCCCGAACCTATCTGGAGCAATTAAATCCGGAATACCTGCGTTACTACTTTGCCGCCAAACTGGGCAGTGGAGTGACCGATCTGGATTTAAATCTGGAGGATTTTCGGCTACGGGTTAATTCTGATCTGGTGGGCAAGGTCGTTAATATTGCCAGTCGCTGTGCCGGCTTTATTAAAAAGAAATTTAACTCAACCCTGTCAGAAAGCGTCAGTGAGCCACAGCTATTTGACCAGTTTGCCGATGCCGCTGATACCATTGCACAGCATTATGAAGACCGGGAATTCAGCAAGGCCGTGCGGGAAATTATGGCCTTGGCGGATCATGCCAACCAGTATATTGATGAGAAAAAACCCTGGCAGGTCATTAAGGAAGAAGGCAGAGAACAGGAAGTACATGATGTCTGCAGTATGGGTTTAAACCTGTTCCGGCAGTTAATCATCTATCTGGCACCGGTACTGCCCGTTATGGCTGATAAAGTCGCCGACTTTTTAAACCTGGACAGCATGAACTGGGACGATGCTCAGACACCCTTAACCAGCCATGAAATTAAAAAATTCAAGCCCCTGATGATGCGGGTTGAAGATGAACGTGTGCAGGCAGTTATCGACGCCTCCAAAGAAGAACTTAAGGCAACTCAGAGCGAAGTTAAACAGGACAGCACAGCCACTAAAGCTGATAACGATTCACCTTTAAGTGCCGATCCCATTAGCGAAACCATTAACTTCGATGATTTTGCCAAAATAGATTTACGCATAACCCGTATTGTTAAGGCAGAGCACGTAGAAAAAGCCGATAAACTACTCCAGCTCACGCTGGACCTAGGCGGTGAAACCCGCAATGTCTTTGCCGGCATAAAATCCGCCTACAAACCAGAAGAGCTGGAAGGCAAACTAACGGTAATGGTCGCCAACCTGACCCCCAGAAAAATGCGCTTCGGCGTCTCCGAAGGCATGGTCCTGGCCGCCGGCCCGGGCGGGAAAGATCTGTGGATTCTGAATCCTGACGGTGATCAGGAGAATGGTGCGCAGCCTGGTATGAGAGTGAAATAGGAGAGACAGTGTTCAGCGTTCAGAAAGAGCTTTTTGTTCCTGCTCTTAATCTGAACGCTGAACGCCCACACACATGAGCGAATATTTTTTACTATTAATCTCAACCATTTTTGTTAACAACTTCGTGCTGGTTAAGTTTCTTGGCCTGTGTCCGTTTATGGGCTCTTCCAGGAAGCTGAAAGTGGCGGCGGGGATGGCGCTGGCTACTACTTTTGTGCTGACTTTGTCATCCGCCTCCAGTTATCTGGTTAACCAGTATATTCTTATTCCTCTGGATATTGAGTACCTGCGGACCATTACTTTTATCCTTGTCATTGCGGCAGTGGTTAACTTTACTGAAATGGTGGTGCATAAAACCAGTCCTATGCTGTATCAGGTGCTAGGGATGTTTCTGCCTTTAATTACTACTAACTGTGCGGTATTAGGGGTGGCCCTGCTTAATGTTCAGACCGGCTATAACTTTTTTGAATCGATTATTTTCGGTTTTGGTGCCGCGCTGGGTTTTTCCATGGTGATGGTATTATTCGCTTTCATTCGTGAGCGTCTGGCTTCTGCTGATGTTCCGGAAATCTTTCAGGGCGCTCCCATTGGTCTGATTACGGCCGGCTTAATGTCTATTGCTTTTTTAGGTTTTACCGGCCTGGATAAGGTGCTGAACTAGGATGCTCTGGGGTATACTGGCCATTATTGCTCTGGCAGCCCTGTTTGGTCTATTGCTGGGTCTGGCCTCCGTTGTCTTTAAGGTAGAATCCAGTCCGGTAGTGGATCAGATTGATGCTCTGCTGCCGCAGACTCAATGCGGCCAGTGTTCCTATGCCGGCTGTCGGCCTTATGCCGAGGCCATTGCCGCTGGTGAGGCCCCGATTAACCTCTGCCCTCCCGGCGGCGAAAATACCGTTCAGGCTCTGGCTGATCTGCTGGATGTCGAAGTTCTGCCTCTGGAAGAAGAGGAAGAAGCCCATGAAGGCCCTATTGTTGCAGTAATTATAGAAGAACTCTGTATCGGCTGTACCTTATGTATTCAGGACTGTCCGGTGGATGCCATTATTGGCGCCGCCAAACAGATGCATACGGTAATTGAAAGTGAATGTACCGGCTGTGAACTCTGTGTTCCACCCTGCCCTGTGGACTGTATAGAAATGGTGCCGATCAAACAGACTATTACCACCTGGCACTGGCCTGAACCCCAGTACGATGTTAACCATACTCCTACTGGAAATATTTTTACTACTATTGACCAGTTACTGGCGGAGAATGCTCACCCATGAGTATTAGCACACACATACAGCGCTTATGGTCTTTCCCCGGCGGCCTGAAGCTGGACGGCAGAAAACAACTGTCCAATGAAGGCCCTATTGAAAGCGCTGAAATACCCCGTCTGCTGGAAATTTCCCTGAGTCAGCATATTGGTCATCCGACTGAAGCGGTGGTTAAAGTCGGAGACAATGTCAAAAAAGGTCAGCTCATTGGTCATGCCGAGGGAACAGTCAGCGCTCCCGTACACGCTTCAAGTTCCGGTACCGTAACCGCTATTGAAGAACGGCTGGTACCCCACCCGTCCGGCCTACCAGCTTTATGTGTCATTATTGAGACTGATGGCTATGACCGCTGGGATAACTGTACACCTTTAATTTCCCTGGATGATCCGCAGCATAAAAATCTGCATGCACTGAGTGCAGAACAAATTACTGATAAGGTGGCTGAGGCAGGTATTGTCGGCCTTGGCGGTGCACTTTACCCGTCAGCTGCAAAACTGGAAACCGCCCGAAAAAAAGCCACTGATACCCTGATCATCAATGCCGCAGAATGTGAGCCGTATATTACCTGCGATGATGCTCTGATGCATAATCGTCCAGAAGAAATTATTCTTGGCATTTTGCTGATTAAAAAAATTGTGGGGGCCAGATACTGCCTGATCGGTATTGAAGACAATAAGCCTGAAGCATTTAAAGCCTTATCCGATGCCATTGCCGGTTATGAGCGGGCCATCCATGAACATTGCGAACAGACCATAGAAATCATTCAGGTACCGACCCGTTATCCGGCCGGTGGGGAAAAACAGTTAATACAGGTTCTGACAGGAAAGGAAGTCCCGACCCAGGGACTGCCTATGGATATCGGCATTATCTGTCACAATATCACCACAGCAGCGACTGTCTATCAGGCTGTTTATCGTGGTGAGCCATTAGTATCCCGTATTGTCACCATTACCGGCGGCGCCATAAAAAAACCGCAGAATATGGAAGTCGCCATCGGCACCTCTATTCGGGAAATTATGGATCAGGCCGGCTGGGATAAAAACAAGGTTGATAAAATTATAATGGGCGGCCCCATGATGGGTTTTGCCTTACCCTCTATAGACGTTCCGGTGACCAAGGCTACTAATTGCATTCTGGTCAGCGAACCCGGCGAACTGGCCACCCCGCCGCCGGCCATGCCCTGTATCCGCTGCAGCCGCTGTGCCGACAGCTGTCCCATGTCCCTACTACCCCAGCAGATGTACTGGTACGCTAAAGCCAGGGATCTGGAAAAGATTCATGATTATAATATTTTTGACTGCATTGAATGTGGCTGCTGCTCCTATGTCTGCCCCAGTAATATCCCACTGGTACAGTATTTCCGTTATGCCAAAAATGAAATATGGGATGATGAGCGAGAACGCAATAAGGCCAACCTGGCCCGTGAACGCCATGAGTTCCGCCAGGAACGCCTGGAAAAAATGAAAAAAGCCAGGGAAGAAGCAGCTCGACTGCGAAAGGAAAAGCTGGCTAAAAAGAAAGCTGAGGAAAAGCAAAAGGCCGCTGGGGGTGATGGAGAAAAATCACCGGCCAGCAGTCATGCCGATTTAATCCAAGAAGCCATTGCCCGCAGCAAGGCTAAAAAAGCTCAGCAGCAGGCACAGAAGCGGAATACGGAGAATTTGACTGAAGCGCAGCAGAGGCAGGTTGATGAGGCTGAGCAGCGACGGAGGGGAAAGCATTGAGCGTTGAGCGTTGAGCGTTGAGAAAAAGCATAAGCGTTCAGCGTTCAGCGTTCAGCGTTCAGCGTTCAGCGTTCAGCGTTCAGCGTTCAGCGTTCAGAAAGAGCATAGAGAGTTAAGTGTTAAGTGTTAAGTGTTAAGTGTTAAGTGTTAAGAAAAGAGTATAGATAAATAAAAACGTTACTGCTTTCTATGAATTGAAATTATTTAGTCCGACCTGAATAAATCATAGCACATTGATTTATAAAGAAATGTTGTCGAATTATGGGTGTTAAATTTGCAGGTTTTTGGTAAAATAAGCCTTATTACCTTGCAAATTTCCAGACCAAAATGAAGCCAAAGAAACAGCCAAAAATACCTCAGGAAGACCTGTTCAGGATGCGCCTTGAAAACATGCTGGACATAAACCATGAGTTGATTAAGTTATCAAAACACATAGATTGGGAAAGTCTTGATAAAGAATGGGGCGCTCTGTTTGTATCCACTAAAGGTGCTCCTGCCATACGCACTCGATTGATTGCAGGATTGCATTACCTGAAACACCTGCATGATTTATCGGATGAACAGGTAGTAAAAGGCTGGACAGAAAATCCGTACTGGCAGTATTTCTGTGGTGAAGAATACTTTCAGCATAAAATGCCTATACACCCTACGACCATGACCAAATGGCGTAACCGGCCGGGTAAATCAGGCAGTGAAAAATTACTGATTGAAACCATTAAAGCCGGACTAAAGAGTAAAACCATAAAGCCCGGTAGTTTAAAGAAAGTCACGGTAGATACTACCGTACAGGAAAAGAACATCGCTTTTCCAACCGATTCAAAGCTCCTGAACAAAGCCAGAGAAAACCTGGTTAAACTGTCCAAAGAGCACGGTATTAAACTGCGCCAGAACTATAATCGGGTTGGGCCGCAATATGTACTAATGGCCAGTCGTTATGCACATGCAAAACAGTTTAAACGCATGAAGAAAATGAACAATAAACTGAAATCCCGTTTAGGTCGTGTTAAACGGGATATTGAACGACAACTGCCCAACTATTCTGTTGATATTCAGTCTCTGTTTGAAGTAGCTCTAAAACAGGCTCAGAAACTGATTGAGCAGGAGCAGCACAGTAAGAACAAGCTTTACAGTTTACATGCACCGGAAGTCGAGTGTATCAGTAAAGGCAAAGCTCATAAGCCTTATGAATTTGGTGTTAAAACCAGTATCGCAGTAACTAACAAGGAAGGCTTTGTTATTGGCGCTCAACGTTGTCCGGGCAATCCTTATGATGGACATACCTTGCTGCCACAACTGGAACAAATAAAACAGTTTACAGCCGTACAACCGGAACAGTGCTTTGTTGACCGGGGTTATCGTGGACATGAAGTAAAAGATACGAAAGTTTTTATCTCAGGTCAGAAGCGAGGCGTTACCCGAAGTATTAAAAAGGCATTAAAACGGCGCAGTGCGATTGAGCCTGAAATCGGTCATATGAAAAACGATGGCCGTTTAGATCGCTGCTACCTCAAAGGCACAGTCGGTGATGCCATTAATGTGGTTATGGTAGCCGCTGGACATAACTTAAGAAAGATCCTCAATAAGCTCCGGCTTTTGTGGCTCAAAATTATTTCCGGTTTGATGGGATATTTTATCAAACCAGAACAATCAGCCGCTTTAAACCTGGCTTGATGTCAGGCTTAAAACGGTATTATTCAGGTTGAACTATTTAGAGTGAGTGGTTGTAGGTACTGTATTTACAGGATTTTGAAAACATGGATGTTTTCAAAATCACCAGGATAAGAACTTTTTACAAAAACAAGTTTTGAAAAGTTCTAAAGCTATACATGGATGTACTTGAGCGCCCATGGAAATACAGCACCTGCAGCCACTCACGGTCAGATACACTGAATAATTACAATAAAACTTAAATGTAAAAAAATATCAGGAAAATTAATTAATACATGTTTGTTGCGCAAAGTTCGCCTTTTTTAAAACCTGAGCTGTCGGTGTCTAAAATGATGCTGGTGGTTTTGCTGGCTTTGATACCTGGAATTATTACTTCTGTCTGGGTGTTTGGTTTTGGGGTGCTGGTTAATATTGTGCTGGCGATAACGTTTTCTCTGCTGTTTGAAGCGGTTATGCTGTATTTACGTAAGCGGCCGATTAAGGTTTATCTAAGAGATAATAGTGCAATTTTAACTGCGGTCTTGCTGGCTCTGGCTCTGCCGCCACTGGCGCCGTGGTGGCTGACTCTGGTGGGGAGTTTTTTTGCTATTGTTATTGCCAAACAGCTTTATGGCGGTCTGGGTTATAACCCGTTTAATCCGGCTATGGCGGCGTATGCTATTCTGCTGGTTTCCTTTCCTGCAGAAATGACTACCCTCTGGACAGCGCCTGTTATGCTGGGCGGGCATGAGTCTTTAAGTTTATTGCAGACTTTAAATTACCAGTTGTTTAATCAACTGCCCGATACACTGACACTGGATGCAGTCAGTTATGCTACACCCTTGGGTGTGGTACGCACTTCCGTGATTAATGGCCTGGCCTCCATTTCCGAAATTAAATCTACCGGTCATACCTTCGGTATGCTTGGCGGCATCGGTACTGAATGGGTGAGCCTGGCCTTTCTTGCCGGCGGTCTGTTTCTGCTGAAAAAAGGCGTCATCCAGTGGTACATTCCAGTTTCCATGCTGGCGACTATGGGCTTTGTCTCCCTGCTGTTCGGCAGCTTTGAACTGGACAGTAACCCCAGCCCTCTGTTTCACCTGTTTTCCGGCGCTACCATGCTGGGGGCGTTTTTTATTGCCACCGATCCGGTTACTGCAGCAACGACACCCAAAGGGCAGATTATTTATGGTGCCGGTATTGGCCTGCTTATCTATATTATCCGCACCTGGGGCGGCTATCCCGATGCCATTGCTTTTTCTGTATTAATTATGAACATGTGCGTCCCCCTGCTGGATTATTACACTCAGCCCAGGGTATATGGTCATAATATAGATAAGGAGCAGCAATGAGCGGTACAAAAGCAATTGATAAAAGCTCACTGCTGCATAATATGATCATCAGTGCTGCCCTGCTAGCCGGTTTTGGCGGGCTGGGTACTGCTCTGGTTGTGAGTACCTTTGAACTGACCAAAGAGCAGATTGAAGCCAGTGAAAAAGCCAACTTGTTAAAAAATCTGAACAATATTCTTCCAGCAGAAAGTTATAATAATGATTTACTGGCCAGCCGTTTAACGGTACCGGCTGATTCATTACTGGGCTATGATAAGCCGGTGACGGTTTACCAGGCCTGGAAAGACAAAACACCGGTAGCCGTTGCGTATCCTATTGTGGCTCATGACGGTTATAATGGTGATATTAACCTGTTAATTACGATCAATGTTTCCGGTCAGATATCCGGTGTCAGGGTGATTTCCCATAAGGAAACCCCCGGTCTGGGAGATAAAATTGATATTAACAAAAACCCGTGGATATTAAGTTTTAACGGCAAATCCATTAACAACCCTAAACAGAAATTGTGGCGGGTTAAAAAAGACGGCGGAGTTTTTGATCAGTTTACTGGCGCCACCATTACCCCAAGAGCGGTAGTCAAAGCCGTTTACCGGGCACTGGATTATTATAATGCCAACAAACAATGGCTGTTTCTGGATCAGAAAAGTTTTGATCAGAAATATCATGCCGCCATGCGTGGAGAATAGGTAAAACCATGTCTGAAACTCTCTCTGAAACAACCGCACCATCTGATATTAATGAGGATAAAAAGCCAGGCTCTTCTTTAGCTGAAGGCTCTTTTCCAGCTAAAGGCTCCTTCCTAGCAGAATATACTCCCATTGCTAAAGACGGCTTGTGGAGCAATAATGCGGTACTGGTGCAGATGCTGGGCCTGTGCCCACTGCTGGCAGTCTCCAATAGTGTCATAAATGCCCTGGGACTGGGACTGGCTACCATTGCCGTACTGATCTTATCTAATATGTCCATATCCCTGATCCGCAATATCGTCCGTCCTGAAATCCACCTGCCGGTGTTTGTCATTATTATTGCCTCTGTGGTTACGGCCATTGAACTGGTGATACACGCCTGGTTTCACGAGTTATACCTGATCCTGGGTATTTTTATTCCCCTGATTGTCACCAACTGTTCGATTATTGCCCGTGCCGAGGCCTTTGCTTCTAAAAACACCTTAGGTAAGGCAGCATTTGACGGTCTGATGATGGGACTCGGTTTTACCTTGGTACTGGTGGTACTGGGCGCTATGCGTGAAGTGATTGGTCTGGGTACTTTACTGTCCAATGCCCATATTATGTTTGGTGAGGGTATGCAGTGGCTGACTATTGAAGTTATTCCTGATTACAAGGGGTTTCTGCTGGCTATTTTGCCGCCTGGGGCTTTTATGGGGCTGGCGTTTTTGCTGGCTTTGAAGAATTATTTTTCGTTGAAAAAGAAGGCGTAAGTGTTAAGTGTTAAGTGTTAAGTGTTAAGAAAGAGCATAAGCGTTGAGAAAATATTGTTGTTATGAATAAAGAGAAGCGGATTGAGATTTTTTCTCGGTTTCGGGACAATAATCCGGAGCCTACTACTGAGCTTAACTTTTCCAGTCCTTTTGAGTTATTGATTGCGGTTATTTTGTCGGCTCAGACTACGGATAAAGGGGTTAATAAGGCGACGGAAAAACTTTTTGCGGTGGCGAATACACCGGAAGCTATTTATGCTCTGGGTGAAGATGGGCTGAAGGAATATATTAAAACCATCGGCCTGTATAACAGCAAGGGCAAAAATATTATTAAGACCTGCAAAATACTTATTGATCTGCATGACAGTCAGGTGCCTGATGACCGCAAGGCTCTGGAAGCGCTGCTCGGTGTTGGTCGGAAAACGGCTAATGTGGTTCTTAATACAGCTTTCGGCCACCCTACTATGGCAGTGGACACCCATATTTTCCGGGTCTCGAACCGCACTAAAATTGCGCCGGGTAAAGATGTAGTAGAAGTGGAAAAACGTCTGCTAAGACTGATCCCCAAAGAATTTATGCTCAATGCCCACCACTGGCTGATCCTGCACGGCCGTTATATCTGTAAGGCCAGAAACCCCAAATGCAGCGCCTGTCTGATTGAAGATTTATGTGAGTTTAAAAAGAAAGTTTATGACTGATTATTTTCTGTTTTTCAGCAATAAGCCTATCAGCAGTAATGAATGCAGCAAAATCATAGTAACTGAAAATACCACCAAAGCTTCTGCCATGGTTATGCCAAATAATAATTCGGGGGTATAGCCACAGGGTTCCATGACTTCAAAAACAATGGGCCACCATTTATCCAGGGCAAACCAGATGGGCAGGCCGGAGTCCATGGAGCATGAGCCTTCAATAAAGCCGCGCTCTATGCCTAATAACAGCCAGGAGCGTTCCATTAGACCGATACTGACTACCAGTATTAGCAACTGGCTTACCAGTACACCAGCCCGGGACTTATGCAGCAGCAGACCCAAGACAGCTACCAAGATCAGGGCCGCAGTCCAGATGCGGGTATGGATACAGACCACACAGGGGGTATAATCGAGTTTATACTGGTAAAACAGAGCCACACCTTCCATGGCCAACCCCAGCAGCAGAAAAAATAACCAGTAACCTGTTGTTTCAGGCAGGCGCCAGAATTTATTCAACATTTTAATCCCTGTTCCAGTATATTATTAAGGCAGCATCATACCACGAATGGTATAAAACAGTATGGCGGCCATTAAACCGGAAACTGGAACCGTAATAACCCAGGCCGCCGCAATTCTGTACATGTGAGAACGCTTAACCAGTTCAGTATTGTAGACACGTTTTAACTGTTTACGTTCTTTCTTGTTTAAATGGGCCTTGGCAGATTTCATTTTCAGCTCATAAAGCATCTGACGTTTCTGCTCCAGATGGGCTTTTTTAAACTCCATTAAAAAGGCTTCCACTTCTTCCGGGTTATCGCTTTCATGATGATGTTTGATTTCTTCAACCATCTGAACGTAACTGGCTTTCAGGTACTCACGTAAAAATCCCACACCAAAAATTCCGCCTACGGCAATATGGGTGGAACTGACCGGCAGACCTAACTGAGAAGCAATAATAACCGTAATTGAAGCGGCCATAGCAATACAGAAAGCGCGCATTTTATTCAGTTCGGTAATTTCACTGCCAACGGTTTTAATGAGTTTGGGACCGTATAAGGCCAGTCCAATAGTAATACCTATGGCGCCAATCAGCATAACCCAGAGAGGTATGGGAGCCTTGGAAGCCATATTACCATGAGTGATCACTTCAGTAATGGCTGCCAGCGGTCCTACCGCATTGGCCACATCATTAGCGCCATGGGCAAAACTTAACAGGGCAGCAGAAAAAATAAGGGGTATGGTAAATAACGAGTTAATACTGTCTTTATCATTATTTAAACGGTTGGCCGCTTTAGCAATCAGCGGTTTAACCATAATAAATATGACCACAGCAATTATAAGTCCGACACCTGTTGCCGTCATAAAGTCCACTTTCCAGAGCTTTTTCAGCCCCTTAATAATAAGATAAGTGGAAAAAGCCCAAGCCATAATAGCCACCAGAATCGGAACCACTTTTTTGGCGGCCTGCAGCATATCTGCCTTATAGGTAATAAATCGTTTAATCAGATAGAGAAAAGCCGCCGCAATTAAGCCTCCCAGTACCGGAGAAATAACCCAGCTGGCGGCAATTGCCCCCATTTTATCCCAGTTGGCAATGCCCATACCGCCGGCAGCAATACCGGCACCCAAGACCCCGCCCACAATGGAATGAGTAGTGGATACAGGTGCCCCAAGGACAGTCGCAATATTCAGCCAGATGGCTCCGGCCAGCAGAGCAGCCATCATCATCCAGACAAAGGCATCACTATTAATTACACCGGCCGGATCAATAATGCCTTTTTTAATTGTACTGACCACATCACCACCGGCAATAAGCGCCCCGGAGGCCTCGAATATGGCCGCAATTAATATAGCCCCCATCATAGTCAGGGCTTTTGAACCCACTGCGGGACCAACATTATTAGCGACATCATTGGCGCCAATATTCATGGCCATATAACCGCCAATCATAGCCGCTATAATTAAGAGGGTATGCGGACTGCCGTCCAGACTATTGGCAGAAATAGTATAGAGCATAATCCCCACAATAAAGAGCAGAGCAGTACCTATACAAAAAAGCTCCCGACGTGAATGTCGGGTGGCATCATCTATATCATTAATATTTTTTAGTTCCATAATATTTCTGCTTTAAAATTTCAGGAAGAATGATTGTAATAAAACTAAGATTAAAATGTAACAGAAGATTGAAAACAATATTTTATTTTATCTATTATTGATTTTTATCAAGCAATAGACCTGTAATTTCAAGTGTATTTTATAGATTGTTGCCTTGCATTCAGGTATAAAAAAGTTAAGAATGACGGCTGTATTCAGGGCCGGCTCATACTTTGCTCAAAAAGCAACCAGAAATTAAATTGAACTAATTTGAAAGATGAGGCTCAGAGCTTTAAAGTAAGCATTTGGAGACTCTGATGAACTTTGACCCTCATTTTAAATCACTACAAGACGGCCGAACAGATATAAACATCCGGTACGAATTACTGGATATAGTATTTTTAACTCTGGTGGCTATTTTATGTGGGGCAGAAGGCTGTAAAGACATTCAACGCTTTGGTGAATCAAAGCTGGAGTGGTTAAGAAAATACCGTGCATTCAAACAAGGCATACCCTAGCGTCATACAATAGCACGAATTATAGGAAGTCTATCGCCGGATAACCGGTTGGATTGTTTTGTTAGCTGGCTAAATAGCGTAAGGGAAAAACAAGGTCATGAACATCTGGCTATTGATGGTAAAACCTTAAGGAGAAGCCATCATAACGGTGATAAAATGACGGCTTTACACCTGCTTTCTGTAATGGCGGTTGACAGTGGTCCGGTGGTTTATCAAAGCCGTTCTGCAGATAAAAAGAATGAAATTAAAAGCGTACAGGGGAGAGCCTTGAACTGTTTGATGTTAAAGACAGTTGTGTCACCCTGGATGCGATGCACTGCCAGAAAGAGATGGTGTCCACATTAAGAAAACAGCAGGCTGACTATGTCATCCAGGTTAAAAATAACCAGAAAACACTTTATGAGGAAATTAAAGCCTGGTTATCATAAGATAAAACGGGGAACCGGAAACCATTAGTAGTCAGTCTTATGAGGAAGTGGATAAAGGACATGGTCGTATTGAACGGCGTCGCTATATCCGTCTGGATGTCACCGACTGGATTGAATCAGCACAATCATGGCAAGGCTTACACAGTGTTATTGAAGTCAAAAGGCAGGTACAGAGCCAGGATAAAGAACGGACTGAATATTCCTGTTACATCAGTTCATTGAAGGATGATGTAGAGAATATCGCCCGGAAGATAAGGCGTCACTGGCACATAGAAAATAGTCAGCACTGGGTGTTAGATGTTGTTTTTAAAGAAGATGATTCAAGAATACGAACAGGAGACAGCCCTGAGAATATGGCATTGTTTCGACGTTTTGCGCTTAATATCGCTAAACTGTCTCCTGTTAAAGACAGTATGAAAGGTAAGCTAAAACGGGTAGCATGGGATGATGATATGCGGGCCAAATTATTATTTGGTTAAATTTTGATCAAAGTATGCTCCCGCCCTGCGGCTGTATTTGAATTTGTTAAATATTATTTGCTTTATGGAATCTTAAATGTTTTTTGGTCAGGACAGAAACCAGAACCGCCAAGTTTATTTTCAGAGCTGGGACAAGTTTAAACGCAGTCAACCCCTGGAGCCTATGGAAACCCTGATTGCTGAACTGATTAGACTGCACCCTGAATACCATGATTTTTTTGATAATATTGAGCAAAATCAGGAACAGGATTTTACCCCGGAAATGGGACAAACCAACCCGTTTCTACATCTGGGCATGCATATTGCCATTCAGGAACAGCTCAGCACCCGGCGTCCAGCTGAAATAGTCAGTTTATACCAGTCTTTATGTAATAAAACCGGTGATCCCCATGAAGCAGAACACCAGATTATGGACTGTCTGGGGGTGATGCTCTGGCAGGCACAGAGAAACCAGCAGGTTCCTGATGAAAAGGCTTATCTGGAGTGTGTCAGAAAATTATTATAACTAAAGTTTAGAGCGACAGCTCACCCTTGAGAGTCCT
>OY757545.1:11912983-11922983 GCA_963584105.1 Alviniconcha strummeri
AAGAGTGCTATTTATTAGGACAAAAACACAGTCTGCAAATTTTTGAGGTAATCCCCTTTATCAAGCTACAAAGCGATACTCAACAGTTAAACAGTGAAGAACGATGAAAAATGAGATGAAAAGCTAAATCACTTGTTTGTTTTTGGTTGAGCTGTGTTGTTTTCCTGTCCAGTGCTTTGATTATGTAACAGTTGGGCCTCTGATCGTGGACAGTGAAGTGACCACTGCACAGTATTCAAAAGTGTCAGCTTTATGAACCGTTCTTAATGAGCTAGGTCAACAGGTCGTGAAATGAAAAGCAGTGCTGGGGTGTGCAAACTCCTCAACCTAGTTTTTGGTCAGCCTTGGGACCACTCCTTGGGAATGAGGCATTGTATCAAAATATTTCATCCATCCTCTACAGCTAATTGCTGCAAAATTTGGGTCAACACATACTGAAACTGGGTGGTCATAAATGTCCATCAGTGGTGATTTGTGCATCAGGTCAGCACTGAAGCACATCAGCATGGAATATATATATTCAATAAAAAGTGTAGAACTGGAAGCCCTGTTTAAGATTTTGGTAGACACATGTTGGAGTGTGTATTTTAGCATTAGCACTGATAGTGAGAAGAGGTGGAGTAGGAGTACAGTGCAAGTGTCTATATATTTTGGTGAGAAAGGGCAATGCTTAAAATCACAAAAATAAAGGTACCATCTAGAGTTTGGTAACTTCCACAAGTCTTTCACATTTATGTCTTTTTCCAGGTGAGGCACCAAAGTCTTTCATGTAGCTTTTGTCTCGTTTTCCAGGTGAGGCACTACGGTGACCCCTGACCTGAATTGTCATGAACAAGTTCCAGGAAGGGCTGCAGCAGCAGCGTCGGCTGATTGAGCAGCTGCGGTGTGAGGCCCAGATCACCCGCATGCGCGTTTCTCAGTGCATCGATGACCTTGTCAAATACTGCGAGGCCCACATTGAAGATGATTACCTGATTCGTGGCTTCTCCAAACCCAGTGAAAACCCCTTCAAGGAAAAGGGTGGCTGCAACATTCTATAGTGGTAGCTCTGGCTTGTGGTGCAGGCAGGGAGGGAGGGGGTATATCAGCGCGACAGTGGAAGACCAGAGGATGGGGATGCAATACGGCTGGATTGTTGTCGGCGTACCTGAGTGATTCAGGGTTTTGTTGTACCCGAGTTGCCTCATTTCATCATGTCCAAAAGACAAGAGTAGTGTTGATTGAATCATTTGAGACGTATAGGTCTCGTTAATGTGTCTCATGGCTTAAAAAGTAAAAAACAAAATTGAGCCAAAGGCTTGAAATAAAGGTCTCTAGTTTAAAGGGACAGTGTTCAGAATACAGTTGTGAAAGAAAACTATGGGAAATAGGTGTTTAATGATCACTGCATGAACAACTGATTACGTTGAAAAGGAAAAGAAAGGAAACCTAATCCATTAATGTATTGTAGCTTTTATATATCTTGTCCCCATTCTGTTTTGTAGAAAGGGACAATATTGTTTTTCACTGGTTCACCACTGAGCCCAGGGCTGGGACCCAATGTTTCCATTAACTTTGATGTCATGTAAAACTGTGTGTCTAAATGGAAGTTCATCAGAACTTTGTTGCTGGACAAATGTAATCAAAGGCTTTAAGGGAACTGTCTTTCTCAAAACAAATTTTGCCCAAGAGGTAGAGGAGATCAAAACAGAGAGAAAGAAAACATCAGTGGTTTTGTTTTCAAATGCCCTATTCATTGCACCAGATGACCTGAATTTTGTGGTGTACATGTGCCGCCACTTAGGCTAAACTACAAGATGCAGCAGTACATGTCAGTGCAATTGTGACACCTAGTGGGGTTATTTACATGTGACCTATGTTGGATCTAAACAATGGGGCATTCTGAAATAAAACCCTCCATTTTGAGCTTTTGCTTTGACCTATTCTGCACACAGGACAACACTTATTGTGAGAGAGTAGAGTTCCCTTAAGGTTATCTCATACAGGTCAACTCCAGCCAACACTCTGTTCCTGCTTTCTGTGAAATAATTTGTACACCATGCTTTTGTTGTGCTGTAAGTGTAAGACGAGTAAATCAAGAAATGGGTAAATCCCAACTGCAAAATAACCAAAATTTTGTAACAGAGCTTATTTTGCATCATTTTACTGATCCAACTTCTCAGATACTCATTAAACGCAACTGCAGTAGGTTTTATTTTATTTAATCTGTGTTAACTTATTTCAGGATGAAACATGGTACTTTCACATAATTATTGTGGTTGGGTTTTTTCACTCTATAGTTGTTATTTACTGTAGAAGTACATGGGCATCATCAGTTGCAGCAAATTGGGGGGGGGGGGGGGCAGACATTTGTGGGCTTGCTGTTCAGTGCTTATTTCAAGTTTTTTTTTTTTTCCACCCTTCTTCTTTCTTTCTTTTTGTAGCCCATAAACACATTTCCATGTTCTCATAGTGCAATAACTGAATCAGGGTTTGAAAGTGACACCAGAACAATCTTGTGCTTTTTTTCTTCTTTCCTTCCTTTCTTTTCTTCTTCTGCCATGCAGCAGTTCATTGTGTTTTTGTTCTATGTATGCGTGTTGAGATGTGGCATCATTTTGATCAGCTTTCACAATAAAATTCTTGTGTCTGTAATAAGTGTACATTGCTGTGTTAAGTGTGTGAATGACTGCCCCCACATCCACTCACTTCCACTGCCCCCACCTCAACTCTCTCTCCTCTACTGCCCCCACCTCAACTCTCTCTCCTCTACTGCCCCCACCTCAACTCTCTTTTTCTGTATGTGTGGGTGTGCAAGCCTCAAAAGGTAATATATAGCAATATACACATTACATGTCTTGCAGCCCTTGTTGGAGTATAGTCAGTAGTGGATTGTAGAAATACTTGATGAACTTGGCTCAGCTTGGCCCTAAAACATACCACTTTTACCAGTAACAATAAAAGCTGAATGCTTGATAACAGGCATGGAACTTTTTTTAGAGGAAAAGCAGGCATCACTGAACACCACCTGAGTAAGTTAGTTGTGGCAGTAGTGCTGTCTCCTTCAGAATGGGTAACCCGGCTAAAAAATATGTTCAGTGCCTGACGATGGCTATTGCAGGTGGCAAAGCCATGATACAGAATGGCTCTTTGACTGAAGTGGAGGGTAGGGATTCCAGGTGAACAGGCATGAAAACTGCCCCAGAAGTCAGCACTGATGATGAGACACTGCAAAACAACAAAACAAATAAAAATGAAAACGCACAAGGCCACAGAAAAACGCACACACACATGGACAAGAAGGGCTGCCACTGGTGACAGCAGTGCGGGTATTGAAACAATTCAGTCTTAATGGAATTGCCCCTGTGGGATAAAGTACCGTTGAACTAAACTGAATTAGAAAACATAATTACTGCTTCAACGTTGCAAAGCTAAGTATGTATACACTGGAATGGTTTACTCTATGTGATGTACCCACTGATTATGATGTGTCATGGATTTTGGTGTTTATTTCAGTGTGATTAAAAGGGTTGCCCCTAATAATATGTAAACTTGACATCTCAGGACATTATGCCCCACATCATCGTCACTGAAGAGTGGACATGCATGACTCAGTGTTCAATAATAATATTAATAATGGAAATGTGTAAAGTGCCTACCCTGGGGCTCAAAGCGCTGAACAAGCATAATGCTGATAACACACATAATGTACATTGAGATGGAAAATGTTATCAGCAGTTTAACAAGAAAAAGCTAACATAATGTACATATCAACAAAGGTTCAAGCATAACTATGTAAAAGATGTGTGCGCGAGCACACGCACGCACCTGCGCGCGCGCGCACGCACATCGGCCACACACACTGACACACATACACATTGATAAGGGTGAAGGACTGCGTTTGACGTGTGCAACGATCTTAGTAGATGCGGGGCAGCAGTGTGAGCCAGTTTAATGTTTCATTCATTGCCGAGGAACAAACCCGCAGTCACAGTCAGAAGGTCACTGTCGGCATGAACCCACAGACTATGTATGCGGCATGAACTACAACTTTCGACAAAAGAGCAACGAGATCGATATCCCGAGCGGCCGAAACGGAATCGATCCGCCGGCCAACCTAATGCCTCACCCCTGGACCAAAGCGGCTCAAACCAACTGACCACAACCGCTATCAGCCCTCCCCCGACTTTCAAACATTGATCAAATCCGACTAAAAGACCCTCGGCATACTCCCACTGAGCGATTCGCGTGAGGTTTAAAACTGTCACCTGCAGTGATCTACACCTTGCTGCGGGAATGACCCTTCACCTTTCAGCAGACTCTTCCAACATGGCCGGGGTTGCAGACGAACTGGAAGCTGTGGAAGCCATTTACTGTCAACCGGGAGAAATTTCCATCTCCCGTGGTAGGTACTTGACCACAACAAACTTCAAACGGTAGGCTTCTTCTGCTCTGTGCAGAAAACAGATCGCCGCAACATGCAACCTTTAGTCAAACCTCAGATTCAGTTATCGTGTTAAACTGGCCTGTAATCACGATAGGCTGTTAGAGGTCAGTTCGACAAGCTTGACATGGAGTGTGCCTAAAGATATGCCAGACTGTCGATTATTGAGGCCACTGTCCACTTTGACAGTAGAAATATTAGCCAGAGAAGGACACACACACACACACACACACACACACACACACACACACACACACACACACACACACACACACACACACACACACACACGCACAGAGGTGTACCAGAGTACATAGTGCATGTACACTTACGATTTTTCCTTCATTACTGAAAGTAGTATGTATGCAGTTACCTTTATATTTCTGTGCATTTGCTAGAAACCCAGTCTGGTCAGTGACAGCAACAGTTTTGAAAATGCATAGTGTTACGGAAATCCATACTGGTATTTCCTAATCATATATTATGTACCAGTAGGTCTTAGCTGTTTGGGAAGCAGCAGGCAATTTATTCATCTAATCAAAGTTGAGTTACTTGCATAGTTCAGGAGCTGTGTGAGAGTCGAGGTGGCCATCCTGGGCTGTCTGACCTATCAAGCCTTCTGGTTTCCATGGACGTAAAGCTATAATTATATGGTACCATGCTTTGGCATTGGTCTGAGCTTAATTGTCCATAAACATCCAAGGACATTAAGCAACACAACAGTTAAGTTACTTGGATTAATTTATCTTTTTGAAGCCAAAATGTTAAAAAGAAAAAGGTTTTATTATGGACTAAATGGAGGCAGGCCTGAATTTTTTTTTCTTCTAATTTCTTATTCAGTTGCCATTTTTATTCTTGAATGCAGTCAGCCGTACTAAAGGGAGGTTTGATAGGCTTGAAACAACCATGTTTTCTGATTTTGTTTATAGTTTCCATGTTTATTCTCTTTTTGTGCAATCAGCTGTACTAAAGGGAGGTTTCTGGCATGGTTTCACAGACTAGTTTTCTTTTATTCAGCTCTTTAATGTGGCTATCCAGCTATTTCATTTTGTTGAAAATACGGTTTTGTGGTAACCACCCATTGGTTCCATCTCTAAGGTGGAGATGGCAGCAAGCAGGTAAAGGTGAGAATCAAGTCAGCAGCAGCAGCAGCAACAGAAAAGAGGGAAATGGCACCAGTTCCTGTTGAGGTGGATCTGTGCTTCTTGCTCCCTTCTGCTTACCCCTCCAAAGCACCAGACGTGTCTGTGCAGAGCGACCAGCTTTCCAGGAGTGAGACCGCCCATCTCAGAACAGTTCTTTGTGAAGCTGCTGCCCAGAACCTTGAGCAGCCTATGCTGATGCAACTCATTTCATTAGCGTCTGAAGAACTGTGCGTGATTACTGCCAGTAAACCAACAAAAGCTTCACCGACAGACAGTGAAAATGACGGAAATTCCACAAGCCCACCGGACTGGACGGACAGCAGCAGAACCAGCAGTGATGACAGGCTGGTGTTGCTGCATTTGGACCACATGAGGGCCAAGACACAGTACATCAAGCTGATTAAGAAGTGGGTGGCAGAACTGTCCCTCAGTGGGTGTCTTGTCTTTTGTCAACGCCTCATTCTCATATTGCTTCAAGGACCCATGCCTTCCATAAAGGTAACTCACTGTGTTGAGATTATGCATAGATTCAGTAGATCAAAACACACAGAAAAGTTCAAAAGAACACTTTTTTAATTGGATACCTGCACAGAAAGTGTACAAGTTTTTGAGGTAGGCTTTTTCCCCCCTTTTTTAAAGCAAAAGACAGTTATTCTGCAAACAAACGACAGAAGAAGTGAAAAATCACTAACTTAATGCGTGTGCTTGATCTTGGCAAGACTTGACATCAACAGAAAACCAAACTTGTGATTTAATCACTTTCATCTTTCAAAGGAAGAAAACAGAATTTGAAATCACATGTTGTGCTATGTTTGTAAAGCTGAATTTTTAATGCAGTTTGAAGGTGTGGGAGGACAGTGTGATGGATGTCAGAAGGGGTCTACCCACAATTTGTTTTGCATTGTTTGGTACTGTCCTATTTTTATTTTATTTTTTTAAGTGTAATTCTTTTTAACCTTGTGAGTGATTTGATCTCTTTGCACAGCACTGACAGTCAACTTCACTTCCAATTTTTTTGTAGATTCAATAGGTCAGTATATATTTCTGTATATATATATAGGGTAAATAAAAAAAAGACTACCAGGATCTAGCATCATATCTTTAACTGTGGTCAATACACAAAAGTACTCAGTGATCTGTCATTCTTTATGTAAGGCTATTTAAGGTAAATAAATAATTATAAAAAAACGAATACTGTGATTGATTTTCTTGCAAGTGCTGTTGAAGTCACTATATATAAGGTCATATGGCAAGTAATGGAAACTTTATCCCAAACTGTTCTTTTGAAACTGTTAATGAAAAACTGTTAATGAACTTCATCACCACTCTTTGCTGCAATGACTGAGACTTTGTATTGATTGCTTTGTTTTGATCTGTTGCTTGGTGGATGCTAACATATTTTTCCATTTCCTCTATTGCATTAATCTATTGCCTGGTGGATGTTAGCATATTTTCCCATCTCACAGGAGTACATCATAAGACAGAGGACAAGCAATGTTGATGTGGACTCCAAAGGCCACCCTTGTAAGGAACGGATGTTGTCTGTGCTTTGTGACATGGCTATGGCTGACCACATTGTCAGGTGTGTTGTCCTACTCAAAATGTTTAGTAACTGATGTGCTCATCCATAGACCTGTGACAAAACTGTGATTGAAAACTTGCTCACCTACATGAGGTTATAGGACAGAATTAGTTAGTACTACTGTATTAGTGGTACTTGGTACAGCCTTTGCTTTTTTTTATTATTATGCATACTTGCAGGATGCAGAGAGGATATATAATTATATATATTTTACATACTTCTTTAATTCATCAAGTCAATTTATGTTACTTTTTGGAAGCCTTTTATGTTCTGATGGTTAATAGTAAAGCCAGATGCCACATCATATGCTACAAGATTAGGCATCCCCTACAGTCTTTTTCTGCATCAAGTCAGTTTACTCTTACTTTAGGAAGCCTTTTGTTTTGATGGTAAAGAGTGACACCAGATGTGCCATATGCAAAGAGGTAGGCATCACGCTGGTAGAAATGTGCTTGTTTAGCACTACAGCTGGTGTGGACTTCATGCATGCATAGGACAGAAACAGAGGGTGGCTCTAAGCTGATGTAATAAACTGATATTATTTTACATCAGAGTTATCATTAAGGAATACTTGATCAAATACTTTGGTGCAGATGAGCACATTCCTTCAGAAGAATATCTGCTTTTACTGAAAAAAGGTTGTAACATGCAACCCTTGGTTTAAGATCGCCTCCAAAAAATCACAAAAAGGGGTCTTAAAATATGACTGGTCATTGGTGAGGGATTCATTCACACAGAAATTTATAAAGGGATCTTTGGAAAAAAAAAAAAAAAAAAAGGTCTTCAAAGAGAGGCAGAATCTCATGAGTAGTCTTTCATCCAAAGTTTGAATATAATTATTAACTCTGTTTAATCCCCTCACTGCCATGATGTCACTTGAAAATGACCCATAAAAGTGCAAAATTTGAAGCCTTTAAGCCCTTTTGTTTTCTTCTTTGCACTGGCATGTGGAAGGACTTTCATCACAATGCATAGCATTGAAAGTAGATGTTATAGGATCGGAAAATATACTCATTACTGTTTGCAGGCACGTCCCTGCATCTTTCAGCCCATATGTTTTACAGGCTGGGGCAGTGAAGGGCCACTCTTAGGAAAGATGGAAATGCTACCACCCTAGGTAACCAAGCAATTGGTTAAAAAAAGAAAAGAAAAAACGAAGAGTTCAATTACACTTCATGGCCAGTCAAATGCAAAGGTCACATCAGGGCAAAACGGCAAAGTTCACCACAAGTCATAGTCACTGTGTGTGGCATGCACCCTTTATTTGGAAGAGGGTTGGGAAATATTAAAGCTGAATTATCTAAAGAAGGAAGAAACTGAAATGGCAGAATCCATGATACTAGGTCAAGCATGCAAAGCTTTATTCTGTCTACTCCAGACTAAAATTTTAAAGGAGGGAGTCTATGGTGGTTCTCGACTCTCAGCATAAAGTACCTTTATTTCTACATTGGCAGTAACTCATCATGGGATGGTGATGAGGAAGAAACATGCTGTGTGTGTGTGCATGCGTGTGCACATGCATGCATGTGTGTGTGTGTTCATACATGTGTGTGTGTGTGTGTGTGTGTGTGTGTGTGTGTATGCATGCGCACTAGTTTAAAGCAACATGTTCTTATGCTTGTGGCAATGCTACACATGCATGTAATGTTATGCTCAAAATTGTGATCTGAATAAATATATCTTATGTCCTTGACAGTTTCTTTGTGAATCCTTAAAAGAATTATGTTTTGGGTCCCCTTCTGAAGTAGTTCACAAAGAAATTAATTCTCTATTGGGGAGAGAATACATGGAATTAGTAAGGTTGTGTAGTCAATGAGCTACCCTAATGGAGATATAGTACAACAGCTGATTGCATAAACATTGTAGTTCTCTAACATTTAACAAGTTTCAAACACAATCTTGTGAAAACAAGACAGGTTGAGTAAATTTAGTTTGATCATTTTATTGGCTTCTTATAATCAGGAAATTACTTCTCTCACATAAATAAAAATAAATATTGCATACACACATTTGTTTATAAACTTACACATCAACTAATTTCCTCTCTGATGCTCACAGGCTGTCTTAGCGTGCAATATGAATCTAAACAGATCTGACTCATCTGTAACTTGTGAAAAAGTTGCTGAAGTATGTTATGTTAGGTATCTGATTCATTTGCATAGATTCACAGTTACTGAGAGATTCAAATCAAAATCGTACATTTGGGCATTTCATTTTGCCATGGAGCAATATCATCCTCTGAAATACGGCTCTCAGTCAGGACAAGTGACACTTTCTTCAAACTATGACTTGTGCACAGCACTGAAAAAGCTTTGATGGTCAGGTTCTGGCATTCATTCAATATGAGCTGCTCCAACTCTGCCAAACCTGCCAGCATGGGCAGACAAGACTCTGTCAGAGACTTTGAGCCTGACAGATCCAAATACTGTAAAGCAGTCAGATGGCGTCCAATGTGATGAACCACAAGGTCTGAAGTGTCACAGCCTCGGAGACTGAGGGAAGTGAGCAGTGTCAGTGCCTTCACAATTTCCTGCAAGCCCTGCTCACTCAGCCGGTAGCAGTTGTCCAACATGAGTGTGTGGAGTTTGGTGAAATGAGCGATGTCCTTCATATCATGGTTGTCAACACGCACAGTGTCAGTAAGGTCCAGGTAAACAAGGTTGGTGAAATGGTTAGCACAGTCTTTGAACCAGCGGGGCTGCCAGGTGCTCTTCCTCAGGGTCAGGTGGGTCAGGGACCCTGGCAGAAGGGTTGCACTAGGCAGGTTGGTCACATTTCCAGGTTCCATGTGTAACCATGACAATGCTGGGCATCGCCCTCTCAGTTCCTCCAGCATGGGTTCAGACAGCG
>OY757545.1:11927983-11958672 GCA_963584105.1 Alviniconcha strummeri
GTCTCTTTTGTCTTTTTCCTTCTTCTTCTTCCTCCCTCTCTCTCTCTCTCTTTTTCTCCCTCTCTCTCTTTTTTCTTTCTTTTTGCAGAAGCAACTGTCAACAGAAGAGAGAGATGCTATCTTGCTGTTACCTCTGTGGGCACTGCAGTCCAAGCTGCAGAGCGGGGAACTGAAAGCAGTGGATGTTGTTGGGGCCTACCAGTCCAAAGTGAGACACAAGCTGCTTGATCTTTTTGGATGCAGCTGAAATCACATAAATTTGTTTTCAACTGCTTTGTCAACCCTGCTTTGTCAGCTCTTCCTCCATAGTCCCCCCCCCGCATCCTTTTTCTCCATAATCCCCTCCCCACAGCCCTTTCCCCATAGTCCCCTCCCCACAGCCCTTTTCCCATAGTCCCCTCCTTGCATCCCTTTTCCCCATAGTCCCCTCCCCACAGCCCTTCCCCCATAGTCCCCACCCTGCATCCCTTTCCCCATAGTCCCCTCCCTGCATCCCTTTTCCCCATAGTCCCCTCCTTTTCCCCATAGTCCCTTCCTTGCATCCCTTTCCCCCATAGTCCCCTCCCTGCATCCCTTTCCCCCATAGTCCCCTCCCTGCAGCCCTTTCCCCCATAGTCCCATCCCTGCAGCCCTTTCCCCCATAGTCCCCTCCCTGAGCTCTTCCCTCATAGTCCCCTCCCTGCAGCCTTTCCCCCATAGTCCCCTCCCCACAGCCCTTTCCCCATAGTCCCCTTCCTGCATCCTTTTTCCCCATAGTCCCCTCCCTGCAGCCCTTTCCCCATAGTACCCTCCCCACAGCCCTTTTCCCCATAGTCCTCCCTGCAGCCCTTCCCCCATAGTCCTCCCTGCAGCCCTTCCCCCATAGTCCTCCCTGCAGCCCTTCCCCCATAGTACCTGCCCCACAGCCCTTTTCCCATGATCTCCTTCCCCTCAGGCCTTGTAACCCCCTCCCTTTTTTTTCTGATCACTTCTCCTTCCTTCAGTGTGCATGTTTTGGGGAGTGTTTAATGTTGTTGTATGTACACATGGTACTTGTCCATTGCTTAGAATTTTGTGATTTTTTTTTTTTTTTTACAGTTATTCTTGTACTCTTGATCATGTACAGTGCTGTGAGCCTGTAATATTTTCATAAAGTGTATGTACATATGTGATTTTTTTCTTCGTACAGTTCTTCTTGTACTCTTGATCATGTACAGTGCTGTGAGCCTGTAATATTTTCATAAAGTATATGTATATATGCATACACATATATGTAAAATGGAGAAAATCAAAGAAAAAGAAAAAAGTTGGCTTTAAAAAGCTTCCCCCCACCCCCCACCCCCCACACATAAAATTATATAAGAATAATTATGTGTTGCAGGCTCTTGAGGTGAATGCTAGAACAAACTGTGTTGTGGAGGCCATCACAGAGGCACAGGTTGGAGGAATATAGAAGAGTTCTACATTATAGTGTGGAAAACTAAGTATTATAGTGTATAGAGGAATATTCCACAGTGAAGATATGCATAGGCTGGAGAGAATAAAAGCACAGTAGCAATTGTTCAGCTGAAAGGTTTCTGCAAAATGCAGTTAATAGAGTTTATCATTCTGCTATTGGATATGCTTTTCTGCACGCTAAGTGAAATGTCTAAAGATATGGTTTAGAATAGGCCATTGCTGATCAACACAAGGTTGGATCAAGTGACTACAGTGTGCTCAGATAATAAGGATTATTACGTGCTCAGACTCAGTGTTGGGCAGGGTGGTTTGTGTCATTGATTGATTGATTAGGTTTACAGGAAAATGAAATTCACATAATAGTTTTGGAGAGAAATTATTTAGCAGTCCATCTGTGATTATGTTGGGATGCTAGTCACTGAAGGTTTGTGAATACTGATTACCTTCTAGTTTCAGTATACGCTAGCCATGTAGCTCTAAATATAGAAATCTTTGATGCTCTGTTCTCAGTTTCATTTCTACATGTAAAATGTGATGCTTTTGTCAGTTGTGGTTAGGTGAAATGTAAAAGTTCTACTGGGACATGCTTGTTATTGATTGTTTTGGACTTTGCTTGCAAACTGTGTTTGTATTGTGTCCAGAACTGGGATCCAGCTTTTTACTTGTGTTTCAAACTGCCATAGAAGAGTTTGAATGTGTGACTTGTCACGAGGTGACTGTATGTGCTTGACATGACATTGAAACCTAGGAACTATTTTCTCAGTAAGAGTTTCATGGACAGCGTCGGTCATTGTTTGAGACCAGTGAATTCTTCTCCTGATATTTTGAGTGAATGATTGTGGTACATGTACCTCCAGGAACAAGCTGCTGCATGTGATACCATGGATGACAAGACACGGGCGTTACATGGCGTGCCGCTTAGTGTGAAGGACAACATTGGAGTGAAGGTATACTGGGGTAGTTGAGGCAGGTCTGTTTCAAACTTTCATCCTTTTTTGTGAACTAGATCTGTTGTGCATCCTCTGTAGGGAATATGTGGTTGGGGTTGTTGGCTGCACTGGAAATCTATACTGAACAACTTTGCACTTTAAGAACAAAACAAAAGAGTAAATAAAACATGGTCAGCTGCAAAACATGTTGTGCAAACCAAGAGGCAGATTTGTCGCTACCATAATTTGTCATTGCAAACTTACCTTCTGTTTTTGCAGTGACAGAAGTCAGCTTGTGGCTGCAAAGCGCATGTTTGCATAGCTGCAAACAGCTGCAAATGCACTCTGCGCAGTGACAGCATTTTGCAGCTGCAGCTGTCAACTTGTGGTGGCAACTGCCAACAATACTGTGCGCTTATATATACTTACGTAGTAATATTATAGTTGCCGCATGTTGCTTGCAGGGCTATGACACCACAGGAGGCATGGAGATAAACATTGGCGTTCCATGTGAAGAGGACGCTGTTGTGATCCAGGTTTGTGCCACTTC
The DNA here is from genome assembly GCA_963584105.1 of Alviniconcha strummeri. Lineage (NCBI taxonomy): Eukaryota > Metazoa > Mollusca > Gastropoda > Provannidae > Alviniconcha > Alviniconcha strummeri. The sequence continues at coordinate 11,930,900 of OY757545.1, forward strand.
GTCCTCATTTTTGCCTCATGCGTTGGCTGCATGTGACCGCTTAGGACACAGCTCAAGTCTGCATGCAGAGTGTGTGTGTGTGTGTGTGTGTGTGTGTGTGTGTGTGTGTGTGTGTGTGTGTGTGTGTGTGTGTGTGTGTGTGTGTGCATGTGTGTGTGTGTGTGTGTGTGTGTGTGTGTGTGTGTGTGTGTGTTCTTATATTGTCCAGGAGACAAAGTAAAAGTGAAATGAAAACTGCAGTTGAAAAGTGTTTGAATACAGCCATAATGCATAGTGAAGGCTTTGTTTCAGGTGTTCAAAAGATATGGTGCTATTCCATTCATCAGAACCAATGTCCCTCAAGCAATGCTCAGGTAGGACCAGAAACAGTTGTTGGGATTTGTGTTTGGCTACCATAGTTCAATTATTTCCAGTATCATATTATGTGCAGCATCCTATTACATGCACATTCTTATGACCATATAATTATATACTTTTCCAATGAATGATGTTTTTTTGTTGTTGTTGTTGTTGTTGTTGTTGTTGACATTTTAACTACAGCAAATATGAAAAAAGGGACAAAAAAAGAAAAGGAGGAGAAAAAAGTGAAGACATGAAAAAAGAGAAAAAAGGCAGAAGAACAAATACCGCCCCTCCCCTACACACACACACACATACAAAACTGGCATTCTTAATGGTACCATGCTACATAGCAATACTTTCTCTGTGTGTGTGTATGTGTGTGTGTGTGTGTGTGTGGCTATTGTAACAGGCAAGATTAAATGCAAATGTAGTTGTATGATAATTATTGTTGTGGCCTTTTAATTTGTGAAACAGTTATTCAAAATAGAGATGGTTAAAAATATTACATCATCTTTTTAGCATGATAGCATAGATGAATCTTGTGAACGAGATAAAAACAACAACGTACCAGCGTGCCAGACTTAAAGAAATGGTAAGACTGCTAGAGATGATACAGGCCTAATTAGTGCACATGTACTCAGTCGACAGTCCTAAGCTGAACATCTGAGATAAAGACTAAGAAAAATCAGAAGCAAAAGTACTTTCAGCACTTTTTTGTTGTGTATTATGAAAAAAGAAGAATAATTCTTTTCAATCTTCTTGGTATGTTTTTGGCCTGAGGCAAAGAAGATCCTCCATATATATATCTGAACACATGCTAAAGAACTGTCATGGCTTAATTTTCACGTTCTGTTTTCCAGCTACACGTGCTCCAACCCACTCTTCGGCACCACGGTCAATCCACTTAATGGTCAGCACTGTCCGGGGGGGTCATCAGGCGGGGAGGGAGCAGTCCTGGGGGCAGGAGCATCCATAATCGGACTGGGGACTGATGTGGGAGGCAGTGTCAGAGTTCCTGCTGCATTTTGTGGAGTGTGTGCCTTAAAACCCACTTTGGGGAGATTCAGGTGAGTCAGTCTTTGTGCCGGTTTTTAGTTTTATTGTTGCTGTCATGTTGCTGTTGGTGGTGATGTTGCACGGCAGTGTAGGCAGCTCAAGGGTGCAGTGGTGGTTGTGGTTGTAAAAGAAGTGTGAATGTTATTTGATGCTGATTAGGTGTTATTTGATGTTGATTAGATGTATCGATCATATCCATTATAAGCGTGCATCCTGCCTCCATAATGTGCAGACCTGAGAATCTTCAGTCTGCAGTCTGAAATCGAACTGAATGAGAGTGTGAAATTCTACATGGTCCTGCTGTATCAGGAAGGTGTTTGAAGTGATTTTAGACTATTTTGTGTGATTACAATGTCATGTGAGCCTTTGCAGTCGAAACCTGTCAAACAAGCAACCCCAACAGCAAACCCATAATTATCACTGTTTTGTCTCAGTCTGAATTTGTCCTTCTATTTTGTGCTTGTAAAAAACCCACTGCTAATATGGGCTTTCACTGTTTTGTCTCAGTCTGAATTTGTCCTTCTATTTTGTGCTTGTAAAAAACCCACTGCTAATATGGGCTTTCACTGTTTTGTCTCAGTCTGAATTTGTCCTTCTATTTTGTGCTTGTAAAAAAAAACTAACTGCTAATATGGGCTTTCATATTATGATGACTTAGCTTGTGGGCACCTGTTTTCTAGTCCCAAATTGACTTTTTGAACTCGGTACTGTGACTAGTGAGGCTTCTTTCTCTCTGCATGATTGCTGAGTTGGAATTTGTATGTTCTGCTTCCCAACTTATTCCTGTGATTAGCACTGTGATCAATGCTCCTCTGCCAAATCATTGGTCAGAGAGAGTACTGGTTTCACCCCTCTCTCTCTCTCTCACACACACACACACACACACACACACACACACACACACACACACACACACACACACACACACACACTGCCTTCAAGTCAGCCATATCTAGCAGCACACAGAAGAGGACCAATCTGTTATGCCACCACCTTTTGGCCAGTCCCACAGCTGGTCACATAAGCAGGTTTCAACTGTACATGTTACATGCATGTCATAATCAAAATGCATGTTGTGGGCATTTTTGGTCTCCTGTTTGACTCTGGTTCTGATTATTTTTCAGCAAACGTGGACTGTACACAGTGAACAAAGGACAAACACAAAGTAAGCACTTTATTTGAAGGTGAGGACTAATGGCAATGGACCCAGTGAGCAAAAGACAAACACAAAGTAAGCACTCAATTTGAAGGTGAGGACTAATGGCAATGGACCCAGTGAGCAAAAGACAAACACAAAGTAAGCACTTGATTTGAAGGTGAGGACTAATGGCAATGGACCCAGTGAGCAAAAGACAAAGTAAGCACTTTATTTGAAGGTGAAGACTAATGGCAATGGACCCAGTGAGCAAATGACAAACACAAAGTAAGCACTCAATTTGAAGGTGAGGACTAATGGCAATGGACCAAGTGAGCAAATGACAAACACAAAGTAAGCACTCAATTTGAAGGTGAGGACTAATGGCAATGGACCCAGTGAGCAAAAGACAAACAAAGTAAGCACTTGATTTGAAGGTGAAGACTAATGGCAATGGACCCAGTGAGCAAATGACAAACACAAAGTAAGCACTCAATTTGAAGGTGAGGACTAATGGCAATGGACCCAGTGAGCAAAAGACAAGCATAGAGTAAGCATTTCAGTTGAAGGTTAGGACCAGTCACTTACGTATGCAGTGAAAAAGGACAAATGCAAAGGAAGCATGTCACTTGAGGGCTGTGTATGCAGTGAACAGTATTGTTGAAGACATTTTCAGTAGAAAAAATATTGTGGCACCATCAATGTGTAGTTTAAAAACTGTTGGAGCAGCTTGAATTTATTGTTTAAACTGTTTTATTTGGAAGATGTTTATGGCAGAACCTGTGTTTGCCAAGTTGACATTTGGGTATTCAGGCTAAAAACCTGGGATCATTACAGTGATGTTCAGGGTAAAACTTTATGTGATTGTTGCATGGATAATTTGACACAGAAAAAACGTTATACTGATATTCTGGATAAAATCCTGGTCCATTTGTACTTTTGTGAATGGTCGATTGTGTTTAGAGCAAAAAACAAAACAAGAAACTTGTATATGACTGGTGTATTGATATAGTAACAAGCTGTGTAACTGGTCCATTTGTATTTAGGATGGTTGGACCACCATATGTAAAGTAAAAACAAACTCTGTAACTAGTGTAAGTGTAACTGGTCATTGATACTATTGATACAGGGAGTAAATCCTGCTCAATTGGTCCATTGGCATTTACAGTTTAAAAAACACTGTAATTGGTCCATTGGTATTTAGGGTGATTGTTGCATGGATATTTAGGGCAAAAGTGATGTAATTGTTCCATTGGTATTCAGGGAAAAACCACATTTAACTGTTCCCTCAACATCTCACAGGAAAACATAAGCAGTACGGATAGGGTCCAGGACAGGCTCAGATGATGGCTTCACCTGCTGGGAAGCAGGGCTTAAGGATGCATTCTTTGTTAACTGGTGTCTTAACTCTTTCATCCCTGAAAACTGCTACAGCGGTTGAGAGAATCTTTCCCTTCATTCCTGAGAACCGCTAGAGAGGGGCAGGCATAAACACTCCCTTCCTTCAGGCTGGCCGCTGCAGCGGTTCTGCCTTTGAAATCCGCGCCTATCTGTCACATGGTCAGCACATCAGTTCCCCCTGGCCAGTGTAACGGGACCTGAGGAATGTTTTGATAAGCCGCACAATGCATTGATTAGCCGTGCCTGGCCACTGCCAGATTGTGGGAAAGTGTCCAGTGCACAAAATTTGTCCATTTCTAGGGATGGGGTTAGGGTATTCTGTACAGTTGGAAAGATGGCAGCGGATGAGTACAACGACAGTGACCGGTTCTCTGATGATGATGTTTATGACAATCTGGGTGAAAATGATTTTGATCTGTTTGAACTGACAGAAGAGGAGAGAGCAGAGCTTGCAAATGCATTTAAAGATGATAGTGAGAGTGGTGATGAATTGGATGATGAAAACCTGCCATTGTTTTTTACTCAGCCACATTTTGAGTGGACAGGTGGGGGACACTGCTGTGACACGAGACATACCTCTGATGTCCAGTGCAGATGTGTACAGAGACATAGTAAATATAGTTGTACAGAGTTACAGTGGAAACATTGTGTGTATATATGATAGAAACGGCGCATGGGTTACAATAAAATGAAACAATCATACTGTGAACTCATACTCCTACTCTTGTGCAAACCGTCACCTTTTCATCACCATTTCAAGGACACAGACAATGTGACAAAAAATTTCTGGAGACAGTTTCTATGTGGATGTTATCTGGGACATCAGACTGTAAGTAGGGAGCATGTTCCATTTCTCTTGGCATGTTCTGTGGGCCTGCAAATGTTGGTTTCGTCTGTTTGTCTTAAAAAAGGTATGTGTCACCTTTATCTGCACCTGTGTCACCCTCCTGGTGACAGTGACTCTGAAAGTGTGACCACTGCCTTCTGACTTCATTTACCTACACAGCAATATATAGGTTGCCATGGTTTTACTAAGAGCTTGCAGACACAGATGACTCAAACCCACATACCCTCTTTCACAGATTTTTTCCTTATGAAAACCCAGGAGTGAAAGGACTGTTATGCATATAGGAACATAGGAATAAGGGGAAGTAATGCCAAATACGAAACAGGGATGAAAGAGTTAAGAATGAAATGCGCTTAATGTGCTGTGCGTGATACAAGGAAAATGACATAGCAATGGAGACTGCACCAAGCGCACCTTTGTTAACATTATGTGTCTGTGCTGTTTTGTCACTGCCTTTGTAATAAGCTTGGCATAGGTGTGTCTTTGATTTGGTTTTGGAATTATTTCTCTTTCAATTCTTTGGGGATTGTGCCTGTGCTTCAGACTGAGGGGATGGACGTGTAAACGTAACGACTGTACAGTTGCAGGGGTGCCTGGCCCCATGGCCCATGATGTCAACAGTCTGGTGGTGATGACAAGGATTCTGACGTCCCCTGACATGTTTGAGCTGGACCCTTCTCTTCCCCCCCTGCCCTTCCAAGAGCAGGTTGTGTGTGTGTGTGTGTGTGTGTGTGTGTGTGTGTGTGTGTGTGTGTGTGTGTGTGTGTGTGCATGCTGCATGCATGCATGTGCATACATTTGTGTGTGTGGTATGTGTTGTTTGTGTATATGTGTATGTGTGGTGTTTATGTATGTGAGTGTGTGTGTGTGTGTGTATGTGGGAGTGTGTGTGTATGTGTGTGTGTGTGTGTGTGTGTGTGTGTGTGTGTGTGTGTGTGTGTGTGTGTGTGTGTGCGTGCATTTGAGTGTGTGCATGCATAAATGTGTGTGTGTGTGTGTGTGTGTGTGTGTGTGTGTGTGTGTGTGTGTGTGAGTGCGTGCGCGTGCATGCATGCATGCATACATTCATGTATATGTCTGTCTGTCTTGCTGATGTAATTGAAATTCTTTAAAGACAAAAGGCAACAAATTGGCACCACATCAGACCATTGTCCACACATTGTTTCACTGCGGACTTGTAGTTGTACATCACTGATCACTGATGCACCTCTCTGAGTTTAGGATCTCACATCAGTATGTGTATGTGTGATATCCAGCTGTTCAACAGCACCCACAAGTTGACGATAGGCTACTACACATTTGATGGTGTTCTTCCACCTGTCCCTGTGGTGAGCAGAGCTATATCAGAGGCCAGGAAAGCTTTGGAAGCTCGTGGTCATACGGTCAGTCTATTTTAGTATTTATATTGTTGTCTCCCACCTTTTGCGCTTTTGCTTTTCTGGAAGAAACAGTAATGTTAGTGCCCACTTGCAAAGCCCATTGGAAACTTTAAAATTGTTGTTTGAAAGACTTGTAGCCCTTGGCAGTCAGATATATTAAACATTTTTAATTTAAATGAGTTGCATTGTTCAAGTTAGTCATTGTAAAGATGGTCACCTTGAAAGCTAAGCTGTGGTCTTCAAAACATTTAGATTTTCTCATGTGAGAAATCATTCTCAAAAGAAAGAGAGAAAAAAAGATAGAAAAAAGAAGAAGAAAAAGAAGCTAGGAGAAAGCAGTGTTTTATGGTAAAATGATAAGTTACGATTTTCCACAGGAAACATGAACTGCTATTGAGCATTTATTTTGCTATGCCCCCCACCCCCCACCCATCCTCTCTCTTTCTTTGTCTCTATCTCTCTGTCTCTCTGTTTGTATCTGTGTCTATGTCTGAGTCTCTGTTGGTCTGTCTGGAATTTTACATCCATTAGACATACAAAACAGGGGATACTTTTTTCTTGTCTCTGCAACATACTGTTGGTTCAGAGATTAAAGTTCCCTTCTGGTAATGATGCAACTTGTGTCTTTCCTTTTGGTTTGCTTCCCCTTTAGCCTGTTCCTGTCTTTCCATGCTTATTATGCCAGTGTTTATTTATTTATTTATTTTGCCAATTTTTGTTTTGCAGCTGGTGCAGTTCCATCCTCCTGACTATTCCAAGGGTTACTTTGAGTTCTTCCTTGGCACCATGGTTGGTGCTGACCAGTGCCAGACCCTGAAAAACCATGTGTGAGTTTTGCTGCCTCCTTAGCTACTTGTTTGTTGTTGCTGGTTTGCTTTGCTTTGCTTTGGTTTGGGGGGTGTTTGTGTGTGTGTGTGTGTGTGTGTGTGTGTGTGTGTGTGTGTGTGTGTGTGTGTGTGTGTGTGTGTGAGAGAGAGAGAGAGAGTGTATGTTTGTGTGTGTGTGTGTGTGTGTGTGAGAGAGTGTGTGTATGTTTGTGTGTGTGTACATGTGTGTCTGTGTGTTTGTGTGTGTGTGTGTGTGTGAGAGAGAGAGAGAGAGTGTGCATGTTTGTGTGTGTGTACATGTGTATGTGTGTGTGTTCATGTGTGTGTGTGTGTGTGTGTGTGTGTGTGTGTGTGTGTGTGTGTGTGTGTGTGTGTGTATGTGTGTGTGTGTGTTTGTGTGTGTGCATGCGTGCCTGCATGCTTGTATGTGAACCTTTATGTGTCTTTTTTCTGTTGGTGGTATATTTAGATTTATTTATTTTGCTCATTTGCTGTTCTTGAAACTTCACATTTTGGGTAATAAATTGCCTGTTCCAAGCTGAGCAAGCAATTGCTTGTTTCATGAATTTGGCAGTTTTATGAATTGTGCATAACACAGGGACTTAGTTATGCTTAGTGCAACCCTTTTAAGGCACAGGGGGTTGGAGATTATGTCTGATTCGTAGAAGTATGTGCAACAGATATTATGGACAGTGCATCACAGCTGATCCGTGGTTCCACTAAAAGCTCCTGTCTTTATCCATCAACATGATGGGCAAAGATCAGAATTTTACATCACATTCACAATGCACTTTTGTCCATGGCATCCTACCCATGCAAAAGGTACTGAGCCCAGGATTTGTAGATCAGGCAAACAATAGCCTGTGAGCATAATGACATTTTTATCTTAGAATAAATTTGAATTGCTTCAAGCTGCTGGCACCAGAGTTGAACTTGAAGTGATCTGCATGCAGTCAGTCGCAATCCACAAGTCGGAGGCGAGAACAGTTGTGGCTGCAGACCCTTGCTGTGTGGGGGTGGGTGTACAGTGTATGAAAAGATTGACTTTTCTTCTTCAGATTCTTGTCAGTCATGGTGATGGACAGCCTCCAAAACCTGCCATCAAGACAGTTCCCCCTCCCCCCTCGCCCCATCCCCCCCTCCCCCTCCCCAGCCCCCAGCAGAGAGAGAAGATTTTCAGTGAAAAGATTTACTAACGCACCCACACATTTACAGTCTCTTCTTGCACCCTTCCCTCCCCCCCCCCCCCCCCCCCCCCGCCTTCTTCTCCTGGCCTGCTCCCTGTCCCCAGCAACCGCCCTCCCATTTTTATTAGCATGAATCATCATCAGCGTTTATCATAACAAACATCATCATCACCATCATCATCATCAGTCTCATGAGCTACTGTCCACAGGAAGAATGATTACTTGGATGTCGGACTCCAGCTGATTAAGCTGACCTCTTTACCTCGATGGGTTCTCTTCCTTCTGGCAAAGATTGTTGCTTACAAGGTCAGTCCACTCTCTGGCTTGACATGCACTCTCACTGGTGTTGTCAGTGTGCCAGGTACATCTTATAGATGAAAAAGAGTCTCTGTGTGTAGGTCTGTCTGTCTGTGGGTCTGTCTGTATTCGTGCTTGATTTGCTTGACTGATTGAGATAAACCTGGTGTGAAAATGCCTTCAGATGCAAGGTTAAATTCAGGTTTTGGTATGAGTAATGTGTGTGTGTGTGTGTGTGTGTGTGTGTGTGTGTGTGTGTGTGTGTGTGTGTGTGTGTGTGTGTAAACTTGGTAACATAATAGTGCTGACTTAATGTTCTTGTCTATAGTTAAAGCACAGTGCATAAAAAAAACATGGTTCTTCCCCGTCATGCATGCACTTTAAAATATCATATAAATTTTATGCTCTTTTGCCTGCTAAGTCATGTTTTGGTGGACATTGTGGTCAACATTGTTCTATTTAAGAGTGCTGCGTGTAGTGACCTAGCTTATTTTTGTCAGTTACCTTTTGCTAAACATTTCTGTTGCCAGTGTTTATTTAGAAGGTTTTTGATGTAGTGCTGTGGGTATTTTCAAAACAAGCATACTTTCTGTTGCCAGTGTTTATTTAGAAGGTTTTTGATGTAGTGCTGTGGGTATTTTCAAAACAAGCATACTTTCTGTTGCCAGTGTTTATTTAGAAGGTTTTTGATGTAGTGCTGTGGGTATTTTCAAAACAAGCATACTTTCTGTTGCCAGTGTTTATTTAGAAGGTTTTTGATATAGTGCTGTGGGTATTTTCAAAACAAGCATACTTTCTGTTGCCAGTGTTTATTTAGAAGGTTTTTGATGTAGTGCTGTGGGTATTTTCAAAACAAGCATACTTTCTGTTGCCAGTGTTTATTTAGAAGGTTTTTGATGTAGTGCTGTGGGTATTTTCAAAACAAGCATACTTCTGTTGCCAGTGTTTATTTAGAAGGTTTTTGATGTAGTGCTGTGGGTATTTTCAAAACAAGCATGCTTTCTGTTGCCAGTGTTTATTTAGAAGGTTTTTGATATAGTGCTGTGGGTATTTTCAAAACAAGCATACTTTCTGTTGCCAGTGTTTATTTAGAAGGTTTTTGATGTAGTGCTGTGGGTATTTTCAAAACAAGCATGCTTTCTGTTGCCAGTGTTTATTTAGAAGGTTTTTGATGTAGTGCTGTGGGTATTTTCAAAACAAGCATGCTTTCTGTTGCTGCCTACAGGAGCCCACCCTGGCCAAGGCACTGCGGCACTTGATGACAGATGGGTTGGTGTCCCCATTTTCTTCTTTCTTTTGGTTTTGGTAGTGTGCGTTAATTCTGCTCTGTTTTAGGGTCGTGTATTTGTCACAAGTTGATTGTGTAGGAGCGAGGTAATTTAAAAAACAAATTTGCAGAATTTTGTGTACAAGTAATGCTGCACTTATTACTCCTGTTTTTTTTTCTTCTTTTTTTCAGACGTGAATGACCCTGTGAGGTTGATTGGGCCATTGGGATGTTAAGAACCAAAACTAACCCTTTTTCTTTGTTTTCTTTTTCTTCTTCTTCTTCTTCTTTGTGTGTGCACGCAAGCATGTGTGCGTGTGTGTATGCTTGTTTGTGTGAGTGTGTGTACATCTGCTTGTGCTTGTGTGCATGTCTATGTTTGTGTGTGCATGTCTATGTTTGTGTGTGTGTGTGTGTGTCTGTGTGTGTGTGCGTGTGTGTGTGTGAATGTGTGTGTGTGTGTGTGTGTGTGTGTGTGTGTGTGTGTGTGTGTGTGTGTGTGTGTGTGTGTGCGCACGTGTGCATGCATGCATGTACGTGTGTGAGTTTTCTTTTGATCAGTAATCATTTTACCACATAGTTCTATAATAATGTTGTTGGCAACTTCAAGTCAACCAGATGAGAAAGAAATCAGTTTTATACCTCCTAACAAGCCTACATAATAACATACATCACTCTGTGAGTTAAAATCTGTGTGCTGTACCCACGATCTAACTAGCAGAGGCAGATGGTGTGATGATGATCTAAGCTTAATGTCTTGTGTATTTTATATTTTTTGCAGGCGAACATATTCTTGGTTCTGCCATGTGGTGCAGCTGCAGGTAACACTTTTTTCATGGTTCTACAATGCATTACAATGAGTTTTATTGTCTGCGTGGAAAATGCCTTTGCAATGGATGCACATGTTCAAACAGCACAGATGAGAAAACCACACACCTGAACTCTTTCACACATATGATACATGCATGTGTGCACATGTATGTGCATGCACAGAGACACAGGTGCACAAACACACACTTGCACGCACAGCTATAACAGACCAGTGTATGTGTACACATAATTCTACACATGTACGCACATACAGAGTACAGACCATTGTTTCTGATGATGAGGACAAAGTATAGGAAAAGTTTTGCTTTCTTTTTGCAATGTCTCATGTCTCAAAAGTTGAAGGGTATGTGTGTGTGTATGTGTGTGTGTGTGTGTGTGTGTGTGTGTGTGTGTGTGTGTGTGTGTGTGTGTGTGTGTGTGTGTGTGCATGTGTGTGTGTGTGTGTGTGCATGCCTGTGTGTATGTGTGACAGAACTACAGGCAGAAGTTTATCAAGCTGTGGAATTCACTGGGGCTGGATGCGGTCATCTGCCCTGCCTTTCCTTCTCCTGCCCCAAAGACAGTACACATTGGTCATCTCACCAGTGAGTGGGTTACTATAGCATGAGCAGTACATCCACCTTTCATTAGTGCTCCCCATACTTGCCCTCATAAACCCCTTCCATTGTACACGCCCTCATTCCTACCCCCAGTACATCCACCTTTCATTAATGCTCCCCATACTTGCCCTCATCAACACGCCCATTGCACAGCACCTCATTCATACCCCCAGTACATCCGCCTTTCATTAACACTCCCCCTACTTGCCCTCATAAACCCCTTTCATCGTACACACATTCATACTCCCAGTACATCCACCTTTCATTAATGCTCCCCATACCTGCCCTCATAAACCCCTTCCATTGTACACACATTCATACTCCCAGTACATCCACCTTTCATTAATGCTCCCCGTACTTGCCCTGATCAACATGCCCATTGCACACACCACCTCATTTATGCCCCCAATACATCCACCTTTCATTAATGCTCCCCGTACTTGTCCTCATCAACATTCCCATTGCACACACCACCTCGTTCATACCCCCAGTACGTGTGCCCTGACTAAGTCTTCCATCATGCTTGTTACCCATTCACACTCCCATTCACACTCCCATCACACACTCCCTTTAACTCCTCATGCATGGTGTGTCAGCCAAGAGCATTCTCCCATACAAGTGGAGTCTACCATCTAGATGATGGTTTTCTTTCGCTACTGTTGGGCTGATATCCTTTCACCATTATGTGCCGGTGGTCACTGATTAGCTACTCAGGCAGCGAAACGCGTGTCTGACCAAGGCAACCAACATAATAATATCCCCACCAGGATCAGATTTTTGATGACCCCTCTGCTCTCTGCTTTGCATTGTGGGCCAAACATCAGGTTCAGCTCCAGGGGGTACTGATGCACCCAATAGGCTCTTTTTGAAGGGAGTACAACATTCTGTCTCTCCATTTTTTCCCCATCAGATTTACTCTGTTTAAGGTCTTCCAGATCTAAATATAACGTCTCAACAATTAACTGCTTGTTTGTTTTTTCTACACTTCGACCTAAAATTCATTCATGGTATGTGATGGACAACTGCTTCCAAATTCTGTCTTCTTTCTTTCGCCACCATTTCACTTTCTCATTCCCATTATATTCCTTCTGTGCATTGCCACATGTTTGTGTGTGTGTGTATGTGCACATGCACAAATGTTGGTGTGTATGGTGTGTGAGGAATATATTATGTTTATATGATGTTTTAGGTTTATGTAAAAGGGGAGAGGAGTGCAGTTTGAAAATTGACCTCACTTGTCCACAAGTTGTTAATAGAGACAGGTGGAGGCTTCTTCAGAGTTGACACCCTCAGCTCTGCCTCATTTGGAGATTAATGAAGATTGCTGTATCGTCAGATCAAGGTTGGATTGTGCCAGACTGTTCACAGGGGGTATTTCCTCGTTTGGAGATTAGTGAAGGATTGCTGTGTCGTCAGATTGAGGTTGGATTGTGCCAGGCTGTTCACAGGGGGTATTTCCTCATTTGGAAATTAGTGAAGGATTGTGTGTTGTCAGATTGAGGTCGGATTGTGCCAGGCTGTTCACGGGGTTCACAGGTTTGGAGATTAGTGAAGGATTGTGTGTCGTCAGATCGAGGTCGGGTGGTGCCAGGGTGTTCACTGGGGGTATTTCCTCCTTTGGAGATTAGTGAAGGATTGCTGTGTCATCAGATCGAGGTCGGGTGGTGCCAGGCTGTTCACAGGGGGTATTTCCTCGTTTGGAGATTAGTGAAGGATTGCCGTGTCGTCAGATCAAGGTCAGGTGGTGCCAGGCTGTTCACAGGGGGTATCACAGCCTGCATGCTGGGCTCAGCCACTGTATTATATTTCTTGTGTGCTTGACTTGGTTTTGTAAAACATGGCGTGCTTACCCATGTCAGTGAGATACCACACTACAGAAATGACTGCTATTATTATTAATAGTGTGTGTGTGTGTGTGTTGTGTGTTGTGTGTGTGTTGTGTGTGTGTGTGGTGTGTGTGTGTGTGTGTGTGTGTGTGTGTGTGTGTGTGTGTGTGTGTGTGTGTGTGAAATGCATTACCTGCAGGTTGTTCTGATGTCTAATTTGTATGTATATGCTAAATGTTATGTTTTAAAATGAATCTTGAATATGCGTGCTTTGAAAAAGAGAATGTATCTTTTTAAATTGTTGTTTTAGGCTACTTTAAGTAACATATTGATGTGTGTTTTATTGAATTTGTTGATCTGTATGGCGCTAAGAGCTGATATAATTGTTGTTGAGGTGCTATACAAAATAAATTAGTATTATTATGATATTATTATTTGCCTGTTGTCTGTGTGTGCAGCGGGAGGGTCAGGGTGTGCTCTGTACAACGTGGTCAACTTCCCAGCAGGAGTCCTTCCAGTGACCAAAGTGACCGCTGAGGACGTAGACGATGTCAACAACCCTGGGCTTTACCCAGCCAGGACCCGGCTCGAGAAAATGTTGAAAGCAGTAAGAAATCATTTTTAACTTGTGTGAACTACGAAATCATTTTTAACTTGTGTGAACTACGAAATCATTTTAATTTGTTGCATTGCAGGAAGGGTTGGGAGTTGGGACAGCTCAGTGGTAGAGTGACCGACTTGTGATCGAAAGGTCTTGGGTTCAAGTCAGGAGTGGCAGGAGAATTATTTTTTCCAGGATCAAATTTCTGTGCTGACTCTTATTGCGGTATCCATTCCAACCCCGTGTTGCTGCGGTAACACATAACAGATCCTGATCATTTTATAAAAAGTGCAGTGGCATGTTACAGCTAAACACACCTGCATCTTATGTATGTGGCTTTGAATGAAATGGCACTGTAAACTGGTGCATGGTTGTGTGGTGTACACAGAAGTTGCGCTGAGATGGCAGCAGTTTCATGTGATACCAGCCATGTAACAGTGAAACAGTGCTGCAAATCACTTTGGTGGATATTGAGAACATGGTGCAAAGCTACAGTCACTCATTCAGAGTTGCATATGACTAGAGCGAAGTGGGTTTGCTCAGAAGCAGAGAATAGCGATGTAGCTGCACTTTGGGCTCATTGTGAGATGAGGTGCTTAGCAAGCATTTATATGAAATGAATAAACTGTCCCCATTTTTGTTGTTTGCGTAGCTTGTATGAAATCATGTGAGCCTAATGTAAATGTGTCAGTGTTTGACTTATGTGAATGTCTGCAGTCATACAATCATTTGAGTCTGTGCAGTTACCAGTGTTGCAGATTCACTACTGAGGAGAGCACTGGACTACCGGCAGGGGTGCAGTGTGTTGATTATGTTGGTTTACTTCACACCGTTGCAGTTGCCATTTGGAGCAGACTGTGTGGGAGCACAATGTGTTGATTATGTTGGTTTACTTCGCACCGTTGCAGTTGCCATTTGGAGCAGACTGTGTGGGAGCACAATGTCTTGATTATGTTGGTTTACTTCGCACCATTGCTGTTGCCATTTGGAGCAGACTGCGTGGGAGCACAGTGTGTTGATTATGTTGCTTTGTTGTGCTGAGTTTGCAGTACTGAGTAGAGCATTGGACTGCCTGTAGGGGTGCAGTGTGCTGCTTATTATTATTATATGAACAGTTGTCGAGCGCCTCATCTCAAGAGGAGCCCTATGCGCTTCTTTTTTCTTCTTCTTTCTTCTCTCTTTATACAGAAATCTGAAACAGAATGACTGCTCTTGTCTTCTGTATCTTCATACATCCATACACCAGTGCAGAATCACTTTATTCCAAGCCCCACAGGAGAACGTGGGAGCACATTGTGTTAATCATGTTGCTTTGTTGTGCAGAGCTACAGTAGTGCAGAGCTGCAGTACTGCATGTTGCTTTGTTGTGCAGAGCTGCAGTGCAGTATGTTGCTTTGTTGTGCACAGATGCAGCAGTGCAGAGCTGCAGTACTGTATGTTGCTTGTTGTGTAATACTCTATGTTGCTTTGCTGTGCAGAGCTGCAGTACTGTATGTTGCTTGTTGTGTGGAGCTGCAGTACTGTATTTTGCTTTGTTGTGCAGAGCTGCAGTACTGTATGCTACTTTGTTGTGTGGAGCTGCAGTACTGTATTTTGCTTTGTTGTGCAGAGCTGCAGTACTGTATGTTGCTTTGTTGCGCACAGCTGCAGTACTGTATGTTGCTTTGTTGTGCACAGCTGCAGGACTGTATGTTGCTTGTTGTGCAGTACTGTATGTTGCTTTGTTGTGCAGAGCTCCATTACTGTATGTTGTTTTGTTGTGCAGAGCTGCAGTACTGTATGCTACTTTGTTGTGTGGAGCTGCAGTACTGTATTTTGCTTTGTTGTCCAGAGCTGCAGTACTGTATGTTGCTTTGTTGCGCACAGCTGCAGTACTGTATGTTGCTTTGTTGTGCACAGCTGCAGGACTGTATGTTGCTTGTTGTGCAGTACTGTATGTTGCTTTGTTGTGCAGAGCTCCATTACTGTATGTTGTTTTGTTGTGCAGAGCTGCAGTACTGTATGTCATTTTGTCATACAGAGCTGCAGTACTGTAGGTTGCTTTGTTGTGCAGAGCTGCAATACTGTGTTGTTTTGTTTTGCAGAGCTGCAGTACTGTGTTGTTTTGTTGTGCAGAGCTGCAATACTGTGTTGTTTTGTTGTGCAGGGCTGCAGTACTGTGTTGTTTTGTTGTGCAGAGCTGCAGTACTGTGTTGTTTTGTTGTGCAGAGCTGCAGTACTGTGTTATTTTGTTGTTCAGAGCTGCAGTACCGTTTTTTTGTGTGTGCAGAGCTGCAGTACTGTGTTGTTTTGTTGTACAGAGCTGCAGTAGTGTGTTGTTTTGTTGTGCAGGGCTGCAGTAGTGTGTTGTTTTGTTGTGCAGAGCTGCAGTAGTGTTGTTTTGTTGTGCAGAGCTGCAGTACTGTGTTGTTTTGTTGTGCAGAGCTGCAGTACTGTGTTGTTTTGTTGTGCAGAGCTGCAGTACTGTGTTGTTTTGTTGTGCAGAGCTGCAGTAGTGTGTTGTTTTGTTGTGCAGGGCTGCAGTACTGTGTTGTTTTGTTGTGCAGAGCTGCAGTAGTGTGTTGTTTTGTTGTGCAGAGCTGCAGTAGTGTGTTGTTTTGTTGTGCAGAGCTGCAGTACTGTGTTGTTTTGTTGTGCAGAGCTGCAGTACTGTGTTGTTTTGTTGTGCAGAGCTGCAGTAGTGTTGTTTTGTTGTGCAGAGCTGCAGTAGTGTGTTGTTTTGTTGTGCTGAGCTGCAGTAGTGTGTTGTTTTGTTGTGCAGAGCTGCAGCAGTGAGGAGAGCGTTGGACTGCCCATAGCAGTGCAGTGTGTGACGCTGCCCTACAGGGAGGAGCTGTGTCTTCGCCTCATGGCGGAACTAGAGGCTGCAGTCAACTACAAAGCTTTGTGATTGGGCATGGAAACAACGCAAAACACGACACCTTGCCTTTTGTAGTAATTTAGGCTATAAAAGCAGTTGTTGGTTTCTTTACCCGTAACCCCAAACGCTGACAAAATGGTGGAGCACGTTCGTGGAGTGACTGCAGAATGGTGCGGTCGAATAACTAGATGTTCTCTGATGCTTCGTTTTTACATGTTTGTGCCTGTCCAATTGCTGCTGGTAACAAACATTTACCCACAGAATGGAATTGATGTCATCATGATTGGGAAATTGATCTTTGTATATAGATGGAAATGAACTGATAAAATCCAAATGAGAGTTATTTTTTATCATTATGTGTGTTTTGATCTGCTATAATCAGAGAAAGAGGAGAACAATATTAATGACACATGTTGCTGTGCACCTCAGGTACATGTATGGTATTCTGAACTTTCTCACTGATGGTGATACACTGATAGGCAGCATGCACACTGATGGAAAAGCATCAAGGTTTTTATGGAGTTGCTCCATGTGCTAGATCTAAGTTACACCACATAAAAATGTAAGGCTTCAGCACAGCCTCAGGTATTTCAGGTGGAAAGCACAGGACTTGTTCTAATCATGTAGTGAGAAGTATGGTTGCAGCCAACCACGGCACAGACGACAGTCATTTCAGGTTTACACAGTGGCAGGTCATGCTTAGCTCTCAGATTCAGACATGGCAAGACTATTGAGAAGTCACTTAGAATACAACACACAACTGAGTTAATTAGCACTTGAAAGACATCACACAAACACAACTACAAAGACCCGAGTCACCTACAGGAACTCTCACCTGGCATGTGAGTAAAAACATAAACTCCACCAGGGGTACACGGTAGGTGACTCGGGTCTTTTTGGTGTTTGTGTAATGTCTTTCAAGCACTTATTAACTCCCTTGTGTGTTGATTCTGCATGAGCGCTTGGGGGTCTCATTCTGTTTCAGATTGTGTCACTTAGAATGCACTTTTCTGTGTATATTACAGCTGGAACTATTGCTACGGTAATGAGACAGGACTGGGAAGATATGTTAGGGTTGTTGGTGAAGGTTCTCGTGCATTGCTGAACACCTGTCACTTCAGCATTGTTACTTGTGTGTGCAATTTCTCAATGTGGTAAGCCACAGCAATGTCGACATCATAATGCCTGTGGCATGGCTTGCAGCTGTGATGTTACCAATGTCTGCACCAGCTGTGAAAAATCATATTGAGAATACTGGTGCATTATCACTTAGGAATAAAAGTTGTGTGTGTGTGTGTGTGTACCACCAGTTGTGGAAGTTTGCTCGAACTGCTGGGATCACCACAGGATACCGAAAAGAAGAATCACTGTTAGGTCACCAGTACAGTATTGGTTTGTCATTTTATCCTGATGGTGAATGCTTGATTTGGGCTGCAGAATGAAATCTGGAAAGGTGTGATTTTGAAGAATGTGTGATTTGTAAGGTGTGACTGAAGTGGAGCCACATTTGGCTTCTTTTTGTGTGTGTGTGTGTGTGTGTTGCTTTTTGACTTGCATGAAAAGTGAGTCCTCATCCATCAGATCATCTCAGAAGTTTTAATTAACATTGGCTTTTTTCTGACATTAAGTAAAATCTTGCACACTTTTCATGATGATTATTTCCATTAAGCTTTTTGTAGTAACCTTGACCTGATGGCAAGGCCACAGCAGAAGGGAGGCATGTGGACAATCGGAATCCACATATTTTGGGGGCATTCCTGACTGCAAGCTCTGCAGGACCAAAATTCCTGTGCATCTTAATGCATTAACTAGCTGTAGTGTGAAAGGTAGTAGGGCGTCACCTTTTGCTAGGTTTGAGAAACTGGTCAGAAATCTTCAGGACCAGGGTCATCACCAGCCCACATGCACCCAGGGTGTAAAACAAAATTTAAAACCAAAATTGTATTTTCTGTTTAAGTTCTTTATTTGATAGGATTTAACTTTGCATTGGATTTAACTTTGCATGATTATTACATGTCCTATAAGATCAATACCTAAATTCCTTTTGTGAATTTAGGGTGAGTTTATGTGACATGCTTGACATGTTTCTAATGTACAGTGGACTGTGGCAAACACACTAGTGTTGGCATTTTCTCAGAGACTATTTAAGAGAGCCCTTTGAAAATTTACATGATACTAATCTCCATTTAGCTCTCACTTACATGCCGGTACCAGTGCCATGATACTAATCTCCATTTAGCTCTCACTTACATGCCGGTACCAGTGCCATGATACTAATCTCCATTTAGCTCTCACTTACATGCCAGTACCAGTGCCATGATACTAATCTCCATTTAGCTCTCACTTATATGCCAGTACCAGTGCCACATGAGTGCACATGCTCAAAAGCCAATGCTTCAACCACAAAACTCATGGCTTTTGCTCTTTCTCACACTTCGGTCCCCACATCAGGAACAATCTCCCCACATCTTTCTTATTTTAAAAACAAACTGAAGACATTTGTCTTCCCCAAATATTTCAGTTAACCTACACTGTCCTTCACCCCTGTTACTAGTGTTAGTCTGTACCATGTGTGTATTACACTGGGTCAGTTATGATTGAACTTGTATTGATATATACATTATTTGTTAGTTGTATTTTTATTTCAGTGTACATTTTGTGTGCTCTGTTATGTTTGTATATATAACAATCTTTATTTTGATGTGCATTATCTGAGCTCTGTTATGTTTAATGTAACAGACTGCAAGGTACACACTATGGACTGAAAGCTACACACTTTTTAAAATGTCAATGATTGTTATTACAGCTGTTTAAGATGTTGATAAGATTGTGTATGACTTATTTAATTCAACATATCAAAAATATCCATCCAGTCAAGTCATGTGTTTTTCCCTCAAAGCATTTTGTCTGAAATTACAACTTAAAATGTTCAGAGCATGTTTGTTTGACAGTTAGTGAATGACCAATTTAAACAGTGTAACTTTATTCTGGGGGCTGGTACCATAATTATATGTGAAAGAAACTTGAAATCTAGTTTTCCAGAGAATGAAACTGTATTTAGTTGAGCTACTGCCAGTGTGTATGTGTGTAATATGTATTCACACTGAAGTTCTGTGTTTTCACATCTTGAACTGGATAGCAGTGAAATCCAGATTTTACCTCAAAATGTTTGGCTGAAGAGCCTAGTGATTGTAAACTCACCTTTGAACTTCATAATGATGTCCAACTGATTTTTAAAGTGCTTTTTTTCTGATTGCATGCTCATTTTGCCTGAGATTATTTGCTTAACTTTTTTTTATTCAGTTTTTATCCATGTACAATAATTTTGGATATGCATAGCTCATAACATATGTGTAGAGATATATATATAGAGAATATAGATAACGGTGTATGCAAGATTTTGTTAAGAGAGCATGGTAAGAAAAACCATATTCAGTCTATCCTGTCTCTCAGAAATGACCACAGTGTTGTCTTGGAAATGGTTACAATGCTGGTTCTGTTGACAGTGGCCCTAACTCATCAGTTGCTACCTCTTTTTGCACTTCATTCTCCAAGTTAGCAGGGGCATGCATTCCTTGGCTTTGGTACACCTTTGGCTTTTTGCTTTACCACAACTAATGTCGGCAGCCCATCAACGCAAGTTACGTGTGATGTGTGCTTTACGGGCTGGTTGACCTGTTCTGTCATGTCCCTCAGCTGGAGCATGTCCAGGATAGTTGATCAAGTCAATAATCGATTGGATGGTGGCTCCACAGAAGTCCTTTTTGCAGATGGATGTGGAAAGTCTAGGCTTCCCATTTCACTTTTCACTGTGTGTAGCAACATTGGAACTGTTTCAAAAGTGGCACTAGGCAAACTTCTGAGAGGCGGGGTGGAGCTCTGCTTTTTCAAGCACATAAATACCATCTTGAACTGAACTGTAGTGTAGTGAGGCCCTGGAAGTGTGTGATGCTGCTGGGCAAAGGTGATCGGAGGAAGTGACGTGAATGAGTCAAGCGGTGGGTTGTGTTTAATAAACTACTGGTATGTTTTTACGGGTTTAGGACCACAGTCGGGGAACCAGCTATGCAAATGGGGGATTGTTGCTTGTTCCCGTTTGTGTTCAATGTTTCTTTCTTCTGCGGGGCCAGATGGCAGATTGACTAATGCATGTGCAGACTCTTGCTTGTGAAGCTCTCTGTTGATGGTCTTGTCGATTATAACTTGCTGAAAAAAAGTCTTCTTTCAGACTCCTTGAGCTCCAGGCTTTTTCTTGCCAACACATTGAAAATTTCATCTCTTTGGCTTAGTTTTGTTTTGTTACACATGCGTGTGTGTTTGTTTGTTTGTGTGTGTGTGTGTGTGTGTGTGTGTGTGTGTGTGTGTGTGTGTGTGTGTGTGTGTGTGTGTGTGTGTGTGTTCTTAAGACTCCTTCATCCCCAGGCTTTTTCTTGCCAACACTGTCAAAATGCCAACTCTTTGGCTTACTTTGGTTGTGTGTGTGTGTGTGTGTGTGTGTGTGTGTGTGTGTGTGTGTGTGTGTGTGTGTGTGTGTGTGTGTGTGTGTGTGTGTGTGTGTTCTTAAGACTCCTTCATCCCCAGGCTTTTTCTTGCCAACACTGTCAAAATGCCAACTCTTTGGCTTACTTTGGTTGTGTGTGTGTGTGTGTGTGTGTGTGTGTGTGTGTGTGTGTGTGTGTGTGTGTGTGTGTGTGTGTGTGTGTGTGTGTGTGCAAACATGCATTTCAACAGTCTGTATTTTTTAGCACAAATAAAAACATCAAACAAGATGTAAGATTTGCATTTCATCAAGTAACACTCCTGCAAGAATTTTGTTGTTGATCAAGTCATCATGCATACTATGTTCAACACTAGCGTAACTCTGCTCCCCACCCCACGCCCCCCACACACATACTATTCATGTGCGCACACACACACACTCACACACACACACACACACACACAC
Source organism: Alviniconcha strummeri (assembly GCA_963584105.1). Lineage (NCBI taxonomy): Eukaryota > Metazoa > Mollusca > Gastropoda > Provannidae > Alviniconcha > Alviniconcha strummeri. Next base: position 11,952,300 of record OY757545.1, read on the forward strand.
ACACACACACACACACACACACACTCACACACACACACACACACACACACACACACACACACACACACACACACATGCTGTTGATAGTAGAAATCCTGTTTTTGGGGTTGCTGCCTCTTGTTGCTATGCTTAATCATTACTACTGTTCAGTTGTCATAATGCTATTTACTGTTATTTAGTTGTCATAACACTATAGTCAGTTATGACGGTTGTCTATTTTGGGGGATTAATTGGTTGCTGTCCCTTGTTCATGCATTGAACTACATTGTAAAATGCTAAATAAGTTGTAAAGAATGACGATAATAAACAACACTATCAAATCCCCTTTTAATGTGTTACTTGGCTTTCTGTCTTTTGTTGATCTGTTGAACTGTAATATAATACAATTACTTCTGTGCTGAGACAGCTGTGAAAGGAAGACAAAGAATTTTACAATCAAGTTTCCCTCTCTGTTGGGTGTGTGTGTGTGTGTGTGTGTGTGTGTGTGTGTGTGTGTGTGTGTGTGTGTGTGTGTTCAGAATGTACTTGGCATTTATATATTTTGTCTGTGTTGCTCTTTCCGTGTTTGTTGGGATAATGCAATTCAAATTCAGTTCAAAATATTGTCCATTGCAATCATAACAATTAAACAGCCATTCTTCTTTGCTCACACCAGCTCTGCCATATTAAATAATGTAGTTAAGTTAAACACATTAAGAACAGAAGGAGGTATAACACATTAAGGTACAGAGATTGTTTGAACTTAAAATAGGTCAAGTGGCGCACAGGGATTTCCTGCAGACTTGGTGGTGAGGGGTGATACAATTGAAATTGATCAGGGGATGACGCATATAGAATTCCTGTAGATCGAGGGAGGTGGGGATCACAGCATGGTACGCACATAACTGTTGTTTTTTTTTTGTTTTTTTTGTTTTTGGGGGGGGGGGGGGGGGGGTCGGGTGGTGCTTAAAACTGATCAAAAGATGACGTATACGGAACTCTTGTCGACGTGGGGGTGGGGCTTAAAATTGATCAAGGCTTGACTCAAACAGGTTTCCTGTGGACATGGGGGTGGGGGGATTAAAATAGATCAAGGCATTTCCATGTATGCGGAACTCGTGGATTCTTTTGGTTTAAAGTTAAACAGATCGATCAAGGCATGACGCACACGGATCTCCGGCTCAAAGCATACTGGGAATAGCACGAGGCACCCGATCTCTCTCTCTCTCTCTCTCTCTCTCTCTCTCTCTCTCTCTCTCTCTCTCTCTCTCTCTCTCTCTCTCTCTCTCTCTCTCTCTCTCTCTCTCTCCTCATCAGTAGCTTAGCAAGGACTAGTTGTTAGACAGGTTTTTGACTGAACCTAAACTAAAATCCTTGTCAAATAAAGTTTTCGAGTTCTCTCTCTCTCTCTCTCTCTCTCTCTCTCTCTCTCTCTCTCTCTCTCTCTCTCTCAACTGTTTATTAGTCACCAGTCCCACTAGACTGACTCTAGAAATAACTTTACGTGCCAAGGCCAAAACTTGATTTGTTTAAAACTAGCATATCCTTCGCTGGAGCGTCCCTCTGGGACTCCCTGCCTCAGCATATAAAATCCTGTATTTCTCTTCCTTGTTTTAAACGTAATCTGCACAGATATATATCTGAGAATAACCTTTAGTTAAACTTGGACGGATTTGCTTGAATCAAACGTTTGCCTAAATGGACCTAACGCTACTATCCTTGAGCATTAAAGTTTTCGAGTTCGAGTTCTCTCTCTCTCTCTCTCTCTCTCTCTCTCTCTCTCTCTCTCTCTCTCTCTCTCTCTCTCTCTCTCTCCATATTAGATGTACGTTGATTTCAGGCATCCAAACTTCAACTCCATTAAATGAACCGCAAAACATTACACGCGACCTGCCGTCATGTACACAGTGACCAGAATAAATGAATCCACTGTCTACCCCGTAAACAACAACAACGACAAAAACCTACTGTTTTTTTGTTTGTTTTGTTTTTAAGGACTGACGTCACTCTTTTAGCCAGATAGCTCCGCCCACTTAGACAAGCAGAGTGAACAATGTAACGGGTGTTCGAACTGCACAGACCATAGGCACTTCGTCGTTGTTTCGAAAACAGCACGTGTACGTCGTGTTTCTTCACAGGACAGTAGTACTAGGACAGCCCCCGGGCTTGTCTGAGAATGTGAGTTTGTACCACAGGCCGCGGACTGGCTAACGGTTCGTCAGTCAGTAAGAAGTAGTTGACCAACATCGTGTGTCTTATCTGAGCACAGCTAGCGGATACGGTTGATACACGGATGTACGACAATATTTTCTGTCTCTCTCTGTCTCTGTCTCTCTCACTGTCTCTGTGTCTGCCTGTCTCTCTCATCCCCTATCTCTGTTTCTCTCTCTCTCTCTTTGTGTGTCTGTGTCTGTCTGACTGTCTGTCTGTGTCTGTCTGTCTCTCTGTCTCTCTGTCTGTCTGTCTGTCTGTCTGTCTGTCTGTCTGTCTCTCTCTCTCTCTCTCTCTCTCTCTCTCTCTCTCTCTCTCTCTCTCTCTCTCTCTCTCTCTCCTCTCTCTCTCTCTCTCTCCTCGCTCCCTCCCCCTCCCTCCCCGACTGCTCTTAATTCAGGCGATTAGTATCGCACCCGGTCAGGCAGAACCCGTCCTTGCAGGAATCCTTATAACGACTTCAAACACAAAATCAGTATGAAAGAACGGAACCGTTAACAACATCGTGTGTGTCGCTGTGTATTGTTGTCGTTGATAGTGCATTGTCCAACACCGTGTGCGTTGCTGTGTATTGTTGTCGTTGATGGTGCATTGTCCAACATCGTGTGCGTTGCTGTGTATTGTTGTCGTTGATGGTGCATTGTCCAACATCGTGTGCGTTGCTGTGTATTGTTGTCGTTGATGGTGCATTGTCCAACATCGTGTGCGTTGCTGTGTATTGTTGTCGTTGATGGTGCATTGTCCAACATCGTGTGCGTTGCTGTGTATTGTTGTCGTTGATGGTGCATTGTCCAACATCGTGTGCGTTGCTGTGTATTGTTGTCGTTGATGGTGCATTGTCCAACATCGTGTGCGTTGCTGTGTATTGTTGTCGTTGATGGTGCATTGTCCAACATCGTGTGCGTTGCTGTGTATTGTGTCGTTGATGGTACATTGTCCAACATCGTGTGTGTTGCTGTGTATTGTTGTCGTTGATGGTGAAGGTGGGTGTAAACCTTTAATTACGTTAGTTGATGTATGTCCGTATTGTCCTTTGCGTATGTCTGTATTCTAATTACCACTTTTAAGCCACTTTCCTTGTCGTTAAATTTGGTGAATAAAGAATGTGAATCGGTTACCGAGCCACACCTGCACATCGTTGTCAGCGAAACTGCGATAAACTCCGATCCCGGGCACACGACCTACTGAACACCAGCAGGTGACGCATCGTCGTTCCGGTCCCGCGCACACGGATCTATTGATCACTACCATGTGACGTATCGTCGTTCCAGTCCTGAGCGCACGGATCTATTGATCACTAGCACGCGACGCATCGTCGTTCCGGTCCCGCGCACACTTATCTATTGATCACTACCACGTGACGCATCGTCGTTCCGGTCCCGCGCACCCGACCTACTGATCAATAGCACGTGACGCATTGTCGTTCCGGTCCCGCGCACACGGACCTATTGATTACCAGCACGTGACTCATCGTCGTTTCTGTCACGGGCACAGAGACCTACTGATCACCTGCACGTGACGCATCGTCGTTTCTGTCACGTCACGGGCACAGAGACCTATTGATCACCTGCACGTGACGCATTGTCGTTTCTGTCACGGGCACAGAGACCTATTGATCAACAGAACGTGCCGCATCGTCGCTTCTGTCACGGGCACACGGACCTACTGATCACCTGCACGTGACGCATTGTCGTTTCTGTCACGGGCACACGGACCTACTGATCACCTGCACGTGACGCATTGTCGTTTCTGTCACGGGCACACGGACCTATTGATCACCTGCACGTGACGCATTGTCGTTTTCTGTCACGGGCACACGGACCTACTGATCACCTGCACGTGACGCATTGTCGTTTCTGTCACGGGCACAGAGACCTATTGATTACCAGCACGTGACGCATTGTCGTTTCTGTCACGGGCACAGAGACCTATTGATTACCAGCACGTGACGCATTGTCGTTTCTGTCACGGGCACACGGACCTACTGATCACCTGCACGTGACGCATTGTCGTTTCTGTCACGGGCACAGAGACCTATTGATTACCAGCACGTGACGCATTGTCGTTTCTGTCACGGGCACAGAGACCTACTGATCACCTGCACGTGACGCATTGTCGTTTCTGTCACGGGCACAGAGACCTATTGATTACCAGCACGTGACGCATTGTCGTTTCTGTCACGGGCACAGAGACCTATTGATTACCAGCACGTGACGCATTGTCGTTTCTGTCACGGGCACACGGACCTACTGACCACCAGCACGTGACGCATCGTCGTTTCTGTCACGGGCACACGGACCTACTGATCACCAGCACGTGACGCATCGTCGTTTCTATAACGGGCACACGAACCTATTGATCACTACCACGTGACGCATCGCCGTTCAGCACGTCAGTCCCGTGACTTTGCTGCCGGCAGCGAGTGTCAGCACAACCTTTTTGTCCGGGTAGAGATGAAAGGGGCAGCATTTCAGGGCTGTGACAGAGCGGCTGTCTTTTAGGCTAATGCCTCATGCATCTTGTTAGTGCGCCTGCTGTTGGCTGCACTTCTGCACTTCTGCCGGGCTGGCACTTCGTAAGCGATGGCTGCATGTGTTTCGATCGTTAGCTAGGTCATTGTTTTCTTTCTTCTCATTCTACCCACCCATCACCAGTAATGCATGGGTTTGTAGTGCGCGCGTATGGTGTGTGTGTGTGTGTGTGTGTGTGTGTGTGTGTGTGTGTGCAAATTATTATAATTATATTGTTACTTCTTTTCTTTTTTTCGAGTGGGGGGGGGGGGCTGGGGTGGTGGTGGTGGTGGTGGTGGTGATAATCTTTGTATTGGTTGTTGTCTTTTTAGTGACCGTCGTTTTTGTTTTGTATTCATTTCTGTTATTTTTTCTATTGTTCGTTGTTTATCTTCGTAAGACCGCTGTTTCTGTTAATCGCTGTTTCTGTGTGTATACGTTAGCATTGGTTGTTTGTTTTTGTATTGTTTTGTTGGTTGTATTTATCGTTGTTTTGTGTTTGTATTGACGGTTACTTCAGTTAGTCGTTGTGTGCGTTTGCATCAGTCGTAACTCAGTTTGTACTGATCGTTGTTTGTGCTTGAATTAATCATTGTTTCTTTTGCGTTTGCCTAATCGTTGTTTGCCCCAAACTCTCCTTTCCTCTCGTTCTCTCTCTCTGCCTCTCTGTCTCTGTCTGTCTCTCTCTGTCACTCGCGTGCGTGCACACATACACACACACACACACACACACACACACACACACACGCACACCGCACGCACGCACGCACAGAGGAGGAACACACGCACGCACACACGCACGCACACACATTCACAACGCACGCACGCACGCACTCACACACACTCACACAACACACAAACACCTCACACACACACACACACACACACACACACACACACACACACACACACACACACACACACACACACACACACCACACACACATATCACAAAACTGAGCCAAGAATATTCCGCGATTCATGTTTTATTCATGTACAATAAATTACCAAGGATTCATTGTGGCAGGCGTGGATTTACTTCAGTAAGACAAAGACAGGCAGCGCTCAGCAATAAGGACACTTCTGCATCCCTGGGCCCATAGGCATGAGGAGCAAATAAAGTTAAAGGCGGATATCCTCTAATCCCGATTATCTAAGACTGGTTAGTCAGTTAGTTGGTGCTTTGAGCCCAGTTAACCACACAGGTTTACATCAGGGCTAAAAAACAAACTGCAGTTTATCTCCTAGTTATTTACGCGCGCGAGAGAGATAGCGGTGCGTGCGTGCGTGTGTGTGTGTGTGTGTGTGTGTGTGTGTGTGTGTGTGTGTGTGTGTGTGTGTGTGTGTGTGTGTGTGTGTGTGTGTGTGTGTGTGTGTGTGTGTGTGTGTGTGTGTGTGTGTGTGTGTGTGTGTGTGTGTGTGTGTGTGTGTGTGTGTGTGTGTGTGAGTGTGAGTGTGTGAGTGAATGAGTGAGTGAGTGTGTGCGTGCGTGCGTGCGTGCGTGCGTGCGTGCGTGCGTGCGTGTGTGTGTGTGTGTGTGTGTGTGTTTGTGTGTGTGTGCCAGAGAGAGAGAGAGAGAGAGAGAGAGAGAGAGTGAGAGACTGTCTGCAAGTGTGGCTGTCGTTCCAAGTAGAAAAATGAGGCTATAACTTTAAAACGACGCGTTTAGGCCG
>OY757545.1:11958872-11971372 GCA_963584105.1 Alviniconcha strummeri
AAACAGGAAGGCATGAGCGCGCACTGGAATGGTTTCTTAAATCGACTGTACACTATAGGGTAGAGAGCTTCTCGAGATGGAGGCAACGATTTGGGTGGACCGACATAAGTTGTCCATTTGTGCGACAAGTACTTGACTTCAAAACTACGATTTAAAGGAACCGACTTTGTCGAAATGTGTTTCATTTGTCCATCGAGCACTAGCTGAGATCAAAATAAAAACAAAACTTCGAGTAAGTCTGGGTATTGTTTTAAAATGTCCCGTTGATTGTAATGCTGAATTTAAGAAAATGACGTATTGTGTCTTGGTAATGCATTCATTTTGCCCTCCCCCCACCCCCACGCCCCACCTTGCCCGCCTCCTCCCCTACGCCATACCGATCTACAAAAGATCTCCAAACCGATCTACACACATGCCGCTGGTATGCGCCAGGTCCACACTGACACTTGGCGGTGTTGAGTACATTTGAGCTATGGCGAATCCAAGCGGATCGTCTGTCACGGATCCAGTTGACAAATTCAACACGAAATCAATGGAGCATCAGTTTACAACAAAATCTTTGCTTTGAAGATCTGTTTTCAAGGGTTATTTTGATCTCCAAGTCCATTCGTTAGACAAAACAGGTTTCGAGAACGTTAGTTCTTTTTAACCAGGACTATAAAAATTAAAACACAAAAGGTTAAAAACAAAACAAACGCTGTTTGACGAAGCAAAAATTGCTACCAATTGTTTTTGGTGGAAATCGCTGCAAAATTTGCAAGAACTTTTGTACTTTATAATCTAAAAAGGGGGGAAAAGGACAAGAAAAACAAGCGTTCTTTTTTAACTCTTCATATGTCAGTTTTCATCCCTCCACACGGGAAGGGGTCCCCCGAAAACTGTCAGTCAACAATGTTTCAGATATTTTAATTTTTTTCACAAGCACGAAAATTATGAATATTTCAGTTCTTAACCATCCAGAATTTATGGCTTGTTTACAAATCTTAGGATTTATGCAAAAGATATATGACTGCCCGTGCGCGAATAAATCAGGGTAGCAGGCTATTAAACAATGTGTATACGTAATAATCAAAAGCATCACACACACACACACACACACACACACACACACACACACACACACACACACACACACACACACACACACACACATTGAAGCCGTTCGTGCCTAGCACAGGCTTTTGTTCATTCCTTCCTTCATACAGGCAAAAATAATTCAAGCCCATGACATATTAAGCACTGGCACGTGCTGGCAAAACGCCCAGAGAGACAACTGGAGACAGTGGTAAGGCCAGAGGCAGCAAGCTTAAGTTCAGGAACATATCTGCTCTGGGCAAAGAAGGCACCTCGGGCCTCAGTTATAATTAGCCTATAACTTAGATTTCGCTCCCAACACGAATAATTATTTCAATTAAAATACCCGTTCCTCAAGCGCTGACAGTTCAGGGTTACACGAAACACTCTGAGACATTCTGGGACTTGTTCGACGGGGATCTCGGTGTTCAGAGGATGCCACGCTAACTCAAAACTCCTGCACCGTCTTCTATGAGTGCATACAGATGGTCAGCTTTGACGGTAGCGATCATGAGGTAGGCAGTCAGATGGGCTCAAACTCCAGCCAAGGAAAGTCATACAGCTCGTTTCACCGAGTAATTCAACTGTGGAGCCACTGAAATCAAGACAGTGACTCAGAACTCCAGACTGCCCGATGAGAAAGAGGAGTCACAAAAATGCCGCTCAGTCAGCTGAGCGACGAGTTCATGACCTGGCAACAAAATCAGCTCAACATATCTAGGAGCAGGCGAGTCCGACTATCTACACAAGCCTTCTCACGGAGCGGGCGAGCTGCTGAGCGACATTTAGAGGTACCCGGGACTATACTGACGACACAGCCATGAGCTAACTGCGGGCGAGTGGACGAGAAATGCCGGAGGGACTCCTCAGTGGATGAGCGAATTGAGTCTGGTGGCGGGGTCTTGCGGCGAGCACGTCCAGGAGCAGCCGGCCAGGTCCAGCGTGCAGAGCTGGCGGTCGGGGGGACACGTCTGGCACAGCAGCCTCAGGTCTTCCTCCAGGCACATGACTCCCCGCGGGCTCCCTTCCGTCGTCACCGAAAATATCGGGAAGAGAGGACCCAGCTGACCCAGACTCATGGCACGTGACCCTTGCCACGTGACCGTCGCTAAGGCGACAAGGAGAAGACAACTGCGAAGTGACATTTTCATTGTGAGTTGTTGGGTAATGTTTCTGTTTCACGAGGGATTTATTCGCTTCAATTCACGGAAGTCACGGTGTTCTGGAATAAGAGAGTTGCTCGGTGACAATCGCTGAGTCCGGTGGTTCAGTCCTAGGTGAAATATCAAAACACACTGTAAAGTACAAAGTTCAGCGGTCGAGGACGCGTAAGCCGTTTTCAGACGAAACTCGACAGATGTCAAAAAAAAAGGACAAGATGCACACAGTTGAAATAAAATTGTCTCACATTGCGTCCCTGGATCAACACACTTTCGCTAACTGCGTCGAAATGACGGATGGCTCTTCTTGGTATCACCGAACAAGGATGAACACGAGTTGAGCCAGGAGAGCTTGAGAACAGGATCAGCACGATGGATCGTCCAGCGTCTCTTCGCACAGCTTCAGAGTAATGCTAACAAACGATGAAGTAAGGCATGTCATGCCAGTCCAGTCCAGAGCAGGATTAACAAAGCGTTTTCACCGTGCTCGAGAACACGAGCAATAAACCAAGCTTAGAGCGAAGTAATCCCAGAGCGAAAAGCCCGAAGGCCAGCGGGAAAAGCTGTAACTGAGTGTATATAGGCCTCCGGGTTTAGCTAAAAAAAAAGTAGACCTGGTGGTGCAGCGTGTCTTCCCGCCTTGCTTGGTACACGTTCGTACGCTTGCGTACTTTGGTAAAGTCTCCCGGCGAACAAGGGGTTTATATATATGTGTCAGCACGTATATGTAAGTGCCTCATCATCAGCCCACTCCCAGCTCCCCACCGCATCCCCCCTCCTTACCCCACCCACCACCATGCCACCACCATGCCACCACCACCACAACCAATCGCCCTCGTCGCTGTCACCAACATTCGTCACCTTTCTACCGCCGCCCAAACGCGCCATAAATGGCATTTTCTATGTTGTTCTGAATCGATGGATCATATGGTCATTATGTTCACTACTTGAATCGAGTTTCACCCATAAAGTAGTCCACACAGGCTTTTTTTTTTCTTTTTTCTTCCTATGGTACCTGGGAGAATCATTTTCATGTGTTGATACCGTATAAATATATATAAATACGCGGAAGTAAAAGAGGATCTCGTGCAGGATTCATCCGAACCATTTAAGGTCTCTTGTCATCCGGTGATCAGAGCGACCTCAGGGTCGGGGTGAAGGGTTGAAGTGTCACTCGCCCCTCGGCCCGCGTACAAGGCAACAAACAGGCCCACAGAATATGTATGACCCGAGAAGGCAGATCTTAACTCCCTGCCTTTCATCTTCCCACGACGGGTGACGGGGAGCTGGGAAACCGCCTGCATATTTATGTTCTTATTAGCCGAATTTTCCCCCTTTGGGAGTCTAGTAGACCGTTCTATTCCTCATTCCTGATTGTAATTCTCTATGATCCGGCATCTGTGCGTTTCTCGGCCACGTGTTGTTATGTCACATGTAGGCCCATTCATCCGTCCTGGTGGTTGACTGGGCTCAAAGCACCAATTAACTAACCTGGCGAAGTTTGAAGAAGAGTCGAAATGCTTAACTGACCTTAACAAGGCATCCAGTGAGAATCCCAATACGAATACAGAATTAAGTATTGAGGTCTTTCTGTAAGGTTTTGGCTGGGGTGGGGGAGGGGGGGATAAGGAGGGGGTGCTCTGGTGGTGGTTGTGATGGTGGTGGTGGTGGTGGTTGGGGTGGGGTGGGGGGTGGGGGTCGTGGTAAAACTTTGCCTGTTTGATTTTGCCCGATTTGTTTCTATCGTTTGGTATTTTAAAATTTGGTTGCCTTTCTCGGATATCCAAATTATGACCGAACCAGTACGACGTATTTTCCACTGGTCATTCCTCACCCTAAGAGAAGTTCATGACCTTCGCATTCTTTTCCTCAGCACATGATAACCACCACAAAATGCCAAGGCAGTTTGCACACACACACACACACACACACACACACACGCACGCACGCACGCACGCACGCACGCACGCACGCACGCACGCACGCACGCACGCACGCACTGTTGTGTTTTTACGTGAAAATTATTGCGGACGTGAAATTCCATAAAAACGCCGTTCCTTCATCCGGAAAACAAGTCTAGGCAGGATTCGGGCTTCGCCTGCTCTGCTGCTGACGTAGACAAGATTCGTGACGCATGGACTTGTCACAGGTGGCTCAGACTTCGCTGTTGTTTTTAGGCTTGTTTCGTCTGGTAGGTTTGAACACTACGCGACTCATTAATACCGATTATTCTGTCCGATGTTCGCGTCTACGTTGGAGCTGTGGCTTAGATGTTACGACCTGGCGGCATAGGCCACAGAGAGAGATAGGTGGGGGGGAGGGGGGGGAGCGAGGGAAGGAGGCGGTCATATTATCTGGTAAGTCAGGGAGCGCGCTTGAGACAGAGAGAGAAGGGGGGGGGGGGGGGACGTGTGTGTGTGTGTGTGTGTGTGTGTGTGTGTGTGTGTGTGTGTGTGTGTGTGTGTGTGTGTGTGTGTGTGTACGAGAGAGAGGGGGGAGGGAGGGAGGGGGGCAGAGAGAGAGAGAGAGACAGAGACAGAGACAGAGACAGAGAGAGAGAGAAATAGACAGACAGAGACAGAAAGACAGAGAAAGAGACAGAGAGACAGAGAGAGACAGAGACGGAGAGAGAGAGAGTTCTATTTTCTGCCTACCGATTCATTCAAACGGCATTTCCTCCCCAGTTCTCTTCAAGCATAAAGTGACGTGTGTGTGCCTGTTACGAAGCGTGAATAAAAATGTTAGCCTGCTTATGATGTGATGAATTGTTTTTCGGCAGGACTTGGCCGTCGTAGTTGAGTCAGCGTTAAATATCAAGTAACTAACACTTCACCATGCCACCAACCGGGATTGTCTTTTCTCTGACCGCGGGCATGTTTTCCGCTGAATTGTCTCTGAGAGGTGACTATCAGACCACATAAGCCATCTATCCTCCTCCTCACAGATTCCATAAGCTTGCTACAAAAGAAAAAAGAAGAAGAAAAAAAGGGGTGGGGGGGGGGGGGAGGAGTGGAACAGGTCCTAAATAGCCCACCTTCGAAGACTTCTGTGAATGTGCCTGTCTTGGACATGCCGGAGTCCAAACTCCAAGCACTGATCTTACGATCTTACTTTCAGAGCTGAGGAGCTGTGTGAAAGTCGAGGTGGCCGTCCTGGGCTCCCTGTCCCTAATAAACCTACGGTTTCTGTGGACGTAAAGCAACACTTCAACCAAACAACGATCTTACTTTCAGAGCTGAGGAGCTGTGTGAAAGTCGAGGTGGCCGTCCTGGGCTCCCTGTCCCTAATAAACCTACGGTTTCTGTGGACGTAAAGCAACACTTCAACCAAACAACGATCTTACTTTCAGAGCTGAGGAGCTGTGTGAAAGTCAAGGTGGCCGTCCTGGGCTCCCCGTCCCTAAAGGACGTAAAGCAACACAGAACTCGAACGATCCACCTTGAAAGGACGGGGAAGGCCAAGACCAACACTGGAACGGTTTCAAAGGCAAAGCCAGGAAGACTTCTGAGAGACAACGGGGTTTGAGCGCACCTTCCCGAAACAGAAAACAGGTCCTAAATAGTCAGTAAGTAAACATGGTGCTTAACGTCCACAGAAACCATAAGGCTTATTAAGGACGGGGAGAAGGGGGGGGGGGGGATTATATACCTATCGCTACAGTGTCACCACCAGAATGACTCCTGCATTAAGATGGACAGGTCCCTTCGGCAAGCTGGGAGTTAAGAGCTATCAAAGAACGTAGATTCCTAGCTTAGGCACAGGATGGATCGGATGATAGCTTTGCATACTTCGCCTGCTGCTCGCAGTTCTGCCTTTCTGGTTCATTCACCTTCATTTATTTCACCGGAATCACATCTAGCTGTGATATAACCCTATGCATTGCATAGATTGCATGAATGAGATTGTTACATTGTTGAATTGAACTTTATTTATAACATTTGTACATAGCTAATTGTAATGTTTTGTCTATTTTTAATGCACTGTATGAATGGAATCGTCGTTTTTACCCGTTTAAGTGTTGTTTAAGTGTTGTTTTGCAGCTTGACAAAGGGGATTAGCCCGACTATTTGCAGCTTGCGTGTCTGTGTCCTACTAAATAAGCATTCTTTTGAACCTTTCATGTGTTTGGAACATCACCAAGACAAATTCCTGTGTACATTTAAATGTCACTGGCGAATAAATATTCTTGTGTACATTTAAATGTCATTGGCGAATAAATATTCTTGTGTACATTTAAATGTCATTGGCGAATAAATATTCTTGTGTACATTTAAATGTCATTGGCGAATAAATATTCTTGTATCCTTGTGTGTGGTTGACCGGGCTCAAGGCACCAGCCAACTAACTAACTAACTAACTAACCCAAATCCCATCCACCGTGAAGTGGTATGCCTTTCCAAAAGCTAGCCTCCAAAGACTCCTTTTTTTCTTTTTTTCTTTTTTCTTTTTTCTTTTTAAACCTGTGGTCTGATGATTGGTGTTTTGCTAATGTTTTGCCCTGCGCAGTTAACTGGGCGTTATGCACAGAAAGAATCCAGCAATTCCTGGTAGCTATAGACCAACGACGAAGAAGGTTGTTGCGGCATTCCCAGAGGCATGAGTGTACACTAAACTAATGTAAGTGCTCGTGTCTGCGTGGCACCGTTGCTAACTCTTTGCGTCTTGATTTGTCCACTTCTGCCTGCCGACACGTGTCACCATTCAACGTGCACGTCATGATCACGATGATGGAAGGGGTGAGGGTGAGGGTGGCGGTGTGTGTGTGTGTGTGTGTGTGTGTGTGTGTGTGTGTGTGTGTGTGTGTGTGTGTGTGTGTGTGTGTGTGTGTGTGTGTGTCCGCGCGTGCGTGCGTGCGTGCGTGTAGGCTACGTGGAGGACATACACACCTGTAAGTGTCGCCTTGGGTGTGAAGGGAGCACAAAGAGGTCACATCCTACAGTGAGACGATTAATGTTGTTTACCCCCGTTCACCTGTTTGTACCGCCAGGACGCTCGCTGCAACCTCACCGCCGACTACCACACAGTACCTAATTGTACCGGTCTGCGTCACTCGCGGACCATCCTCTTCAGCCTGAACATCCTGCGTGCCAATACGGGCAACCCAAAAGGGTAATGAGTTCCCTCCATTTACTACTTGCAACTTCAAGTTCAGTGTTGCTTTAAGTTCACAGAGACCATAGGGATGGGGAGCCCAGGACGGCCACTTCGGCTTTCACACAGATCCTGAGCTTTGATACGAAGTAACGAGTAGTTCAGTGTTGCTTTACGTCCACAGAGACCATAAGGACTGTTAGGGACAGGGAGCCCAGGACGGCCACCTCGACTTTCACACAGCTGTTGAGCTCTAATACGAGTAGTTCAATGTTTCTTTACGTCCACAGAGACCATAAGGACCATTAGGGACGGGATTAGGGACGCGGAGCCCAGGACGGCCACCTCGACTTTCACAGAGCTCCTGAGCTATGGTGCAAGTAGTTCGATGTTGCAGATGGAGGAGATTATGTACCCTGTATTAACACGCATGCCTGTGAGAGTTACCGTAGGCGACTCAGGTCTTTGTTGTTGTAGTTGTGTTACATACTTAGAGCGCTAATTAACTCCCTTTGTGTTGATTCTGTTACTTCAGTGTTGCTTTACGTCCACAGAGACCATCAGTACTATTAGGGATGGGGAGCCCAGGACGGCCACCTCGGCTTTCACACAGCTCTGCGCTCTGCGACGACTTTATTATAACAGTAACTCTTACACAGTGTTATACCCTGAGTAAAATTACAAGCTCACAGCGCTGTAGGTTGTCATAAAAAAAAAATATATATATAAAAATCAGGAAAAAAAGTCAGAATGGACAAGCAGTATGTATATTTAACTCGTACAACAACACTCAAAACATTTCTAAATACACACACGGATGACACTTTCTTCCACGATGGGATAACGCGGATGCAGAAATTAAGATTCGCTCTCCTGGGAACCCAAACTGTCAAGGACTGATTTCCCCTTTTTAAAGGAACGTTTGGTCCAACGTTGATGGAGAAGGGATCAAAATATAAACGAACATAACAAACCAAAAAACAAACCCTAAACCAAAACGAACAAACGAAACTCCTTAAACTGGAGATATTATTTTAAAATGGCCCGTTGTCCTGATTTGCAGAAGCGAGTTGCGTGAGTAACGATTAGCGACACTGGATGGACACAGCAGCGTCAAATGCAGCAGCTGGCCCCGACGGCTACCCGTAGCCTCTTTGATCTTGTTTCCCCGGGAGATACGAGCACGCACCTCTCATGCCGAACTCTGAAAGTGTCAGAATACTTGACAATGTTTTGTGTACATCCAGTGCCACTAATATTGTCACTCGCTCCTACTGAATAAAAAAAAAAAAAAAAAAAAAAAAAACTTTAAGAAGAAGAAGAAGAAAGAGACAGAGAAGAGTCAGTACCATCATCGTCAAAGCCTGGAACAGATCGGAACAATACACCATCAAACTGCCCGGAAGTCTGCCTTAATTGATTCAGCTTTGATTTTGTCCCCCCACCCCCACCCCCTCCCCCCCACACACTTCTCCATTCCTCTGTTCAAACATGAAGTGACGCGTGCCATCAACAGCAGACGTTTATTAGTTATTTAATAAATTATGTTTCCACCTGGTCTGGCCTTCACAGTGGTTGACTTGGCGATAACCACCAAGCAATAAACTGGAGGTTCAAAAAGAAGTGGTACAGTATGAACTGTGTCCCTTTCCTTTCGTGTAACCCGCTCTTTCGTTTTCATTATGTCTGTCTGTCTGTCTGTCTGTCTGTCTGTCTGTCTGTCTGTCTGTCTGTCTGTCTGTCTGTCTGTCATCAGTAGCTTAGCAAGGACTAGTTGTTAGAAAGGTTTTTGACTGAACCTAAACTACATTCCTTGTAAAATAAAGTTTTCGAGTTCGAATTCTCTATCTCTGTCTGTTTGTCTGTCTGTCGGTCTGTCTCTGTCTGTCTGTCTGTCTGTCTGACTGCCTGTCTGTCTGTCTCTCGGTGCGACATGCTTAGTTAATGAACGAGGGCTAAAAAAACACTAATAAATATTTTTAGCACTGTTCCGGATAGACATGTGGCAGGTGGTGTCAAAGGCTGACAACACTTAAAACCTGCTCTAGGAGGGATCTGCTGGGAGGGGGCGGGGAGGGGGGGAGGGGGGAGCTCTTCCATTAAAGGAAGAGAAAAAAGCCATCGTCAATCACACCAACATTGGAACTGATATATACACACATACACGCACGCACGCACGCACGCACGCACGCACGCACGCACGCACCCCCCCCCCCCCCCACACGCAACGATAGAGAACGTCTGAGAGACGGGGTGAAGCACGGGGTGAAGCACATATGGGCTTTTCCGAGCGCGTAGGTGCCATCCTGAAATGAACTGTACCGAACTGGGCTGGACGAAGAACATGACGCAGCCTCTATATTTGGGCACATAGTGCACATGCTGGCACCATAAACATATCAAAGGCTGCTCCGATTTGTCAGTGTTGACTGATGGGGAAAAGAGGTATAGTCCTTTGACATACATGTGGGTTATAGAGACGGCCTGATAGTGTTAAAGGAACTAGTGCCTTCACGAAACGTGCTTCATTTATCGATGAGGTAGAAGCGATCAACATTGTGTTGATTTCTATCGAATTTTTAAAGCGTTTTTCGTAAGTGGTGGTGCTTTGTGACCCAGCCCCGCCGTTTGCTCACGAAACTAATATGAACGGGTTAGCCTAAAACATGTACATTTCTTGCTGGTATGTTTTTTGCCTTTTTTGTGTGTCCACCCCCCCCCCCTTCTCCTCCACCCCCCCTGTTATCCTCTATGCAGTGAATAAAACATGTTTCTGTTGTTGTTGTTTGTTGCTCCTGCTGTTGTACTGTTGTTTGTTTGGTTTAAAAAATAAATAAATCTATTGAAGACTAGTTCCTTGAAAAAGAGAAGAGGTTCGGTGTCAATGGCAACAATGTTAAAGGCACTGGCCTTTTTAGAACATTTCTTGTTCAACAGGTAGAAGAGGTATAGTTAACCAAGTCTCAAGAACTTTATTTTTAGAACGCTCCCTTGATTTCATAATTATTATGATTTTCCACTCTAGGTTTCGCGAGCAACGCAGGTCTGGATGTCTACAACAAGGACAGGTAACTCGTCCGTGTTGCACGCAATACATCTTTGACATCCGGCACGAAAATTCCGTGCTCATGTCGCCCAAGGAACAAGATGACAGAGGCCGCGAGTACCATTAGGCCAGCCGTAACGCCTGACCGTGCTTACCACAGTCCGGTCCAGCTAAACGTCGCTGACGCACATTACAGGGTTCTTGGAAGGTAATAAAAATCCACGAAGCATTTCAAAACGAACCTCTTGATTAGAAGCTTTTATTTTGATTTCTTTTACTTGTTGGAGAAAGGCCGGCCTTCTCTGACAACACCTAGTTTGAGAGGACTAGCTCCTTTAAGCTGATGCTTGGCGAAAGAAGTATAGTATAACTTCCGGTGTTTCAAAATGATAAAATGATCAAAGGCGCGACAGGGGGCAGGAAGTGCGACGTTTCGGCACAAATTTTCTTCTTCGGGTGAAGCTATGATGGCACACACACACACACACACACACACACACACACACACACACACACACACACACACACACACACACACACACACACACACAGAGGCTGGCTCACTTTCAGCTTAATACAACATTGTCCTAATGACCTCAGCCTCACTGTAGGCGTGTAGTGTGTGCCATCGGGTCATCCGGTACGGTGATGGGCGAGATGACAGATCAGGCCCATTTCACGGCCTGGGATGGAAATTAACTAACACCGGATTCGACAACGTATAGCAGTAATCACTGTTGCGGTAAGTGATCTGATAACGACCTGCGTCACCCTCTAACTGTGCAATATAAATACACAGGACCGAGAACTGCCGCTCCCCGTCCCTAATAAGCCTACGGTTTCTGTGGACGTAAAGCAACACTCAACCAGCTCCCGCTTTGTGAGCCGGTTTGGCCTAGCGGTAAGGCGTTAGGCTGGTAAACGGAAGGACCTCGGTTCGATACCGCTTCGCTTCTCCTTTCTATTCAAAAAAGCTTGTGGTTTGCGGACACTGTCTTGTGACTTTGTCCATCACTTCCTACTGAAACATTAAAATGGCTCTCATCGCTGCCCGTCTTAATGCAGGAATCATTCTGGTGGTGGCAGTGTAGAGATATGTATATAATCTCCCTCTTCCCCGACCTCCATACCCCCTCCCCCCCTTCTCCCCGTCCCTAATAAGCCTTATGGTTTCTGTGGACGTTAAGCACCATGTTTACTTACTTACTGCCGCTTTGGACAGAGTTCAAGAGCTGTGAGAAAGTCGAGGTGGTCGTCCTGGGCTCCCTGTCCTAATGAGCCTTCTGGTTTCTGTGGACGTAAAGCAACATTGAACCATACACACATTGGTCACAGTTTGTTCCTAATAATTATGTCAACCCGACATCCGAGGACAGTAAGCTCCACATCACCACCACTGCCGCTTTCCATGCCGTTGTGAACTGTATAATTACCACCGTATGTGCTGGTATCAGCGAGGCAGGAGTAAACTGACAACACATCAGCTGTGGCCAGTGTTGCGAAAAGGACCTGTTGCTGGATGGTGGTGTCTGTGCACGTGAGAACAGCCGGAAAAAGGACTTTTTGATAAAGTGTATTCACGTTCATGTGAATGTGGACACAGAGAATTACACCATGAGCATTAAAAAACAAGCTAGGCTTATTGTAAACGCTCGTAAACATAAGTTTATTTTCAACAGGCTTTTTAGATCATTAAACAACACGAAAAGAAGATCAGACAAAAATTAAATGTGTGTGTGTGTGTGTGTGTGTGTGTGTGTGTGTGTGTGTGTGTGTGTGTGTGTGTGTGTGTGTGTGTGTGTGTGTGTGTGTGTGTGTGAGAGAGAGAGAGAGAGAGAGAGAGAGAGAGAGAGAGAGAGAGAGAGAGAGAGAGAGAGAGAGAGAGAGAGAGAGTTGGCGTGTTCTCTCCCCCCCCCCCCCCGCCCCCTTCCGTGTGTATGTGTGTGTGTGTGCGTGTGTGTGTGCGTGTGCGTGCGTGTGTGCATGTGTGCGCGTGCGTGAGAGAGAGAGAGAGAGAGGGCGGTGGAGAGAGAATGTTCTTACGGCGCAAAAACTGAGTTCGAGTTGCTGTGTACTAGTGACTAGTAAAGGTCAAAAGTTCACTTGCAGAGGAAACAGATGGTTGAACG
>OY757545.1:11976372-11981372 GCA_963584105.1 Alviniconcha strummeri
CTTCGTTATTTTCATCACTACCACAGAAAACACGAGGAGAATGAAAACCTTTATTGCTATGCTTGTCGTCGTCTTTGTTGTTGTTATTGTTTGTTGTTGTCTTCGTTATTATCATCACTACCACAGAAAACACGAGGAGAATGAAAACCTTTATTGCTATACTTGTCGTCGTCTTTGTTGTTGTTATTGTTTGTTGTTGTCTTCGTTATTTTCATCACTACCACAGAAAACTCGAAGAGAGTGAAAACAGTTACAGCCATGCGTGTTGTCGTTGTTGTTGTTGTCTTCGTTATTTTCATCACTACCACAGAAAACACGAGGAGAATGAAAACCTTTATTGATATACTTGTCGTCGTCTTTGTTGTTGTTACTGTTTGTTGTTGTCTTCGTTATTTTCATCACTACCACAGAAAACACGAGGAGAATGAAAACCTTTATTGCTATACTTGTCGTCGTCTTTGTTGTTGTTATTGTTTGTTGTTGTCTTCGTTATTTTCATCACTACCACAGAAAACACGAGGAGAATGAAAACCTTTATTGCTATACTTGTCGTCGTCTTTGTTGTTGTTATTGTTTGTTGTTGTCTTCGTTATTTTCATCACTACCACAGAAAACTCGAGGAGAGTGAAAACAGTTACAGCCATGCGTGTTGTCGTTGTTGTTGTTGTCTTCGTTATTTTCATCACTACCACAGAAAACACGAGGAGAATGGAAACCTTTATTGCTTTACTTGTCGTCGTCTTTGTTGTTGTTACTGTTTGTTGTTGTCTTCGTTATTTTCATCACTACCACAGAAAACACGAGGAGAATGAAAACCTTTATTGCTATACTTGTCGTCGTCTTTGTTGTTGTTATTGTTTGTTGTTGTCTTCGTTATTTTCATCACTACCACAGAAAACACGAGGAGAATGAAAACCTTTATTGCTATACTTGTCGTCGTCGTAGTTGTTATTGTTTGTTGTTGTCTGTTGTCGTGGTAAAATGTGGACGTTTCTGGTACTGAAGGGTCAGGTGCTGCGAATATGACTGTCTCGGAAAACACGAGGAGAATAAAAACCGTTATTTTTAGGCTTGTCGTCGTCGTCGTAGTTGTTATTGTTTGTTGTTGTCTTCGTTATTATCATCACTACCACAGAAAACTCGAGGAGAATGAAAACAGCTGTTGCCATGCGTGTCGTCGTTGTTGTCGTTATCTTCGTTATTTTTATCTCTGCCACAGAAAACACGAGGAGAATGAAAACTGTTATTGCTATATTCGTCGTCGTCGTTGTTGTTGTTACTGTTTGTTGTTGTCTTCGTTCTTATCATCACTACCACAGAAAACATAAGATGAGTGAAAACAGTTATTGCCATGTGTGTAGTCGACGTCGTTGTTGTTGTTGTCTTCGTTATTTTCATCACTACCACAGAAAACACGCGGAGAATATTATTTCTAGGCCTGTCGTCGTCGTCGTCGTCGTTGTTGTTGTTATTGTTTGTTGTTGTCTTCGTTATTTTCATCACTACCACAGAAAACACGCGGAGAATATTATTTCTAGGCCTGTCGTCGTCGTTTTTGTTGTTATTGTTTGTTGTTGTCTTCGTTATTTTCATCACCACCACAGAAAACACGCGGAGAATATTATTTCTAGGCCTGTCGTCGTCGTTGTTGTTGTTATTGTTTGTTGTTGTCTTCGTTATTTTCAACACTACCACAGAAAACACGAGGAGAATGAAAACCTTTATTGCTATACTTATCGTCGTCTTTGTTGTTGTTGCTGTTTGTTGCTGTCTTCGTTATTTTCATCACTGAAAACACGAGGAGAATGAAAACCGTTATTGCTATACTTGTCGTCGTCGTCGTCGTTGTTGTTATTGTTTGTTGTTGTCTCTTGTCGTCGGAAAATGTGGACGTTTCTGGTATTTAAGGGTCAAGTGCTGCGAATATGACTGTCTCAGAAAACACGAGGAGAATAAAAACCGTTATTTCTAGGCTTGTCGTCGTCGTCGTAGTTGTTATTGTTTGTTGTTGTCTTCGTTATTATCATCACTACCACAGAAAACTCGAGGAGAATGAAAACAGCTGTTGCCATGCGTGTCGTCGTTGTTGTCGTTATCTTCGTTATCTTTATCTCTACCACAGAAAACACGAGGAGAATGAAAACTGTTATTGCTATATTCGTCGTCGTCGTTGTTGTTACTGTTTGTTGTTGTCTTCGTTCTTATCATCACTACCACAGAAACCACGAGGAGAATGAAAACCTTTTTGTTATACGTCGTCGCCGTTGTCGTCATTATTTGTCGCTTAACGTCTTCCGTGATTATCGTTCCTACCACATTCAGCCTATTCATCGTATTCAGTTCACCGTGTACAGGTGTATTTAGTCGTGGTCTATTCCTACAGCGGACATTCAGCTGCTTTGTCCACAGAGGCAGGCAACAGATTACCTCATTGTCTGTGTATGTCCCCTTCTTCGCCCACGACCACCCACTGCTTTTCACGCTCCCACACAACAAAGAATAAATTTTGGTCTCACTTCCTTGTCAATGTCAAAAATGAGATCGTTACGGTCCTGCTGCCTACCTAAAATAACTTGTCAGAAATATGGAAATAATCAGGGCGGTTGCAAGTTACCCCCTCCCCCCCCCCCAACCCCCCCCCCCCATTTTTTTTTTTTTTTAAGGGGGTGACACGGTGTGCTAAATATATATGTAGATAGAGTGTTCGCCTTCACTTATATAGGCCTACACAGCGAGAGTGTTGTAAATTTGTCCTCCGCAAGTAGGATGCGGTTGCAGTGAGTCAGTTAGTTACACGTAACGCCCAGTCAACCACGGAGGTCATATCAGGGCGGAATGAAAGTTATCAGTAAAAGTCTGATTCACTGCTCTTGGCACACATTGCCTCGTCTTTGACGAGAAATGGAGGAGGTTGGAGGGGGGGGGGGGGGAGAGAAGAGAGATAAATGAAGCAAGGAGGCAAGAATTAGAAAGGCGTCATTGCTGACAGTTGAGGACTAAAAAGGGAGACTTTTGATAGTTTGGGTTTTTCTGTCAGCAGAGTGGACCTTCGCTAACGCGCCCTCAATAACTCACCGCGGCGCCAGCTAGTTTAGGTTGGAAGAGAATGCAGAAAAAAAAATGGAGTTGAATGAGTCGGAAAATCAGACATTAGAAAGACAGACGTGCTGGCAGCAATTCATTATGATCTACTCCAAACTTAAAAGAAAATTAGACATTAGAAAGGAAGACTTGCTCGCAACATCAATGATACATTCTAGTGTGCTACAGGATTAAAAGAAAAGCAGACACTGGAAAGGAGACTTGCTGTCCGTGGCAAAGCTACATTCTGATCTACTCCAGGCTTAAATAGAAGCAGACTTTAGAAAGGAAGATTTTGTGTCAGCGGCAAAGCCACATTCTGATGCACTCCAGGTTTAAATAAAAGCAGACTTTAGAAAGGCAGATTGCTGTCAGCGGCAAAGCTACATTCTGATGCACTCCATGTTTCATGAAAGCAGACATTAGAAAGGCAGATTGCTGTCAGCGGCAAAGCTACATTCTGATGTACTGCAGGTTTAAATAAAAGCAAACATTAGAAAAGCAGACTTGCTGTCAGCGGCAAAACTACATTTGATGTACTGCAGGTTTAAATAAAAGCAGACATTAGAAAGGCAGACTTGCTGTGAGCGGCAAAGCTACATTCTGATCTACTCCAGGTTTGAAAGGCAGAACTTGTGAGCCTTGGATCACCTAGGATTCTGAGCAGACAGGTGATCTTAATTTCTGCATCCGCGGTGCCCCACGCTGGGAACGGTTGCAGATGATAGCGTAAGGAGGTGACGCAGTGCACACTTTATCCGTGCTTGTACCGTGAACACGTCACCCTAATGAACATGTGGCAAAGAAGACTCAAGGAGGGGGCACCGTGACTCAGATATAGTCCGTCCTTACTTATTACTATGACTATGAGAATGCCATTTTTTATATACATGTACGGTGGCAAAGAAGACTCAAGGAGGGGGCACCGTGACTCAGATATAGTCCGTCCTTACTTATTGCTATGACTATGAGAATGCCATTTTTAATATATATGTACGGTTGCAGAAGGTAAAACGTAAATAGGTGACGCAGTGTGCTACTTATTCTGACGTGCTACTTGTTCGTCTTATTCTGACGGTGT
This sequence comes from Alviniconcha strummeri, assembly GCA_963584105.1. NCBI lineage: Eukaryota > Metazoa > Mollusca > Gastropoda > Provannidae > Alviniconcha > Alviniconcha strummeri. The sequence continues at coordinate 11,980,535 of OY757545.1, forward strand.
TTGTTTTGACGTAGGCTACACGTACGTGCCTACTACGCAAGCCCACGACCCACACGACACATTTTTCATTCTGCTTTGCATGACATAAACATTGCATCAAGCCTTGAACATCAAAGCAAAATAAAAAATAAATTAAAAAGACAAGAAGAAAGAAAAACGAAAAAAAAAAAAAAAAAAGGCAAGTATTCTCTTCTTTTTTTTTTCTTTTTTTTTTTTCATTTTTTTTTTCATTCTTTCTTTCTTGAAAAAAAAGAAGAAGAAAAAAATAAAATAAAATAGGCGATATCCCGGTGACGTGATTTTAATTTTAGCCCCCGCCCACCATCCGTCCACCCCCCTCCCCCCTCCGCTCCCCGCCTCACCTTTTTCGGGTTGCCGGCTTTAAAAGGTTTCCTTGGCGAATTTATTCTATTTGCTTGTAGAACGTCATGCGACCGGCTGTCCGATTCCACTTTTTCAGGCAGCCTCGGGAGAAGCAAAGGTCTTAAAGGGAAAACCTTATTCTTTCTAGACGATAATTTGGAAGGATATTGCACCAGCGTCTTTGTTTGCGCACAAACTTTTCAAAGGCAACGTCGAAGAGACGGGGCGGAACGCATATGGGTATCTCCGAGCACATAGACATAACCTTGAACTGAATTATTGCGTCCAACAATACAAAATCATGGCAGGGAAAGTCTTAAAGATTAAATCAGACAGATGGCATAAACAGGTTACATCAGTTGAGATGAGTTTATGGCGATAATTTAAATGATTGAAGCAGACCAAAACAAAAACAAAACATTACCCCCCAAGAGAGAGAGAGAGAGTAAGTAAGTAAATTGGTACTTTACGCCCA
>OY757545.1:11983872-11987260 GCA_963584105.1 Alviniconcha strummeri
TTACAATGACCCTTGTAACATAAAACGGGAGGGGGGGGGGATGAAAGTAATAACCTTTCTCTCCCCACTCCTTGAGCACATCTCTCTCTCTCCCTCTAAAGCAAGCGCGTACACAAACACCTGCGCGCATGATATCCAGAATCATAACTAGTTCAGCAGTCAAAACTGTGGGGATTTTTTTTTTTTTTTTTTTTTTAAAGGTTGGGGCTGAAAGGTGAAAATGATGAGCTGTGTCTGACAGTTACACAGAAATGTTGAATTAAATGCTTTCAATTGTAGGCAAAACAGTAAGCAGATACTTAGACATAACAGTAAGCAGATTTTGGAAGTGGAGCCCTTTTCTAAAATGACAAAGGACAAATAGACTGTTATTTTACAGACCAACAGATTGTTATTTCACAAGCAGACCAACAGATTGTTATTTCACAAGCAGACCAACATATTGTTATTTCACAAGCAGATCAACAGATTGTTATTTCACAAGCAGACGATGAAACAACAACAACAAATCCAACCGAGTCTCATGCTCGTGTTCCATCTTGGTGAGACCTGAATCATTCGAAAGATAAGTCATTTATTTATTTCATCGTTTGCTTGTAAAATAACTGTCAGTCAGTTTGTTGTTTGAAAAAGGGGTCTGGCCCCAAATTTTGCTTAATGTTCCGTCTTGTTATCATTAAAGGCGTTCAATTAAACTTTTTTGGTAAGTTTTGATCGACATATTTGCGGGAAAAAAGAAGAAAAACTGACAGAGACGTCCACTGTATTCTGCTGTGTAAATTCTGCTGTATTCTGCTGCGTAAATTCTGCTGTATTTAGCTGTGCAAATTCTGCTGTATTCTGCTGTGTCAGTTCTGCTGTGTTCTGCTGTGTCGATTCTGTTGTATTCTGCTGTGTAAATTTAATTGTAGCAAGAAATCGTTTTGCTCATCCTTTTTTGCATCTGATTGTTTCAGACCTGAAGTCGTTTTCTAAATGCCAGCCAGCCATATCTTCTTATTTATCTGACGGTTTAAATCGAAATTCAAAGCTTTAATAACTGGTTTTTGACGCACAGGCGACCACATAGATTAAATATTTGATTACTTAAAACTTAAACTCGGGTATTCATAGGCTACGTGGTTTTTATCGTCATCAGCGTAAGTTAAATCTAACTGTGTAAAACTGAAAGTCGAGGTTTAATTACTGTTTTACCAGTAAACTTTGCATGTCATTTGAAGGCGAATAACAGTCGGTAGAACGCATCTCTCCTGCTGGAACTTTTCTGTGTGTTCGTGTTTGCTTGTTTATTTCTTAGCGTTAAAAACAAAAATCTGAAACAAGAATGACTGCTAGCGTTTCAGTTTTAAGTTTTTTTGTTTTTGTTTTTTCACCGTTTAACTGTTGTTTTAGTGTCGTTTTGTAGCTTGGCAAAGGAGATTACCAGAAAATTTGCAGACTGTGTGTTTGTGTCCCAACAAATAAACATTCTTTTGAACCTTTTATGTGTTAAAAACAAGGTTCCTTCCTTCCTTGTTTACTTCTTCGTTGTTTTCATTTGACTGATTAGTGTGTTCCTCGCCTCGGTGACCCACCAGGTTGATGTTCTTTTGGCTGTTGTTTGTTCGACTGTTTCTTTCTTTGTTTTGGGGTTAAATTATGCCTTTTGTATCCTCCTCCTGTAGGTGAGAATTTTCTTGTTGCTGTTTGTTTGTTTGTTTGTTTGTGGCGGGTGAAAGGGCTGATTTATATTCTCTGTCATCAGTGTGGTCATTTTTATTTGCTTTAGTGGGGAGGGGAGTGAACGGGAGGGATTCATTTGTATATTCTGTTCTCCGTGTGGTAATTTTTGTTTGAGGGATTAATTTGTATATTCTTTCCTCTGCGTGGTCATTCTGTTTGTTTATTTGTTTGCTTTGGTTGGGGTCGGGGAGGGGGGAGCAGGGACGACTTATATACTTTGTTTTCTGTGCGGCTATTCTGCTGGTTTGTTTGCTGTGTGTGTGTGTGTGTGTGTGTGTGTGTGTGCGTGCGTGCGTGCGTGCGTGCGTGCGTGCGTGCGTGCGTGCGTGCGTGCGTGCGTGTGTGTGCGCGCGCGCGCGCGCGCGTGTGTGTGTGTGTGTGTGTGTGTGTGTTGGTGGGGGGGGGGGGGGGATGTGATTCGTATACTCCATCTTCACTGGTTGGTTGGTTTATTTTTTTCCTTGGGAGGAGAAGGGGGCCATTCAGCCGGTTGGTTGGTTTGCTTTGGCGGCGGGGGTGGGGATGATCTGTGTACTCCGTCCCCACTGGTTTGTTTGTTTGCTGCTTTTTTTTCTGGGGGGGGGGGGGAGAGGAGGATTAATTTGTATATTGGTCCTCTTCGTGGTCATTCTGCTGGTTTATTTATTGGCTTTGGTGGGGGTGGGGGGAGGCGGATTTGTATACTCTGTCCTCACTGGTTGGTTGGTTTGCTTTATTTTAATTTTAGTTTTATGGGGGGGGGGGGGGGGTCGGGGGGTGGGGGGAGGAACTCATTTGCATATTCTGTTCTCCGCGTGATCATTCTGCTGGTTTGTTTGTTTGCGTTGGTGGAGGGCTGTATACTCCGTCCTAATTGGCTGGTCTACTTGCTTTCGGGAGAGTGGGAGAGAGGTTCATTTGTATACTCTGTCCACCCCGTGGTCATTCTCTTGTTGATGTTTTTGCTTTTGTTGACTTTGGTGGGGGTGGGGGTGGGGGGGGGGGGTGAGGGGTAGAGTGGCTGATTTGTATACTCTTTTCCTCTTTGTAGTCTTCCGCTAGTTTGTTTCTTTGTTTGTTTGTTTGTTTTTGTTGTGTTTGTTTGTTTGTTTGTTTACTTTGGTACGGGAGGGATGAGGAGTATGAGGTCTGTATGCTGGTCTGTTTATTTACTTTGGAAGGGGTGGAAGTGGGGAGGAGGAGGGGTTGACTTGTACACTCTGTCCCTGCGTGGTCACCCTGCTGGTCTGTTTGTTTACTTTGGTGAGGGTGGATGAGGAGTATGACGGGTAAAGGGGTTGACTTGTATATTCTGTCTCCTTTTTGGTCACTCTGCTGGTCTGTTTGTTTACTTTGGTGAAGGTGGAGATGGGGAGAAGGAGAGGGAGAGGGGTTGACTTGTACACTCTGTCCCCTGCGTGGTCAACCTGCTGGTCTGTTTATTTACTTTGGTGGGGGTGGAGGTGGGGAGGAGGAGGGGTTGACTTGTACACTCTGTACCCTGTGTGGTCACTCTGCTGGTCTGTTCCTTCTTCGGCTGGTTGACTAATGGATGTACTGTGCCCTTCGCTCCGTCATCCTGCGATGCAGGGTCACGTTCAAGGCTAGGCCAATAATAACCGTTGGCCTGGCCCACTATCTGAATGAGGTCACAATAAATTCACGGGAGTAATGGGGGAACAAAGGA
>OY757545.1:11989960-12017460 GCA_963584105.1 Alviniconcha strummeri
CAAAATTCTTGATCAACAGTTTTTATTTTCATCTTCCTCTTGGGTGACACTTGTTTTGAGAGGACTAGTTCCTTTAAGGGCGGGCTGCCCAAGAGAGGGGAGCGGTAAGATGGCGTGGAGGGAGTTAAAGCAATTTGCGAAAATCGATCTTCTTAAATACGTCGAACATTGAATAAAATGGCACTTCAAAATGAGTAGCCTCTTGACTAACACTGGTGTTTGTTCATTCTGAGGTGATCCTATCTATGGCGGCTTAGTAGCGTCAAAAGCATGTAACAGTCATTGCTAGCACACCTAACTGTAATTATGTCCACATAATTGTAATTATCTTTCGCACATAACGGTAATTATGTTACGAAGGAATATTTCTCCCAGAGTCAATTCTGAGTGCAGACTTTCTCACGGTGTTCGCACATCCCCCGTGTGCAATCGCATGCATGATCAACATCCGTCTGTGCACACGTAAAAAAATCCCAAATATTAAAGATCATACCATTTTTCGGACACGCGAAAACACTACAGGCACTAGTAAGACAAGATAATCAGATAAGATAATACTTTACTGTCTTTAAAAGGACAATATAGTATCGTATAGTAGGAATGGGTAGCGCTCCTCTTGCGGCTGCTGTAGCCGTAGCCAAGTAAGGTGACTCGAATTTCATGCAAAGGATTATTGAAGCATTTAAACAAACAAGTACTTTCAGTTCAAGCCGTTGGAAGCAGCACGATATGTTAAAATCTCACTCTGCTGCTACTTGAACGTCGGCACAAATATCGGCTAGAATATGTCACGTAGCATCGTGAACTGAAAAAAGAAGAAGAAAGGCCGTTAAACGGAAATGTATATCCCATTATACTTCCCTGTTCCACTTGAACCCGAGAAACAATTGTACCTTGCTTTAATTTAATCTCTCTCTCTCTCTCTCTCTCTCTCTCTCTCTCTCCCCCCCCCCCCACCCCCACCCCTCTGTTTCCTTCTGTCTCTGCCTGTCTGTCTCTCTCCTACCCCGCCCCCCTCTCCATTTCCCCGTGTTCTCATGTTATTCATCTCGCACTCTGTCTTCCGCGGCCAGCTCACTCTTTTTCTTTCAGAACGAACCAATCTAAAAAAAAAATATGAGGGTTTGCAAAGAAACTGAATAAACAAAGCATAACTTGTTTCAGTTCCATCTCCCGATACACCGCCACTCTCTCATGCCTTCCTCCATCTCGGTCTTCCGCATCCCCTCGGATGAAACGACTCCCGTCTTTTGATACACACAGGGTTTTTTGCCGTCAGTGCAACTGAATAAACTCTGTAAGCATGACTTGTTCAGAGAGAGAGAGAAGAAAATCTGAAACAAAACTGACTCAGTGCTAGCGTTCCGAAACAAGATTAGTGTTTGGATTTTTTTTTATGTTTCGATCTTGTTTTATGTGTGTGAATCTTGTTTCATTTCTGTCTCCCAGTACCGCACCAGTCTCGCGCCTTTTCTCCACTGTCTGGATTTTCTGTATTCCCTCGAAAAGGACCCTCTCTTCTCCAGTACACGCGTTAGATTTTGCAATAAAACTGAACATGATAAACCAAGCTTAGTGACTTCTTTCGGCTCAACCTCCCACTATACATCACTTTCTCGCCTTTTCTGCATCCTGCGTGTTTTCTGCATCGCCTCGAAATGACTTTCGTCTCTTCCTGTACACTCGCATTAGGTTTTGCAATGCTACTGAATAAATGGAGCATAACTCGTTTTGGTTCTGGGCCACTCGATAGGCGTACACCTCTCTCACGCCTTCCTTCATCCCCTCGAAAATCATAGTTCAGGAGCTGTGTGAGAGTCGAGGTGGCCGTCCTGAGCTGTCTGTCCTAACGAACCTTCTGGTTTCCGTGGACGTAAAGAATTATTGAACCATGCTTCGGCATTGGTCACAACTTGTCCCTAATATGTCAACTGACATCTGAGGACATTAAGCATCACTTCATCACCCTCAAAAACGACCCTCGTCTTCTGCACACATTAGGTTTTGCAATAAAACTGAACAACTAAACGTAACTTAGTTCGTTTCGATCTACGGATACACTACTCTCTCGCCTTTTTCCCGTCCATGTTTTCTGTATTCCTTCAAAAACTCCTTTCGTCTTCTCCTACAGCACGGATCAATGGCAAGGGCTAAGCGGAAGTGCGAGAGACAGAAAAGACACAGCAGCATCTCTGGTCAGTAGGTCAAACAAGGGCTAGGAATTACCAGCGGTGAATCTGCCCAAACTTCAAAGGCGGACTCGGCTGCACCCTCCCCTTTTCCCACACCACTAACTGAGTAGGTCAGCAAGGTTTCAATCAATCGTGCCGGACATTGCGGTTGTCATCACGCCAATCATCGCCTCTGGCTGGCATCGATCCGCGCTGGACCGCTGGGTCGGATGCAAGGAGCTGTCGTAGACTCCCCCCCCCCCCCCCCCTCCAGTACACACTTTTTTTTAGTTTGTTTGTTCTTTTTTCATCCTTTTTTTTCTTCTCAGTCAGAACAGCTGTTCGGTGTCTGTCTCTACGCAAGCATTCACACAAATAAGACTGACTGAAGTAATCCCGTTACGCCTAACAACGTAAAAAGGTCTAACCTGCGTCAGTGCTTGCACGCACGCACGCACGTGCAGGCAGGCAGGCAGGCACACATACACTACATGCACGCACGCACGCATGCACGCACGCACGCACGCACACACACACACACACACACTGACACACACTCACTCACACACACACACACACACACACACACACACACACACACACACACACACACACACACGTGCGCACGTGCGCACGCAAAAAATACAATATACAATACTGACAATACAACTTTATTGCCAAGTGTCAATACACTCAGTGATTCCACGAGGAATGTCAGTTTTGTGGTGCCAAGTACACTCATCACACATTCACTCCAATCATAAAACATTAAATTACAACAACAGTAAATAAACATCCTGGTAAACTGAAGTAATTCATAGATAACATGAAAAATCCCACTGGCACCAGGCTGTGATATCACATAGAATTACCACTTCCCGAGGACCCCCTCTTAAAAGCTACTGTACCTAATAAAAGCAGTTATAAGAATTATCTCCAACAAATTAATTAACAACCCCGCTGGCTTACTCCGCAGGCCACTATCACGCTGACCTATCCAAGATCGTACGCACTGAAAACCTCACCCACCTCGAGCAACAACACAACACGCGCGTGCGGTTAGGGGAAACTACTCTGGACAAAGCCGGAGAGGAAGCAGACGGCATTCGAAGGCGAAATTAAAAAAGAGCTAGTGTTGGGATACCCTGAGTACCATGGATACAGTGCATGTTCTTCATCCGTAAGTAAAAGATTTTAACTGAGTCACTGCAAATAATAACAACACACACACACACACACACACACACACACACACACACACACACACACACACACACACGCGCGCGCGCGCGCGCGCGGCATTCGCCTCACACACACACACACACACACACACACACACACACACACACACACACACACACATGTACATACACATGTACAAACACAAACTGACACACACACACGCAGGCACACACACATGTACATACACATGTACAAACACAAACTCACACACACACACACACACACACACACACACACACACACACACACACACAGACCCTCACACACACACTGTTGGGGGGAGGGGGGGGGGGAATCTACTCACAAAAGGAATTCACAAAAATCTATTCACCAACAATCACATGCAAGATCTAAATGTTCCATGCTCAAGGCATATATATTCCAGCTTCTACATACACACTTCTACATGCACAACACACTCTTAAAAGTAGCCTATATTAAACGTGCATCCCGGAGGGTCGATCGTAAAATTGAAGCGCAGGCACTCACTCTCGGACATCCCGTAAAAGGCAAGATTCTCGTGAATACACCAAACATGAGTTGCCTAACGCCAACGTTTGAGAGAGTTGTCCACCTCGCTGCTGCCATTTTACGGTGTAGACAAGTTGGCTGCCTGTAGCACCTAGTCTTTGCCAGTGTTACAGATACATTTACAGGTAATTCAGCATGAAAAATGTATGTTTTGGAATAACGTTTTCCATTTTAGTGTCCAAAATCATTGCCTCGTTTGACTCACCTCCATTTTCGTTCTATTTTGGGTTGCATTTGCAGTTTGAAAAGCCATTCAGCCTCAAGTCGAGCGATTTTTTTTTTTAATTTGTTTTTATTTGAAGGCTATGTAAGTTACTTTGGCAATACAAATTTTATGCCTGTTTGATATGGTATTATTTTATGCCTGTACGGTAGCTCTCACCTGAGCTGTCGGTCGCCGAGATGTGTACACAATGCAAAATGGCGGATTCTGAAGTCAACAGCGACAACATAAAATATATCTGAATGTTTTGCAAGCTTTATCTGAAATGAAAAAACACACGCTAGACTTTCCCCACAGAGGCTGAATGGCATTTCAAGACAACAAGTGCGACCCAAACTGGAAGCAAAAAGCAGACACTAAGATAAAAAAAATTACCCTGTCTTTGCTCATAGGCTGCGGCGGCATATTTGTGGTGTGTTTAAAAATCTTCAAATCCTGAAGTCAAGCTGTAAATGGTGAAATTTAGAGGCAGTAGCCTAGGCAAGAAAACTAGATTACTAATTATGAAGTGCGCATATAAACGTACGCGCACGTGTGTGCACGAGCGCGCTGGTTGCAGCATTTTGTGCGCCTATGCCGAAAGCCATTTATGTAGGACTACTCTGTGTGTGTGTGTGTGTGTGTGTGTGCGCGCGCGCCCCCTCCCCCTCCTCCCCTTATTTAATGTATTTGTTTCTTGCCGCAATTATCAGCGAGTCTTATTTTCTTGCTTCTTCTCAGCTCTACCTCAACCTGCATCGATACTCACAAAAGGGAAAGTAAACAGGCGCTTGCAGTAGCAAAGTCTTTGATATTCTTTTCACTCACAATGCCTACGTGCACACGCTGCACAGCGCAAGTTTTCCCAGGGCATCTTGCGCCTATAGTTTAAGAAGCGAGCTTGGTTCAGTTAGCCGGAGCAAGGCGTGATCTTCGTGCGACATGCTCCCAGTTGTTAGGCTTGCACGAACACTTTGATACGCTTCTTCACATCTTATGTCATGGTGGATGGCAGGTCTTAGACATTTTTGCTTTATTTTTATGAACACTTGTTAAGCGCCTCATCACAGATGAGCCTTAAGCGCTTCACAATGGCAACTATCGCGCTAAACGTCTCTTCGTCTGCGCGCGAGTCGTATGCGGCTCAGAATCAGTGACTGTAGCGACTGTAAATTATCGCACACAGTGCTTTTCATTGATTGACTGATTGATTGAGCGCATGCGTGTGTGTGTGTGTGTGTGTGTGTGTGTGTGTGTGTGTGTGAGAGAGAGAGAGAGAGAGAGAGAGAGAGAGAGAGAGAGAGAGAGAGAGAGAGAGAGAGAGCGTGCCGGGATTTCTGTCATTCACTGTTCACAAATTTATTTCAGTGAACACATCCGGTCTCAGCTCGCCACTTCATTACCCAGGTTCAGAGAAACTTCGTCCTTGATTTGCTGTGCAAGAATTTAAAGAGGACCCTATGATTTGACGCGTCATCTTCTCTGCATTCTTCAGATTCACCACTTCAGTCTGGACAAGGTACGTCAATTGTATCTACACACTGAGATGCGCATGCACTAGGGTTCTTCCGTTATGACAAGCGGTCATGGATTTGACCATTATTGTCATGTTTTAATGCATTGTGGGTTATTTGTATTTCCTGAATCCACAGGACTGGCATGGACGACAGGGTATTTATAGTGTTTGTAAAAAAAATTGGGGATGCGTATGCAGGCAAGTCCTCGGTTTATAGTCGCATCCGAAGGACTTTCGTTGAGTTGTGCACAGACTTTGACTCCTGAGAATTTTTGGCAGATGCAAAGCCTAGAACGTGACGGGAAGCCTGTCCTTTTCTGAGCCGGTTTGGCCAGGCGGTAAGGCATTAGGCTGGTGAACATTAGACTTTGTCCCTCAAAATTAATCAAACATTAATATGGCTATCATCGCTACCCATCTTAATGCAGAAGTCATTCTGGTGGTGACAGTGTAGCGATGTGTATGTATAACCTCCCTCGTCCCACACCTCTTTAACCCCAACTCTCCCTTCTCCCCGCCCCTAATAAGCCTTGTGGTTTCTGTTGACGTTCATCTTGTTTACTTACTTACTATCCATGTGGTGACTACGCTTGCGGCTTACGAAAGCGAGTGCTTTCGCTTTGTGCTGCCACCTCTCTCTACAGATCTGAAAGTTGCAGATGGCAGAAATTAGTTAAAATTATGACGTCTGACCTGATCCTTTGTTTGCATAATTGCATCATACGGGTTGAGAATGTGCATATAGTTTATGCCCTCTATTGACAGGTAGAGTTTGGCCAATAGCTTTGGACTGATGTCAGAAGATCGAACAGTTGTTCGTAGGGGTTGACTGAAGATTCACGGGCACCATGTTGGGCAGATCATGCTCTTTTTTTTCTTCTTTTTTTCTCCGTGTTCTGTTTTTTTGTACCAACATTTAAAAACAAAAAATGGAGACGCCATGCAATTCATTTTTGTTTTTGTTTTGTTTGACTGAAGTTTGGTTACACCTAAACTATAAGGCACAGGCAAGCAGCTACCAACATGGCTGGTTGTAGAGGGGGCGGCACGCAACACTGAGGGGGTGGGTCGGTGTGTGTGGGGGGGTGGGGGAGGGGCGGGGGGGTTGGGGGGGGGGGTAGTAAGAGCGGCCGACAGCTTCAGGGGCAAGTTTAAAAGAAAGAACCAAACGCAAGACGTTTAAGCAAAGTTTATTAAGTTCATGTAAGTATGGACAAACATAATCCGTACATGGGCACTAAACAGGCTAAGCTTATAGTACACGTTCCTCATGTTGGTGGCACCATAGCTATGTATATGTCGTGTGTGATGACACGTATGAAGATGACGACAACCACTGCATTGAGTATTGCAACTGCAAACCTGTTCTTCCCCCACTGGCAGTGCTTGCTGTATGTAGTCTGTGCACGCGAAGGCGAGACAGGCACTGAGGAGTCTGCACAAGTGTTGGCTCAGAAGAACTGAAAGACGACCCATCACCTTGTCGAGTGCAGGAATCCAACCTTGGAATAGTAGGCTGTCTCCAGTTCTGCTGATTTGTATTTTTAGTTTCTCTTTATTGTTTCTGATGTAGACTGTTACTAGTTTTTTCGAGGGGTTTCGAAGAAGTAGGGTGGAGAAGAATAGAAAGAAAAAAAAAAAGAAGAAAAAAAAAAGGCAGCTGTAAGAATGTAGATTATTTATAAAACAGGAGCCAGTTTCACTAAATGACTACCCCTGTTTGGCTTGACTCCTTCAACACGAAGGTAGCACCCCAAGGGGCATGGACTGTCTCAGCTGGGAGGTTGTTCCAGTCTCTCATTGCCGTAGAGTGGGAAGGATGCTGAACGTCTGAGCACTGGCGGCAGGTTTCTGTTTCCGTCTGGTCCTTGAAAGGACGAGAGAGGGCCATCATCAATCAGACGAACGTTGGGAGTGCTTCAGAGGCGACGTTGGGGAAACTTCTGAGAGACGGGGTGGAGCGCATATGGACTTTTCCAGGCGCATATATACCATCTTGTTCTGAACTCTTTATGGTACGTTGCTTCATCCAAATTTGGCATACGCATGAAAGGGGTGGGGGGTGCAATGCTGGGGTCATTTGTCGATTACATCTGTCGTGTTCTCCTCTGCCTCTGGTCAACTGTTGGAGTGCCAGGACTGTCACCATGACCTGGCCAGTTGTGATTTTGTAAAGCACGGCCAGGCGCGTTGGCTTTCGTTGCTGTTCAAGACACGGTCAGTTCAGAATGCGAAGCATGTTGTCAACACTGTTGGTCTCTTGATAAAAAATTTTTTTTTTTTTTAATCACAAAGTGCGCGCCACGTCTGTGGACATCTTCGATTCTCGTGATATCCTTTCAGCGTGTGTGTGGATCCCAGACTGGACGGATATTCCAGGTGTGGTCGAACCAGGGATTTGTATGCCTGCCTTTTCATCTTTCTGGAGCCCGTTTTCAGGGTTTTCCTTGTGAAGACGAGAGTTCTGTTTGCCTTAGAGACAGACGCACTGGTCGAACTTCGTGTCGTTGTGGCTTCGTGTCACTTTCAAGCACTTGGCTGATGTCTCAGATTGGAGGGTGGGACCTTGGAGCACGTGTCGGTGTTGGGTTGTTCTCCGGGTTTTGGTGATGGAGAGGACACGTCTGTAATGCGGGAACCACATGCCCCACTCACTCTGCTATTGCTGCAGCTGTCTGGTTCTTCCCGATCACAGCAGCATCGGAAAGATAAACTGAAAGTGTTTTTGAAAATATGTTTATATAGTATGTTTATGTATCTGGTCTGTTTCTCACGTCGAAAGTTTCAAAAGTTGAGGAAAGTTGTGTTTTCCAGCTTTGATTGTGAGTCGATCGAGTGTTCGCTTTTCTTGTTATTAAGTTAATCAAAGCATAGTGAGATTATTGTGACATGTTTAGATATAGGTCAAAGTGGCAGTCAAGATTTTGATTTTGGCTGGAGAATTTTCCGACATATACATTGGATGTATCCTCGTCGCTTCATTCCAGAAATGTGCATTTGCCGTGAAGAGTGTTTGATTTGTTCTGTGATTGGAATGTATTGCGCTAGCTGGGAATCGATTTGACTGCTACACGGCTGTGTGTCACTAAAATCTAATGCACGAGCGTGATTCAGATGGTTTCAGATTCTCTTTGCAGCTGGAAAGGGTTTAAAAGCAGACATAGTCGGAAGCCCTCCATATCCCTCATGCTCTTAATTAAGGTTGTTTCTCTTTCCGTCTGTGTGCGTGAGGAGAATGTAGGCGTTTATCATCAAAATTCAATTTGTACGATACGTGGCTTAATTCTTTATCACTATTCTGAATGTCATTTGTGATTGAATGGGCTCAAAGCACAAAAGAAGTGAACATAGGCTACCTCAAACCGATACAGACTGATGCTAGATTTAAATTTAACAGCAGTAGTTCATTAAAAGAATAAGTTCTAAACTCGATAGCAGCAGTTAATTGAAAACAACAACACGTAAATGTTGGTAATGGTTCGATGAAAAGCATTCCATAATCGTTATTTGACAATGAATCGTCGAATGAAGAGAACTATTAACGCTGAAAAATTTCAGTTATTAGTATCATTATAAGTCACCGTTTGTCGAACAGGAAACAAAACAACAACAAAACGCACGCACGCACGCGCGCGCGCGCGCGCGCACACACACACACACCAACAAAAAGCAAACAAAGAAAAAAACTCGATTTCCTGAATGATGACCCCTGTTACCACTCTTGTAAGCACCCCCTCCCCATTCGCTTTTACTCCCCCCCCCCCCTAGTGATGCATTGACATCTTCCCATAGCTTGAGTCAGATATAATATTTTGCCCCATTTCCACACAAGGGGAAGTCCTGTTCTGAGAACAATTAAACGCACTCTGGGATGAAAAGAAAATCTACACAAGAATGACTGCTAGCGTTCTAAAACAAGATCCAAGCACATTAAAGGTTCAGAATAACGCTATTTATTAGGACAAAATACAACAAACGAATTTTGTGGGTAATCCCCTTTATCAAGCTACAAAACGACACTTAAACTACAATTATCTCAAGGTATGCTCCATCGCATTTTTCATCGTTTTTCACCGTTTAATTGTTGTTTAAATGTCGTTTTGTGGCTTGGTAAAGGGGATTATCCCGAAAATTCGCATATTTTTTTAAATTTCTTTCTTTAAATAAAAATTTTTTTTTAAAGAGTTTAATTTTGTTATGTTATTTTAGGTCTACACTTCGACCTAAAATAAAAAATAATAAATAAAGTGTATTTTTTTCTGATAAATAGCGTTATTTTGAACCTTTTATGTGTTTGGATCTCGCACTCTAGGGTGGTCATTGAGGTATTTAGGACTTATTTACTTTTTAGTACGGAAGGCCAGTACAACTGGGCAGTCATCGTAAACGCTTTTTGTGTTACGTCCTATCCCGCGGCATGGTGTTTAAGTAAGTGTTGCGCCACATGTTGCGGCATCTGTAATCAGTGATATTATAATTGAAGCGTAGACCACACGTGTCGCAGCCTCTGGCAGGATGAGTGGTTACACTCGTTGTAGTGAACTAGCTCAAGATCCCCCAGGGTCTCTGCACACTATTGTTTCGTCAGTGAAGTGAACTTCCCTCAGGGGAGGGGTCCGCACGGTCTCTGGTACGGTGAATTAACTCGTAATGGTAAACAGGTTGTAAACAGGCTCAAGATCCCCCAGGGTCTCTCCACACTATTGTTTCGTCGGTGGAGTGAAGTTCCCTCAAGGGGAGGGGTCCGCGGTGATTCACCGTAAGAAAAACGACCTGATTTACAAAGACGCCACTGGTCTGTGACACAGTCTCTGGCACGGTGAACTCACTTGTAAACAGGTCGTAAACAGGCTCAAGATCCCCCAGGGTCTCTCCACACTATTGCTTCATCGGTGGAGTGAAGTTCCCTCAAGGGGAGGGGTCCGCGGTGATTCAACCGTAAGAAAAACGACCTGATTTACAAAGATGATACTTGTCTCTGTTACAGTCTCTGGCACGGTGAATTCACTTGTAAACAGGTCGTAATCAGGCTCAAGATCCCCCAGGGTCTCTCCACACCATTGCTTCATCGGTGGAGTGAAGTTCCCTTAAGGGGAGGGGTCCGCGGTGATTCACCGTAAGAAAAACGACCTGATTTACAAAGACGCCACTGGTCTGTGACACAGTCTCTGGCACGGTGAACTCACTTGTAAACAGGTCGTAAACAGGCTCAAGATCCCCCAGGGTCTCTCCACACTATTGCTTCATCGGTGGAGTGAAGTTCCCTCAAGGGGAGGGGTCCGCGGTGATTCAACCGTAAGAAAAACGACCTGATTTACAAAGATGCTACTTGTCTCTGTCACAGTCTCTGGCACGGTGAATTCACTCCTAATCGTAATCAGGTCGTAAACAAGCTCAAGATCCCCCAGGGTCTCTCCACACTATTGGTTCGTCGGTGGAGTGAAGTTCCCTCAAGGGGAGGTGTCCGCGGTGATTCATCGTAAGAAAAACGACCTGATTTACAAAGACACCATTGTTTGTGTCACAGTCTCTGGCACGGTGAGTTCACTTTTAATCGTTATCCCCCCCCCCCCCTCCCCCGCGTTAACGAAACGATATCTGTCCAGGAGTACAATGTATGTCAAAACTAGAGAAGGTCCTGCGTGCGTATTTTCATTACACGAAAGACTGCACTGTCCACCATCTGTTCCACTATGACCACCCCAGAAGCATGTCCACCATCTGTTCCACTATGACCACCCCAGAATCCACGCCCGTTTCCTTGTAAGGGAATTAATGGAGGTAAATTGCACTACAGGGAATTATGGAGGTAAACTGCGCTATAGTAACCTACAGTCGAAACGTTTGATGGGGTGTCAGTTGCAGCTTTGTTTTAATGGGTTATTTTAAAGTTCTTTAAAGGCCAAGTCGCCCACTCCCAATACTTCTATAAACAAATTATCGGAATAATTTTTTAACTTAGCACTGATGCACAATCGTATTTTCTTCTAAAAGGGGGGTGTTATAAAACTGTAGTTAGACGAGTCAGTCAACAGCAGCATACACGCACACACACACACACGCACGCACGCACGCACGCACGCACGCACGCACGCACGCACGCACGCACGCACACACACACACACACACACACACACACACACACACACACACACACACACACTCACGCATGCACAGAAAAGAGAGACAGAGCAGTAGTCTGAAGGTGTGTGGCTGTTTCAAAATAATGGTGATGATAATGATAATAATAATAGGGAATTTACAGCGGAATTTACAGTGGTTCGAAGCGCTTTAGAACTTAATTAAAGAAAAGTATGGACCGAATAAATACTACCCCACGCCACCCCCCTAAAAAAAGTATTTAAAAAAAGATGCAACAACAACAAAAGCAACAACAACAAAAAGAAAAAAGAAATAAAACAACAATAACAACCAATAATAACTCACTGAATAAATAGGTCTGTTGATATGTAAATAAATTAGTTTGAGAAAAATGTAGACGCCGTCGAAACTAACTGCATTGCCAAGACCAAGAAAGGGGTTCAAACAGCCCCTTGCTTAAGGAATTTTGGTGATCATTATTAACACACAAGAGGTTGAGACTGAAAACCATTTAATTAGAGAGGACAAATGAATATGCAGTATTTGACAGAATTTGACTTTGTCAAGCAGTTGTACATAAAATCGATAAAATACACCGTTGTACCCCATGCGTGCCTAGTAATTTGGTGGTGAGACAAAGTCTAGCAGGGTTAGCTTTTTTGTTTGTTATTTACACCTAAACCATCTACAGAAGGGAAAAAACAACAAAAAAAAAAAAAACACGTTTTCGTCTGAAGACAGTATACTAGACCAGTATAGGTTCACTTATCGCAGGGATAGTTGCGAAAAGAAAGCATGTAAAATAAGTAAGTTGGTGTTCAGCGCCCAGTCAACCAGTACGGTTGAGCGTTCAGAGCGAACAAAAGAAAACAGTTTAATGGCAAGGAACATGGAAGATATGTGTTTTCTTTCCATTGCTGTCTGCTTGCTAAAAGTCTTTCCAGTCGAAGAAAAGGCAGCGCAGAGAGAATCTCTCACCATCTTGGTCACGTTTTATGGTACACTGTCGTGTAGCAAATCCATTTTCAGTGAAAATGCAAGCATTCCAGATGCAGAGCAAAATGAACAATCTGACGGTAAGTATGTATTCTGGCATGAAGAGACGGGGTTATGGCCCGTGTATGTCTCAGAAAGCTCGCCAGTTGGGAACTAATGTCCCGACCGCCACCTTGATCTCTTTCCGATCCGTAATGAAATCTGACTTTGCTGAAAACATCAACAGGCTCATCAAACAGATTACAACGCTTGAACCAGGGTCTAAACTTAGTTTTAACAACACCAGGAAACAAAAGGCGACATGCGTCTGCTAGTTTTGGGAGTGTATTAATTCCACTGCACGCAAAAAGTCAATAGTAAAGCTTTAATTGTTTTCCTTCTAATGTGGTCAGTCTGCTACTTAATTGTTGATTCTCTAAACCTTTTATCAATATAGTTTAGGTATTCAACTTGTACATCAAATTATAGCTTCAGTCGACTGATGTGCTGTGCTGTGCTGTGTGTGTGTGTGTGTGCGCGCGCGCGCGTTTCTCTGTGTGTGTGTACTAACAAATGGAACTTTCTTGCATGCATACATTTCCTTGATTTTCTTTACTCCCCACACTTTTGGCACGTTGATCAATGCTGGCTGGACCTGTTAATCGAATAATCTGAGAAAGACGCTAATATCAGTGACAGAGACACAGACAAACAATGAATGACTAAATAAACTTTATTTTACGAGGGTAGTGGAGTAGACACAGGGTGTTTTTACATCCAGTCTTCGCCCATGAGGGACTAATTCTACTGATACTACACGTACACATGTATTTCAAATACACCAAAACTCGGGTATACTTCAAAACTGTACAGGATTAGTTCATATACGTTTAGGGCGAAAAACTGGGGAAACGTCAAACAAACAAAGCAACAAAAATATTAAAACATGTTGACAACTAGGCATTTCTAAGCTACACATGAATAAAAAAGAAAGTATTACAAGAGAGAGAGAGCGAGAGTGTGTGTGTGTGTGTGTGTGTGTGTGTGTGTGTGTGTGTGTGTGTGTGTGTGTGTGTGTGTGTGTGTGTGAGAGAGAGAGAGAGAGAGAGAGAGAGAGAGAGAGAGAGAGAGAATTGAATATGTATTTATGTATAAAGTACAAAAAGTATTAAACATTGTTGTTGTTTTTTTAGACACGCTGACAATCATGTTCAGGTCACAGCAAATAAGCAGGAGGGCGTGGGGGATGGGGGGAGGAGATGAAGCAGAAGAAAACAGTAGTACACCTTACCATAAATGAACAAAAAAAAAAAAAGAAAGAGGGAGAGAGAGAGAGAAATAGAAAGAAAGAACATTCATAATCAAATTAGTACATATAAAATGAGGATAAAACAAAATGAAAGACTGATTAACAAGTAACGGGGTATATAAATCTGGAACATATGCAGGGGGCATAATACATGTATGTATTAAAAGCAAAAAACTTTGATGTCACTGGAGAAACAAGCCTGTGCTTTTAAGAAAATTGGAGCTTCGGTGGCCAGTGATCATTTTTGACTGAGCCATAATGAACGGCTAAGTAATGCCAGAAATGTTTTTTTGTTGTAAGTTGAGAAAACAAAATGCAAGGATACATAAATTCAGTAGATACTATCAGAAACTAGCCGAGGAGCACAGGAAGGACCAGCAACTCGAACCTAACACACAAAATACGCGTCAAAACAAATTACTACCAAAAGGCAACGCAGGCCGGAAATGTTTGTCAAAAATATTGTAAGCTCAAAGGGACAATACAGAATAATACTGAATGCAGACCACACCAGCGCAGAGGCAGGAACAGGGCACAATCAACCAGTGTACGCAATGATAAAAATTGCCGTCCATGAAATCACCAAAGAATGTCACAATTGTCAACATCATACAAATGGTGATTAAACCTACATGGAATCACCAAAAAATTTTTACAGTGTCTACTGTGAATAAACTTTAAAATATGCATACAGTGTTCACGATTTTCTGGCTTATTGTAACTTGCTGAAAGTAGACTGATCACTCAGAGCTGTTGGAACGCCACACAGGCCATGAATATTTGCCGCTTTAAAATATACAGACACATATTTCATCGTGCGACGCACGCACACATGTACACAGACACACATTGTTGTTTTGATTCATTATACGAATGTTTCAGCTGCGTACATATATATGCATGTGTTGGTGCTGGGAGGCGGAGATGGGGTGGTATATGGACTGAGTTCTGGACCATCCAGGCGGGGTACGAAGACATCGTGTCCACACGCCGACGAGGGGATTCTGTATGGAGAGTACGGGGGCGGCTGGTATTTGTTATCAGCGGGATGGTGATAGTGAGGGGGACAGGAGTTGGCCACAAAGCAGTATGGCTGCCGCTGGACATTGGTGTATCCACGTTGCTGGTTTGGTGGCGTTGTCACTGCAGGCAGTCGCCCCGGAACAGACTGCCATACGCTCTGGAACTGTCCGGGTTTTTTGAGCAGCGCTGGCCTTTGACGGTGTCGTCAGCGTACTTGATGTTGCACGCCAACCTGCCGGTGCCTTTGGCGCTGGGATGCAGAGGGTCCCCTGTACGTCTTGTTTCGGTGCACCACTGTAGGTGGTAAAGGAAGAGGTGTGGTCTACGCACCTCACATCTTCACTCTGGCACACCTTCAAGAGCGAGATGTTTGACGTCGCTACAGTTCCCTTCAGGTAGTGCTGTCCCATGGGAGAAACCATTGCTGAAGCTGTTAGCTGCGCTTGTGAGAAAACGTGACGAAAGTAGCGCACGAATTGCCTCCATGTGGTTTCAGCGATGGTTGTGCTTTTGCAAGTGTTCACGTCAACATGGAAGACAACCCGCCTCACGTCTTTATTCCGAGGGATATGCCTCAGCCAGTGGAGAAGGTCGTCTATCGTGATGCCCGAAACACTGATGTTCTGGCTCTTGCCACCTGAGAACATCAGGTTCGGCTTGACACTGGAGACCACGGAGTCTCCAATAAGGACGTTGGAGATGCCGGGGCCGACTCTGCACTCTGCCAACTGTTGACGGGGGGTTTGCAAGCTCTTCCCATTGAGCTGCTCACGGCAGGGAGAGTCGGCGCGGTCCTTCCCAGACGGAATATTGGTGCTATTTGGTAAATGTATGGATTCGTCAGCTGCCACGTGAATATCTGTACAGACCACGATGTCCCTATCTTCCGATTCATCTTTGTCTTCATCCTGTCCCTGAAGTACGGCAAATCTGTTGGACGTGGGCACAGCGATGAAGTCAGTCGTACTCGTAGGGTCTTTGGGCGCATCTCCTGGCTTTGATGAGTTGAGCAACGAAATGGCGGGCGGGGTTGGTGTGCTCGTCTGGAGACTGTGTACTGTTTTCACATTTTGTAGCTCTGTTTTCAGTAAGTTGTTGTCTTTCTTCAAGCGCTCAAGATTCTTCTAAAAAGGGGATCAGTTGCTGAGATGCGCACTTGAGAAAAAGTTAATATAGTGTATTTTTTTCTCGAGTCGAGATGTTCTGGTAACTTGACGTTTTGTAGATTGGGATGGTCTGGTTGGCGTTTTTGTAGATCGAGCTCTGCAGTGGTACGTGGGCGTTTTACGTAACACCTTCTTGGGTGGTTTTGGTGTCGTTTGAGGTGTGACGAGGTGTGCGGCTCGGGGGCTTGCTTTCTAGTTGGGCGTTGGGCGGCGCAGGTTTCCATTTCTGTATGGTGCGGTTTGTAGTGGCGAAGAGGGTGTATCTTGGTAAAGGCGAAAGCGAAGGCCGTTTGCAGCCAGACGACACTGAAGATGAGGGTATGTCTGGCAGGCACAAGACGGCCGAGGGCTGGTCACCACCAGACTGCTGTGGTGAGGGAAAAGGGTCGGGGGGGGGGGGGGGGGGGAAGACACTCCTTGTCAGCAGGAGAGTAGGGTGTAGAGTGTAGGGTGGCGAGCAGCGTTAGTTTGGACATGAGTGGATGAAGCGGGGTATGGGGGGGGAGGGGGGGGAGCAGTCGCTTATTTCTCCCTTCCATGAAGGAAGTTCTGTAGCACTTGAGATGGGAAGAGTGAAGGAGCATTCCCGTAGTGCGTTTTCCAGTCCTGGATATTTATTGCAGCTCACAAAAGCATAAATGGTACATACCGGTATGACTTGGATGAGTGCGTCGAACTCATCTTTCAGCCATGTCCTACACTTCACTCCCTGCACCCGGACTGCGTCTGTTGTGTAGTACACACTGATAGTAACGAGCTTTTGTGAGTCGGAGTTGACTTACATTTTTGACTTTTAAAGTACATCAGTTAAGTCTGAAGTGTCTGTGTTTTAATGTCAGTGTTATGTTTGTCTTGGTCGATCCAGCGAACACTAAATCCTTGCCTGTTGCCAATGTCACAAGCGTAACGTTTAAACAATATCTTCCTTCAAAAGCAAGCGGTTCCTGGGGTATTTTGAATGTTATTTGTTTGGTATCTATCTCAGTTTTTGTGAACATCGGGAACCCAACCGAAGAAGGGTTCACTGACAAGGGAAATACTGACTGTTGTTGACTGGCAGTCTCATGGTCCGGCAGAGTGGAACTTGTTACACACACACACACACACACACACACACACACACACACACACACACACACACACACACACACACACACACACACACAGAGAGAGAGAGAGAGAGAGAGAGAGAGAGAGAGAGAGAGAGAGAGAGAGAGAGAGAGAGAGAATAAGAGACTCTTCTTGCTAGTTCATCTACAATGGACCATCTGGACGAGCTTTGCTCTGCAATGGCCTTGCTTTAGACTCTCCCGTCACAGACAAGCCCAGAGGATGACTGGGAAGGGGGGGGGGGGAAGCACATTTCATTAACACACCACGCCTCCTGTTCCATTCACAACTTAACCTCCCCAAACACTCGCTTCCAACACTCGGGTCTTAGCACTCTTGTCTGGGTGTTCAGCTGGTGTAAAAGGGTTTGTGTGTGTTGCGAGGATTTTTTCCCCAGAGGTCGCCCAGACTCTGTCGCTGCCAGGAACACACCACCGTGGGCGAAATGACGTCTAAGGGAGAAGTTGAATGAAGCCTGTTTTTGAGAGTCTGTTGACTTCGTTGATCGCAGAATCTTACTGGTAAGTAGGCTGCTTGAAAGCTGAAGAAATGGTGCCGTGGGAATTTGGTACTTTTCGTCAGCACACCTCTCCATCCCCCATTTCTTCCCGGCTAATTGTCTGCAGGAGCTTAGCCCGCATCGTCAAAGTGAAAGTAACCGAATGCGACTAAAATATGTGGGGCAGGTACTAAATGTAATGGTTCTCTCTCTCTCTCTCTCTCTCTCTCTCTCTCTCTCTCTCTCTCTCTCTCTCTCTCTCTCAATGTGTGAGTGTTGTGGGGGTAGGGGGGAAGGTAAATGTAATGTGTGTGTGTGTGTGTGTGTGTGTGTGTGTGTGTGTGTGTGTGTGTGTGTGCTTGTTGATGTCTGCAATATTCTGGACGGTCTTAGTCCAGGAGAGGTCGTACTTGCTGGGGCTCGTTGTTTCCAGTATTAATTTTGTCCATTCACAGTGGACCAGGACGTGCACCCACTGTCCACTTGGTCAGTGGGGTTGTGGTCGGTACTCCTGGTCTCACAGTGAGGGAGGGATCAGGGTGGGGGCGGGCAAGGACTTAAAACATGTGGGGCCTTGTTTGCACCAGGGAATGGCGGCCACCATCATGCTGTGTATACCTAAACGAGTAGGCAGTTTGATCAAGTTTGGATTTGATTCGGGAAATCAGTCCGGCGTGCCATTGATTGAAACCACTCGCGTCCATCGACAGCACAGCTTGATTGAAATCACTCGCGACCATTCACAGATCAGCTGGCAAAATTGAAATGATCTAATCAGAAACTGTAACAGTGATATCTTCTGCCATGATCTTGCGATTCGTTTGCTTATTCCGCCCTTTTCCTCCCGCTGCACTGGCGCCAAAAACCTGATCAATGCACGTGAGAAATGAACGACAGGGGTTGCGCCGCTTGTGGAGCGTTGCTCAATCAATCGGCGGCTAACGAGAAGCAGTCTGTCACGTACTGTGAAATTCGACACTGGCAAACGGGACGGAATGATTAAATTGAAACATGGGCCGCCACTCGCAGCGGCCTCGAAAGTGTCCTTTCAGGCTGTCTGAACTCTCACCGCCACCACCCCTTCTTTTCCACCCCTCATCCCCCATTGCCTCACCGCCCCCCCCCCCCTCCCCCGGCTTCGCCATTCAGCAGAAATATTGCACGGTCTTTCTTGCCCCTGCGTCGGGCATACCCCTCGGGCTAGATGTAGTTTCAGTGTTAATGGAGGTGCTGGGACAGTCACCGGAAACGTTCAGCACTTTCTCATTTGTAATCTGCCGGGACAATGCTGACCTCACACCGTTCTATTATCGGCCTGTTCTTCGTCCGCGGGGAAGGACACACACAGGCCGGTAGTCGCGGGTGATTTGGAGTGTGGGGAGACTCGGTCCCGAATTTCTATTGTGAAATCCGGCCTGGATCAGCTCCCAGAGAACATTTTGGCCGCCTGCAGTAGGCGGGCGAATTTAGACCAATGGGTCAGGATCCATCTCTAAAAGATGAAGTGCCACACTTTCCGTAATCAGACCGAGTCCAAATTCAAGTCAGCGAACATTTTTCACGTGCGGAAGGGTGGTGAATCGACAGGGCTTTATATATATGTATGTTGTGTGTGTGTGTGTGTGTGTGTGTGTGTGTGTGTGTGTGTGTGTGTGTGTGTGTGTGTGGATAATTCATAGATATAATGATGAAACTGGTCACCTCATTCATTCTGTCACGCCTTGACTACTGTGGTTCTTTTCTGCTTTGCCTGCTTCCTCTGTCCATAGTCTTTCGTCTCATTCAAAACTGTGCTTCTCGTTTCATCCTAAAAAATAAAATAAACCTCCAAAAACTGACCACATTACTCCTCCGTTTCAATCTCTCTATGGATTGCAATAACACAAAGAATTCAGTACAAGATAAACACACTTTGCAAATATATCACGTGCACTGCTCCGTCTTATCTTCAGCTGTACACGGCTTCAACTCTCCGCTCTGCTTCTGGTTGTCTCAACCCCCTAGATTCCTCGTGTCAGATATTCCACTGTCGGTTCCCGCATGTGTGCGTGTGTATATGCGCTTCGAACGGTCTCTCCGAACAACATCTGCGCTTCAGAAATACTTTCATTATTATTATTACTGTCCAGTGCAACAGTAAAGCACCACAGAGATCGTCATTTCTGTGTTTGCGCGGGCGACAAGCTCAGTCATGGAATGTACACAACGTCAGTTTAGTATATACATCGCTTTTGCATGCAAATCTAGTTTGTCTAAGGTTCTATCTCAGCGGTAATGCTGTCGCAGTTTCGCTGTCTGGCAGGCCGTGTGTTTATAGATCAACTAGATAAAGCAGACGGAATTGAAAGGCACGCTGGGGTGGCAGTGGCCGAACTCTCACTTTATTATGAGTGGTTTCAGCGAGAACTGCCGCTTTCAGAGCAATGTTGTCTGACATATCCCTTCCCCCCTCTCCACCACCGCAAATGAGAGAGAGAGAGAGAGAGAGAGAGAGAGAGAGAGAGAGAGAGAGAGAGAGAGAGAAAAGAAAAAGCCCACCGTGCAACGCAAGTGCATCGATATTCCGTTTCATCATCCTTCAGAAAAAAGGAGAGAAACCCAGAAACAAAATTGCTTCGCGGCGTTAACCTTTCCCTCTCATTCCCAACAATAATTCAGTTTAATGATTTTTGTGTTAGATATTATTAGAAAGGGAATGGACGCTGTGAGCATATTGATGCTTCGTGGAGTATTTCACGATTTGAAATAAAAACTGTTATTTCGTTTTTCGCATCTTCGCACCAGAACACACGCGCACGCACGCACGCACAGCACTCACAGCACACAAACACACACACACACACACACACACAACACGCACTGACACACACACACACACACACACACACACACACACACACACACACACACACACACACACACACACACACACACACACACACACACACACGAAACTGTACGGTACTACCTGGAACCAGCTCCCTGTTTCTGTCCGTCATGGCTACCAAAGATTTCCCCCTACACAGTCAGTCTTTGTTGCTGCCTCTGTCAGTTCTTTCAAAACTTCCCGGAACTTGAAAGCTTTTCAGTCTCACAAACCTTTTGTTCAGTTCCCGTTGCTCTGAAATACGCGTGTATACGTGCGTATGTATGTATATATTTGAAGCTTCGTCGTCAAAATGGATGTAATTTCTACCTTCCCGGTTCATTTGTTTCTCCAGATCATCTCCTTATTTTTTTAAGTGCGTTAATTTTAATGGCTAACGCAGGTTCCCGTGTGGGCCGTCGGAATAAAATAGGTCACCCTGCTCATTATAGTCACAAGCGATTTAAGCAGGTTCCCGTGGTGAGTACCCATAGAGCATAGACAGGTACCAAAACATGTGTTATTGTGCATTGATGGATAGACAGATGGTTTTTTTTTTTTAACGTTGTAACATTGAATTAGACAAACCTGTGATTTAGTGACTTGTGTTTTGATTAAATCTAGACTTTTGACTGTGCGAATCGTCCTGAGGTGACCCAGTGAAGTTGACAGGACGTTGAAATCCAAGAACTAACTAACTAGCCCCGCTGCATTACTGTTTACTACCACCACCATCCACCCACAAACTTGCATTAATCAGTGTCTTGCACAGAATCTGATCCAACCCCATTCCCAGCCGTGAAAACACTGATTAATAAATAGAGCCACACCGACCTCGCACAAGAGCTGGACTTACCGCTGAGAGGTATTCCAACAGGAAGGCGTGACAGAGGGAACACGAGCCATCCCTGAGGAACGGATACAACAGACGTCTGAGCCTCTTCCGGTGCCGTTGAAAGCTCGCCGCCAGTGTTGTTGGTAACCCTTCACACTAGCTGTGTGTAGTTGCGGTGCATATTTCACCGGGCTACGCTTGGTTTAGGAAACACGTCCGCTGACAGAATTCTTTTTTCTTTTTTTGTCGCTGGAATGAATGGATGAAACACTCCGCTGTGAATATATCTGTACTACTTCAGTACTTGAAGACGAATCAATACTGAACCCCTTGTACTCTTCTTCTGGTCTGTCCAGTCGAGCCCACCCACCAACTATAGTGTAAGTTAAAAGTGTTGGCAGTTCGTATTGTTGAATTAGAGATGAAACGGTCACTTACACACACACACACACACACACACACACACACACACACACACACACACACACACACACACACACACACACACACACACACACACACACCCCACCACCACCACCACCACCACCAGCACCAGCAGCAGCTCTGGCATCTGACACACCACTCTCACACCACACATACACTCAAACACATACACTGATACACACGTATGCGTTTGAAGAACTCGGTTCAGTTGATGCTGCACTGAGACCCGAGACTGATGGTTTTCGATGGCTAAACCGCCCACCTGCACCCCCTCTTGTGCTCCCTCTGAAAGACTTGAAAAGCCCAAACGGAGCAGAAACAAGCATTTGAGTGTGTTTTTGGTTAGTAACTTAGACCTACTGGCGGATTATTGGGGTAGCGGATGTCATGCTACACACATGCATGTTTTCCGGGGTTTCTTGGCGGACTTGGGACTGCTCCACTTTCCTGGATACCGGGCTGTTTTCCATTGGTTGTTAATAATTAACTGGCTGATTATTGGGGTAGCAGATGTGTGTACACTATGCTGTGAGTATGGTATGGACGTTTAGTTTTGGGCCTGTCTTGGCGGACTCCGTCAGTTGGGACTGACTGCTCCATTTTCCTGGATACTGGACTGTTTTCCATTTCTTGTTGATAATTTAGTGGTTAATTATGGGCTAACAGATAGATGTGTGTTTTCCAGAGCCTTTGTTTGACGGACGTAGGACTGACTGTACCGCCTTCTTGGACACCGGACCGTTTTTCCCATTGGTTGTTAATGATTTACTGGTTGATTGCTGGGGTAACAGATATGTGTTAGCCCGAGATGTTGTTTGACGGACGTAGGACTGACTGCACCACTTTCCTGGATACCGGACTTTTTTTTCTTCATTCGGTTGTTAATAATGTAATGGAGTGGTGGAACGTAGAACAGGACAGTGACCCAGGCAGCGGAGTCGGTCAAAAATGGAGACCACAGCTGGCGTACGGCAGCAATCAGGTTTTACTTTCTCAGCCGCAGACAATTTTCAGCACACACAAAATCCTCACGCTCACACATAGATAAGAGAACGGCGCGGGCCACAGGGAACACACGCTATCGCTACAGTAAAATCGCCCCTCTGGACCACAAAATGGCTGACAACTGTGTTTCCCTCGCCCGCACAAATACAGTTTCCTCTACAATAACTAAACCAATTAAGACATGAAAAACATCAAATAAAAGCTACAGTTACAATCTTTTAAACTGTATAAACAAAATGTACACACAACAATAGTGGGAAGCGTGGCTTGCGCCTGTCTATAAACAGATTCGTACAACTAAATCACAACTAACACAATGTACAAAATATAACTGTCACTAAAACTTACATCAGAATAAAGAACACGCTCCCACGGTTAAAATGGTACATAACAATTACAATACAACGCTCTGTAAGAGAAGCAAGACAAACTCAAAGACTAGTACTAAAACAATCGGTGCGAACTTTCGCCTGGGGCGCGTAATCTTAGTCGCAGCAGCGCTGATAGTGATATTAAGTAGTCTATGAATACAACTTAGCTTCTACAGTACAC
Organism: Alviniconcha strummeri; assembly: GCA_963584105.1. Lineage (NCBI taxonomy): Eukaryota > Metazoa > Mollusca > Gastropoda > Provannidae > Alviniconcha > Alviniconcha strummeri. The sequence goes on from OY757545.1 coordinate 12,013,509, forward strand.
AATACCTAACAAGTTAATTTCAACCCAAAATAAACACTAAACATGAAGTCAGCTAAGCAAAATACTATACGACAACGCATTGATCGACACAGAATTACTTTAATCGAATCAAAACAACGTTTAACTACTATTCACTAGTACTAAACAAAGCGCGCCATGCAGACGACGGCTATAAAAGAATGGACCTTGAGAGGCATCGGCTACTGATTAAGCTCGATCCTGTGTCTAAATAAACGTTAAATAAACATTCTAAGATGCCAAAATATATTACACATGACTTAGTGCATAAAAAGGACTAGGTAAATAAAGAGTAGGTAAACAAACAAGCGGTCAAAATGTTAAGGGAGAAAAACAGATTTGAAAATGCCGCGCACTGGCGGCTATCGCCGGTCGGCTGTGTGAAGGCCATGTGGCGTTACGCCACACGCCGCGCTTCAAAACAAAAGTGTCGTCTGCTCCGGTTCCCGGGTTACTAATAGCACAGTAAATGAAATTGCGTTGATCCGTTAAGCAGGGCGGGATTAATGTAGAAACATACAAAGAGCACTTGCTCACAATAATTTACAGGTTGATTACCGGGGTAGCAGATGTGTGTTTTCCAGAGTTTTTGTTTGACGGACGCAGTAGGACTGGCTACACCACTTTGCTAATACCGGACTTTTCCCACAGGTTGTTAATAATTTAGTGGTTGGTTACTGCAGTAACAGATGTGTGTATAAGTATGTTTTCCCTAGCCTTCATTTGACGGACGTAGGACTGACTGCACCACTTTCCTGGATACCGGACTTCTTTCCATTCCGGAGCCCAAGCCGTTTGGCTAGTCGAGCGATTCTGAGAAAGGGCGAGGGGGAAATAACTCTGCGTAGTCAAATAACACTTTTCTGTGGGAGTGGAAAGGAAGCCAGTGGTGAGTCCATCATCGGGGGAGGAAACTGACTGTCTGCAAAAGCAGAGAAACGCCCTGGCCTCTTCCACAGGGAGTCAAAGCCAAACACTGCCAGCGGAAGGCTAAACCTCACCCAGACAGAAAAGCAACAGTTGTGCAAACAAATAAACTAGGCAGCATTTGGTCGAGACGCTACGAAGGACGAATGGAGTTTGGTGTCAGTGCATGCCGGCCACATTGAGCCGGGTTGGGACAGGTATTCATCTTTGGAACAAGATGACGCCTGGAACGAGCAATGATATTCTGATCTACAATACCATTTTATTGAACCAATCACAATACCATCTACCACTGTGTTTTATTTAACCAATCACAATACCATCTACCGCTCTGTGTTTTATTTAACGAATCAGTGACAATATGCCATCCACTGCTGTGTGTTTTATTTAACCAATCATAATGCCATGTATCTCTCAGTTTTAATTAATTAGTGACTATCACAGACCGCTCTGTGTTTTACCTAACCACTCACAATGGCATCTATCGCTCCCTATTTATTTAACCAGTCAGTGACAGTACCATCTTGCCGCTTTCTTAACCAGTCAGTGACAATACCATCTTACCGCTTTGTGGTTTACTTAACCAGTCAATGACAATACCATTTTACCTCTCTGTGGTTTATTAACCAGTCAGCGACATGGCAGTACCATCTTACCGCTCTGTGGTTTATTTAACAAGTCATTGACAATACCATCTTACCGCTCTGTGGTTTATTAAAGTCAGTGACAATACCATCTTGGTATTGTCGCTGACTGGTTAATTTATTTAACCAGTCAGTGACAGTACCCGGTATCTCATACCGCTCTGTGGTTTATTTGACCAATCACACAATTTCATCTAGCGCTCTGTGTTTGCTCCCCTCCTCCTCCCTCCGCCTTGAACATGCAGTGAAGAAGTCTGCAGGGAAACTGAGTCGCCATTGCTGTCTTGATTGTGTGATTTAAAGCCGCAGTGTCTGAAGAGGTCAGTCATGTCGAGCGGGGGATCAGTCAGACTCACAGGAAGTGTGTGATATGCATATATAGATGAGATGGGGGGAGGGGGTGGGGGGTCTGTATAAACCATTGATCCGCAGAATGGTTTTCTACACTGACTGAGGTTGGCAATGATAGCCTGAGTGCAGTTTCCGGTTGTCGTGGCCAGTAAGCTGAGGGAGGCCCCGGATTTACACTAGGCACAGCAACAGGTTCGACAGATCCGATGGTAGCAGCGAGTGTTTTATAGCTACTCACTGCCAACTCCGCGTACTTAACCCCATCACTGCCACGGCCTATAAAATTTCTGTGCAGACAGTATATTTGATGGACCAATAACAAATCTACTGTCAATACTGAGCATTTTCACAGAAATCTTTTGACGTGCTCATGCGAAGGGGAGGGGGGGAGGGTCTTAAAGGGCCTAGAAAGGCAGTTTTAGGGTACAAAATTGCTCCAACTCGTTTCAAAACAACATATAGGTCCGTACTAGCGTTCGAACAGAAGAAACAGTCTATTACTCACTTGTTTAAAACTTTTTCATGGCTTCTCCTTTTTTAATTTTAATCTTGTCCTTGGTCGGTCTGGATATATTCCTTGTAGAATTGGCAAGGACGGAGGTTTCATCCGAAGAGACAGTTCCTTCCATCTGCCAAAGATCAACCTAGCGAAAGCCGGGAGATGCATGACCGATACCCTTAGTAAAAAGTTCATGTCTGCGTGGGTGTCCACGAAACCAGCGACCCTTTGGTCTGCAGCTCTGCGCATCCCACGGCCGCACATTCGCGTGGCATTTTCGTTGTGGACTGAATGATGGTTAAAATCGCGCCTCATTTGCTGTTCGCCTGAGCGCCTGTTTGTGACGTCAGAGACCTGTGTCACGGATCTCGCGCGTATTTCGAGATTAAATAAAAAGCAGACGAAATTCGGCCTGATCGGCATGCATTTCTTCCTTCGTAAACATATTTACTTTCACGGTAATGACATTATATTCAAAGGTCATGTTATGCACAAGACTCATAATTGTGTCGATTTTCAACGTTCCTTTGCACCTAAAAACAGCCTTTCTGGGCCCTTCAATGATTTCAAATTTGGCACTTCTATTGGTGGTTTTCCGAGTGACGGCGCAACAAGCATGGCATTGAAAGGGTTAATCTCGCGATTCCTGATTTCACCGACTCAACGGTTCAAGTAAAATCTGTTACATTTGCCTTTTATTTTTTAAAAATCAATCAAAAACAAAAGGCAAATGTAACACAGATTTTACTTGAACCGTTGAGTCGGTTACCGTTACGTGATAGGATGACATCCAATCAGTGGAAAACTGTTTTTACAAATCAATCAAAAACAGTTTTCCACTGATTGGATGTCATCCTATCACTTACCAGAGAAAGGCACGAGGTGTACACGTGCAGGCACGGTCTTGCATTGTCATGTTTAGTGTCTCCTGCCATTCAGATAGCTGAACGAATTCCACTGGCCAGGCTTGACCAAGTCGGTGCAATTTAAATATGTTGTTAGCATTGGAAACCGGTTTTCCCTTGTTAATATCTTATGAAACAAAGTGGAGGCGTTTACGATACACACAAGCGGGTTTTAGAACACACTTTGTTCTCTGAGGTGAATGACAACTACAACCCCCCACTACGCACGCACACGCTTGCACGCGCGCGTGCGCGCATACACACACACACACACACACACACACACACACACACACACACACACACACACACACACACACACACACACACACACACTCACACTAGCATCAACACTCATAGACTACCGTCGTGACTCGAATAAACATAGCTGGCTTTTATTACTTCCAGGGCAATTCCTTTGTGTATTGCCGAACAAGAAAAATGACCGGCAGTAACAGGATCATTATCTCTGCAGAATTTATGGACCCCATGTCCTACTGTCTTAATGGATCCCATTGTGACAGGACGCCGCCTCGTGGCGGTCGCACAGGCGTCGTGTTTTGATTTGACAGATCATCCTGACTCTGTCGTACTTCTTTGGCGATGAT
>OY757545.1:12022460-12047426 GCA_963584105.1 Alviniconcha strummeri
GAGTGGCTGTGGTCGGAGTTTTAATAACAATACCAGTTGGTTGTGCCGGGTGCCGAGTCGCTTTTCCTGAGCTTATTTTCTGGCGTAAAAGCCTTTGAACACTTGCATTGGCACTCGGTAGCTTCTCGGAACCGGAATAGAACACGATCAGCGTTGAACAGACACAGAAATAACTTGTACAACACGATCAGTATCAACTCGGGACTCGGCTGAAGAACGTGGTCAGTGTGAACTTGCAGAAAACGAACAGCATTCAACTCCATACCAGGCTGACACGAATTGGGTAGAACATTGATTTTTAGTAGAGAAGGGGAAGAAATCTGAGTATTGAGTCAAGGAATGTTCGATAGTCTATAATCGACAGTACACGAGTATCGTAAGCGGTCTAATGGATTTTTTACTTTTGTTTTTCTTCTTTCTTTTCGAAATGCGAAACAAACAGTAACAAACAATCCAGTAAGTTTTATAGTTACATTTGGCTACGGGCAGACGTTTGTGAAACGCGTAGTTCTCCTCAGCAGATCAGAATTGTAAGGGAAATTGACAATAAGCGGTAACTGATTAATTATTGATCATCGAACGGTGTGCCACTGGTTTTCCTTTCAAAGAACTCAGTCAGCCAACGAGGGTGGTGATTACGCTAATGGTGCGCTTATTAGCAGTTGATATCGTTTGTCCTCCTAGCTCTTGCTACGACTGTTGTTTGAAGTTCGAACTGGAGGTAAACTGAAACGTGTACCCCGGATTTGTTTCCTGATTTCAGACAGCTATGTACATGAGCATCTCGCTAACCAGTCTGCCTCAGCCAGATTTTCAGTGTGTACAGTGAGACTACAACTGAGGTCTGTCTCAGTCTTACTGAAAGGGTATCCTCCCAAGACAGCGTGTGGCTGCCCAGATGGCGGGTTAATAAAATAATAATTTTAAAACACACAAAAAAGGCCGCACACGCAATCCTCTCACCCCCATGTACTTGTCAATGTACAAATTGCATGTGTCGGGTGACCCCTGAGTGTTCAGATGAAGAACGCTACAACAACAGCAGCAAAAAGGGTGTTCACCGAAATTACCTTTTAACAGTTGGTCGGAGTGATCGTCAGACCGTGGCTGAAAACTGATTGGTTTCTAACAGTAGGATAGCACAAAACAAAACACCATGGAAACCGCTGAGCCTACACTACGAAGTGTGTGCCGTGACTTTGAACAAACACCCAGAAGCCTCCTAGTTTCGGTTGTCGTGTTTGCAGTCTATTTCATCCGTTGTTAGAAAACATCAGCTCGCCAGTTTGGTCGTGTTTTCACTGAGACTGTTTGATCACTGGCTATAAACAGTCTCCAGCTTTGATCACCGGCTATAAACAGTCTCCAGCTTCGTCGCGTTTTTTTTTTTTTATTTTTTTTTTTTAAGACTTGTTTCATACGTGTGTCACTATAAACAGACTCCAGTTTTGTCATGTTTTGAGACTGTTTGGTGTGTTATTCTAAACAATACCCATCGCACCAGCATCCTACAGCCAAAGCAGTTTCAGAGTACTGCAGGATTCGCACTCTGCCGGTTGCCGCGAACACTGTTACGAGTAACGTCAGCGAACGGACAGCAGCGGGCCAAGTGAACGACGAACTCGACACACAGCTGTGATTCTTACGGGGGTAGTGACGGCAGCGAAGGAGTTGTATTTGTAGCGGGTCGATGGAAGGAAGAGCTGACACATCGTCACGTTTCATGTGGAATACCCCAGGAGGAATTACTTAGCGGGTCGACTGAACGAAGAACGGACACCGTACGATTCTTGTGGAATACGTCAGGAGGAATCATTAGCGGGTCGAGTGATCGGTTCTTGTGGAATACGTCAGGAGGAATCATTAGGGGTCGAGTGATCGGTTTTTGTGGAATACGTCAGGAGGAATCATTAGCGGGTCGAGTAAACGAAGAACTGACACATCATCACGATTCTTATGGAATATGTCTGGAGGAATCACCTAGCGGGTCGAGTTAGCGAAGAACTGTCGTGATTATTATGAGACGCTCGTCATGAGGTGACTGTGTGCGGCTGACGGGACGTTACAATACAAGAAGTAATGAACTAATTTATGGGATACATTAGCGTGCACTCAGTTGCTGCGGGTCGAGTGAACGAAGAACTCGACGCATTGTCGCCAGTCTTTTGGGAAACGTCAGCAGGTGGGATCGTGGAGGTGAAGGTGACACTGAGACACACACAAGGGACCGTGTGAACGTTTTTCTTAATGTTTTGAAAATTATCATTCAGAAATAACGCTTGTGCCCGCCCACATGTGATATAAAAACAACAACGTGCAAATTAATCCAGAAACACGAAGAACTTGCTCGGCCAACCGAAGGTTTGTTTTTGTCACCTTTGGCTGTGAAGAAAATGTGCGAAGCAACCCAAGTAATACACACCCTGCAACGCCATAAACAACAGGAGCGCACGAAGACAGTTCCCTGAAGAACAAAACTGCTCGACATCTTGTGTTTGGTGATAGTCGGTCCTTTGCATCGCTTGATAGCGCAAGGTTTCCAGTCCCTGGACGGACTAACTTTGAAATGGAACGGACTGGTGCACCATCTTTGATGAAACCTCAGGACTGTTGTTTGAAGCAACACGACGATTTTTTCCGGTGATGATGCTGTTTGTGGTTTGTCTAGTGCTCTAAAGCTCACTGTTCAACGAAATCCTCTGTATCCTAGTGTGTACAATTATGAACTGTGTAGCTGTTGCCAGTTACTTTCCCATAGAGAAACTGCTTCTTGAGTCGCAAAGCAATTTGCCAGGCAGAAGTGACCCGGGGCATTCCAACGAGAATGCCGCCGAACGTGATTGTCAAGTGTCTCTTTCTTTTGTTGACTCGGCGAAAGGCAGCTTCGGTGTGATCTGCGAAGAAGATCTCCTTGAACACGCACAAAAACCCCAAGGACGCATTTCGTTTTGTGAACACGAAACGCACAGTGCTTGGTGTGCGCGGAGACAATCCAGCTTTTCGCGGCTGATGCGACAACAACGACGCCCCCACCCTCGTCATGTCCGGCGGCAGCGTCAACGGCTCCCTGTCCCCCTTTTTCCTGCTCCTCTCCCACCAGCAGTGCCAGCATCGGCACGCCAACAACCTGTCGGCCACCCCAACCTCGCCTGACCCTGTGTCGAGCACGGTGGAGGGGGAGGAGGAGGACACGGACTTCGGGGCGGTGATGTACATCACCGCCGTCCTCGTCTTCTACTCGCTGGGCATCGTGGTCATGATCATCAAGTACCTCAAGACGGAGCGCAAAGAGATGGAGGAGGAGATGGCGCTGGAGAACTTCTTCAAGGGCATCCCTTCCAAGAAGCTGGAGCACGAGCGCGACGCCGTCAACCGCGTGGCCATCCAGGCCTTCCACACGCTGACTTCTGGGGCCGGGCGGCCGGACCAGCAGCCCGTGGCGGGGCAGGCTGGGGACGGTGCCTGGGACGGGGCTTCGGACCCACATTCACAGGACCGCGGCAAGCGGGACGCCAGTGCCAGCCAGGACGATTCGGACTCGAGCGGGGGTCTCAACTCTCCCAGCTTGCCGCATCGCGAACGGTCCAAGTATCTGCCTCGCGTCTCGCTCATGTTCCGCGACAGCCGCTGCGGCGACCGCCGGAAGATGCAGGACAACATCCGGCGGCAGAGCGGGCGATCCCAGGTCAGCGAGGACAGCCTTCCCCCACACCGAAGCCCCAGACTAACTGCCTCCTATAACCTCGCGGAGAACGGACAGGCCGGGGTCTGTTTCGACCTCCCCACTGAATACTTCGAGCACAGCGACAGCTCCGCGGCGTCGCGAACAGAGAGCTCCATGGTCGCGTCAGAAAGTACCAACAGAAAATCTCCTGGCGCCGTCACGTTCGAGGATGAGAGGAGACCGAGCGGGAAGTACAGGAGCTCCGACAGAGCCGGCGGAAGACCCAGCTGCAGACCCAAAAGCTCGAGGCCTTCCCGAGGGAATCTCAGGACAAGCACAAGAAGCAACGATCTTCCTGCAACGTCGATACCTAACGACCTCAGCAGGTGCGGTTCCAAGGCCTCTGCAAACACGACCAGCGATAATCCCGTGGATGTTTTGTCCAGACCCACCGCTGGCTTCTCGGGCTTCCCAGGATACCGCAGTGGAAGCCTCACGAAGGTGATTGCAGGAGGTGGTAACGAGGCTGACCCCACAACCGTGATGGTCGTGCCGGTTAAGAGACTGTTGGTTTCCGATGTGTGAAGGTGAGATCGCCGCGATGCCGTGTTTAATTCGCGATATGCATTTCAAAGCCAAGTCTGTGATTGTGAACGAGTGTTTTGCGGGCTAAGTGCAAGGGAAATATGTGTTATTCTACGACTCCCGGCGGATGTCACAATGTATGATCTGGAATTTAACCCTCAGAGTTTATGTGGTCATGACGCCGTGTTGGCTGATTCACTAGGAGAGTGTGGAGTGTGTGCTGTGCAGTGGTGTTATTTCTATTGCTGTGCTCCGCTGTTTGAAAGATTGCTAAAACTGCTACAATGGTTCACTGGATGAAATGCTGGCTACACCCAAACAATGGCTGGTGGGGTACTCCAAAGAGTAGAACTCGCTGCGGTGTTCTCATAGCCGTTACATTTGTTCAAAGCAGTTCTAGCTTTATGGAGGTTTTGGCGGATCAATTTATGTTAAGAATTATTCTAGACTGCTGTTGCAATGTGTTTATTCTATGCACGCATACAAACTTTACGTGGAACCTGACCCCCCTCTTTATCTTTCTTCTTTTTTTCTTTGTCTTTTTTTCTTATTCTCTATTGTGGTATCACCGTTACTACTCTGAATTTGCTGTTAGGTTATCATATCTCTTGAAAGATGGATTGTGTGTGCCTGCCATTTGTGAGCTATATGACGGCAGTGCATAAAGGTCTGCGGAGGAAACTCGGACACAAACGAACTGCTTGCGGGTGCGGACGTCCTAAACAACACTAGATCGTTTCCCTCATACTAGCACCAACGTACTAGTTAACCCTCTTCTGCATCATAATTATGTGCTTGACTGGGCTCAAAGCGCCAACCAACTAACTAACCAACCCTCTTTGGCATCATAATTATGTGACTGTTTGGGCTTAAAGCACCAGCTAACTCTCTTCGGTATCACTGTGTCTGCACGAATGATGACTAGAACAGAATGGAATAATGCATAGGCCCCCTGACTGATAACAAATAGGCCGCGTAACGTTTATGACAGCTAGGACGAGACAGTTACACAATGACAGACAAGGCTTATATATAAGCGTTGGTTATCACATTAACCTTCTTCTTGTCGTTCGATGATCACAAGGATAGTCCGCTCTGCATGGCGAAGTCGAGCTGTCTTCTCCAGTTCCTGCCGACGGCCGTACATCTTTGGTCTGCAGTGGGATAGTGGGGTCTCCTCTGGCCAGTGAGTCTTCCTCAACATATTGTAGTTTTATAATTTTCAAAAGATAGGTATACTTATTATTATCGGCTGCGCACTGTAAGCTGAATTGAAACGGTTAGGATAATCATTTTGTTGATATCGGAACAATAATAATAATAGTAATTTTTATTATTATCATGGCTTTGCACTGTATACTGAAGTGCAAATGGTTCGAAGAAAGCATTGCACACTGGAATGAATAATGTATTCAGTTTCATCGAGTACATCATGTTGACATCCCCCTGATGAACATAAAAATAAATGCTGCAATTTATGAGATCGAATGGAAATTTGGGCAAGTGAAAAGGTTATTTGCAAAATCAAGCCTGTGAGTAAAAATGCAAAAGATCCCACCTCCCTCTGTCCTAATACATCTAATTCTGTTTCAGTGCAGTACGAAAGTGCAACTAAACCGACGACCAAAGACACAAAGGGAAGAAGATCTGTGCTTTCAGTCTACTCAAGAATGTGTTGTTCATTCGTTGGTGTCTATGAAGACAGTTGATATTATACTAAATTGTATAATATTACTCAAAAGAATGCTTTAAATGCATAGACTAATGGACGCGTTTCGAGCGGGGAATATTGGCATGCCTAATTTAAACGTAGTCTACTTTCAAGAGTTGTATTAACTGTACTCTCGCGAAATCCATTGATTATTAGCATAATTAAACTCTAGACTTCTTTCAAGCAGTGATCTAGACGGGAAATCACTATTTTAAAATTTATATAGTTGACAATACTGGAAACCACAGCTTGGTGTTAGTGTCAGCGTTATCAGCCTAGTTCTGACCTGTTGAGGAAGCCATCCAACGACCTTCAGTACAGTGAGTCATGCACGTACGTCGTTCTTAATAAGCATAATAACGCTGAATTTTTTCGAACTTTATGACCAGCATCTTATTTAAAGAAAGTCACGGAAAATCTCGCAACGTGTGTGTGTGTGTGTGTGTGTGTGTGTGTGTGTGTGTGTGTGTGTGTGTGTGTGTGTGTGTGTGTGTGTGAACATGTGGGAGAGAGAGAGAGAGAGAGAGAGAAAGAGAGAGAGTGTGTGTGTGTGTGTGTGTGTGTGTGTGTGTGTGTGTGTGTGTGTGTGTGTGTGTGTGTGTGTGTGTCTGAATATATGTGAGCATATGAAAGAGAATCTGTGCGCTTGTGTCTTCTATTTCTATTACATGTATGCGCATGCGAGAAAACACGCGCGCGTGTGTGTTCACACGCGCTGGCGCCTTTGTGTGTGTGTGTGTGTGTGTGTGTGTGTGTGTGTGTGTGTGTGTGTGTGTGTGTGTGTGTGTGTGTGCCATCCTGGAAACTGCCATTCCCCGGTGCCCCTTTCTAGCACTTCTGTAACTGATAGTCTGTAGTCTGCCGCAAAATCATTTTTCCTGCACGCGATGTAGACAACTTGATTAGCGCGCACGAAATGGACTCGCTCAAGTTTAGCACAGTACACGAGACTTTGTTTTCGCTTTTTTCTTCTTCTTTTTTTTGGGTATATTTGTGTGTTCCACTGATTCGGGAACCAGACAGGATGCAGGAACTGGAGAAATCAGCGAGATTCATCCCTTAATGGCATAATCGTGTATTGTGTAATTTAAGTGCACCCCCACCCCCACCCCTACCGCACCCAGCCACCCACCCACCTCCTTCCACACCCTGCCGGTGGAGGCAGAGCGATCGTACCTTCTCAACGCGCATGGGTTAGTTTGGTTAGTTTCCCAATCCCTGCACGTGGTGAGACTTTTTTTTTTAAGTCTTGACTTTGTATAATAAGACCTGGCCAGGAGTCACCTCCACCCCACCCATCCCCACACCTGGTGTTATTTTTACCTCATTTTCATACTGCGTAACCCTTTTCCCTGCCATAGACTTTGCTCCACCGATGCTGATTCGTTCTGGAAGTTGCAATGTGGAGAGGTCCTGGCGAACCTGAAACATTCATTTTGAGGGTCTACTGTCTCGAAAATACCCGTTATTACTGAGTGTCAGGTTATTTTTTGACCTTTCGTACTACCGAGTGTCAAGTTTATTTGCTGTCTCACCACATTTATTACTGAGGGTCAAGCTATATACTATCTCGTTACATCAATTACTGATTGCTACGTTATTTACTATCCCACCACACCTGCTACCGAGTGTCAAGTTATTTGCTGATTCGCCACATTTTTTACTGAGTATCAAGTTATATACCAGTTACTAATTGCTACGTTATTTACTATTTCACCACACCTATTACCGAGTGTCAAGTTGTTTTCTATCTCGCCACATTTATTACTGTCTAGCTATATGCTATTTCGTCACAGCAATTACTCATTGCTACGTTATTTACTGTTTCACCACACCTATTACTGAGTGTCAAGTTATGTGCTGTCTCGCCACATTTATTACTGTCAATATGTTATCTCGTCACTCCAGTTACTGATTGCTGAGTTATTTACTATCTCACCACTCGTATTACTGATTGTCAGATTATTGATCATCTCCACAAACCTGTTTCTCATTATCAGGTTATTTTGCTACACCAATACTGAGCGTCAGGTTAGTATCTCACCACACTTATTATCGTCAGGGTATTGTCTCACCACATCGGTTATCTCACGACATTTATTCCAGAATGTCAGCTTATTATCTCACCACGCCTATTACTGAGCCTCAGGTTAATATCTCACCACATTTATTACAGTGTCAATAATGGATGGGGGGTGGGGGAAGGTAACCTGACAGTCTTTAGGGGGGGGGGGGGGTAAAAATTGAAACGAAATATTTTCTGTGCACATTCTTGGATACAACGAGCATTATGGGATAATGAGACCGACAACGTGTCTTCCTCCAGTGAACAAACGACGTAACGACCTATTCACGGGCGGGGTGAGAAGCTAAAGTGCCAATACAACTCACACAAGCAGTTACATTTATACAGATTTGTGTGTATCCGGTTGAGGTGCATGCAGTAAGAAAACCTTGGCTCGGTCCCAAAAGGGAGGCCGGGGATGTCTTCGGTTCACTCCCTGTCTGGAATCTCAGGGCCGTCATTTGATTTCCCTTTCATATCTCCTCTCTTGTTTTTCTTCCTAAGCCTCTTGCTCTTTCTGTCTTCTCGTTTTTCAGCTAATGGTCCATTCTCCCGACCTAATCCAAGAAAAATTATCAAATATTTTTTGTTAACAGCTGGCCCTTTTTGTATGATTGTTGAGCAGCTAGGAAATAATAGTTGGTAGGTGGTATGTGCAGCTTGCTGCCGCGGTATGGCACTCGTATTTGCCATTATGCATTTATATAACGTGGGGTTTTTGTTGTTGCGTTTTTGTTTGTTTTTGTTTTTTTCTTCTTTTTTTTGGTTTTTTTTGGATGTCCATTCCATAAAATAAAATAAAAATCTTTAATCTGATATTGATCAATTAGACAGAATGGCCGACGATACCAGCATGTCCTAGCGTTATGTGCTTTTTTTTAACAGTGGTAATATTGAAGGGACAAAGTCTTCGAAAATTTGTATTTGATGTTTGCGAAGAGTTTTGGAATGTGCATTCGCTTATGACATATCTATAAAATACGCGTTGCACAGGACACTTGTAAGTGAGGAAGCGTGTATTGCAACCGGGACCAAAGGTTAGAATACATAGTTCGAAGTTGGCGAAAACCATCCGTGCAACGCTTCTTGTAACCGATCAAGTAGTGTTCTTGTTGTCACACGTCTGGATAATTTCAGTGCCAGTTCGGCAGGTTGATAGGCCTTGAAAGCGTGTCATGCAAACCGACCCCAGGGCCCGATGGTGTGACGCGCGTCCAATTCAAAATTGTTGTAATTAGGCCACCAGCTTTACTAATTAACAGCAGACTGAATTTCGCGACTCTGTTGCGTCTATGTTTATTTCGGCTGAAAGCAAGTGATTTTTCCCCCTTCTTCTGTAAAATAAACAACGACAACTAAACCTTTGGGACAGATAATGCATTAAAAGAAGCAAAAGTTCCCACGCAGAAATGTGGCTAGCAAGCATTTAATTATCGATGCATGGCTTCCAAGCGCCTCCTTCATCTGTGGAACCTCGCTTTACCTTGACTAACTGTGCCAACTTTTAAACTGGACGTAAACTCAGTCTCTCGGTAGGCTACTTCGGGTCTAGAAGGTAAGGCCCCCTCTTCGGTATCATTGGTGGGAGCTGCCACTAGTATAATTTTTGTCACGAGGACGCGAAACACGTCGTTTGTCGCGACAAAAGTATGCTTGCCGCGACAAAACTGTTGTCTTTTGTCTTGTTTGTCGCGACAAAAATTATATTTGTGGCAGCTCTCGCCAGTGATACTTCTGCGACCTCAAAGATAATAACATCTGTTGAGCATGGATTAATTCTGTGTTTTAATCATTGCGTGGGTCACCCATTTTAATCATTGAGTGGGTGAGTTGTTTCGCCTTCAACCTCCCTGGTTCACTCAACGTTATGCTGTGTTTTCTGAGTCCTCTTGAAGCTCCACATGTTGTGTGTTATGCACAGTCACTCAGCCTTTTTACTTGTGATTTAATTGATTTTGTTTTGCCATGATATCTTTGAGAAAATCGAGTTGTGTTTGCATTTTTTAAGGACTATGGTTGAGTTTGATGAAATGTATATAAAAGCTGTGAACAATTGTGATCATGATCATTATCATCATTTTAAAAAATATCTTTTTTTAGATGGGACGTTGTTGATGTGCTAGAATGTTGTTTTTTGTTTTTCTTTTTATTGGGGGGGGGGGGGGGGGAGGGTTGCTCGTTTTAGAAGTTGTGTTTTGGTGTTTTCAAACTGTGTTCCGACTTGATACTACGCAACAAACCTGAATTCAACGGCACCTACGATTACATATTAATTTTTTTTTATGTGCACGCAGGACTGTGTTCTCTTTTGACTTGGCACACCAAGCCTTTCTTTGACCTCTTTTTGACCTCTTCTCCGGAAGCAAAAAGGACCGTGAACAGTGACTGGCAGATACTTCGCACATAAAGTGATTCTGGCCCAGAGTGGCGGTTCTTTGTCCGTCAGTTTCGCACCTTTTTGTTTTTACCTGTTCTGTTGTCGTCAAGAGCGACTGGTGTCCGAGTGGATTTTGAGCATCGCACGCAAGTGCGTGGTGCGTAACTCAAGTGGGGTTGAAGGGACTGCGAAAACACTGAGAACGACCCTGTTGGGTTCACTGCCGGCAGCGCACGAACGTGATCGAATTCTATGCAGTCAACTGCTGTGTATTTGGGAGGGAAGGGGGTAGGGGAGAGAGAGTGTGTGTGTGTGCGTGTGCATGGAGGGGGCGGGGGAGGCAGTTCTGTGTGTGTATTGAGTGGGTGAGTGCGCGCGCGCGCGCGCATGTGTGTGTGTGTGTGTGTGTGTGTGTGTGTGTGTGTGTGTGTGTGTGTGTGTGTGTGTGTGTGTGTTGTGTGTGTGTGTGTGATGGAGGAAGAGAGAGAGATCTGATAATTGCTCTTGATTGGCTTGTATATAATTTATTTCCAATTTTGTTTGAAGTCTTTCATTTAATTCATCAAGTGTTTTCTCTCCATTGTCTATGAAGCTGGTGGATTAGTTCAGCCACTCCAATTAAATCCAATGACAGATGAACGTTTTTTTCGTCTTGTTGTTAAGCAGCTTTATGTACGACATCCTGTCTTGTATGTGTATAAATGGTGTGTATGGTTCTGACCGCATCATACAGGTCAGGTTTTCTGTATATAATTATTTGTACTTTTGTTGTTGTTGTTGCTCTTTTCCGATCATTATACTTCAGTACTTAAAAATCAGGTCATTGATCAAATTGCAAACGCAGAATGAAAGGCCAAACACGCTTTAAATGTCGGCATAATTGTCTTTTTTTCAGGTGTGCAAGACAATACATGAGACAATGCAGAAAACAGCAACAAAACAACAACAAACCACCACCAACAACAACAACAAAACACTCCCCCGCCTTACTATCCCCTCCACCCCCTCCACCCAAAATATTCTGCGATGTCTATGCACAGCGATTCCTGTGCCCAAAGTTTAGTCATCACTTTCGAAGAACATCAAATCCTTACACTCGAAACCACTCGCAAAATTAATACACTCCAGGGTGTACCTTTTATCATTCTTCATCTCCTTCTTCTTCTTCTTCTTTGTCTACGTGTTGTCTTCAAACGCGTGAAAGAGACAATCCTGCTGAAAGTTTGCGTGTATATGTATTGCTCATAGTCTCTGGAGCATTTTAAACATTTCATTTTGCGTCTGCGCCTTTGGTAATGTCCTGTATACCAGCAGATATTTGTGAATCATAAATATTACTTAAAGTAAAACAATAGAACCAAATAGAATCAAAATAAAAACAGAATACAATGACACATGCAGATGAATAATAATAAACTTTTACATGAAATGCCGCAAATGACCCGATTGTCAATCAACCAAACTTGAAAAAGAGCAAACGAACCAAAGTAGAATCTTTTAAAATAGGCTCCCCCCCCCTCCCCCGTTCGGTTTGGTATTTATCGTTCTTTTCTCATCCCTTTTAGCCGTTCTGGCTGATCGTCTCCTGGGTACGACTAATAAATTACACGACTTTGGAAGCGTCGGCTCACGGCTAGAGGTATTGATTAGAATAGCTTGGAACTCTTTTTTTGTGTGTGTGAGCTCGGTAACGGTAAGTTTCAATGCGAGCAGTTTGATTCAGACTGAATTACGTGGTCTTTGCGAGTGTGTGCACCATGCCGTTGCCTGGATGGTAGGGAACTCTATATGGCCGTGTTTAGTTTTTTTTGCAGGAAATGCGCTGCACACGTACAATCTCAACCGAGTGTTAGGGGAACTACAATAACAACGTAATTATGTATGCAACAGTTAACCAGGACCCGGAAACAATCTCAATCAGTTGTTGCTGTTGTTTTCAAATGTCTGGACTTGTCTGGATTGTCCTCATACTCTGAAACAGACTGAGGCCCAGGGCATTTGTGTAGCATCAGCTTAGCATCAGATTGGTTTCAAACCCCTCCCGTTAATTTTACGTGTTTGTTTTGTGTGATTTGTTTCGTGTGTGGTCAAGTTGCGCTTCTGGGTGTTAATGTCTGTA
Source organism: Alviniconcha strummeri (assembly GCA_963584105.1). Taxonomy (NCBI): domain Eukaryota; kingdom Metazoa; phylum Mollusca; class Gastropoda; family Provannidae; genus Alviniconcha; species Alviniconcha strummeri. The sequence continues at coordinate 12,034,982 of OY757545.1, forward strand.
AAATGGGCTTGTCCACATGTTCAGTTACTTTCGCAGAGAGAGAGAGAGAGAGAGAGAGAGAGAGAGAGAGAGAGAGAGAGAGAGAGAGAGAGAGTTAGTTTTGTGGAATACCTAGGATGCTAGTCGATTACGAATTAATATATACAGGTCAAAACTGTCGCCCCCCCCCTTCCCCTTCCCCTTCTGCCTGTTACTCCCACGCACGCACACACGCACACACACACACACACACACACACACACACACACACACACACACACACACACACACACACACACACACCTCAATCAAGCAAGCAAGCAGCCAACATCAGCACTCCAATAATGTTCAGATGGGTCTCACCTTAAAACAATGGTGGAAAGCAAAGAAAGGTGATACGTTCACTCACTCCGACGCAACGAGGATGAAATCAATACCTCTTGCTGATGGAAACCACAAGAGATTTCCCAGGACCGTGTTTGTTTTGTTCTGTTATTCCATTACAGGCAAAGCTCTCGTGTACAGGCTCTGGGTTCTTAACGAAAGTTAAGGTGAACGAACCCATGTTTGCGCACGTCACATAAGCTGCCGAATACCACCCTTATTATAAATGGTCTCCCTTTGAGGAGCGAAAAGCGGCCAGAGTGTACTACGTCACGTGCTCAGTTCATCCGTGTGACGTCAGTCCTCGTGTTGCCCGACTTTAGCACAGACGGGCGGCTCAGTACTTCACACTAATGTCTCCAGCCAGGCAGTTAAGATCCGCATCAGACACCCGTATCTTTGTCACGCCTCGGGTAAGCGTTGCCCCTCGTGTAAACACGAAAACGTTTTGTGAAAGATCTTTCCTTACGCTTGCCCATCTGTTTGGAATAGTTGGCTCCGAACACTCCGCTGCTCTGCTTCTTCCTCCTCTTTCAAAAGCACCCTCCAGTCTCATTTATTCGATAACTTTCTCAGTTGCCTATGCCATTTTTTCATAAGCGTGTCTGCCCCACCCCCTCCCCCCGTCCGTGAGTGAGTGTGTGTGTGTGCGCGCGCGCGCGCGCGCGTGCGTGCGTGAGAGAGAGAGAGAGAGAGAGAGAGAGAGAGAGAGAGAGAGAGAGAGAGAGAGAGAGAGAGAGAGAGAGATTGTTGTTTGTGTTACTGTAAATCCGCTCTGGACTCCTACATTGTGTGGGAGATGGACGCTAACAAATCCCCTTTATTATTATTATTAAGGACACCTATGGATAGAAAAAGGTGATTGGTCTCAGAATTGCGTAATAGCTATTAATCACCTTTTTCTATCTTGGAGATTCAACTAGGCTGCACTCTACCTTTTTTGCCAGGAAGAGAAATTACGCAGGACGCTGTTATTAATTCCAGGAATTAGAAAACGGCGCTAAAGGTTTGTTAGAAAAGCGAATCCGACCGAGCGTAAGTCCCAGAAATCAGCAAACCTCATTGGGTGTTTGTTAGTCACTGGAATTGACAGAGCACACTGAGCGTTTTTAGTCCCTGGAATTCTTCAAGAGGTGATCCTGTGCGGTTGACAGGACGTGAAAATCCATCCACTAACTGGTCCCTGTAAATAGCAAACAGTCTGAGCGTGGTTATTAGTCCTTGGAATTAAAAAACAAACTACATGGCGTTTGTTGGGCACTGAAGTTAAAAAGAAATTACGGCTCTGAACGTTTGCTAATCTCTGCACTTGAACTACTGTACTGAGCATTTGCTAGTCCCTGGAACTGGAAAACGACACTGAACGTCACGTTAGTACCTTGAACTGGAAAACTATACTGAACGCTTGTTAGATCCTTGAATGAAAGAACTACACCGAACGTTTGTTACACTGAGCGTTCAGCGAGCAGTCGTGAAACCTTCTTCAGCCTCTGCCACCCCAGTGCACTCAGCTGGGAATAATTATAAGTACGGAGACAAACCTGAAGCCCGTTCTTAACTGGGCCCCCGCAAAGCGTTTGTTCGCCGAACATACTTCGGACAGTTCGACGAACTATGATTTGTTTCTTAAGTGAACTTTTAGTTCGCCGAACATGGTTCGGACAGTTTAACGAACTATACTTCGTTCTTAACTGGCTTATAAGGAGATGCAAGCTTCGGCCCGAACTTGCGGCAGACGCGCAGCAGACAGCATGATCCAAAACGTAGGCTAAAGTCAAGTCAGTATACTTTAATTATCCCTCGCAGGGTAATTCAACTAAGTACTATGATATTCTGGGTCCCGGGGAGAGACAAGGCTGCGCCTCCCACAAGTCAACAAATAAATAAATAAATCCTTCCGAAGCGAGTGAAGTACCTAGCGACACCCTCATCCATTTTTTATATTTTTTATTTTCCTTCCTCATCCACAGGAGAGCTCTCTGCTATCAGCCAATCAGAGACAAGGTTCGTCGAACTGGGCGAATATTCCCAGAATTATTATGTTGAGCGAAGTTTTTTGGACCCCGAATATAGCTTCATCGCAGTTCGACGAATACTCCGAACTATAATAATATTCGCGAGGCAAAAGTTCGCCCAATTAAGAACCAACTGTATTTGCCGAATCAAGTCGCCGAGTCAAGAACGGGCTTAACGTTGGCAGCGGAAGTTTAACACTGGCATCTCCTCCTGAGGACCTCTGGGGGCAGTGCCGCGATGCGCACTGAGGCTTGGGTATGGCCGGAAGTAGGAGTGCCGGGACGTGCGGCGCGGGAGCAGTGCTTCTGAGGTCGGCACTGATGATGGGATAGCCAAAACATTTTGTTTTAAACGAACAAGAAAACAACAGCAGCAACAACAATAACAACAACAACAAAAGCACACACACACAAAAACAAACAAAAATACACACAAAAACTTTTATATATATATATAAAAAAATAATAAGGAGAGTGGCTGGCATGCCCTTGCGCTAATGAAACCGGATTTAAGCAACAGCCTTCTCACCTGTCCCAGACTCTAAAGAAATTTAACTTTTTTGTTTCATTGTGTCCCCCTGATATAACCGTACTAGCTGACTGTGCGTAAAGCACCAAGTTACTACTTGTTTATTTGTTTATAGTTGTTTTCCCGTCTTCAGGCCTTCACTCATATTCAGTTTAATCGATGGAGAAACACAGCACACAAAGAGATACACAAGCCAAAGCAACAGGAGCCTCAAGACTGGGGTCTAACAACTGTTAGTGTTAATAAGGACATTGATCGGCCGCAGAGCCAACACGCTGACAGCCGGTGAAAGGCAAAAGGGAAAAGGAAGGAACTGGTTAGCCAGAAACTCGACAGTCACGTCTGCGTGATCAGTAGCAGACATCAACAGCCGTGAGCGCTGGAGAAAGCAGCGATGATACGCTCTGTCAGTCTGACCAGCCTCCGTCTGATAAAGAACCACATAAAGTAGCAGAAGCTGCAGCAACGATGATGATGTTGATGATATAAATAATATCCCTCCCCCCAAACACACAACAACAACAACAAACACACCCAACAACCTTGACCCGCAACACGCATTTGAAGGAAGATGGTAAATCGTATTAATGGCAATGCCAGAAAAAAATGACGGTGTATGAGGTTATACTAATTGTATTCAGATATGCTGTTTGCTTATTTTCGTTTTCGTTTGGGTATATATTTGATAAACATTATTGCACGCGGCCACACTCGATAAAAATATAGTACTCGAGTTCCATGAGTACGCTTTTTCCAACTCGCAGATTTTCTTCTCCAACAAAAAATCAATACATAAATTCATGATTGCGACCTAAATACTTTGACGAGTATTGTATGTAAATGTGTTTGGCCGAGCTGAATGCGACGAGATACCATGAACGTCACCGTGGTCTTCCTGATGGAGGCTGGTCTATGTGTCTTTTATTCTGACACCATTCATTTGTGTATGGCATTTCTTTAGGAATAACTCCCCGAAAAATTGTGTTTGATGTTTGTTTATATATGTGTGTTTTGTTTTATGTTTGCGTAGGGATTGGTTTTTCGGATTGACCTGAGAAAAAGCTTATATATATATGTGTGTGTGTGTGTGTGTGTGTGTGTGTGTGTGTGTGTGTGTGTGTGTGTGTGTGTGTGTGTGTGTGTGTGTGTGTGAACAGTTTTGAAATGTGGTTTTGTATATGACAGCGTTTGATTATCCTGAGGTGAGTGACCCTGTGTGGTTGACAGGACGTTAAAATCTGACTACTAACTATATTTATGGCATTTCATTTGTTTGAAAGAAAGAAGAAATATCCTTTAGAATCAACTTCGATGCAAAAGGCCCTTTCCTGGTTCGATTTAATTCTTTGTGCTAAATATAATGTCTTTTACAGAATTAGACAGGGGATCAGGAAGGGGATAGCAAAAAAGAGAGACAGAAAGAAGAAAATAAATGGAGCGCGGAAACTGCTTCTCGCCGAGGAATAAAGACATAAGACCAGGAAGACGATGAAATGCAGCTATTCACTCAGCAGCCACGGCGAGATTATTTACCCGCTGTACGAAGAAAGAACACAAATAAACGCCGAGACTACACCCACATGAGAAGTCTAGTGCTATTTGGCCCTAGTTAGCCAACAACTCCAGCGCTTCAGAAAAAAAAAAAAAAGAGTAGAAAAACCGACAAGAACAAGTGCTGAGACTACACCTACTAGGGGAGTTTGATCATGTCATTGCCCTAGTTACAACACCAGTCCTTGAGAAACAACACGAGTAAACACAGCCACTACACCCGCAGAGGGAGTCTGGTGATGTGCTTTCCCTAGTTACAACTCCACTCCTTCAGAAGAATCAACGCCCCGTCCCTAATAGGCCATCTCGCCTCCGTGGACGTTAAGCAACATGAAAGCAAGAAACAACGCGAACAAACGCCGAGACTACCCACAGGAGAGTCTGGTGATGTGTTTTCTCTAGTTACAACTCGACTCCTTCAGAAGAAACAACACGAACAAACGCCGAGACTACACCCACCCACAGGAGAATGGTGATGTGTTTGCCCTAGTTACAAGTCCACTCCTTCGGAAGAAACAACACGAGCAAACGCTGAGACTACACCCACCCACAGGAAAATGGTGATGTGTTTTCCCTAGTTACAAGTCCACTCCTTCGGAAGAAACAACACGAGCAAACGCCGAGACTACACCCACAGATGGAGTCTGGTGATATGCGTGACCTAGTTACAATTTCAGCCCTTCAGAAGAAGGAACGCGAACAAACGCAGAAACTACAGCCACAGTGGAAGTCTGATAATGTGTTTGCAAAAGTTACAGTTCCAGTTGTTTTTAGATTCTTTTTTTTGTGTGTGTGTGTGTGGATGGGAAGGGGGCCAGAGGGGTCATGTAGGGTGTATCCTATCACTGTCAGTCAGCCAGCTGCTTTATGGCTTCAAGGGAACTCGTGCAGATTTCAGAGCATAGGCATCCCTGTCAAACCAGAGCTTTGAGCGGCCGACCGCAACAGATAACAGCTATTTAGGCAGCTGCGTTTCGACTTCAAACGAAGTGCATGCCTCAAAACATCGACAGTCATTCCGCAACTTTGTCACGCAGCTGCTGCGTGTACCATGCCCTCCTCAAGAAATGTCCATTTTACCACTGGCATTGCCTTCTGCTCGGAATGAAGGTGATGCAACTTTGCCCTCATTGTAGCTGCTCACCAGACCCGAACGGTCAATTGTTGCGCGGCGCAAAGTGTAAGTATTGACGAGCAAACCGAGAGAGTCCTTCCAGTGCCACTGAGTGTTAGCCTGACCCGTGTGTGTGGGTTGCAGGTGCCGAGTCGCACAGTCGATGGCCGCTCGGGAAATGGCAACACGGGTTGTTTCTTCATTAATTACCACCACCATCTTCTTATTCTGGTGATGACGATAATGGTGATGATGAGCGGCATTTGGTCATATCATCGAAAATATTCTGAGAGGCGTGTAAGAAAAAGAAAAACAACAACAACAACAACAACAAAAAGACTTTTGATAATGACGTTGAGGATAATAATGATCCGGACACTTAAAAGGTTCAAGGGAATGCTATTTATTAGGACAAAACACAGCATGCGAATTTTCGGGGTAATCTCATTCATCAAGATACAAACGACACTTAAACAACAGTTATACTGTTAAAAAAAAAAAAAAAAAAAAAAAAAAAAAGAAGAGAGAGATGGGGAGCTAAAAAGCTTATCTGTTTTTGGTTGGGCTATGTTGTTTTCCTGTCCAGTGCTTGGAAGAATCTTTGATGATGACTTTTTTTTGTCATCGGAATTCGTCAGAAAAGTGACAACTAATTTCTGCCGACCCTTGATTGTTTTTGTATTGTGTACTTCTGGCTCAAGTTACATGTAAGCGCTTTATAAATAGGCTAAGTTTTCTCAAAAGAACGGAAGAATTATAGCAACGTCAACGACGACAAGAAGGAGGCGGCGTCTGCCTTGTCAAAAAGAACAGTTTTAAATGGCTGCAACTAATGGCAGGATCAGCACCGCTAAAAGAAGAAGACAGTATCACTGAAGTTGTGGCTTTGTCAGCTACCATTAGGCTACAACACAGTTCAGTTCAAGATGGTATCTATGCACTCGGAAAAGCCCGTATGCGCTCCACCCTATTTCGGTCGTTTCCCCCGACGTTGCTTTTGAAGCAGTTCTAATGTTTGTCTGGTTGACAATGGCCCTTTCCCGTAAAATAAAATCAAGGACAAGAACGACCAGAACAAAGAGATTTTAGACTGTAGCGTAAAGAATCTGAGTGAACCTGTCACGTAAAGAATCTGAGTGAACTGGTTCAGTCTTCAAAAAGCCTGTAGCACACGCCGTACTTCGTCTCACCAGCAAAAATGAGGACAGAGACTTTACCCCGCTGGCGAAGCAGGCAGACAAAATATTACTCTGCTGAACTGTGTAACCTGTTATGAAAATCATCCATTCAGGGTCCACTTCTGCGCTGTTTTGGAAGCTGGGCACACGTTCTGGGCCCGGGTGCACAACAAGCGGTAAGAAGCCAGGTTGTAATCGTGTAGTAGCTGTCTTATAAGCAAGTATGACTAACGTTCAAAGGATATCTTTTAGCAGTGTGAAAGTAGGAAGCGTGCTTGTTTGATCATTCAGTTCAATCAAAGATAGTAAGCTGCGTAGCTTGCTATCTTTGGTTCAATGCAACGCGAAGATAACAACTTCGATTAGTTACCAAACCGACCATCCACGTAACTTTTAAGAATTCGCTATGCTGTACCAAAGACAAAAAGGTAACGTGGACACGTACACAGGACACGAAAACACGAAGAAACGTAAGGTATTGCAAAAAATGGATCAGTGTTTCAAAAATAATAATAATGTATATTTATCATGCGCTAATCAACGCCCTGAGCGCTCACATGATACATATTAACCTAAATATGACATTCTGTACACATGTAGAGCATAGTCCTACCAAAACAATTTACATGAAGTATTATATAGATACATAAATTTAAAAAACAAAAAACCGCACTACACACACACACACACACACACACACACACACACACACACACACACACACACACACACACACACACACACACACACACACACACACTCACTCACACACACATTGACTGTAGCAGAAACTGGGTACGGATATTAGTTTGTACAGGTGAGAGCAGCGCTTCTTTGCCCCCTCAACTAAAACCATTATCTTCTCGTCTTCATACCACGCCGCCACCTCTCAACTAGCTGACGGAAGGTTCTCGGAGCCAGTCAAGGAGGAAGTCGGTAATTCCAGGGACATTTTAAACGCCATTTTGATGTTGTTAATGATGATGGCTTTTGTATAGCGCTGTTCTCCGCTCTCGAGCAGACTCAATGTGCTCTACTTTGGCTAACGAATATCACCAGAATCATTCTAACGGGGTCATATCTAGCGAATGAAAGCAAAATTTGCAACGGAAAGTATTATGATATTTGCGTCTTTCAGTCTGTAAGGCATGCTCCTTTCACGTTTGGCCTAGTTTCTGAGTAACGACGTGCTTCATGACTTCCGCGGTGCCGATGTCAACAAGGCAATTGATCATGTATTCACGACCCGCCTTTTACACTATGGTCTTTCTTTTCCATCAGTTTTTCTTTCTTCTTTTTTTCGTCTTCTTCGAACTGCTGATGAGGCAGTAGATCTTGCAGTGGAGCATTTTTCCGGGTTCGTTCGCTAAACCATGTCCAGCGCCAAAGGCTAGATAGATAACTGATTGGTTTTAACGCCCTGTCAAACACGACGATATATCACGGCGATCCAGCACGCAATGCGTATGTCATAAGAAAGACACTTTTCGTTGCAATTTTTGGCTTCATTCGTCAGATACGAACCTGTTAAACTTGAAATGATTCGAGTGATGTTAGTGATCCAAAATGGCCCAGGAAATTCCGACTTCCTGCTTAGGTATTACCAAGATACACACACCGACACGCACGCACGCGTGCACGGACACACACACGCTTGCACTTTCGCACGCACACACACACACACACACACACACACACACACACACACACACACACACACACACACACGTTCTGTTTTAAGCAGGTCGACAGACCGTGGAAACTCCAAATGAAGCCGGGCATAAGTAAGTAAACATGGTGCTTAACGTCCACAGAAACCGCAAGGCTTATTAGGGACGGGGAGATTGAGGGGAAAGGGATATGGAGGTGGGGGAAGAGGGAGATTATATACCTATCGCTACATTGTCACCACCAAAATGATTCCTGCATTAAGATGGGCTGCGGTGAGAGCCATTTTAATGTTTCAGTAGAAAGTGATGGGCAAAGTCACAAGACAGTGTCCACAAACCACAACCTTTTCGAAGAGAAAGGAGAGCCGAAGCGGTATCGAACCAAGGCCCTACCGCTTACCAGCCTACGCCTTACCGCTAGGCCAAACCGGCTCACTGAAGCCGGGCCCTTTACGCCCACCTGTTTATTGCCTGAGCCACGTGTCTGGCAAGCAGCCACAACAGACGCAACAAGCAGAGTGCTGAGAAATTGGTTTCAATGTGCACCTCGCAAGCACTCCGCCGTTTCCTCGTAACAGTCTGTATCTACCGGCAACAACCTGATCGTGGTTGCGTCATAGCTGACTATTTTAGGAACAGGGTTTATACGTGTCCCGCCAGCTGACTTTGGGATCCATCGGTTTTTATGATACTACATTGTGTTTTTCCTGCATCGGTTTAACCAATAGTACAATGATGGAATTCCTGACTTCGGCTGTTTGGGGAAATAGTAATAGTCATGGTGTTGCATGAAACGGAAGTGGCGTGTGTGTGTGTATGTGTGTGTGTGTGTGTGTGTGTGTGTGTGTGTGTGTGTGTGTGTGTGTGTGTGTGTGTGTGTGTACCCTCTTTCAGCTCCATGCTTTTTGCGAGGAAACGTCCCCTTTATCATCATCATACGTGTGTATTATATCGCCCTCATATAACCGTACTGGTTGACTGGGCGTAAAAGACCAAGTTACTTACGTACGTGTGTGTTATCATTATTTGTATGTTATATGTAGGTAGGAAGATACGACTCCTACTACTAAGACCATATTTTATGTAGGTAGGTAGCTAGGTACGACCGTACCACTACTGCTACAGCTGCTGCCGCTACTGCCACATGTACTTTGTTTCGAGTGTAGTGGATTTGGTCGTGTGACCTTCAAGGGTACCCCGTTTTCCCAGGAAATGCGAACGGAATTATTCAGTCACAGAAAAATCAGACTGGGAATAAATACTAAACGTGAAAGATACAAAAAGTCAAGCAAACGATTAGAGAGGCTAAACTGGCCAAAGAGACTTGAGGTCGAAGTTACCATTTTGTGTGCAGCGATCGCATAAATTTTCGTTTAGCGGAAGCGTCTGGGGCGGTATACTGTAGCAATGCAAAACTATTGAACACACACAACTCGATAGTACTACCAAGCAAACACAGCAGCACTGCACCATGCCGTGATATAGTTTACCATGCCATGCCCATGTCCTGACACGCAGTCTCACCACACCACTCCTCTCCTTCCTAGTTTCTGTGTGGATTGTTTCCTCTTGCTTGGCGTGATTTTAAAGATTGCGTGAAACTTGGAGAAAATTAGAGCGGATAGGAATGAAACACACACACACACACACACACACACACACACACACACACACACACACACACACACACACACGCGCGCGCGCGCACGCACACATACACGCACGCACGCACGCAGACACACACACACACACAACAACAACAACAACAAACAAACAAACAAACCTAACCAAAAAAAGCAAAAAACGACCGAGCGTCTATGTTGACTTTTTGTTTGTTTGTTTTTTTCGCTCGAGTTCTGATCCTGTTAGTAAAAAGCCGGTGTTTGAAAGTCGCCAAAACACGACCGTTTGCTGCCACTGATTTGTGCCCTTCAGCATGTATCAGTGAAGTCATGAACAAGGTCGAAATGCGAGGAAAAAGTATTAAATACGGAACGAGGTAAAGCGTACCAACATGGCTGCGTCCTGCCATTCGAAGCAAAACAGTACTTCTTTTGCAAAAATATTGATAGACCGACGACCAACTGAAGGTAGCAGGTGGGAATAACTATTTGCACATGTTTTACATTTTCAGGCCAACTTCCTCCTTCTGTTCGGTTTCCTTTAGGGGTTGGGTAAATGTCTTGTCTTGTTCAAGCACTGTTCAGATCGGTTTTTAACCCCAAAGCGGGTTATTTACTACAAAGCTTAAAACCCAAACGTAAACTGCTTTTCGTGTAAGAGAACAGTTGCAGTCGTAGCGAAGTCTTTATCGACCGAGGGAGACACTGGCCTCTCTGTGCATCTGGCGTGCTCTACTGTGTCGCTCTGCTGCAAGAGGTTTTCTATACTAAATTCATTTCTCAGTTGTGCGGGAAATTTGCGTCGTCTTGCCTAACTCTGGAGATGGCTACAGCCGCTGCAAGAGCAACACGCACACACACACACACACACACACACACACACACACACACACACACACACACACACACACACACACACACACACACACGCGCACACACTCTCTCTCTCTCTCTCTCTCTCACACACACACACACTCTCTCTCTCACTCTCTCTCTCTCACTCTCTCTCTCTCACACACACACGCGCGCGCGCGCGCACTCTCTCTCTCTCTCTCCCCCTCTCATTCTCTCTCTCTCTCTCTCTCTCACACACACACACACACACACACACACACACACACACACACACACACTCACACTCGCTCACACACACACACACACACACACACACACACACACACACACACACACACACACACACTCGCTCTCACACACACACACACACACACTCGCTCACACACACACACACTCGCTCACACACACACACACACACACACACACACACACACACACACACACACACACGCGCGCGCGCGCGCGCGCGCGCTAACTGTATAAAGCCCTTTGACAATCAGTCACGATTGCACGATCAAAGGGACTGCTGTGAGAAAGGTGACGATGTGGAAGTGTGGTAATCAGGCTGTGCAAGGAGGAAGGAGCCACGGAGCGTTAACGACCTTTCACATCTCATCTTGCTTTGGTCCACTGCTCGTCCGCGGCGTCCGTCCTCCGCGTGGCCTCTGGAGTGGAGAGTAATGACAATACAACTGTCCTGTTACGGCTCTCCACTGGGTTCCACACTGCTTCATACACATACACCACGCACGCACACGCACGCACGCACGCACACACGCACGCACGCACGCACACACACACACACACACACACACACACACACACACACACACACACACACACACACACACACACACACACACACACACGGAGAGTTAACATTCACTTATTCACTCTCACATACGCAAACACATTTTCACACACACACACACACACACACACACACACACACACACACACAAGCGCGCTCACAGTGCTTATTGTGCAGTGCCACCAGTGCCGGCAGTCTGTAGCTGGATATGTGCTGAACAGTATACAGTTCTTTGAACCCGCACGTTGTTGGCTGTGGGACTCGTACACGCCCCCAGTCTATACAATATGGTTGTTGGGGTGTTACGCCGGACGCAAAGCTGTTGGTCAGATAGACGTGGTTGATGCGACTGTTGCACCAAAGGTTTAGTGTTGCTTTACGTCCACAGAGGCGAGGTGGCCTATTAGGGACGGGTGTTGCACCAAACACAAAGCTGTTGGTTAAATAGACGTGTATTTTACGATGTTATGCCAACCGCAAAGCTGTTGGTCAAATAGACGTGATCGATGCGATTGTTGCACCAAACGCAAAGCTGTTGGTCAAATAGACGTGGTTGATGCAACTGTTGCACCAAACGCAAAGCTGTTGGGTCAGATAGACGTGTATTTTACGATGTTACGCCAGACGCAAAGCTACTGGTCAAATATATTTCATCAGACAGGAGCGTCTCTGGGTTGCAAGCACATTCCAAGCCTTGGCTTTCCGGCACCCTGAAACGTGGACCTACATGCAGGTCC
>OY757545.1:12047626-12062626 GCA_963584105.1 Alviniconcha strummeri
GACCACTTCGGACAGCCACGTTGAGTCCAAGATAGCTGGAAAATTGGTTTTTTAACACCAGTCAACCGGCCCTTCTGTAAGTCACTGTAAGCACCATTCGTATCAGTTTTGAAGAGACAATGGGAAGAGGAGCCGTAGGAGTGAAAAGCCGGGGTCGGTGGGGCGGGGGTGGGGGTGGGGGAGACGGGGGGTCGGGGGGGGGGGGGGGGGAGAGAGAGAGAGAAAGAAATGGACGAAGTCTTTGCTATCAGTGTACGCCGGTTTCCGCCGGTTGACGCTGAGATGGCACAGGAGACGTGCCGCAGCCCGGTGCCCGGTCCTCAGGGGAGGGCAGCGCGCACTGCCCGGCTCAGGCTGAGCGGGCCGCACGTGCCGCTGTCTGGCCGCCGGCTCAGCCAGCTCAGCACTGTGGATTACAGGGATCTCGGCCTGTGTGGCGCCAGTGGAAAGAAAAACCAGCTTGATCTCCCCACCGTTGCTTCTCTTTATCGGGAGACAGTTTTTGTTTTGTTTGTTTTTGGGTGTTTTTTTTGGGGTGGGGTGAGGTTGTTTTTTGTCTGCATGCTTGTGTGAGTGTGTGCGTGCGTGCGTGTGTGCGTGTGCGTGCGTGCGTGTGCGCGCGCGCATAGCAGTCCACCCCCCCCCCCTCCTTTTTTCTTTTTCTTTTTTCTTTTTTCTTTTTCTTTTCTTTTTCTTTTCTAAGACTCCATTTGATTGTGAACTTTCTTCAAAAGAAGTTCTCTCGTGTGAGTATTTTGGCTAATGCCCATTCTCTGTACGCCAAGCGCCACCAACTGAATAGAAGATTCGCCCTCAATCACAAAAAGTACGTGCAGTGAATACTTATCGAAATAAGTAGCAAAAGATTTTGGGTTCGTTTCGTTGTGTGTGTTCTTTTGCTTCTAATTCTTGGACAAATAATTAGAATAATAGGGTATTCACTGAGCGCTTTCAGAGACTCAAAGCGCTTTACAACTTAAAGAAAAGTATGGAATGCATAAATACTCTCAGTGGTAAATAATACATTCATAAACATAACTACTTATATAAAGCATAATGAAACACACACACACACACACACACGCGCGCTTGCACGCACCACACAACACCCACACTTTCACAGGATCGCATGCACGCACGCACACATTCCCCCCTCTCTCCCTCCCCACACATACAAGATCGCGTTCACACACACACTTATAATCTCCCCCCCCCCCCCCCCAAAAAAAAAAAAAAAAAAACACGCACGCACGTGCGCGCGCGCACGCACGCACTCACTCACACACACACACACACACACACACACACACACACACACACACACACACACACACACACACACACACACACACACACACACACACACAGGCAGACAGACAGAGAGATGCAAAATAAATCCATCGAGACAGGCCATGAAGCAAAAGACCGTCTGGGTTTACAGTGACACGAACAGGCTGTAGACCTGACGCGCTTCCTCGTTTCCTCTCCCCGGCTAAGTCGCCGCGCCGGAAAGCACCAAGGCGGCGGAGCATATGCACGGTTTGACGATTTGGTTTCCTGTCATTGGTGGCTCGTCAGCGGAGAACGTGTCCTCCTGCTCATCAGCCCCGAGTTTCACGCCTCGAGGAGCCCTCAGGGACCGAGTGGCACTTTGGTCATCGACCTACCGGCCCCGGCCGCCTGTCACTACGAGCTCGCCGTTTACCGTCCATCTTGCTTGATCGGGTGTTACAATAATTGATCTGTCTCGTTTTTCTCTGTTTGTCTAAGTGTTTGTCACTCTGCTGTCTCTGTCTGTCTGTCTGTCTCCACCCCCATTCTCTCTCTCTCTCTCTCTCTCTCTCTCTCTCTCTCTCTCTCTCTCTTCTCTCTCTCTCTCTCTCTCTCTCTCTCTCTCAGTGGCTTATGTCTGAATCACCTTTGATCTACATACCTGTCTTCCCCCCCTTCTCTGCTGAGAGCAAGTACTGTTCAGAAATTCACACATACACACGCGCGCGCCACTCACTGCAATCACGCACACACAAATGCTCGCACACACACTCATACACCCCCTCCCCCCACGTTGTGACACAAATGCGTACACGCTAGATAAATTGTTATGTGTGATAAAAGCAGCGTCAGCCCACAACATCTGCTCGAAACAGCGACACAGTGTCGGGAAATGTCAACTCTGTCTACAGCAGGAAGCAAGGTAGGCTACAACTGAAAAGTAATCAATTGCCAAACACAAATACCTTTCACAATACGCATGGAACACCCACGCTCTTTTGCGGTACCATTAAAGGAAATGACCGACATGTGGGTAAGGATCCATTCACCTGCTCTTTTACAACTGTCTATAATACAAGGAAGAAAAACCCCACCTGTACAGGATCAACACACAAGGGAGTTAATTAGCGTTCGAAATGCGTAACACGAGTACAACAACAAAGACCTGAGTCACCACCATGAATCGCCCCACAGCGTTTTAGCTCCCCCACCCTCTTCTCCCTCTCAATTTTCCTCTCACATACCCCCCCCCCCCCCCACTCTTTCCCGCTCCCTCTCCTTTCCCTATCTATCTCCCTCTTCCTCTTTCTCCCCCTTTCTCCCCTCTCTCCCTTCGTTCTCGCCCTCTCGGTGTCCATCTTGGTTTCTCCTCTCTCTGTTACTCCCCTGTCTCTCTCTCTCCCCCCCTCCCTGTTTCTCTAACACAGAGGTCAAATCTAGTGTCTGTACCACTCGGGCGTGTTGCGCACCAGACGTGGCCATTCCAAAGTGAACATGTAACTATTCGTGGTGCAGTTGTATTGGCACTTGGCAATAAAGTCGTGTGTATTGTCTGTGTTTGATACATTTCCAAAGTGAACATGTAACTATTCGTGGTGCAGTTGTATTGGCACTTGGCAATAAAGTCGTGTGTATTGTCTGTGTTTGATACATTTCCAAAGTGAACATGTAACTATTCGTGGTGCAGTTGTATTGACACTTGGCAATAAAGTCGTGTGTATTGTCTGTGTTTGATACATTTCCAAAGTGGACATGTAACTGTACGTTTGATAGATTTCCAAAGTGGACATGTATACGTTTAATACATTTTCAGAGTGGACATGTAACTATACGTTTGATACATTTCCAGAGTGGACATGTAACTATACGTTTGATACATTTCCAAAATGGGCATGTAGCTGTACATGTCCAAAGTGGACATGTATCTATATGTTTGACATATTTCCAAATGTGTTGGCATGTAACTATACGTTTGAAACTTTTCCAAAGTGGACATGTAACTATACGTTGTTGATACATTTCTAAGCTGCTTGAGCTGAACTTCAAAACCAAACATCAAATGGACGCTTCTGTCAGTCGCAGATTTCTTTGTGAGGATAGCTAGCGGTCTATACTGAATCCTCCCCCCCCCCCCCCCATCTCCGCTCCCTTCCTTCTCTCTTTGTCTCTCTGTTCGATTTTAATTACTCCAGTGTTACAATGGGCCTTTAAAAGCTGAGTCTGACACTAGTTTCAGACCAGTAACTGATTTCAGCGTATCGCGGACAAAAAAACAACAGAGCTGGTGTACGCAAGGCTCAAATGGCATTCCCAGCGGGTGACGGTACTTGTGAGAATGCCACACCACCGGCGTGTGACCTGATCAGGTTAGGTGATTACTCCAGCCTTTCAGCTACCCAGCAGTTTTGTTATGGGACGGACGATAAAGGCTGCAGGCTCATCACAACGATCAGTGGGTGGGTGATGAGATGAGATGGACCAGTCCGCTTGCAAAGTGTAAGAACAGGCCGACCTACCAGCGTTCATCACTAGTGCACAGGGTCCTGCCTTATCTTCTTACCTATCGGCTCCTTGTTGTTTTATTGTTGCCGCTGTTGTCGTTGTTCCTATCTGATGACCTCTTTTTGCGTTTTGTGTTTGTTGCCGTCGGTGTTGGGTAATGTTTGCTGTCTAAGATGCCTGTCACTGCGTGGAGATAAACAGCTAACGGACAGTTTTTCATTGGTGCTCAGATGGCATAAATTCGTAACAGACAACTCAGATTATATCACGCCCACGTTGGTTAAGCCAGCACAAATAAAGCCAAAATCGTTTGAATCGAGACGGAACTCTTTCTTAACCCGAGGCGGACGCGCCTCATGTTTACGTGAGTGCTTGGACGATGCATCGTCTGCTTCAGCTGACTTATTAGTACCCAACGCTTTCGGGGTGTGTGCTGACAGCGTCTGTAGACAGCTGCAGGGAGATAAACAGCATGGACCTATATATATATTAAACATGGTGCTTAACGTCCACAGAAACCATAAGGTTTATTAGGGAAGCCCCCCCTTAAGGAGGGTATGGAGGTGGGGGGGGGGGGGAGGGGAGAGAGATTATATACCTATTGCTACACTGTCACCACCAGAATGACTTATGCATTAAGGTGGGCAGGATGAGAGACATTTTAATGTTTCATAATTGTGAGGGACAAAGTCACAAGACAGTGTCCACATACCACAACTTTTGAAGAGAAAGGAAAGCCGAAGCGGATTCAAACCGAGGTCCCTCCGCTTACCAGCCTAACGCCTTACCGCTAGGCCAAACCGGCTCACTATATATAGATACATATATATATATAAGTCCATGTAAACAGTGGTGTAACGAATTCTGGCAGAGTTTGGAGGAAGGTTCCGGAAAGCGATGCTAGGAGTGTGCTCCCGTTGACCACTCTGACACTGTCACAGTGGAGCGCTGACTCTCCAGACTGTTCTGACTCCATTCCCTCCAAGCATCGCTTTCTGCGATCCCCAGACTCTCAGACACGCTGTCCGCGGTTTGGTTGAACAGCTAGACATACTGGGGTAAATTGGCGGTGTTCTTGTGTTTGCATCTTCTCCGCTTCTCCTGGAGGATACTCAGCTGCCTGTGTAAGATTTCATTGCAAGAGTGTTCTCATTTGTAATAGACTCATTTGTTGTTTATACTCTCCTGTTTTCAGAATTGCAGATTTTTCTCTCTCTCTACTTCTTGTCTTCTTGGGTTTATTAGAATAAGTTAGAGTAACCTCTGGGCTTGACTTGCCCTTGACTTGTTCAAACAGACACGTGGCTTTGAAACATGGCTTGCTGACATGCACTGTTGTCGTGATTCAATGCCGGGCGAGAGAAAGACGGCGCCTTCGGTGTCACCCATTGATCTTCAGCCGCTTTGACTCAGACCCGTGGCGGTTAAAAATAAATAGCATGGGTCATGATACGTGGTCGACTTGGCGGTTGCTGCTGCAATTCAAGACTTGCCGCTGCAAATATTTGTCTTTGAAAAATGTACGTTTACAACATTATCTAATGTGTTTACTCCTGCAAATGTACCCTTTGCAGCGGCAGCCTTACTTTCGCAGCTGCGAGACTGCACCTGCAAGATCAACTTTCAAGCGACAAAAATACCCCGTTTCTGCAGCGACAAATATTTGCAGCAGCAGTGAAGGAGCAGACTTTGATGCCATCGCACCATTCGTCCCTTTGCGGCTGCAAAACTTGAAGCAAATTTGCAGCTTCAATGGCGAAAAACAGTTCGACACTGCAAAAGTGCCTCCTGTTTATTCAGCTGCAAAAATCAGGTTGTCGTTGCAAAGTGTATGCTGGAGCTTCAAACGCAAACGTGCACTCTGCAGCGAGAAAACGTGTGGCTGCAAATCTCAACTTGTAGCAACTCCGAGAGAAGTGGACTGTACAGCTGGGTAAGTGGTAAGGGTCACCGACTGCAACATCATAGCTAGGTCACACACGAAGAGGGCACAATGACTAGGATTTCAGTCTGGATTTTAGTCTTTAAACCCCTTCCAATGTTGCCTCACATTTGTCACTTGAATCTGCGTCAGTCGTGTTTTTTGTCACCTGTGACCCTGTCCAAAAACTAACTAGCCAAGTTTGTCACCCCATCTTCATAATTATGACAGGCGACTAACTGCCGGGGTGGCACCCTACAGCAGTGTATTGGATGGAGGCCAAGGCACAGAATGTTGAGTCTGTGCAAAACGCTACAGCAACAGTCAGTGGTACGTTTGTCCAGTGTCTGCGTACACGTTATTCTTATACAGTAAGTCAGCTCGAAAAGAGAGGGTTTATGATTTAAAAAAATGTTTTAATGTTTTATTTACGAGGGTAGTAAGTAAGCGTGTGTGTGTGTGTGTGTGTGTGTGTGTGTGTGTGTGTGTGTGTGTGTGTGTGTGTGTGTGTGTGTGGAAGTGTGCGTGTGTGTTTATGTGTGTGTGTATGTGTTTGTGTGTGTGTGGTGTGTATGTTTGTGTGTGTGTGTGTGTGTGTGTGTGTGTGTGTGTGTGTGTGTGTGTGTGTGTGTGCGTGTGTGTGCGTGTGTGTGTGTGTGTGTGTGTGTGTGTGTGTGTGTGTGTGTGTGTGTGTGTGTGTGTGTGTGTGTGGCTAACGTCCCGACAGTCACATAGAGTCCCATCAGGACGATACAATAAGATAAGAGGGGGAAAAGCCAAGTCGTAATCTTTGTGCACTAATGACGCTTAAAAGCAAGCCCTTTAATTGAAGTTTAATTTTTATTCCCTGCACTCCTCCACACAACAACCTGAACCCAAAACAATTAAGTGTGCACTAAAACATTATTTAAATTTTGTTTAAAGAGTATAAAATAGAAATAAACACATAAAACCGTTCCATTCAACAAAGCTTTTTTTATGCCAAATTTCTTTCAAATTGGTTGATGAGTGTGTGTGTGTGTGTGTGTGTGTGTGTGTGTGTGTGTGTGTGTGTGTGTGTGTGTGTTGTCCCGTCAGTCACATAGTTACCTCATGACGATGCAATAAGAGAAACGGGGAATTGACGCACTAATCAGGCTTAAAAGCAATCCCTTTAGCTCCTGCCCTCCTCGACACAAAGAATTGAACCCAAGACAATCAGTGTGAAAAAAGGTCAAGCATTTAAAGTAAACGGAACTAAACAAGTAAAGCCATTTCATTGAACAAAGCTTTTTTGATGACCATTTTTTAAAGCGGCTGGTTCGGGTGGGTGTGGCTTGTGTGGGTGTGGGGAGCGTATTGTTGTTGTCGATGTTGTTCTGTACGATGTTTTGCTTTGTGTCAAGAATTCTGTATTTGCACAGTAATGTCTTGAACGCCTCAGTGGAAAGTGTCATTGAATTCCAAATGCACATGACGCGCTCATAGGCACTGATCGCGTATCTTCAGACCCTGTCAGCGATCTATAACGCAATGCAAGCATTCATTTTTGGACAGGACTCGGCAGTGGCTCATTCCCAAAGAATATTATTCATGAGGTGAGGTTGCCAAGGTAACCGAAATCGAATGCGAGGATTAGGAGGAGTACAGGCACAGATAAACAAATATCTACATGCTCTCGCGATATCAAATATTTATTTATTTTCCCCCCACTCCAGGCTCGCTTTCGATCTCATGACCCGCCGTGACCCATCTCATTAAGAAAGGTCCACTCAAAGAAGTACAGTCAAAGGTACTGAAGTGCCTTTCAGTCCGACATCCACACTGATGATGAATTAGGATAAGATACTATTTTCCAACTGTTTCACGTAAACGGCATTTTCTCACGACAAAGAGCATAGTTATAGGTCTGTATGAGAATTTGATATAGTTCCATATTCCAGCAAGGAAATGGGTAGGCCTACGCGCTGGGGTTAACAGTTACTCCATGGGAGAAAATTGCTACCCGTTCTCGAATCGCTACTCAACGGTGTCAACGGTGTCAAGAGCAGTTACAACATGCCCTGAATCACTGGCGTGTCTTTTAGAATTGAGATCCTTGTGTTCCCGATGGCGGCACAGGGACTGGAGGGAGGCGCGGTACTTGGAGCCCAGGGCCCAGTAGAAGAAGAAGTTGACGGAAGAACTGATGGCTCCCAGCAAGTGGGTGAGGGTGTTTAGAACGTAGAACGAGTTAGAGTAGCGTCCCGCGGGCAGGAAACCTGCCAAGAGTTCCACAAGCAGGGCCTGCAAAGAGAGTGCATGCAGAATTTTGTTCTCCGCGTTTTATTCCAGTTTTTGTGCAACTACAGCAATATTGTGATGGTACTTACAATAAACTAAATAGTCATAAGCAAAAAGAGTTCATAAACATAACAAAAATCAACTATATGGGGGGGGGGGGGGGGGGGAGATGGAGAAGGAAAAAACAGAGAGAGGGGGGAGACCCCCCCCCCCCCCCCCCCCCACACACACACACACAATTCCAAACTATAAGGAATTAAACGGCCCAGCCAACAGATCAAAGACAATCCTAACCAAAAAGGTACTTGCATAATATGTACATGCGAACAATGTATAAGTGCATGAATGCGGGTGTGTGTGTTGTACATCGTGTCACCTAACATTTACCAGCTATGACATAGTCTGTACGTCTGTCAGCTGCTGGTAAGAACACCATTCAGTTACAATCTTATCATGTGACATATTCAATTTCGCATTATATTTGAACACCTCACAGTTAGTTTTCAAATAACGTTTGAACAAATGCAAGTGTGGTATAGTCTTGTTAATTTTACATTTATAAATAAAGAACCTTGCCTGCAAAATAATCAAATGAAAGATGTTATTTGATTTAAAATGGATGTTATAACCAGAGTGCATGCAGAAGTGTTTCACTTCCTTCACCCCACTATCCTTCCTTGGTGGGATATAGTTAGTCGGTGGCCGAATTAAGTGTGGAGGTTGGGAGGGTTGCGTTAATGCGGTCCGCTGGCTGCTTGGATTTGGTTGATCTAGTTGGGTCAAATAGGCCCCTATTTCTAATGGTTTTGTTGATTTGGCGTGTTTAGTTTAAGAACTGCTATTAGCCAAACACCGACGACAAAATAGCCTAAAGTTTATGGTTATGTTATGATTAGGTGACTCTATGTTCATGCCCAGTGTTTTGTCACCCCCAAACGCCAAAGTTCTGCGGTTTGCGTATTCACTCTTGTATCACCAAACAACACTAAGTTTGCGTGGCTGTCTTCTACGGGTCGAAGGCATCTGTGCCGAAAATTTGCACTTGATTTTGCACTGTCACTTTTTTTTTCTCTCTCTCTCTCTCTCTCTCTCTCTCTCTCTCTCTCTCTCTCTCTCTCTCTCTCTCTCTCTCTCTCTCTCTCTCTCTCTCTCTTATAATGATAATAAAAACTACTTTTAATTATTTTCATATTTGGTCCTTCTTCTTCCTCTTCTTGTTCTTCTTCCCACCACCCAGCAACACTAAGGTTGTGTGACTCTGATAGCCACCTGTTCACCGCCACAAACTACATGACCCTCGGATCACCGAAAAGACTAGAGGAAAGTTTTGATCATAGCCCATAGACCCTTCAAACCACCTTACTTTCATATTTATGTTGTTTTTGTTTGTTCAAACCACCTCACCTTCGTAACGGTAGGTATATTGCAGACGACGTAGAGGCAGCAGATGGCCACCAGCATCTTTGTGAGCGCCACCTCCCGTGTGTCGTTGACACTCAGTGTCGCCGTCTCCTTACGCCACGCCAGGCTGACGCGGAGCTGAACCACTGTGATGGTGGTGCTGATGATGACGACGACGAGCGAGGTGGTTGGGATGGTGATGGACAGGACGTAGTTGTGAATGAAGTTAATCATGGTCCTGGCAGAGAATACAACAAAAGCCGAAAAAGAGATTGAATAATGTGAAGTGTTAAAAACGGACAGAAAAAGGGAACCTTAGTTCTACTTGTTCGCTTCGACTTTGCCATCTCTGTTCGGATTGTCAAAGATTGTACAACTACAGCAAAAATGTGTGTAGCTGTACGAACTTTGGCACCGTATTCTTCTGTCCAGGACTGATTTCTCAGTATTGTAATGCGTACGACATGAATGTGGCCCAGACCTCACTAATTGATCGCACTACCCACAGAGTTGATGTGTTTTTTTGTGTGGTGTTTTTGTTTTGTTTTTTGTTGCTGCTGTTTTGTCGTCATCACAAGGTCTCCGCGATATCGACATTATTTGCTTTTATTCAGTAGTAGCAGGACTTTGCCTCGCGGTGAGTTTGAAGGTAGATGTCAACGGACACGCATGTACCCTAGCATGAACCATACGTTAAGGAAAGTGAAACAAAATCCAGAACTGAAGGGATAAGCATTAGGATAAATGTACTGCCAAGTGACCACGAACACAATAAAGCAAAACACCATTAAACTACCTGTGTTGGAGGTAGAAGTCTCCAAGTCTGGGCACATAGACGGTGGTGTTGGTGATGGGGTCGTTGATGGCGACGACAACGAACTTGAGGTTGAAGAAGCCGTACAGACCCAAGACAAAGACGAAGACGGCAATGACCACCACCGCCACGGAGCGGGTACGGAGAAACCTTTTGGCGTGAAGAGGGGCTAGCACGCATGCGCAGCGCTCAAGGGAGATAACCATGGTAAGGGTGTTGGAGGTGGCTAGGAAGCCCCTGAAAACTCCGACCACTGTGTTCAGACCCCGCACCTTCCAGTACTGGCCAAGCCGCCGGTCCAGAAGCGACAGCAGGCCGTGCGACGTGGTGGCCATCAGGAACAGCAGGTAGCCCAGGTCTGCCAGCGACAAGCTGGGGAGGGGGGAAAGAAACACACCCACGAGGTTTGCTTATGTTTTGTGTTCCAGCGCTCACCAACGCCGCGCATCTAGTTCATTTTAGACCCTGGAAAGCACATACTTGTCTGTCTTTGTCTCCGTCTCTGCTGGTCTGTCTGCCTGTCTTTTTGTCTGTCTCTGTCTGCCTCTCTGTCTCTGTCTCTCTCTCGCTCTCTGTCTGTCTGTCTCTGTCTCTCTTCTCTCTCTTACGCACGCACGCACGCACGCACGCACACACACATACACACACACGCACGCACGCACGCACGCACACACACGCACGCACGAACGCGCGCGCACCACACACACACACACACACACACACACACACACACACACACACACACACACACACACACACACATGCGCCTTTTCAATAGTAGGGCAGCCAGTAGCTCGGTTGGGCAGAGCCGGCGCGTTCTGGTCAAACGAAGGGAACCTTGCTTTCTGCCTCCGCAATACCCCACCTCGAGGTGCCAGTGTGGAACTCCCATCCCGCCTTTTATTTTTCGGAGCTAGCTAAGTGAATCTGTAAGACTGATGGCACGTGCGGTCTGACTGTCACTTCGCGGGTTTATCCAGTGCAGCACACACGTGTGTTTCTGTTTCCGTCGTCGGGCTGGGCGTTGTCACCTTATAGGCGACGATTTTCGAGGATGGCGTCACACGTTTCTTTACAGCGTCTGTGGTGATCGAGTTATCTGTCTACACTGTGAGATCCAGAGGTGTGTATTCCTCCGTCAGAGGCTTTGTCTCTGCGTCTGCCTTTCCTGCTGGCATTTCTTGGCGGTGTTTTCTCTGCGTTTTGTGACAAGATAGCCTCCTAGGGGTGCTGGAATCGATTTCAGGTACTTTCATATTTATTTTGGCCCGTTTGCTCGAGTTCTGTCAGCTGGAACACTTGTAGGGTTGATTCCTTTGCTTGGCCTATCGATTGGTGGGAACTAGGCCTATATTAGGTTATTGTCTTCCTTTCCACGTACAAAACGCATTATTTAGATCAAAGTGTCGAAGAAAAAAAGCAGCAAGTAATTGATTGTTGAAGCATTATGTTTAAGTCTAGAAGACTCCAAACAGAGTAAATCCGGGAGGGGGGAAAAGGAAAAAAGAAGAAAGTCCTAGTGTACCACTAGCCTTACCATAAAATATTTTTACTAGTTTTTGACAGGGTTTCAGTCTTTCCACTCCACTAGTCAAGCTACATGAGACACATGTAGCCGA
Organism: Alviniconcha strummeri; assembly: GCA_963584105.1. Lineage (NCBI taxonomy): Eukaryota > Metazoa > Mollusca > Gastropoda > Provannidae > Alviniconcha > Alviniconcha strummeri. The sequence continues at coordinate 12,059,418 of OY757545.1, forward strand.
GCTACATGAATGGCAATGAGAATGTCAGTAATTATGGTCTACATCAGTGATTATGGTCTAAGAGCCCTGTCAGTTCTATTGAAAATTTATGACACTCAAGTTCCTTGTACTAAGGGTCAGGTAAAGAACGATGGCAGTTTGCTGGACCTACGTGTTTGCAATCTCACGTCCTGCTGACTGTTTTACTTAAACAGGGTCCATCGACAAAACACGTACATAAACACATACACACGTACGCGGCCACGCGCGCGCGCACACACACAAACACACACACACACACACACACACACACACACACACACACACACACACACACACACACACACACACACACAGAAGCAAGAATAAAAAGGAGTACAGAATATAACTCTGTGTGTGTGTGTGTGTGTGTGTGTGTGTGTGTGTGTGTGTGTGTGTGTGTGTGTGTGTGTGTGTGTGTGTGTGTTTGAGAGAGTGAGGGGGTAAAGATCACTTGCCCGAACAAACACATGTTGATTCTGTCTGCTAATCCCTGGCGTACAAAAATGACAATGTTGATGACATTGGTGACGATGCCAACCATTGTGAGCACAGGAAAAATACCCACGTAGACGACGTTTTCTACAAACAGCAGCGCGGCTCTGCTAATGCAGTCTGCAGATTCGCCGGGTGGCGGGAAAGAAGTAGAGCCTGTTTCAGTACCATCACTGCAGAAACTCCACAGCCACAGGGATGTGTTGTTGTCGCTGCTGTTTGCCGGTGTGCATCCATCAGTCATGGCCATGGTCAGTTGTGTTATTCTATGCACGCATATGAACATACAGTAGTAGCAACTATTTAAATACAATTACGTAATGAAGCGGAAGAAGACGTATCGTTGATGGGTAAACGAGAATGTGGTAGATCTGTGACACTTTTGTATGTGTGTGCATTCAGAATTGTAATCTTTGGTTGGCCAACAGGCCTATATATTTATCGGAGACTGGCGCTATTTAATACCGTTATTATTACTGTTGCTCTTGTTGCTTTTGTTGTTGTAAGACACTGACCGCGCTTTCGCTTCGTACGTTTTTCCAGAGAAGCTAACTTTGCATTTTTGCCATAAAGGGTGTATTCTCCGTAGCTTCTCGCTTCTGTTTCCATGATGGGGTATTGCGTATGCACAAATTACGGCCCTTCTTCCTGGAATCCATAGCTAGAAAAAGTTCAGCTCTGAGCTGTCTCAGCTTGCCTCTAGTTTATATTTGAATATTGAAAACAGAACGAACAACGAAAACACGATAATACTGCGTGGGTCGCACGACACTAGACCGAGGTTGTTGTGGGTTTTGTTGTTGTTGTTGTTGCTGTGTATTGTTGTTTGTTTGTTTGTTGTTGAATCTTTTTGAATTTAAAAAAAGAAAGAAAAAATGGGGGGGGGGGGGGGGGGGGAGAGAGGTTTAGTGGCTCCCCATTTCATTTCAACAACAACAAAACTACCCAAACAGTTTCCAGTAAAGTCCGTTATATCTTTAAATATAACAAAGAGACTTTGGTATTCTCGTGTTTATGCATTAGTCTACTCAGTCGAGATGATTAATTTCAAAGCAAACGTAACACAGAATTGTGAGCAACGTCAACGCCAGTCTGGACAATACTGGCTGCGTAACTCACTAACGCAGCCACATCTATCATAGCCACATGTATCAGCTGCGTGCTGAAACTCCAGTCTGGATAATACTGGCTGCGTAACTCACTAACACAGCCACATCTAGCACAGCCACATGTATCAGCTGCGTGCTGAAACGCCAGTCTGGGTAATAATGGCTGCGTAACTCACTAACACAGCCACATCTAGCACAGCCACATGTATCAGCTGCGTGCTGAAACTCCAGTCTGGATAATACTGGCTGCGTAACTCACTAGCACAGCCACATCTATCAGCTGCGTGCTGAAACTCCAGTCTGGACAATACTGGCTGCGTAACTCACTAACACAGCCACATCTATCATAGCGACATCTATCAGCTGCGTGCTGAAACTCCAGTCTGGATAATACTGGCTGCGTAACTCACTAACACAGCCACATCTATCAGATGCGTGCTGAAACACCAGTCTGGACAATACTGGCTGCAAAGCTTACTAACACAGCCACATCTATCAGCTGCGTGCTGAAACGCCAGTCTGGATAATACTGCGCGACGCAAAACTGCACAGTAGATCAAATTGAAGGAAATTACAGGGCCATACTTTGCGATGAGCGAAATAAGGGATTTTCTTATAAAGGGTTGTTTTTGTTTGTTTTAATTGACAGACCTAGGCATTAGGTGTATTTGTTCCGACGGAAATCGGTCGTAGCATTGCCTGCATTGATACGAGTTGCAACAAGATGTGGACGCTGAGATGTAAACAGACGGGTGGTCGCTATTAAACCATGCTACCCTAATGTTACTAACGCGTTCACAATGATTAGCACGAAGTTGGTCATTATTTATGCTGATCAGCTTATGCGTGACGACATGCAGAAAATCCGTTTCAAACAAAATGGAAGTAATCTCACTTCGCGTCGACATTTAAAAACGAATACAGAATCCTGCAGCTGGACAGATTTTTTTCTTCTTCTTCTTTTTTTCTCCTAAACTGAAAAAAGAAAAAAAGAAGAAAGAAACAAATGAAGGAAAAAAGAGGAAAGATTTGATGGCCGGTTCACAGGAGATGAACTGAAGCTGCTGGCGTTTAGGTTAAGATCCTTTGTTGAAGCAGCGTGATGATGGCTTGGGAGACAATGGGCTTGGCATGGAGCACTAAAATGCACTTTGGACAACGTAGGGACTATGGGTTACAATGAGCCTGGCATGGAGCACTAAAGTGCACTTTGGACAACGTAGGGACTATGGGTTACAATGAGCCTGGCATGGAGCACTAAAATGCACTTTGGACAACGTAGGGACTATGGGTTACAATGAGCCTGGCATGGAGCACTAAAATGCACTTTGGACAACGTAGGGACTATGGGTTACAATGAGCCTGGCATGGAGCACTAAAGCTGCACTTTGGACAACGTAGGGACTATGGGTTACGATGAGCCTGGCATGGAGCACTAAAATGCACTTTGGACAACGTAGGGACTATGGGTTACAATGAGCCTGGCATGGAGCACTAAAATGCACTTTGGACAACTTAGGGACTATGGGTTACGATGAGCCTGGCATGGAGCACTAAAATGCACTTTGGACAACGTAGGGACTATGG
>OY757545.1:12067626-12080289 GCA_963584105.1 Alviniconcha strummeri
CGTCCACAGAGGCGAGTTGGCCTATTAGGGACAGGGACTGTTTTTTTCTCTTTGCTTGCCCTTTTGTTTCTCGAGTTATAACGTTCATTTACGATGTACGAGTGAGGGGGTAGTCTCGAGGTTTAACGAGACCGCTCAGTCTTTCTTTGTGTGGGGTAGTTCGTGAGCGTCGGTTGCCCCGCAGTGTTGTTGTCACTGCTAAGTAGGTTGTATCGTGTACACGGATTACGTGTATCCAGCCTTTGTCACGTTGCTAGCTGACATTTCCTGCCTTTCTCTTTCTTTTCAGAAAGTGTTTGTCGTTTTTTCTTTTCTTTTCTTTCTATCTCTTCTCTTCCACCATACGTATTTCTTTTTTATCTTTGGCTTATTGGCCATTTCGTACCCGCTGTTAGCTTGCCTGATTAGGGCAGCCATTTTGCATTTCTCTTTTCGTCTGCATTTGTTTACATCCCGATGCTATGTCATCGGTAGTCCTGATTAGTGATTTGCTTTATCAGTCTTCAGCCACTGTGTTTCTAGATGGTGGCCGGGTTAGTGAGAGGTTAGTTATGGCTATTTTGGCTTTCCATCTGTTTGTCGTTGGCACAGTTATTTTTGCTTCTGTGCTCTTATGTCAAGAAATTCTTCATTCCTTCAAAGGAAAACGTGGGTACCACACATAAAGGCCAAAGACAGCAACATGTGTAAAAAAAAAAAAAAAAAAAAAAAAAACTGAAAAAGTACACAACAACACGTTGTATCGTACACATTACAATGTACAATAAACACAAGCATAACCACCACTATTCTCATGGCACTTCTTCGTCATTTGAACACTCCCAGTCGATGCCAAAATTGATATTTGCAACTGGCTTGTATGGCCGTATTCCAGTTGCTGTTTCCAACTTTTTTCGCAAATTTATCCGGAGTTTTGTGCACTAAAACTGTAGAATGGCAGTCTCGTCTTGACGTGACGTCACGATTAGCCTTTGACTTTACGGCTCTAAGTAAAGTCTCGGCCAAAACACGCGCGATGACGCGGCTACAGAGGTTATTTCCCTTGCCCATTCTGCCGTGACATATTGGTCTTGTTTTGCGATCGATAAGCATTTAAGACACTTAAAAAATATGAAATTGTTACTGAGGCACGGGTAACCTGTACTTACTGTGTGAAAATATTTAGTCGGTGGAATATACCAAAGACGAGATCTGAAGCTAAAGTCGGTCAAAATCAGTGTTCAGGGGCCCTTTAATAGGCGGTGCTGTCTTGTTGGTTAGCTGATTGTCTGAGTGGGCTTGTCTAATTGGGTTAGAACGTTTGGATTGCTTGGTTGTGATCTGACTTGTTCAAAAACTATACGAAGGTGGCTGGTAACGTTCACAAGAAGATGGCGCAGTCGTTCGAGACTGTCGCATCGCGTGAAAAGCAATGGTTTCGCCGTTTTTGTTGTTGCTGTTGTTGTTTTATGTGGCTGTCATGTCCACTCTAAACTCTTACCAACCAGCAGCACTAGGGTCGTGCGGCTCTGCATATTTACCCTATTCAACCAACGACACTAAGGCTGTTTGGCTGTCGTTGTACTCGCTTTTATCACCAAGCAACACAAATGTTGCATGGCTCCCACGCCTACTCTTTTATCACCCGATGACTCATACCCACTTTGATTATCCAACAACACAAAGGTTGTGTGGCTCCCACACCTACTCTTTTATCACCTGATGACCCTCATACCCACTCTGATTACCCCAAAACACAAACCTTGTGTGTCTCCTACATCTACCCTGTTACCAGCCGATGGCTCACATACCCACTCCGATTATCCAACAACACAAACGCTTTGTGGCTCCCACACCTACTCCTTTATCACCTGATCACCCTCGTACCCACTCTGATTACCCAACAATACAAAGGTCTGTGTGGCTCTCGTCCACACTCTTTTATCATCCAACGACACCAAAGTTTCGTGACTCTCATTCCCAACCTATCATTCAACGACACCAATGCTGGGTGGCTCTCATCTCCCGGCAATACCAGGGCTGAGTTGCTATCGTATCCAGCCGTATTGCCCAATGTCGTGTGACTTCCATATCCATTGCTTTGACACCAAGCAACACCATGGTTGTGGGGCTTTTATTAAGCTCCAAGAGTTTAATAAAGTCGTGTTGTATTGTACTGTATTGCATTGCATTGTGTAGTGTTGTAAAGTACTCTCATCACCGAACAACAGCAAAGTTATGTACATTCCGTGTTGTACTTTTTTTTTATGAAAAAAGAAATCTGAAACAAGAATGACTGCTAGTGTTCTGAAAGAAGATCCAAACGTATGAAAAGGTTCAAAAGAACGCTGTTTATTAATGACGTTCTTTTCAACAGTTAAAACAACGTTGCAACAGTTTAAAACATTTAACTGTTGTTTAAGTGTCGTTTTGTAGCTTGACAAAGGGGATTACCCCGAAAATTTGCAGATTATATTTGTGTCCTAATAAACAGCGTTCTTTTGAACCTTTTATGTGTTACGATCTACTTTGGATGAATCAACTATATAGGCATTCAAGACCTCTGGATTACAGCCTCGGATGAATCTTCAAACATCAAACTGCTCTCACGATGGTAAAGGTCGGCGTGGTGCAGACGACGTAGAGGCAGCAGATGGCCACCAGCATCTTGGTGAGCGCCACCTCCCGTGTGTCGTTGACACTCAGTGTCGCCGTCTCCTTACGCCACGCCAGGCTGACGCGGAGCTGAACCACGGTGATGGTGGTGCTGATGATGACGACGACGAGCGAGGTGGTAGTGATGATGATGGCCAAGATGTAGTTGTAAATGACGTCAATGATGGCTCTGGAAGGTATAAAGCAAAAGAACGTTGAGTATACTGAATGTCATAGTTCAGGAGTTGTGTGAGAGTCGAGGTGGCCGTCCTGGGCTGTCCGTCCTAACGAGCCTTCTGGTTTCCGCGGACGTAAACTATATTGAACCATGTTTCGGCATTGGTCTCAGCTTGTCCCTAATATGTCAATCGACATCCGAGGACATTAAGCAACACAACCGAACCGTATACTGAAAACTTTGTTTTTATTAAAAACTACGACAACAACGAAAAACAGACGACTCGTGTGTGTGTGTGTGTGTGTGTGTGTGTGTGTGTGTGTGTGTGTGTGTGTGTGTGTGTGTGTGTGTGTGTGTGTGGTTGTTGTTGTTGTTTTTCCGTCCTTTCCCATCTGCTCCTTTTCATCGTGTCGTCTGATTGATCCCAGACTACCGTTGACATGTAACATCGCAGTGCACATGACAAGACCCTTGTCTTACCAAGGGCATGCACACAGTGTAAGTAAACATGGTGCTTAACGTCCACAGAAACTGTACACACAGTGTTTGAGAACAGGTCGTGATTAAGCTACATTTCATGGTACCATCCACAAACACGCTGCGGCTTCTTTGTCATCATCGAGAGATCAGAGGATGGACGATGTTTCCATCGGGCCTTGACTCTTTATTCTGGTCAGCCTGGCAGGATTAGGTCAGTCAACTAGCATGCAAACAAACACGAACCTCATGTCGCACACCATGAATCCTGCTTTGTGGAAATGAGTAAACAGAATCGCTAATAACTGTGTGAACTGACCTGTTTTGAAGGTAGACTTCTCCGAGTCCGGACTCATAGACGGTTGTGTTGGTGGAGGGGTCGATGCGAACGACGGTGACGTACTTGAGGTTAAACAAACCGTACAGACCCAAGACTAAGACGAAGACGGCAACGATCACCAGCGCCATGGAGCGGGTACGGAAAATCCTTCTGGCTTGAAGCGGGGCTAGCACGCATGTGCAGCGCTCAAGGGAGATGATCATGGTGAGGACGTTGGAGGTGGCCACGAAGCCCCTGCTGACGGCGACGACGGTGTGAAGAGCTCGCACCTTCCAGTACTGACCCAGCTCCCGGTCCAACAGCGACAGCAGCCTGTGTGACGTGGCCGCCAACAGCGTTACCACGTAGCCCAGGTCTGCCAGCGACAAGCTGAGAAAAACAGCAAGTAATTCGAGTTTCCGTTCTGGTAGTTCAGTCTTGTAAACCTTCTGATCGTGATCGTTAGAGCCGTCACTAGCATCATGTCTAGCAAAATAAATATTGTCCAAACAAACAAACAACAAAAACAACAACAAAAAATCTCTTTTCACAGACAGTGAGAGTTTGCGAAAAACGCTCGCCCTGATATAACCGTCATGGTTGACTGGGCGTTTAAATATATTTAATAAATCTACCTGTCTCCCCAAAACGCTCCTTCCGAAAATCCGTCATTTTAGCGTTTGACGACGGTTGTGTATTTTGCTCAGACCAGGGAAATTCCCGTGCAAGTGTCCCCGAATAATACATACAGTTAGCAGGAGCTGTGTCTCGTCTCACAGTGCATGAGTTTTGGGGCCTGTTGATTGACCGCATGATTGGAAGAGGCACGTTTAGCGCAAATACTTTCTTTCGCCTTTATTGTTGAATCGTATAATGTCAATCTGTGAATGGATGTTGATGTTCTGTATGCATATAATTCTATTGTGAATGTTAAAAAAGAAAGAAAAACACACACACACACACACACACACACACACACACACACACACACACACACACACACACACACACAAATCAAGGCAGATTTGATGAATGTTTCTAGAGATACCAGGAATACGTTTTGACTTGTGGATATGAAACCAGGCACATTCACAATAGAATTACATACATACAGAACATCAACAACCATTCACAGATGGTAAAAAAGAAGGAAAAACACAATAACGACAACAAAAACAAAAACAACACACACAAACAAACACACACACACAAGGCAATTTGATGAATATTTCTAGAGATACCAGGAATACGTTTTGGCTTGTGGATATGAAACCAGGCACATATATAATACTATAGTCTCCGCAATTGAGCCAGTCTGACTCGCTGCCATAATATTGGAATCGATTCCCACGCCTGGCTGCGGGTTTTGTCTCGCTGTAAACAGTAGCCCTAGGCAGGACTCCAGGAGAACCAGCGCAGCACTACGTAATAACTTGCCATGTTGCTTACGCTGAACCCTTCTCCACCGATCAGTCGGTTGGTTCAGCAGTAGGGAGGTCACGTACCTGAACAAGCACATGTTGATTCTGTCAGCCAATCCCTGGCGTGCAAAGATCACCAGGTTGATGACGTTGGTGATGACGCCAATCATGACGAGCACGGGAAGAACACCGACGTAGATGACGGTTTGCATAGCCGTCAGGACAGCTTTGCTTGTGTGGTCTGTGTGTTCGGCAGATGATGAGAAAGGAGTGGATCCTGTTTCAGTCAGGCCATTGTCCAAACTTAACCACTGAAAAGGGTTGCTGTCGCTGCTGTTTGCCGGTATGCATCTATCAGTGGTGGCCATGGTCACAGTTTTTGATATTCTAATATATACATGTAAGCAAACATTGAGATGTACTGTTTTTGTCGAGAATAATACAAGTATTCGGGATAATAGGAATATTATAACGCGCCTTGAGACCGAATCGTCATTGATGAATGACGCTTGTACTTGTGATCATCATCACTATTATTATTATTACATCATCATCATTATTACTCTCATTAAGCGGTGACGTTTACTGCCTACCTTTCCCATGAAAGGTAGAAAAGTGACTTTAGAAATCCCCTCCCCCAGCCACCCTCAAAATAAAAGAAATTTGGAGAAAATAAGGGATCAAATTAAAATAATTGAAGTAACTAGAGTCTGACTTTATTACAGCAAAAGAACACTACCTGATGCAAAAAGAAAAGAGGAAAAAGATAAACTGATGATAAATAAGCAGGAACACACACGCGATCAGTTGAGACAGTTCTCTTGAAATGCATGCGGCATTTTATTTTTTGTGTCCTAATAGCCTTTTCGCATAGTAGCAATCGTTCGTTGGTGAATTTTCAAGGAAACGGTTTTGACGGTTAATACACACTCCTGATTCTCGCTGGCTATGTTCACAACGTAGCTGCATCTGGTCAACTCTTTTCTTTGATGAGACAAAGTAATCTTGATGAGACAGAGTGTTACATAAAACAATAAGTGACAGTTAAGCCGTGTCAAAAGCCTGTGCTTTAGCTCTTTCAAAGGCATGAGTGTTCATAATCAAATCAAATAGAAGAAATAAAGTGTTTCAAAAAATACAGAAAGATGAAAATGTCACGGAAGTATATTTCTCTTGTCCAGTAGGCGCCGATTAACACACGATTCAATGAAACTTAATCCGGAGGCCATTAATTGCTAGTAGTTGTACTCGTGTTTGTGTAAAACAAGACTTTACTCAAAGCTACGAAACATATTATGGCCGAGTTTCAACTATATATGTTTTTACGCATGTTCGTAGACCAGACAGTGCATGCCATTTTGCCGAAAAGGTCTTGAAACATATTAAAGCTGTGAGAAAATACACTATTAGGGATAGAAGTACGTAAAGTGTGTATCTACATTCTCTTGTATTCACACTCACAAGCACACTATCCGACTGTGCGCTAGACTACACACGTTGACGCTACAGGACATCGAGTCGTCGAGCGAAAGCAAACGAATTTCGGCAGGAAGACACGTATGTGGTGACTGAGGAGATTAACTGCTGATTTATATAGCAGGTGTATGCTGTGGGGCTAAGGATGTTCGAGGTAAAAAATAAAATAATGGAGAGAAACACACACACACACACACACACACACACACACACACACACACACACACACACACACACACACACACACACACACACACACACACACACAAGGAGAGAGAGAGAGAGAGGGAAGAAGAAGAAAATAGATAGCAATGTAGGTAAATAAAGATATTTGCCATGTGCACCTGGGTCTCACTCCCTTGTCTCTCCCCCCCCCCACCCCCACCCCCACTCCTCCTCCACTTACACTCACTCGTCCCCGTTCAGCCCCATGCCTCTAATGCTGCCGGTGGCAGCGACTGTGTGTTAGTGTGTGTGTGTGTGTGTGTGTGTGTGTGTGTGTGTGTGTGTGTGTGTGTGCGCGCGCGCGTGCGTGTCTGTGTGTGTGCGTGCGTGCGCGTCCGTGTGTGTGTGTGTGTGCGTCCATGGGTGCGTGTATTTTCGCGCGCGCCTGTGTGTATATGTGCGTGCGTGCGTGTGTATGTGTGTTTGCGTGTGTGTTTTCGGGCGCGCGTGTGTGTTTATTTGTAGTGACGTTTCTGACATCAGTACGAGCAATACCATTGGGCGATGAAATCTTGAAATGCATCGAAGCAAACTGCGATGCTCATCATTCGAAGGTTTTGAGCTCAGCTGGTCCCGCTAACCCAGCCCACCTGTTTATACTCGGGTTCACCCTCCAAGGATTTGGACCCTTGGACGAGACGTTGTCAGTTCAAACCCCTGTTCCAGCACGAGCAATAACCGTCAGTAAGGTGTGGGAGGTGGTAGATTTGCAACACGGGTGGTGACAGACGTCAGCGTCAGCAAGGTGTGGGAGAGTCGTAGATTTACAACATTGGCTTACAACGTCAGCAAGGTGTGGGAGAGTCGTAGATTTACAACATTGGCTTACAACGTCAGCAAGGTGTGGGAGAGTCGTAGATTCACAACACTGGTGGTGACGGCCTTTATCAGTTCGAACCCTTGTTCCAGCACGAGCAGTAACCCGTCAGCAAGGTGTGGGACAGTCGTAGATTTACAGCACTGGTGGTGACGGCCTTCAGCGTCAGCAAGGTGTGGGAGAGTCGTAGATCTACAACATCAGTGGACTACGATCCTCAGCATCAGCAAGGTATGGGAGGTCGTACCAGACGGTGATGGTCTCCAGCGTCAGCAAGGTGTGGGAGAGTCGTACGAGACGGCGATGGCCTGGTCTCCAGTGTCAGCAAGGTGTGTCAGACTACAACACTGATGGTGGTGTCTTCAACGTCAGGAAGAGTCATAGAAAGGCTCTTTCTGACATTTTAGCAAAAATAAGGAGGCGGTATTTTTTCCAGTTTTTATCTTGCACCTGAAAGTGGATAAAATTAAGTATACAGTGCATTTCTTTATATTTATTCGTTTGAAAATGTTTTTTAAAATCGCATTAAGTATGTAAATAAATATTATACCCATCATCACAACGCACCCAAATTTGGTAAGGATCACCTTAAAAACCTAAGTATGCAAAACTAGGTTGATTAGTTGTGTCATGGATTTGTTTTGATCCAGTATAGAAGTCTCTCTTTTTTCTGTATGTCTCTGTGTTTTTCATCATTGTTTTTATTCGTGTTTGAATGCTTGTTCTTCTGTAATGTGCGACGTGCAGTATTATCAATATTTACTTATTTGTTAAGGAACATGCTTGTAATATTTTGCTTTATATCCCCCAGGGGCAAAAAAAAACTGTTTTGTTTTTTGTTTTGTTTTAATTCGATAAACCTTGTGTGATGTCTTAATTGGAGAAAAATGGATGGCAGTAAACTTTAGCTGAAACAATACTAGGCGCTACAAAAATAATTATAACGAAACATTCACAGCACGTGAGACACGTTCACACTGTTGTTCCCCTGCCTCACAATGTCAACAACGACACAGTCCCTGAATCACAGGTGTTGATACAACACTGCGGCAGACAACACTACAGGCAGAACATACACGTCACGCGACACAGCTACCCGTTCTTGGTTTATTCACGGTTCCGGAGTGTCCACATCTGTGACAGTCCTTGATTCACTGGCGCGTGTGGCAGAGTTCATACTCTGTGTTTTCCTTTGACGAAACAGGGACTGAAGGGAGGCGCGGTACTTGGAGCCTAGGGCGCAGTAGAAGAAAAAGTTGACGGAAGAGCTGGTCGCAGCCAGTGTATGGGTGAGGGACACGACCATGTAGAACGAGTTGGCGTAGCGCCCTGAGGGCAGGAAGTCTGGCAGGACTCCAACAAGCAGGGCCTGCAAACAGAGTTGGCTACTGTTTGTGCGGTTCCTTTTGGTTGTCATTTTCAGCCCTCCTTGCTGCATTCACTGGCTGGTCGGTTAACTGGATGTTTGGTAGTGGTCTAATTTTAGGTTTGAATGTTTGTGTTGGTTGGTTACTTTGACGTGTTAAGAAAATCGGATATAAAAGTGGCTGCCAGGGTTTAGTTAAAGGTGGCACACCACCTTTGCGAAATCGTCAAAAACTTGAAAAGTGCTGGCTTTACCTCTTGCTGGTCGTTCCGGTATCAAGTAAGTTTTGCCTATCCTGTTGCTGCTGAAAAACGGAACTACTAAACAAAAATCACATCAGTTAAACCGAAGATCTGCAGTCTGGTCTTTACTAATTGTGTGTTTTGGGTGTTTGGTTTTGTTGTTTGTTTGTTGTTTTTAGCGTTCTAGTTTAATCTTTTGTGCTCTGACGTCTTCAGTTTAGAACATAACTAGCAGCAAAATGCAGAAACCAAAGAAAAAAAGAAAAAAGCGCGCGCGCGCGCACACACACACACACACACACACACACACACACACACACACACACACACACACACACACACACACACACCAAAGATCTGTGGCTCTTAACTCTCTGTAGATATATAAACATATGATAAGACGTGTTCATAATACAAAAACAACATGGCTGTAGTTTTCGTAATTATGACTCTCTCTCTCTCTCTCTCTCTCTCTCTCTCTCTCTCTCTCTCTCTCTCTCTCTCTCTCTCTCTCTCTCTCTCTCTCTCTTTCTTTCATCCGCCCAGGGCTGAATGATTTGACGTTCAGGTCATAGACTAGGACTCTTCAAATCACCACACTGCTCTCACCTTCGTGACGTTCTGGTCATACGTAGGCTATGACTCTTCAAGTTACCACGCTGCTCTCACCTTTGTGACGTTCAGGTCATAGGCGATGATACAAATCACCACATTGCTCTTACCTTCGTGATATTCTGGTCATAGACTATGACTCTTCAAATCACCACGCTGTTCTCACTTTCGTGACGTTCTGGTCATACATAGGCTGTGACATTTCAGATCACCACGCTGCTCTCACCTTTGTGACATTCTGGTCATACATAGACTATGACTCTTCAAATCACCACGCTGTTCTTGTCATAGACTATAATTTTTCAAATCACCACGCTGTTCTCACCTTTGTGACGTTCTGGTCATAGGCTGTGACTCTTCAGATCACCACGCTGCTCTCACCTTTGTGACATTCTGGTCATACATAGGCTATGACTCTTCATGTTACCACGCTGCTCTCACCTTTGTGACGTTTAGGTCATAGGCGATAACTCAGATAACCGCATTGCTCTTACCTTCGTGATATTCTGGTCATAGACTATGACTCTTCAAATCACCACGCTGTTCTCACCTTCGTGACGTTCTCGTCATACATAGGCTGTGACTTTTCAGATCATCACGCTTCTCTCACCTTCGTGACGTTCTGGTCATAGACTATGACTCTTCAAATCACCACGCTGTTCTGGTCCTAGACTATAATTTTTCAAATCACCACGCTGTTCTCACCTTTGTGACGTTCTGGTCATAGGCTGTGACTCTTCAGATCACCACGCTGCTCTCACCTTCGTGACAATCTGGTCATACATAGGCTATGACTCTTTAAATCACCACACTGCTCTCACCTTCGTGACGGTCGGCGTGGTGCAGACGACGTAGAGGCAGCAGATGGCCACCAGCATCTTGGTGAGCGCAACCTCCCGTGTGTCGTTGACACTCAGTGTCGCCGTCTCCTTACGCCACGCCAGGCTGACGCGGAGCTGAACCACGGTGATGGTGGTGCTGATGATGACGACGACGAGCGAGGTGGTCGGGATGGTGGTAGATAGGACGTAGATGTAAATGGCGTCAATGATGGCCCTGGGAAGGAAAAGCAAAAGAACAATGAACAATGAAAAATTCAGGAAAATAAAACGATGTTTCTCACCCCCCCCCCCCCTTTCCATTAGTTCTTCCCCTACACCTTACTATTGCATTTCGCGTCGTCTGATTCTATGTCCGACTGCAGCTGATATTGCAGTGCATATGATAAAGATGTAGAGCTTCATGTCCTCGGATGTCTGTTGACATATTAGGGACAAACTGTGACCACTGCAGAAGCATGGTTCAGTGTTGCTTTACGGCCACAGAAACCATAAGGCTCATTAGGACTGGGAGCCCAGGAGCAGTGCATGTAAGTAAACATGGTGCTTAACGTTCACAGAAACCGTACGGCTTATTGGGGACGGGGAGAAGGGGGGGGGGGGAGAGGGGGTATGGATGTGGGGGGAGAGGGAGATTATATGCCTATCGCTACACTGTCACCACCAGAATGACTTCTGCATTAAGACGGGCAGCGATGAGAGCCATTTTAATGTTTCAATAGGACGTGATGGACAACGTCACAAGACAGTCCACAAACCACAACCTTTTTGAAGAGAAAGGAGAGAGCCGAAGCGGTATCGAACCGAGGTCCTTCCGCTTACCAGCCTAACGCCTTACCGCTAGGCCAAACCGACTCACTTGCAGCAGTGCATGATGATGAGTTGATGCTTAATGTCCTCAGATGTCATTTGACATATTAGGGACAAGCTGTGACCAATGCTTCGGCAATGCCGAAGCACGGTTCAATAAAAGCCACATACGTAAGGTGTATGCGTGTTTAGCTGTAACCTGCCACCTGCACTTTCTGGCAGAATGACCGGGATTTTTTACGTGCTACTGCGGTAACACGGGGGTGGAACGGATACCGAAATCAGAGTCAGCACTGAAAGTCGACCCTGGAGAAGAAAATTCTCCCGCCGTTCCAGCAGGGATTCGAACCCGCGACCTTTCAATCACGAGTCCGGCGCTCTAACCACTGAGCTATCCCCGCCCCCAAAGCAGTGCATGTATTATTATTATTATCTTAACCAGGAAACACACACGTTCAGAACAGGGCCGAAAGCTTTGCATACACTGTTTCCTTGCCATATCGGGGAGGTCTAGTGTCTCTAGTGTAGAGAATAGTGTCTCCGTGGTGGTGTCTTACCTTTTTAGCACAAATGAATGAAGTCAGTTTCAAATCAAATGTCAAGAATAAACAGTCGAGCAAAATTAAGCAAAGAAGCACAAAATTGCATGATTATTACACACCAAATAGATCTTTTAAATCGATAATTCTGTTGGAACTTACCTGTGCTGAAGGTAGAAGCTTCCAAGTCCGGGCACATAGACGGCTGTGTTGGTGGAGGGGTCGATGCGAACGACGGTGACGTACTTGAGGTTGAACAAACCGTACAGACCCACAACGAAGACGAAGACGGCAACGATCACCAGCGCCATGGAGCGGGTACGGAGAAACCTCTTAGCATGAAGCGGGGCTAGCACGCATGCGCAGCGCTCAAGGGAGATAATCATGGTGAGGACGTTCGAGGTGGCCATGAAGCCCCTGCTGACGGCGACGACGGTGTGAAGAGCTCGCACCTTCCAGTACTGACCCAGCTCCCGGTCCAGCAGCGACAGCAGCCTGTGTGACGTGGCCGCCATCAGGGCCACCACGTAGCCCAGGTCTGCCAGCGACAAGCTGAGAAAAAGGTACGGCGTCAATTCTGTTACGTTTGTGTTTTAAGGGTCAGAAACAACAACGCAAATAACTACTTAATTATTGTTACGTTTTGTGTTTTAATGATCATGAACAACAACGCGAATAACTACCCAATTATTGTTACGTTTTTGTGTT